>JAEIGM010000025.1:435000-1152500 GCA_018903735.1 Drosophila cardini
ATTCGTAGCCCCAAAAGCAGCATCCCAGTGTCGCGGGCAAATCTTCAATTCTGGAACTGTTGCTGCAACCTTCGGGAGCTCCTTTTTGACTTGGTGCTGCCACAGAATCCCCGAGAGCTCATTAAAAAATACCAAAATCTTTGTACGGAAAATGTGACAAAATTTTTAAATCACCTTCACTCAGCGACATCGCTCTTCGAAGAGTCGGACAGTGTACAGTGGGGCAAAACTGTTTTGCAAAGCACAGTGCAACCAGTAGAGAGTTGGGCAAAAAATACATTTTTTTTTTAATATGATTTTATTTCACTTTAAATTAAAATTAAATTTTACTTTATTTTTAATATTTTTTTTTTTTTTAGAAATTTAAAAAAAAATTAACTATAGCTTTTGTTTGAATAAGGTATGTGAAATTATTATATTTCCATTAGAATTATATACCATCTCTTGCATTAAGTTAGTTATAACAATTTAAATATAAATCATTATTTTAGTTTTAATTTTAATTTTAAATTTTTAAACCACATAAATTACAAACATTTTTTTTTTCTATTTAATTTTGTCAAAAATACGTGACAAAAAAATATTTTTAAATAAAGATAATAAAAAATTACTATTCAGAAAACAATTTCAAATCGATTTGGTAGCACTGTGCGCACTGAGCACTCGGAATGCGGCAGCCTTGTGAGTCGCAAGTCACAAAAGTTGCCGAGAGATCTCTCAAACAAAAGTGCAAGTGATGCTCATGTACAGCATGAAGAACAAGAAGACAAGCTGAGGTAGAACAAGGAGAAGAAGAAGCAAAAGCAGAAGAAGAAGAAGAAGAAGATGGAGATGGGGATCCACAAATGAAACTCAGTCACTAGACCGGCACTTTGGGACACTTGGACACACTGTTGAATCTGAATCTGAAACGGAGACGGAGACAGAGACAGAAACTGAAATGGAGAAGGAGAGAAAGGGAGTGGGAGAGGGAGAGGGAGCGACGTCGTTGTGGTCTTTGGGTTGGGCCTGGATTTTACCTTTTGGGTCGAAGCTTTACGTCTCGTTGTGGCTCGTTCTCAAATTGCAAGTTGAAAGTTTGCGCTTTTGCGCATTTTTTTAATGAGGCTCTAATTGACATCTGCATTTATTTGCGACAGCCTCGGGAAACGAGTCGGTGTCGCTTGGTTTTAACTTAGCTCAATACGCTGTCTCACTCGCCCTCTCCCGCTCTCCCTATCTCTCTCTCTCTCTCTCGTTCGCTCACTGACTGCTCATCGATCACAGCAAATAAAAAAAAAATAATAAATATTTTAATTGGCATTTTAACTAAAAGTGTTTAGGCTTTAGTTAAAATTGCTGTGAAACTGTGAATAACTGCAAAATCGAGAAATGCGAATTGAGAGTCGACAGTCGAGAGTCGAGAATCGGGAGTTTTGGAGTATTGAAAACCGAAAGCCAAAAAAAAAAACTGGTTTTTTTTTTTGTTTTTATTTTGAGATTTTGTGTTCATGCCATATATGAGAACGGATATTCAACAAAAGATCCAACGCGGTACGTTCAACCCAATTAACGCGTTGCCAACCATACCATGCTCCACTGTGGCCCCTACACCTTGCCCCCATTTCGTTTGGGTTCGTATTTAGTATGGGAGAGGCTGGTGTATTATGCAAAAATGCATATTGCAAATTGATAAGCGACTGATCAGAGATATAGCAAACAAGCAATGGAGGGGAATAGAATGGAGAAGTAGGGGGAAAAGAGGGGTAAGGGGAGGGGCAACACTGTCGGCACATAAAGCGAATGTCGCACGCACTGTTTGCCTCATTTACTCAAATTGAAAGCGACAATGTTTAGGGGCAGCTCTTGCTAATGATGATGTTTTGCCAGATCTGATTGCGATGCTTCAACGATCATCATCATCAGCAACAACAACAACTATAACAACAACAAGATCATCAGCATCATTATGTTGATGATCATCTGGTATGAGAGATCTTCACCATGGGGACCAAGCGAAGCGTAAACCAAAAACACAGCAAGCTCACATACAAAAAAGGGCAAAACAGAACAGAAACTTCTCTTCCCCACCCCCCCCCCCACTCCTAAAAAAAAAGAGTGGGGGGGAGGGTAAGAAGCAGAGAAGAGAGAGAAGAAGAATCACTTCGTACGCACCAACGTTTGCTACGTTCGTTTCTTCGCTTCATCCTTCCTTCTCTCCTTCCTTCTCTCCTTCCTTCGTTCGTTCGTTCGTTTGCCGCCGGGGTAAGCCAATTAAATGTGAGATCGTGTAATTGGCAAATTAATTTCAAACCAATTATAAAGAAAACGACCACAAAAAAATATAAGAAAGAGCAGCGATCTGAGCGAGGCTGAGGACACTACTTTAGCAGAGCCTGCTCATCAGGGCTTCGGCTTCGGCTTCGGCTTTTGGCTTCGGCTTTTGGCTTCGTGTTGGTCGCTTCAGCTTTCTTGCTCTCGGCTTTGACTTTGACTTTGGCTTCGGCTTTTGTTTCACGTGCGTGTGCTGCACAGATAAGAATCAGTGTAAATGAGGAGAAGGAGGGGGAGAGAGAGAAAGGGTAATAGAAAGAGACAGTGGGAAAGAACAAGTGCACGAGAGAGTGCACGGGAGAGTAAACTAAACTACAGAACACTGAATTTAAGATTGGGTTCCAAAATGAAGTATACACATTTTGAGAACTTTACTCCTTAATTAAGATTAGCACAGCTTAAATTAAGTATTTAATAAAATGCGAGATTCTAGAATTCTAATTATGAGATTTTAAAATTTCATATTTTTATATTGGGTATTGAGTATATTGGGTTTGTGAAAAGTATGTAACAGGCAAAAGGAGTTGAAGATTTCAGAGATGGTAAGAACTACAAGTTTAAATTCAGTCAGGATCAACTCGATATTTAGTCAGTCAAGACAAAAATCTTTTTTTTTTCGATGCCACGCCTTGTTCGCCCACAATGAGCCAAAAAGTAGACACACACAAAAAATTCACGTTTTTGGCCAATATCCTAGTAACTGCTCCACTTAGGAATACCAATTTTGGTAGAAAAGTTCCTAGAGACAGCATTTATGCATTGTCATTAAAAATGTTGGTCTGCCACGCCTCCTTTTCTCATTGTTAAATTTCAATACAGTTTTTAAGGCATTTGATCTTATATTATTTTAATTTTTTTTATTTAGTCATACAACTGCTCATTGTTCAACTTAAGATATATTTTTATATTCCAAACTAAGATCAGAAATTTTAGGCCAACATTTCACAACGAACTCTTGTTCTGTTCTTAGCTTAATCAAATTTGAGGCTTAAAGGTTTTCTTAGAATAAAAGTGCACAAATTTTGTAGATATCTTGTATGTACCGATAATTATATGATCTCCAATGAATTTTTTTTACAAACTGAAGAGGAAGATAATTTTCTGATCAATTGTTAATTTCGCCCTGCTGTAAACGCTTCGACAACAACAACTTGTCATGCATTACTTTCCCCCCAGACTTTTGCCTCTTTTTTTACCCCAACATTTTTCCTCCTCTCGACTGTTTGTTTTTTAATGAAATTATAATAAAAACACATTATGTGCGGGAGGCCGGGCGCACTTAATTTTTCATTTTGGCGCGACGCACTTCCTTTGACAAACAACAACAACAACAACGAGAACAACGAGAACGACAGTGAGTAGACCTCGAGCCGGTCTGTCCAGCCCAGTTGTTGGCATCCCCCTTTTTGCCAGCCCACTCTCTACTTCCCAACTCCCCACTGCCACTGCCACGCCCCGCTGCCCACTTTGGTTTGCATGTCCCGTTCAACGTGCAGCGCTGAGACGTCAGCAAAAATGTGGTATAAACCTTCGTTCAGTGGAATCGAATCGAAAGTCTGCAATTTAACTCCCTGTTCCATAATGTTGTTGTTGTTCATCATAATGATGTTAATGATGACGATGATGATGACGCGCTGACGATGCCTCTTAATTATTAATAAAACCAATTGCAAACAAAAAAAAAAAAAAAGCCAACTTTGCCGCTCAGCCGAGCTCAGCAGCGCTTCAGCACTCAGCACTGAGAATCGTCTCTGAATTCTGACTCCGATTCTTTGACCAGGCCAAAAACCAACATGTTAACTTTTTAATTAACGAGTTTTCTTTTTCGATTTCAATTTGCCAGCCAACACACACACACACACACACACTGCGACACACACACACACACGCGACTGAGTTGACTGCTGCCCACAAAACTGGCCTGAAGCACGCTGTTCTTGTTGTTCTTGTTGCAAGCCCAGCAATCAAAATGTAGCAGAGCTGCTACATTTGTGGGATGGTAAGAAACGGTGTAAGCTAAAGAAGGATTCATTTTCAAGCTCTAAGACATACTCCAGTTTGAGATGCTTCCCAAAGCAACTGTTCATGTTTCTATAAATATTTTCATTTAGTTTTAAAAACTTTTCTAAATGACAAAATAACAGTTAGGTTTGTCTTTTTGTAGTGTATCCCTACTTTTACTCGTATTTTTGTGTATTGTGTTATTTTTATAATTTTTTACTTACAGGCACTGTTTCTAGGACACTTTTTTGGAGTAATAAAAGCAAAAATTTCTTCAAAAACCGATTTAAAAGCAGTTTTTTTCTGCCTAATCTAAAATTCTACATTTCAAGCTAAAATTCCTTCCATACTTGTACTTTTATCAATTACTTAAGTTGAGATTTTCCATTGAAAGCTACTTTTTTTATTACTTTACTTGTCAAGAATTTTGGACTTACATTGAATTACAATGTTCAGTGCATGTTTTTCATGTGTTCAACTTATAAGCAGATGAATTTTAGCTTTATTACAGCTAAAAAAGCATAGCTAAGCTGCTAAAAGTCGATCATCTCGACTGTAGCTTTCGTACTTGTTTGATTGTTGTTGCTTACTTGTTTCCCAGTCCCTGATCCGTTAGCGTTTGCCCAGTTACTTGGCTATCTTGCCACACTGTGCGTGCCGCCGCCTTGCCACATTGCCACATTGGGCGCAACCTTAGCGCACTTTTATTTTAATTTAATTTAGCTGCAAAGTCGTTGCATGCATCGCTGCCTCTCTGGCTCTCTAGTGATCTTGCTCTCCCTCTCTCTCTCTCTCTCTCTCTCTCTCTCTCTCTGCCTCTCTGTGTGTGCCAACAAGTTTGGCTAGTTGCAAAGCTCTTGGCCCGGCTCGCGGCAAGGCATTGCAGACAGTTGGGCAATGTCCATTTATTAATAAAATATTTGCAAATTGTTGTCATGTGGCAACCCCCTTTTGGCTGTTGCATGTGGCATGCCACAAGCTGGACCCAAGTTCTAGTTGACTCCATTGAGTGTCATAAATTAAAGGATTACTCGCTTACAGCCAGGACTCAGACGGCAGCTGCATGCAACACCGCAAATGAGAGACACCTATGGCGAAGGAGAGCGACAAAATGGGGAGAAAGAGTGGGAGAGGAGTGGAGAAGGGGAAGAGAGAGGGTGAGAGGGAGCGTTTCAGAGAGAGACACTGGCTAAGCAAGTTGTTAGCATTAAAAGATCACAGCACAATGTGTGGCAATTACACTGTGCAACATGACAGCGATTGGAATGAAGATCAAATTTAGCAACAAAGCGGGGAAGAAATGAGAGAGAGAGAGAGGGAGAGGGAGAGGGAGCGAGAGAGAGGAAGGGAGAGATAGAGGGAGTGAGCACCCACAGATTATCAGATCTTGTCTTTGATCACGTTTTAGATACTTTTTGTTCAAAATCCGTTGATTATAACAGATTTTTAGCCTCAATACTCAACTGTAAAGCTTATGAGCTTTATCTAATTTATCGGTCCATAAAATACATGCATATATCTATCAAATAATTCAATACAGTTCATCTTTTCAATCGAAAATATCAAGTTTTCAAAAAAGTCAATTTTGATCACGAGTAATCACTTTTACCTTCTCTTAAAGTCGAATACAGTGAAACCTCCCGTGGCCGGACAGCCACGGTTCCAGTATTTTTATCAGCCCAAGGGCGCTGTCCGTCCAAGGGAACGGATTTGTATGAATATCATGCTTTGGGACTATAAAATTCATCCAGCTAAGGGAGCTGTCCGCCTGAGAGAGCTGTCCGCGACTAGAGCTTTCACTGTATGCATATATTTTAATAAATTAATAAATTTTGTTCGTTTTTCTACTACTTTTTTAAATACTAGACTTTTCAGTGCTAATTTTTTTAAATTCATAGAACTTGAAACTTTCCCTTAATAAAAATATTGTAGCATTTAATTAGTTTATTTTAAATTAATGTGTTTATTTAACTAAATAAGTTTTATAAAGTTAATTATAGGTAATTAGTATACAGTAAATAAAGGAAACTGTTCTTCAAGAACTCCGAGCCGAAGCAGAAGGTGTAGTGTTATCGAGCAACAGCGAACAATGGACAACGGTGTTGGAGTTGAGTGTGTGTGTGTGTGTGTGTGTGTGTGAGTGTGTGTATGTGTGCGTGAGTGTGTGTATGTGTGTAGGTGCGTCTGCCTCGTCGGTTGCTACTGTGCGAGTCGCAAGTTGCGCGTGCGCGCCCTCCAAACGATAAGATCTTTGCCTGCAGGCAGCATCAAGCAGACAGAGGGGCACAGACAGAGACAGAGGGAGAGTGAGAGAGAGAGAGAGAGAGAGAGAGAGAGAGGGATGCAGTGGAATCGAATCAAATCGGATCGGTAGCAAGGCAATAAGCCATACTAATAGGCTCTTGCTGCCGACCACAATCGGCGCTCGCATCAGCGATGCCTCCTTTGGTACCCCTGCTCCATCCCTGCCTCCATCCCTGGTACAGCTGCTCCACCTCGAGGGAACCGCCTTCGCTTACATTTGCCACATTTGTATGAATAATTTAATTATTGTTTAAATGTTAATTAATGCAACGTGAGACGCGAGACTCGAGACGAAACGAAACAAGACGAGACAAGACCAGACGAGACGAGACGAGACGAGAGGAAACGAGATGAGACGAAACGAAACGAAACGAGACGAGACGCGACCAGGCGACGTTAACTGAAGCCAATGCATTTCCACATACACCTCTCTCTTTAGCTCTCTCTCTCTCTCTCTCTCTCTCTCTCTCTCTCTCTCTCTCTCTCTCTCTCTCTCTCTGTCACTCCCACTACCTACCCGATTGTTTTTATTTCTTTCTTTATTTTTGCACCTCCACATTACACGCTTCAAAATAAAAAGCGAGACGAGCAGAGTCTGAGTTTATAACTTGACAGACACGCATTTGGCATTAATGGGTTGCTTAACAGACAACAACAACAACAACAACAACAACAACGGCAGCAGCAACTGCAACAGGAGACACGACAACAACAACAACAACAACAACTGTGGGAGAAAAGTCAGCCACCAACGCACTTTGTATGAGAAACAACAATTTACCTAGGGAGAAAGAGGGTGAAAAGAAGGGCGGGAGAAGGGAAAAGAGAGAGAGAGAGAGAGAGGAAGTGAGATCTATGCAAATGTGTTAAATTTGCAATTAAATGATAACTGAAAACATAGCTACTTGCCACACAACACGATCAAATTCTAACTAATTAAGCACTTTAATCTTCGCATATAAATTTCGATTCTGCATAAAAAGTCTCAAAGTACTGAAATGATATATGGGCGCAGAACACGAGCTTTTGCAATGCAGCAAGTGCCATAGCAATGAGCATTTTAAGCCACTGCACTATGGGTAAAATACTCTCAAAAGTAGGCATAAAGAAAATTTGTTTAAAAAACAATTAATAATTGTTTAAATCTTCAAAATTTCTTTTAATATTGTTTTAAAGAACTTTTATGTGTTTTTTTAAAATAATTTCTCTAATGAGTTCTTTCTAAGGCCTAAGCTAAAAAAATCTTTGCGTGTTTCGTTAAAGTCTAATTGATAGTTCAGATAGGTAAATCCAAAGTGTCAAAAACTGGTAATTATTAATAATATAAGTAATTTAACACTATTTTTCGATAGAAAGAATCAACTTTTTACCCACAGTGCACTGTGGGAATGCTTGAATGAAACCAATTAGTGTTGAATAATGTGCAAAGTGCATTAATCTAACGGTTGAAATGAGTGTCGAGAACTCGAAATTATTCAACTTAATGAAAAATAGCTAAGTGCAGAAAGAAAGTGCAATGTAAAAGTAAATTATGTAAAAGTTTGAGAAAATTGGCTAATCTAAAAATTATAATATAAAAGAGAGTATTTAGAATGAATTTTAACCAGATTTGAGAATTCTACGCTTATAAATTAAACAAGAAACAAATCTTTAATAACTTTCCATAGAATCTTAAAACATTCTTAAGTCATATAAAGTATTTAAACTGAAATCCGAAGGAACGTAGAAGAGCAAAATAAACAATTTCAGAATTTTGCAGCACTTCTTAGAAATCTGCTTCCTCTTTATGCAATTGCAGATTCTTTGCAGAATCTATTAAGACATTATGTCGAGTAATGTTGGTTTAAAACAAAGTAAACAATGGAAGAAATGAAAACATTTAAGAATTCTGATTTCCTCCATGAATTGAGTCCACACGCAAACATATAAAGGACAAGTCGAGTAGATATACACGATTTTAGCTTAAATTTTTAAGGATATATTCGATTTGAGCTCAAATTTTTGATTCCGATCTCAATAAATGACTCATATACGGGATATCCCAACATCCAAAATAGTTTAAAAGGTTTCTGAAGTGATCTACAGGTTAAAGATACATTTGTATCTACACAAAAGTATCTGCATCTAGTCTAAATGCTCAATTTAAGCTTAGAATTTTCAAAGATATGTTCCATTCAAGCTTAAACTTTTGATTCCGATCACAATAAATGACTCATATACGGGATATCCCAACATCTAAAATAGTCTTTAAGGTTTCTGAACTGATCTACAGGTTAAAGATACATTTGTATCTACACAAAAGTATCTGCATCTAGTCTAAATGCTCAATTTAAGCTTAGAATTTTCAACGATATGTTCCATTTAAGCTCAAACTTTTGATTCCGATCTCAATAAATGACTCATATACGGGATATCCCAACATCCAAAATAGTTTAAAAGGTTTCTGAAGTGATCTACAGGTTAAAGATACATTTGTATCTACACAAAAGTATCTGCATCTAATATTTAATGTTTTTTGAAGATTCTCTATCTGATTGATTTTATATAACTATTTCTGCACACTCACAAATTTGTAGATACATGTTTATCTCTTTTGTAGTTTTGCTATCGCTGTTGTTGTAATTGTTGTTGTTGGTGGTTTTTTTTTTGTTAATGTTGTTGCTATTTTAGCGTAAACGCAGCGAAACTTGAAACTCAAGCAATTAACAGAAAAGATTTGCGTTTTGTTGTTCTTGTGTCTCGAGTCTCGAAGTCTCTCCGCTCGTTTTCTTCTCGCCTGCCAAATGTGCAGCAAAAGCAGAAGCAGCGACATCGACAGCAACAACAACAACTACAGCGACAACGACGACGACGACGTCGACGCTGGCGACGACGTTAATTAAAACAAATGGCAAAAATAAACAACAGGCAGCAGAAACTAAAAGTAAACTAATTAAAAGGATCGCAGCGCAAAAGTTTCGACTTACATATGCAGAAAATTGTTGCTTTTGTTGCTGGGGAAGATGATGATGATGACGATGATAATAATGAAGACGACAACGTAGAGGCAGAAGATTAGGCAAGGGGAACCTCTCTCTTTCTTTCTCTCACTCTCTCTCACAATTTGTTGTTATTGTTCTTGTTGTCGTTGCTCTTCTTCCTTTTGGGGCTTCGCTTGCAGAAAGGCTTTTCTCTTGTTCTATTTCTTTTTTGCTCTTTCCTTTCTTTATTCGTATTTATTTCTCTAGTATTTATTTAGCGTTGTTTGTTGTACAATTTGCACACAGGAATGTGGTTGCTTTTGTTGTTGCTTTCGTTTGCTTTTGCTTTCCTCTTTTGTTTATATTATGAATTCTGTTGTTGTTGTTGCTGTTGCTTTTCTGTGCTAATTGAGTGCGAATTTTAATAGTCGTACTAAACGCATAAAAATTGTTCCTGTTCGTTTTGCTTGCACACACTGCACGCGGAAGAAAGACGAAGTGATTGCGAGAATGTTAAGTCTATGAACGCTTAGAGGTGTGAGTGTGTGTGTCCGTGCGTGTGTGTGTTTGATGGAGCTATTGAGAGCGCGGGAGAGCCGTTTAACGTATGCCGTTAGTATGCGCGCGTGATTTACCGTTGATTGAATTAGTACAGATGGCAAGAGGAAGACGCCTCAAGATCACTCAACACACACATAAACTGGTGAACGTTTAGCGAGAGTAAGAGTGCGAGTGCGAGTGCGATTGCGAGTACGATTGTGAGTGTGAGCGAGAGTCGACACCTGCAACAACAGAAAAACACACGCGAATTGCTGCGAACTGAACTCGACTCAATTAGTTAGCTCGTAAATTTGCATATTTCAAATTATTGCTACACCAAGGGGGGTGTTGCTGGTGTTGGCGTAAATACACAAAACGATCTTTACGTTTATTTTTGTTGTTGTTGTTGTTGTTATTATTGTTGTGGCATGCACATACACATACACTTAAACACTTACATAAATATGTTTTGATACAATAAAAAAAAGATTTTTTTTTTTTTCAATTTATAATAATAAACAAAGCGATTTGCACTTTGAATTTTGCACACAAAAAATTTGAATTTCGCGTAACGTAATTTTTGTTGCTGTTGTTGTTGCTGCTGCTTCTACTGCCTGCGCACACAACACGACCGCCAGCGCCGAAGTTCACTTGACGAATGCGACGAGGCTGCATGAATGAAAACCGAAAAGCAGCAATTATTGTTGTTGCTGCTGGTGCTGGTGCTGCTGCTTCTGCTGCCGCCTCTGCCGCTGTTAACGTTTCTATGGCTCAGTGTGTTAGGTGGTTGCGCTCTGGCGCTCTCTCGCTCTCGCGCTCTCACTGGCTTATCAACTGCAGAGACCGGCATTTGTTGTTGTTACTCTGCTGCTGTTGCTGCTGCTGGTTGCTGTTGTTGTTGCTCTTACTGCTTTTGCTCTTGCGAGGGTTGTTTTGGCTCTTGCGCAAACATTTTCAACGGCTACAACACGAAAGGAGTTCAAGTTGGGGGGTTATGGGGGACTGACTTGTTGTTGTTGTAGATTTTTTGTTGCTTTTAGGTTTTGGGGTCTGCGCTGCCATTGGATGCCAAACGTTTGGCATTTCACTGCCAGCCGCCTATCGCAGGTGCCGGTCAACGAGGGTAGCAGCCGCTGAACCGCAGCCCGTTAACAGCGCACTGTTAAAGCGCACCTGTGCGTAGGCGCGCTCTGTTAACCCAGCTGTCAAGCTACATAGTTACCATATACACATACATACATATATACAAATGTATTTTGTAGGTGGAGCTTGCGTATCTTATGTAAAATTTAATCGCATTTTCTTTGTATATTTTTCTGCTTCTATTTTTTTTGTTTAGTTTATTTTTTTTTTTGCTATAATTTTTAATTAAATGACAAACCCTTTTCAAAGACACTTTCGTCATCATCACGTTCCTAATGAGTTGAGAAAAATGTAATTTTTTTTTATTATTTGACCGTAAGGGTTGGGCTGTTATGGCTTTTTTGTTGGTTGGAATTTAGCCATTTATTATTTTGCACCTCGAACTGATTTGATTCCTTGCCGTTTAACCGGGCAACTTGACAGACATATTTCGTTATCTCTGCGCGCCCTTCAACCCCTTTTTTTCTTAACCAGAACAAATTTGCAAAAAGAGAACAAAGTAAAAAAAAAAACGAAAATAATAATAATAATAATAACACATAATAGAAAAACTTAAAGCGAAACGGCAACCACATAATGAATTGGCTGCATAAATAATAGGCTCAAACTACTTAGGATAAGCATAGCGCACGCACCCAAGACACAGATACACACACACGCGCACACATACGTACGCATACCGCAACCCCCTTTGGACTGCATCCCCTTGGAAGGACGGCTGCTGCTCGCTGCTCGCTGCTGGCTGCTGGCTGCTGGCAAAGAGCAGCATTATTCATACATAAAAAGCCAATTAAAAATTTATAATAAACCCCGCGCCAAATGCAGCAACCCCCAAAAAATACAACCAACCAAAAAGAAGAAAAAAAAAAATAGAATAAAAATAAAACAAAATTAATGTAAGCCACACCAAGCAGTGCGCACAGTGGTCTGAAATTTACCAAAAAAAAATAAATAAATGAATAAACAATTAACGCACAAATTATATTTTTGGAAATCAATTTGTTTAATGTACCTAATTTTTTCTAAGAGTTAATTTATTTTTTTTTTTTTTTTGATTTAAACAACTTTTATGGTTAACAATTATTTAATAAATAATTATTTTTTAGACAGAATATTTATTAAATTTTTGTAAATCAAAGTATTTAATATTTGTTAATTAATTTTAAAAATTTTAATGTAAAATATATTTTCAATTTTCTATTTTATTTTTTTACTTTTTAGTTCTTGTTCATAAAATGTTTAGAATTAAAAAATTAAATTCTAACAAAAATAGTTCAAAATCAGTTTACTAATATATATATATATATGTTTTAGTTAAATTAACAGTTAAAAATATTAATTATAAATTCAGATCAACAAAAAATATATGTTTTAAGCTTTAAGTCAGGATTATTACATTTAAAACTTAATGCCCTGCTTTTTGAGTCCACTTTTATTTTAAAACTTTATATAAAACATAAAAAATAAGGACTTATATCCCAGTACGATTTCTACAACCTAGACGATTAGCTGATTTTGAAGATTATAAAACATACTTTCATAATAAAAGCTCAAATTGAATAACAAGAAAATAAATATAAAATTTATTTGCCCTCTATTCTTGACAAAAATACACTTTTAAAAAAAATATCAAATTTTTTAAACCTTAAAGTTAACAAAGTTTTTTTGCATTAAAAAAAAATATTAGCTTTGATTTGCTATTTTTGAACCACTGTGCCAAGCGGCCTCAAAGTGAAAGCTTAAAAACATGTGAGAATTGTGCACAGCAGGAATCAACTCTCTGATTGTGTCCTTGTGCTATGAATGAATCTAAAGTTGATATTTTGGGTTGAAACGTAGTGTGGAATTCTGTGGGGTTTTCTGGTGGGGGAGGGGGAGGTAGCACACGCATATAGCGCTAAATTAGATGTAAAATAATGAACATTTCAATTAAAATAATTAATATTATGAAGTGCATGGTCTGCTGTCTTGCTTACTCCCACTCTGTCCGTCTCCGCCTCCCCCCCCCACCCCTCTCTCTCTCTCTTTCTCTCTCTCTGACAATGGACAAGGCAGATGAGTTGAAGCCTCTGTAGCTGCAAGTGGAGACTTTAGCCCATAGACCACTAAGCACTCAATTAACCATTTTAATGTTTATGGCAGCAGGTGTGAGCGAGATGGCATACTAGATGTGTCTCAGAGGAGTAGCGGGGAAGGGACAGGGGGAAGAGAGAGATAGAGGGGGGTTTACTAGAGATGAGCCAAGGCTTTTTAATTATAATTAAACATGCGAGCGAGCGAGCAATTGCTCCGGTGGATGGAATGCTATTGGCATTGGCATTGGTATGGTACGGTATGGTCTGGCTACAAGGTCCCCGTTCCTCCTTATGGGTTCGCATAATCACTTAGCCGCGTGCAGCGCAGCATTTAAAATTAATTCTACTCAAGTGCGTTTTTCGGGCGACCAAAAGCACGTGGCACACGTGAATTGGGGAGCAGTTGAAGCAAAAGCAAAAGCAAAGCAAACCAAAAAGAGCCAAAAGTACAGAGCAGAAAAATAACATGGCCTACGATTACCGTTAGCATTTTTGCGAGCGAAACAAATTGCACGCTAATTGCTTATGTTCAATTAAAAGCGAACTCAAAACGAAACGAAACAAAACAAAACGAAACCAAATCATACAAAATGAAATGAAACAAAGATACTCACACATACACACACCCACATACACACACATGCACCCACACACGCACACATGCTTAGTGCAGCGCTTTGGGCACACTGTGCACTTTCCCACGAACAGTGCTGGCATACCTATTTAAGCTAAAGCTAAGCTTAAGCCTATGAAATAAATGTCCTTCCAAAATTGTAGACTAAAAAACTAGCTAAAAAACTCTTTTTAGTCCATTAAACTCTTTAGATCTGTTAGATTTAGTATGTGAAAAATTGTTGCTTTATTAAAAAAAAATAACACATAAAATTGCCTAGTTTAAAAATATTATATAATTTTCAATTGTTATTCTAATGGTTTAACTTTTACTAGAAGCTAAAATATACGGAGATATATACATATGTACATAGGAATATCCTAAAAACTACACTTTTCACATAAATTCATATTAACATTTTTTTTTTTTTTTTATTAACAGTAAATATTATTATTGTTTAATAATAAAATTAATACTATTATTTTGTATGTATAAACCTTTCTTGCTAAATTAAAAAATACAAATTTGTATTTTATTTTTTTGTTTTACAAAATTTGTCTAAATTTAAAACTCATCAGTAAAATGATTTAGACAAAAAAAAAAGTTGATCTAAAAAGCACACGAAGTTTAGCTATATTTTTAAACTTTTTTGATTAAGATGTCTGAGCGTTTAGATTTGGAGAGAAAAAAGCCAAATCGACTTCACTTAGAGCGAACTACAAGACTAGCAAAGAGTGGAGAGTGTGTTTATGCGAGAGATGGTATAAGAGTGAGTACAAGGGAGAGCGTAAAAGAATAGGAGAGAGAGAGCGCAAGAGGAAGAGACAGTCGTTGGAAATGAATGCTTTTTGTTTTGGTTTTGATCCTTTGCGCAAATAATTGCCTAATTGTCTCTGGTCGGGGCTTGTCAGTGGCACGCATCGTTGTTGCCACCGCCACAGCCAGCGCTGATGTTGTTGTTGTTGTTGTTGCTGCTGCTGCTGCTGCTGCTGCTTCTGCCGCTACTGCATGCAAATGGCAACGCATATTTCTTACACAAATCCATTTTCATCTATTAATTGGCAGCCCTCAGCAGCTGTTGGCCAGAACAAGGACATCGCTCCCTTTAACACAATTAATCGCTTTGGCAAATAAAAAATGAAACCAAGGATGCGGTTCTTTCTCATCGCTCACCACACACATAAATACATGTACACATACATATATATATGGGTATATATATGTATTGCTCCTTTTTGTGTATGTAAATCCTCAGTACCTTTGGGATATCTATTAGTTCTGGGGCGCCTTCGGGTTCGGTTTGCATCAAAACCAACTCGAATCGGTTAATGGAAAAACAACTCATCTATTTTAATTTTAAGAGCATTTTTTTGGGGTATAAAATCTTTACTTGATTTCAAGAATTTATCCAAATTTTAAATTATGATTAAAGTTTTTTCTTGCTCGAACGAAATTTAGTTTATTTCATAACTTTTTGTTTAAAAAATTTGTATTTTCCTGAAATAACAGTTTTTAAGCGTAGCAAGATAGGAATTAATAATAATAATAATTTTGAAAAACATTTATTTTAAATATATCAAAGTATATTTAATTTCCATACAGTTAAAATTAAACTTAAAACTAAATTAAAATAATATTTAATTAATCTTAAAACAACAGTTCTTTATCCATTAAATTCATTCCAGGGTATGTCAGATGCCATCCATTGTTTTTTTTTTACTTCTTCTGAAATATTTCAAGATGGCTGCCAAGGTCGCCTGCAGCTTACAAAGTCTTTGAGTTGCCAATTAATTTGCACATGTACGTACATATGCCTGCAAGTGTGTACACACCAAATTACAGAGCAATTAAATGCACCGTTGTCGAGTTGTCTTCACAATTTTTTCTTCTTCTTAATTTTTTGTATTTTTTTTGTGGTGACTGAAGTTGATTTTCGCACGGTGTTGTTATTGTAATTATAATAGCTGCTTGTTGTCAACATATTGATTGCCTTTGTTAATAATATGCTAACGAGGGAAACAAAAGTGATCAGAGGCCAGGGCTGCACAGGCACAAAGAGAGCGAAAGAGATTGAGAGGGAGAGAGCGCACACGCTTTCAACGCTTCTAATTGCATTGCATTGTGCGTCAAACTGCAAGAGAAAAGAGAAAAGCAAAAAGCGAAAAGCAGAAAGCGACAACAACAATAACGATATCAAATTTCAATACGTAATTTATTAACTGTGACTGTGAAATGTAACTGTGACTGTGAATGGGTGCACAAATGCACTTTAAAATTGCCATTTTTGGTCTGAGCTCTTTTTCAGTTACGGTAGCAACTTTTCAAGCGTCACATTTGCAGCCCATGATAAATGATAGGGTGACGCCTACGCGCGTCAAGGGTTGTCCCCGTCGCTGCCACTGCCACTACCGTATTTTGCGGTACGCCGCAACGCCGATCAAATGTCCGATAAGCGTTGACAACGACACCGGGCAACGTGGCTGCGGTTGACAGTGCAAACGGTTGCAACTCAAAATTAATTAGAATTTTCAACAGCAGCAAACGGCGAAGAAAGTTACCGCCAAACAGTGAAACCACGAAGTTTACACACACTACAGACGTATCACAAATAAGAACAGGGTCGGCACAAATTCTGATTACTTTTGAAAATAATTGCATTATAAGTGAAACGTACAATTGAAAAATTACATTTTGTTAGAAAATTAAATTGAAAAAAAATTTTTTTTTATTATTTTATGGCCACTCAATTGGTTAAAAAGCCCATAGAGCACAGTGTTCTTAGTCCAAACAGTATTATGAAAGAATTAATTTTAATTTCAAAACATGAAAAAAAAAAATTTGTGGTCAAATGCACTCACATAGCTAAAATGCCTACCTGGCGTAAGGGTAAATGGTTAGCGGTAAATTGAAATCAGTACAAAACAGCAGCAAGTACAAAATAAAAAACGATCATTAATCATCAAGCCAAAAACCAAAAGGGTTGACACGCTCGACAGTGCCCGAAATACAAAAACAAAACAAAAAAAAAAGAGAAGAGGAAAGAAAGAAAGAAATGAAACCGAACGAATGAAGAAAAACACGCACAAAAGGGTTGCTTGACCGGCGCCAAAACAGAGCAGAGGCAGCGCAGCAACAGCAGCAAAAAAAAAAATCAAACGCTGTTTACCTTTTTCGGCAACATTTATTTTAATGTCTACTCTTCTACACGAACACCATTATGCGATTTATTTTTCTCCTGTGCCGGCTCTGATTCGTCCTCATCGGAGGACGATTCCAGCAGAGACGACAAGAATTGGACACTACGATTGGCAACCGTTTCACGCAATGCTTCAACATTTCGCGTCTTTTTCATCAGCGCAGCGATGGCGTAATCGTTTAAAGCTGGATTCTCCATTAGACCAATGCGCAGCTGTTTGTAGCGCCTGCGATTGCGTCGCATTAAGGCGGCCTCGGAGATCTCTTCCTCGTCGCCAACCTCTCCGCCTTCCAACAGATATTGTACGGCCATCTCAATGTTATTGCCGGCGTATTTAAGCGCGCGTTTTGCTTCTTTCTCTGCATAGCCCATTTCCTCGACGAGTGTACGCAGTGTTTGATTACCATCTGTTTGATTATCGCTTTCATCGTTATGTGACACATTGATCGACATTTTGCCAGCAGATTCCTTTAAACTTTGCAATAATCTCAAACAATTCAAGCAGTTTCAAATAAATATGAAATACCACGCAGCACACATGGCACAGAAATTCACTTAACATATTTCTGTTATGTTAATAACAGCTGGCCCTTGCGATGGCAAAGCTCCGTTATACTTCACTCAAAATCTTACAATTAAATATGTCGATTTAAACAAAAATTCTTTTTAAGTATAGTTTGTAATAATAAAGCTTTTGCAAAGTAGTTTTACTAGCTTAAGTTTTTAATTAATGTCATTGGAAACTGAGAAATTCAAATTTAACTGCCAATCACGGCAAGTTAACAGCTCCATTGGAGTATAACAGCAGTCACAAGTGATGCTCCTACATTTTACAGTGATATTTCGAACTCTTGCAGTTACATTTAAATTGCTCATACAGTTCTTTCCACAAAATAAATAATAATATTATATTTAATAATTTTGGGTTTATTTTTACAAAAAGTATTAATTATAATTGTGATCTTGTCGGACACTCACAAAACAGCTGGGCTCCATACCGTCTGTAGGTACATATCAAGTAGCTTCTGCAAGCATCGCAATGTTGTTGTTTACAAAACTTTGATAACAAAAAGTTGGCAACAATTATATCCCACACACACATACACATGCAACAGCTGCTGCCCCGCTGTCTACTTTTGGTCTGCTATTTATGCGTGCACAATTTTAAATAATCACCCCATTGGGAAATTTCATGGAAAGTCCAACAAGAACACAACAATCGAAAAACCCTTTCGTTCTCTTAGTTTTGCTTTTGCATTACTTTACTATTTGTGTGTTTGTGTGCGTTGCTTACACTGATTTATTGCCATTTTCTTTGGTGCCTTGTTTTGTTTGTGCTTTTCGGTTAACTCTTTGTTTATAAGCAGCAAGAGGAGGGATAAACAAGTGGCCCGTAAAAAGCATTTTCCATTTACCCTCATCTATCACAATTTCTTTGCCACTGTTCGTTCTTAACATTTTTGGGTTTAAAAACGCATTATTTTTGGCTTTTTGGGTAATTGAAGTTTTTAGTTTTCATTAGCCGACAGGGGACGACATTATAATGACCTGACATGCGGACATATTTGAAATTAAGACTGCTAAAAACAAAAAAATAAAACAAAATTAATTATTTCCATTTTAGCGCCAGTCCAAGCTGTTCACACGCAATCCTGTTGAGCAGCCCTGGTAAACGTCACGTCGAGCGTAAAAGGAACGTAAGAAAGAAGATGAAGAAAAACGTAAGCCGATACTTTTAAGAACGCTTACGCGCACTCGTATTGCAGCAATTTTAAAAACGGATATGGCAAAAGTTTTCAACTTGAGCATTTGAAATATGGGCAAAACGTGACATTGACATCGACAGCGGCAGCGATAGTTATCGCAGTCGGCTTTTGCAATTGTTCGATTTTAACAAATGGCAAAATCACTTAACACACCGTTAACACCCACATTAGTTGTACTTGGCCGCACACACACAAACACACATACATGCCTGGGAAATGCGCAGTGCTCAACTTGGAAGTTTCGTTTCAATTACTTTTGAAGCCAGACGCAAACTACACCAATCCACCCCTTCCCAGCTGGACAGCAGCAGGGATCATAATCGAATTAAATGCATTTGCCAACAGAACTAAAACGAAAAAGTCATTAAAAACGCAATGCTAACGATTGCACGCAAATTTGTTGCTTTGCTCACCAGTTTACCATCTCCTGCTACTTTTCCATTCCCTTACCCCCTGCTTCGTCATACACAAGCACACACAGACCCATGTGCATATATGCACATGCATACACTCACACACATGCATGCGTGCCAAAAACTATAGCTCATGAATGGAATTGGAATTGTGGAATTGGGAATCGCACGTGGCGAGCTGGTCACCCGAGATAAGCAACTGTCGACGCGTGTCCCTCAACTGGAAGCGCTCAATCTATGCATCTCTTTTCCACTCGTTCATAAAATAGATACATATCAATAAACTGCGAGAGTTGACTGAAGCAGCGAGAGCGGAAGCGGGAGAGTAGATTGCGTTACGTATTTATGACTTGAAATCGGATTGGCAGATTCTTTTCATTGCGATTATTGTTATTAATATTATTAGTGTTTGCGCTAAGCAACTGACTTCCCATTGCCTTATTGTACCACTACTCTCTCTGCTCTTTCTCTCTCTTCATTATTTTTTTTGCCAGAGGCGTTGAACTGTAAACTGAAACTTGACGAAGAATTGATTAGATCTAAAGCAGCTTTGTAGGCGGATGAGAGAGGGATAGCAGATTTTAACCGATGGAATTGAGATTACGTTATAAAAAAAATGTTATTTAGCTAGGTTTTGTTAGAAACTGGAAGAGTTTAAATTATATTAAGTGAGGATTACAAATAATACAAAAATAAAATAAAGTCTATTTTTTTGTTAAAAAAATAAATCACCAAAAATATATTTATTTATTTTAATTTTTTTATAAATGAAGACATTTATTTTTAGAAATCATTTTATAATATCACAATTAATTTTAAAAATTATAGAATACATTTGTACATAGTTAAATATTTGTTTAAATAAATATTTTCATGAATTGTGGAATTTCTAATTAATTTATGGCTAGTAACTACAGTTATTCCAGTTCGATAAAAACTAATTCGCTTTATATAAATTTTATTTTATTACCATTATTTCATTTATAAAACAATAATTAGGTTAATAAAGATTGCAATTCCTGATTAGTCAGTGATTAATTCCCCGATGAGTAAAGCGAAAGAATTTAAATTCCCCCTTTATTTTTAAAGACTGTCTAACCCAATTTTGTATTGGTAACAAATCAGTTTGTTTCCATCCACGCGACACACTTGAAATTATGCAAATATTTTGCAGTCACAACCTACGACAACAATAATAAATTCACACAAATGACAACCCTAATTCAAATGCAGCGTTGTATACACACCCACTTCCCCAACCAACCCCATCTACCCTCACACACACACACACAAATATATTCATACAAATTAAGTTTGTTGCATTTTTCGGTAGAAGAAAATGGAAAATCAAGCTTAGCAAATTACAAATTTATGTGGTAATCCATCAATGCCATCGCCAAGAGAGTGACAGGGAGAGAGCGGGAGCATGTGGCACAGTCACTGTCACGGTCACAACCCACTAATCGCTTCCCACGATCGTCGAGCGCACAAAACGAAAAATTTCAATATGTAAAATTGCGCCTTCATTAATCCGTAAATTAGAAGCATTGAGTGATATCAGGCTCAACTGGCCGCTTCACTGCGCTTGCCTCTCTGACTTCCCCTACTAACTGTAAACGAGACAACCCCTCTCACTCTCACTCACTCCGGTTCACTCTTATGCCCACCCCAATCGACTGACTGGTGCTGACAAACAAGCCGCGTTTTTGAAGTGCACCCTGCAGCACAACAACAAATCTCGGCACTCACACACACACACACACACGCACACATGCACTGTAAGTTTAACTGCACCAGAACGTCAACTATAAAGGGCAATCCCAATTTTGATTTTAATTCCTATTCCCAGCCCGATCCCAATCCACCACCACAGGGCAAAAGCCGCAGCAACTGCACTGTACAGTGGTACAGAAATGTCGCAGTGAGCGTACAGCTTTGAAAATGCATGGAAAGTCTTTAAATGATTAGCAAATATGAATTAATACTTTAATTTGAAAAAAAAAAAACATAATAATTGCCAACTTCTTAAAGTATTAGGATGTGTAAAAAATTCTGGATAGAAAAAGAATAAATTTTCAAAACATGCACAATTTGATTAAAATGTTATAACGTAAACATTTCATAGCAATAGCATGTGTACCACTGTGCGCTCTAATGTCAGTGACATGTCAACGACAAAGACAACGAAGGATGACACAAGAACAACAACAACAACAACAGTAACCAAATGTTGGACAGTCGCAATGAAACCAAACAAAACGAAACGAAATAAAATTAAATGAAATTTGTATTAAAACTGTATTAGCTAGAACGCTTGCTGCTGGCGCTGACGTCGAAGTCGACGTCGACGCTGACGCTGGCGTCTCTGGCTGACTGCCTGTCAAAATCAGAAACGCATCCTGGTTTAGGTCATTTAAATGAAGCAACGACAACGACAAACGGCATACGGTGCTTTCCCCTTTTACCCCCCTCGACAAAGTCCACGTCTTCACAAACAAAATGCACGCACTGAAGCATGAAAAATGCGGCGACCACAGGAACAGAGGCAGCGGCAGAGCAGCGCAACATCATCATCATCGTTCTCATCAGGAGCAGGAACAGCATCATCATCATCATCAGTGACAGCTTGGCCTAGGGCGTGGAAAGGGGAAGGGAGAGGAGAGGAGAGGGAACTGGACTCAATTCAAGTGTAAAAACGATGCGAGGAGCTGACGCGACCGTTTGACATTTTCGTGTGCATAATTAAATTATGCAACCGACAGCAAAGAAGAGAGAGACAAAGAGACAGGCAGAGAACAAAAAAAAAAGAGAGCGGGGGGAAAATGAGCAGCAGCAGCAGCGGAGAGAGCAGAGTTACTCGTTCAAATTCATTAGCAGCAATTGAGAGCAAAATAATTTAAACACACAAAAAAAATTCCAAATTTCGCTCTTAAATCAAACGTTAGCGAACCAGTAACGTAACCCAAAAGATATTTAAGCCGTGTATGAAATACTTGATTGAAGTGCGGGTTTTTTAAAGAAATTTTTTAAACTCTAAGATAAAGACAATAAAATTCTTTTTAACAATTATGAAAAAAGTGTTCCATGTAAAGTGTACTATATAATTTTGAATCAAAATACACTTTTTAGAATTACATGTGCCTGGTGTTTCTAACAACGTGTTTGAATTGTGAAAAGTTCTCAGTCTACAAACTGATCTCAAAGTCTTAAGTTTGAAAATAAATATAAGACAAAATTTGTTACAAAATTTACGTTAGCTTTCAAAATCGAAACCAAATAAATTACATAAAACAGATTTGAAAATGAGCAAGTTCTTCAACAAGGAGATACTCGATGATTTGGAGAATCGTTTCGATCGTTGGTGCAAGAATCCTCCACAACATTACAATACAGCACCCGATGGAGGGGTCTTTTTCATTTTTCTATCCAACGATCCAGATGATCTGATTAAAGGAACTATTCTTAACGATACGATTACCGAAATGTTTTCAAAACCGGAACATTGTCTCGATACCTATGTGAATCGTATGATGGCCAAATACAAGAAAAAGAAGTTGAGAATGACTAGCAATTTGGGAGCTGGCGATGAAGTCACCGAACGACAAATATCGGAAACTTCTAGTAGTTCCGATTTCTATGATGCTATGGCAACAATGGCAGAATTTGAAAATTTATTGCCTAGACATCACGTTGGAAATATTGATATATATGAGGGTAATGCACCCAGTACCATTAATAGAATTATACGTAGAATTGCGAATGGTCCCGTTATGTGGCCTCCAATGTATGGACCGACCATCGATGAACCGTTAATTGCTTTGGCTAGCTACTCCTATCGCCTGTCCTCCTGGGTACGCGAAACTATGGCCGAGAAAGAGGAAGCCACAAATCAGCTAACCGATCGTTAAATTATCAGATAATTGGATCTATATAGTAACTGATGTATACTATATAGTGCTGGATCTAGGAATTCGTTGATTATTTTATTTTTTTTATTTTACACACTTTTGACATAATTATATATTTTGTGACCTGATTAATGTCACAGAAAAAAAATTGAATAATTTAAGTTTTGGTTAAGATATTTTTTAAGGTTTTTTTTTTTTTTTTAAATTTGCAGCTTTTGAAACATTTTGTTTCCTAATTTTTCAGACTCAACTATTTTTTTATGGAGTTGAAAACGTGTTCTTAAAACAAACTTACTACAGGGTCTAATTATTGAACAAATCGGATTGAAATAAAAAACTTAAAAATTTCAAAACTTTTTTTAAAATTTGCGTTTTTGTTTTGACTTCTCCGATATAGAAATGACTTTGGACTTACCTTCAAATCGGAGGTAGTTGCCGCGGGATTAAGCTCGATGTTGATGTTATTGGGCTCCATGATTAGGCCCAGACTCTGTAGATTGCACACCTGTGGCAGTTGCATGGTGGGCGAGGGCACCTTAAGCACCGCAACTGTGCAGTCTATACTGCTGGCGGTCACTGTTGCCGTTGCTGGCAATGTTTCCGGCATTTTCTTTGCTTCCTCTTTTAATCAACACTTGTTGCTCACTCTTTTCTTTTTCTTTTTCCTCTACTTCTTCTTCCTTTTCCTCGTCCTCGTGTTGTAGTTTCAAATACTTTTCCTTTGGAACGCCAGACGAAAAGCGCTGTGAAAATTTAAGAATTATTTTTTAGTTTTTGCTAATTCGAATTGTTTTGGAAAATAGTTTTTTCAAAAAACATTTATTCAAATGAGGAGTTCTTGACTTCAGCATGAGTTTTGTAAGCACGAATTGTGGAATATATTATTTAAAATTAAGAAACTAACTATTAATTACAAATTATTTAGTAGTTAAAAAAAAAATAGCTGAAAAATTTGTATAAAGTGCAAACTAAATTTTGGATCTAAAATGGATCATTAAACTAAATATTTTATTTTATATATGTTATCTTGAAATTCCATCGGATATTTATTAATTTTCTTAAAATTTTAGAAATCATTTACTTCAAAAAGACGATTTTTAAACTCCATAAAACCGTTATTTAAAAAATTTATGAAAACTTTCTCAAAGAATTCTTAAAATTTTTATAAATATATAGTTTTTAAAAATTTCTTAGAATATAAATTAAGTCCTCTAAGGGATCTTTTGAAATATTTGTTTAAAGATTACTTAAAATTTCCCAACGAAGATTCCTTGAACTTTCTTTAAAGATAACTTAAAATACTTTTTGAAAGATTTCTTAAAAATCTTCATTTAAGATTAATTAGAGTCAATTAGAATCCTACCTCAAAGATGCCAATAAATACTTTTTAAGATTTCTTAAAAAAACTTCATTTAAGATTCCTTAAAGAGTCAGTTAGAATTCTTCTTAAGAAAATCTTTTAAGACTTCCTTGACAAGAAAACCTTTTAAAATTGAATTCTTTCCTAGAATTCATTAGATTGTTAAATATATCCCTTTATACATTAAATAAAAATGCACAATTTAATAATCTTAAGAACGCATTTGTATCGTCTTCTCATTTATCAACATATTGGTATAAATTCACATATGTATGTAGTATATTTAAGTTTGTGTTTGTTTAAATGCGAATGCGTTTTGCGTTTGCAGTTTATTTTTAGTCTCCAGTTTTGGTATAAGTTTTCTATAACTTATTCCTATCATATAATATAGTAGCACATGGTGTCTCCAGGCGAGAGCAAATACAAATACAAATCGTACATAAAAAATTCAAACTAAAAATTACAAAAAAAAAAGCCATCGATGCGTTGATAAATTAAGCAAAAAAAAAAAAAATAAGAGGATTAAAAATTGGATTAATTTTCATTGCATGAGTGTAATATCCAGTTGATGCGAGGAGTGGCCAGATAAACAGAGCACAAGTTAATCCTTGAGACGATTACGAATTTCCTGTGGCAGCTCTGCCAGCGGTACAGTGGACTCCTGCCGCGTCGACACGTCTCGCAGCTTGACCACACCCTGGGCCAATTCGGCATCGCCCAAGACAATGGCCAAAGGTATTTGATGCTCCTCGCAGTGCTGCAATTGGGCCAAAAGCTTCGGATTCAGTTTATACGAGTGCTCCGCCTGCAAACAAAATATGATTAGCTGGAGAAGAGGAGAGAGAAATTGGTGTCCCACCTTAATGCCCGCATCCCAGAGCTGATTAAGCACGCGTAGTCGCTGCTCATGGAGACCCTTGTGGGCGGAGGCTACAAATACCTCGACATCGCTGGTACGCAACTTAATCTTGCTGGCGGCAAATTTGGCCTCCAACACCGAAAAGATACGCTCAACGCCAATGGACACGCCCACACAGGGCACAGCCTTGCCCTTGGGATCAAACATGCCAACCAAATTATCATAGCGTCCACCGCCAGCAACGGAACCGACGGTACCGCTGCTAGCATCTGTAACTGGTTTGCCATTCTCCAGCACCGGTGATGATTTCACTGGTGATTCCGGCTCCGACTTAAGCACACCCTCGTAGATGACACCGGTGTAGTAGTCGAGACCACGAGCCAAACTCAAATCGAAGCTTATTTTCGATTCCAGACCGAAGAGTGCACAATAGTTAAGCAACAATTGCATGCCCTCGAGTCCCTTGACAGCATTCGGTACCGCCTTAAGTTTGTCATCCTTGAGCAGCTGCTCGACAAGCTCTTTGCCACCACTAAGACGCACATACTCGCCAATCTTGTCGGCTGTATCGCCAGGCAGACCCTTCTCATCCACCATCTCCTTGCGCACATCCGTCCAGGGTGACTGCAATGGAGGGCATATAGAAAGCTATAGAAATCATTAAGTTTCCTGAAGTTCACTTGTTGTTTACCTTGTCTAACTTGTCCACCGCAGAGCAGATAGCACGGAAATCCTTAGCGGGTACACCGCAAGCTTCAAACATACCATCTAAGAGCTGGCGATGATTTAGCTTAATCACATAGTCCCCAATGTCGAGAGTATCAAGAATTTCGGCCACAATCTTAACGCATTCGGCATCCGCTAGCATGGGATCATAGGTGCCGGCAATATCGAAATCACATTGATAGAACTCACGATATCGGCCACGTGTCATTGCCGGATTATCGCGTCTATAGACCTTGGCAATGTGATAGCGTTTGATGCTGGAAATCTTGTTCATAGCCAGATAGCGAGCTAACGGTACGGTTAAATCATAACGCATGGATAATATCTCGCCGCCCTGATCCTTCAGATCGTAGATAAGTTTCGAATCCTCGCCATATTTGCCCGTTAGCACCTCCTGCAATTATAAATGGATTTAAGTTTGAAATTTGTTAAGATTTATAGAAATCCTACCTTCAGTTCAAAGACGGGCGTGTCAATGGCTTCGCCACCGTGACGCTTAAACACCTGCACAATCTTGTCGAGCACACCTTGGCGCAGTGTCATCTGCTGTGGCGCATAGTCGCGTGTTCCCTTTGGCGTTTTCAGTGTAAACTTCTGATTCGTTGGTGCCGCATCGCCGCCAAGTTTGGCCTTTAGAGCCAACAGACGCGAGACTTCCTCATCGATCTGAAAATGGATCAAAAATAAAAAAATTTGTTTTCTAAATTAATTTTAAACATTTTTTTTATATATATATTTATGTGCACTTAGATGCTAACCTTATGCATTTGTTGTTGTTGTTGTTCTTGTAATTGTTGTTGTTGTTGTTGTGCTTTGAGTTGTCGTCCAACCGTTGTTGATAACGCGCGCTCGACGCTAGATGGCACCAGCGGCTGCTGCCGGCGAACAGAACTTGGGCATTGGCACTGAAACGCAGCACTACAGCGCCACTGGCGGCCAATTGAACGCAACATTTGTTTCTTTTTTTTTCTTTTTAATATTTTTTTTATTTTTGTTTTCTTTTAGTTTGCAACAACTTTATGCAATTTAAACCTAATAAACAACAACAACAATAAATAAAACCGATTAAAGTTGAGTTTTTTGAAACTTTCTTAACAATTTTCAACTTGAATGGTTTTATAAGTAATTAATGTTAGTTACGAAAGAAGTGAAATTGTTAAACGTCTTCAAACCAATGAGTGTATATGTGTGTATGTGTGTGTGTGAGTGTATGCAATAGAAAATAAAATATAAAATTTAAAAAATTAGAAATTAATTCAAAGCTTTATATTAAATCAAACTACATAATTATTGCGTTCTATTGACCACCCGTTTTCAACTTTTTATTTGTTTTTTTTTTAACATGTTTTCAAACACTTGTCACTTTTTTTCTTCTTTTTTTTTGTACACTTGGAATTAAAACTTTAACGGAAATGCACTTAAAAAACAAAGACGCGAGGATCAAATTTAAAATTTGTTTTCGCCCCAATGTTCCTAGCCTATGATATGCCTGCGAACCAGTTCAAATGGTTCACCAGTTCATGCACAAGATCATATTTTCAATTAATTACATGCTTCATTTCAATTCAGTTTGAAACCAGTTTTCAATTATCGATTAATCGATATGTTCTTAACTGTTGTCAAGGCGCAAAAACAGCTGATTTTAGCGCTCTTGAATAAGAAACGCATTAAATAATTGTTGCATTGATTTGCACACACAAACACATACGTACACTCTCACATATGACAACAACTGACATCAGTTGTTGTTAAGCCGGTTTCTTTTGCCTCCTGTTTAGCCAGTCAGTCGGTCATGAGCCCACAATAATCACAAAAAAATTCAATATTATCTTACAAAAAGAAGAAATAAAAAATTGAGGGGCAAAAACAAAACATAAGTTGCACAGATGGAGAGAACGAGCGTGTGAAGCAAATGGCGGAAAAAAAGCTTTACGTGATTTATGTATTGACACTGACTCCAACTAGCTGACAGAGAGGCCAAACTTTAAGAGAGTGCAAGAGCAACAAACGCAATTACAGAAATAGCAGTGCCAACAACAAAGACAGCATCACTTGAATGTGAAAGTTCTCTTTTGTTGTTGGTGCCACTTGCGTATTAAGCTCTCTATTATGTGCATGCAATCTAATTATGAAGTTGGTCTAATGAAAAATCCAATAGGCTGCCAACGCAGCAAGGGGAGCGGGAATGTGTGCTTTGTGGTTTTTGCAAATACGTCAGGCTGACGAAATACACAATACAAGTTACATACATGAATGAGTATTTACTAGACAATTTTTGGTATGCCAAAGGATGGGGATTAACATAGTTTGCATATCTATTACAAAAAATCTGACCATACACACAACATGTGTAGATACAATGGGTAATTGCACCTATTGTCTGTGTATGTATATAAATGCAACCAGCAAGTGGGTATGCTTGTGTGCACACAACATATGTATGTATGTGAATGTATGTTTGGGTCTTTTACTGACCTTCTCTTTAGACTCCTTCGATGCTTTCAGCTGACGCACGAGATCGCCTTGTAATTTGATTTGCTCCAAAATCTGTTCACGCGTATCACTCATATTCCAAAAGCCACAACACTTACTTATAACAGTACCACTACACAACAATTTGTTTAAATGCAACTCCGCACAGCGTCGTGGCTAAATATATAATAATATCAAGCTTTTCTTAACTTCCCGCGGTTTGCAATTACTTTATTGTTGGCTGCCAAAATAAAATACACGCGGCCAGCCGTAAGTAATACGCGAATGAACGTAACGCAAAAGCGCAATTGAGAGCAACGTAAGCGCAAAAAGACCAACATAGCGTAACGTCAATGTTAATGGTTATTGTGTTGCAAATGTTAAGTTTGCGTTGAATATTTAAATTTAGTAATAACGATAGAAATTGACAAAGCTAAAAAATGCTATATTGTTTTGCTTTACAAGTTGAGTGTTTCATTGGATATTCAATCAAATATAAAGCAGTAGCGCCATCTATGGGCTAACGCACAGTTCGGTATTGCTCAACACTGTTGCTGTTATAAGTTTTTGAAATATGAAATTAAACATGCTTTGGACTTTCAATCGCCTTGCACAAATATTTAGTTTATACTTTACAGTTGTGAAAGTAAAACAAGCTTATAGAAATTTCTACAAAACAATTTAAACATACATTCAATGAACTTTGCCGGCCACAAAGTTCAAGAAACTAAAACAAGATATCACGATGAAACAACATACTAAAACTACGCTACACCAGCGCAACATGAAGTTGCAAACATTTGCCAAATCCGATGCAATTACTGAAAATGCAAATTCCATTGCCGTCGAACGTAAGCTCAACTATTTGCCCGAGCCAAATCACGTGAAGTCTTCCCTTCGGGTCACGCGACGCAGTCGCGGTCAACGTTCCAGCGATGGCGGCGGCAGCCAGGGCGGAGGCCACAATCACAGGCGCAAGCATCACGGCAAGAAGATATCCCAGATGAAGCTCAAGGACGAAGTGGGAACGAAAATGTCGCGTCCTAAGATATCCACCATTGCTAGTGAGTAGTAGTTGTAGTAGTGTAGTAGTGCATGTATATGTGTCGGTGATATGTATTCCTTACGTCCTCCGCAGACTTTTTGCAGTCTCCACGTCGCAATGGTTTGTCGCCTCGCAACATTCTCGATGAAGAGGAGGAGGAGGACGAAGAAACCAAATTGAGTCGTTCCATTCAGAATGAATTGAATCAACATTTGCCACTTGGCCACACAAATCGTCGCAGCCATTTGAGCATCAAACACATGCACAAGCCCACATACAGCTGCAGCTCGTGTGGTGCACAGTTCCATATTAAATCCCTGCTAGGTGCCCATCGACGTACCCATGATGATGACTTCAAGACACGCTTCCGGGCCAGACGTGTGCGGGAGAGTAACACAACATTAACGGCCGCTGGCAAACAGTGCAAGTTCTGTGATCGTGTCTTTGATCTGGAGCGTGCATTGCACATTCATCAATTGTGCCACTGCAACAAGATAACACCGCAGCAGCGACGCAAACTTGGCTACACAGATTTGGCCCACGAGAAGAAGAATACACCGTTGCCAAATTTCCAGCGTATGCCACGCGGTGCATTGCCATCGCATACAACACCTGATCCCAATATGCCGTATGTTGCACTCGGTCCGGCGGCAATCAAAATGATTGAACAGGAGCAGCAGCAACAGAAGGCCAAAAGACGTTCTATTAAATATACCGTTAAAGTGGTTGGACCAATGGGACGTTGGCGTTAAAGTTTTCCCTTCACACAAGCACACATACACATACAAATACACGCCCTACACACAAACACACACACTCAAGCAAAAACATATACCAACAAAAAACGAAACTTTGCACTTGGAGCAATTTTAACCTGTTTGGCGTTAAAGTGAACAGTTTGCCTGTTACACAAATCATTTACTCTTTTTTTTTTTTAGCATGAGAAACAAATTAAAGCCAAATTTTAGTGATTTCATTTAATTTTCAATTACCACTTTATTATTATTTTTGTAGCGTGCAAACAGTTGTTTATTGGGCTCTAAACTGCGTTTTAACAGCGCTTTAACAGACTGTTAAATATGCATAATATGTGTCATAATGTTTTGCCCATTGAGCTTCGTTTGCTCACACTGTTAAGCTTAGCACAAGCTTTTCTTACTCTTTTACTAACACACGCTCATAGCGTGAAACTTTTATAGTTATTTTCGTTTTGCCGATCTCTCACCGTGGCTAATTTTAACTCTCTCTCTCTCGCTCTCTTACTGCTGGCGCGCTCACTCTTGTGTGCATGGGTGTGTGTGTTGGTGTCTGAATCTTTCGATAAAGAACAGTTAGCAAAATAAAGTGCAATATATGTACATATATGAATGTGTGTATATAATAGCGAATAAAACAAAATAAGAAATATAACAGTGGAATCGAAACAAAGTTGTAATGCGGCGTGAATAGCTCTCCAACGACATCAGTCGAAGTTAAACGCGACAGGTGCTCGGTTCAACAGCTTACTCTCCGGTCTTCTGCCATCGTGTTCTTAATTCCCGAGCATCCCCTAAATTTATTTATTTATTTCGGTTTTTTTTTAATTTCCCACCTTTTGTTTTTATGAGCTGCTTCTTGAAGCGTGTGTTTACCGTTATATTGTTCAATACGCCTTGAAATATTGTTTTTATTGTGAAATCGAAAACCGCTCAATGCCCAGACGTGATCAAATTCTCAATTAAATTATTGTTAATTATTTTTTTTTTTTGTGAATTGCCTGTATAGAAAGGTGTAAAAATGAGGTAAGTGCTAAGTTTTCTACTATCCACTTGAATAATAGTATTATCGATCAGATTTAAAAGTTGACTTTTATTCAGTGACCTTGTGACTGCTTTTGGCCGCCTTTTCGCATAGTGAGCGCGAAAAGTTTGTGCACGTTAGAATCAAATGTTTGGTTTAGATAAATACCAAATAGTATTTATAGTAGTAATAAAAAATATTTTAAAATGTAAACAAGACTAAAAATAATAAATTTTCAATTTAGGTTTAGATCTTGCTTCTATATACTAAAACTGCAATGGGAGCAATTAACTATAGTAAACCTTTTATATAGATAGTTTTTAATGTTGATTTCATTTGCATATTGTGTTAAACATTTGATAAGTTTATTAAACAAAAATAATGTTTAAAACAATACTATATATAAAGAAAGTTTATTTATCGTCACTCGGTGACTTATCATCGCTCAAACTGAACGAAAATACACACAATACTTAAATTTCTATATAAAGCTTTAAAAATTTCTTGCGCTTTTGCGATATTTGGATTTAAAGAGTTTTATTTATTATATTATTTAAACTTAAACAAAATAACAGAGGAGATTTTTATTGTTATTATTTAACTCCTGCCTACTTTTGGTTAAGATCGGTCTAAAATTAAGTACTAAAATGAAAGTATAAAATTTCAAAAGACAAGATTTTTTTTTTGTTTAATTACATAATATTCATAAAAATATACTGCCTTTATTCCCAAGAGAGAGATATACGAGACTGAAATTTATACACTTTTTGCGAAAATGTTATGGAAAAAAGTTCTGAAAAAAAAAAATTAAATATTTTCCATATCCATAAAAATGCTTTTTATACTGATTGAGTCATATGACTTTGTTAAGCTAAAGAAACGAGCCGCTAACTGGAAGTACCTCAAAAACCATCAAAAATTCGAACAATTTCCAGTGTTTTTTGTTAAGTTTTAAAACTTTGTTGAGCAATTTCTTTGATAATGTTGAGAAAACCAATTTTGTATCTATTATAAAAACAACATTTTTTATCACAACATTTTGTGATACTAAGTTACAAGTGAAAGATGGAAAAAAACAAATGAAAAGAAAAGAAAAACAGGTAAATAGACCTTGAGCGTCAGTATCACAGGTAATCAAGTCGTGTCGCGATTGTATACCAAGGAATCAGTTATATATTGGGGGATATTAGTGTTATTTCCACTATTATAAATGTTCGATAAAACAATTTTATTAGAGTGAGTAAATTTAATTGCAGTGTATTGCTTCAATTCTTTGATTCAGATTTAAACTGCATTCAAAGTTTATCGGGGAAAGTATTGAATGGTAGTTTTTTTTTTATATACAGAGTTACAGGGTATGTGTTGAGGGCAGCATACATGATTGCACAGCCATAAATTACATGTAATCAATGTATTGCTCAAAACAAACATTACAATTCGCAATTGTGTTACGTCGAGTGTTATCAAAGGGACCCAGAACCGTTGTTATATGGCTATAATTGATTCCCTTTCTTTATTTTTAGACCCCGTATTCAGAGGGAGCACGGAAGTCTATTATGTTTGTCAGAAAAAAGTGTGTGTTAGATAAAGGTGGGCGTGGTCGGCTCTATAGACATTCAGAGTTAAGACGATTTGATGACGATACCTCGGATCTCAGAGACTAGAAGAGCTAGAGATACGAAATTTGGAATGAAAGACCTTCTAAAGGTTAGGTTTATAAAGTTTATTTGGGATTTTGTAGAAACATCGGTGGAAAGTTTATACTTGATATAAAACACTTTATATATAATCAGCTCTGGTCAGAATTGGTCGGATCGGATTAGGATCGAATGATTCTACCATGTAAATCTGTGATAAATATGCAAATTTGTGTTTATCTTGAGCTTTTATAATCGTTTTTCGACAAAATTTTGATTAGGATCAAACAACTATAAGTACCCCATATATCTAATAATCCTTCATTACTCCAGATTAACTACCCGGTCTTTTCTAGTCGACTTTCTTGACTAATTCCTCCCTTTTTTTTACAGGTTGTGATTATTATTTTTGAAGTTATTGCTGTGGGTTTATTTAATTACAGTTGTCGAAACTTTGGAACAAAGCACTTAATTTTCCCGAGTCTATAGTTCATTCGCCATTGTAGGATATATACACTGACTTATATGACTGATATGGACGTATACCATAAAGATTTAGTACAAAGAAATTTATGCTATTTGTTTTGGGTGGGATTATTGTGCTGCTTAACGGGTTTTCGTTAATGATAAAACCTTATATGGGACAATAAACCGATATTGATAAGTAATATTACCATTTATCGTTCAGATGAAATGATCATAAAAATATTTGGTAAGCGAATTATGGCGCCGCTTAATAGGATCGATTTATGTATAGAACCAGAAAAAGAGCTGCATTAGCTTATAGATGAGATATAGACCGATAAGATTAAGATACGTATTTTATAGCTTATCGTTAAGATAAAACGGTGTCTGTCATAAACTTTTGTTGAAACCGATAAGATTTTACAAATATTTACCAATGTCATAAATTAATAAACCCAAACATAAAAGTACCATAAGTATATCTAAAAATATTTCTCAACAAAAAGGAGAGAATTCTCAATGAATGCGTAGAAAATTTAATTGCGAAAAAGTAATTAAATTTGTTATTGATCGTACTCCCCTCCAAATTGAGCCCAGAATTCCAAATGATATACTAAGTATAATTATAAAACGTGCTATTATCGTACATTATTCTGCTTTGGAATTGTTATAAGTAAGTGCCCCGCCCACCGCCCTTTTTAGCCCTGTTTACATTGACAATGACCCCAATGCACGTTTGATCGTGTCTATAAGCAAAAATTCTCTTTTTGCACATCATAATTTCACAAATAAAATTATTAAATAAATTAGAAATTCAAAAGCAAAAAAAAAATTTAAAATATTAATACAAAACCTGTTTTTGTATAATTATTTGCTTGAGAGCCCACACAGACCCTAAATAAGCGTAACTTGATACCCTGTAAAATAATTGTTTTCAGTTTCCGAATGAATGCAAGCATCTGATTGGTACACTGAGCGAAATAAGTTATAATTTAAAAATAGTACGAAAATTTTGAATTGAAAAATCACTTTGTTTGCCTTGGAAAAAGTTGCAGAGAAGGGAGTACACTTTTCCTAGTGTTTACTGTACTTTTTTTTTGCTTTATTTGAACTGATCACGTTTAATTTTAGTATTTGGGGTGCAAAAAGGGTAGGCTTGAAATATTACTGGACACGCCCATAGTTGTTTTGCAACTATTAAGAACGTAACTCCCAAGATACCGGACTGTTTGGATGCCTAGTTCCTCTATATTTTATATTTTCTATAAAAATTAGCAAATTGCGGTTGAATAAATTTAACTTTGAAATCAAACAAAGCAAAAAATAAATACTTTGATACTGGGGGAATCGAACTCACGATGTTTGTGTTGCAGTCAAATGCGCGCTCCATTGAGCCACCAGAGCTCACGTCAGCGGAGAACTAAAAGTCTATAACTTCTGTGTTTATAAAGCGATCGGAATGAAATTTTTAGCAGAAATTTCTTCTTAAGTAAGAGGCCATTTATAATTTGTTCTAAACATTGTGTACTTTGTGAACCCCTTAAACTCCCCCTTAACATTCGAACTATAAGAGTTTTTAAACGCTTCCCATTCATGACGATTTCATAGTACCCGAACTGATTGCAAATTTTTCAGGGTCATTGGGTTTTCCAATAAATTTCTGTAATGTATTTGTAATGATCACAAACAACAGTTGTTTATTTACATTTTTTAACCGGATTCAAGCTAACCAATTTGTAAAGCTTTGACGTTATTTAAACTCAGTGTATCTTTATGGCAGATAAAATTAAAAAAAAAAAACGTTAAAAAATTAAACAAAAAATATTTAAAAAATAAAATTTAAGCTACAATTAGCGCTAATTGCGCGCTTAATATTTGACACAAAACCAAAAAAAAAGAGTAAAAAAAACAAAAAAAAAAAACATAAACAATTAAAATATGAATTTCATGCATATGTACAGCTGGTTACGGCTATTATACGACACATTTGGCAAAAATAGCTAAATAAGTAAAAAGCTAAACGTAAATTTTCATTTAGTTTAGTAATGTTACAGGGCAATTCCAAGTCGGGTTGACACTGCAATTGCACTTTCCGTATGAGTTTATCGATTGTGCAATGACTTTTGTTTTCACGCACGTGACAATGCTACACAGAAGCCGATCATGATAAGGTATATAGCTCTATATATATATACTAATAAATTAACATTAACTAATTAAAGTCACATAAACTATTTATATGACGGAATTAACTGCTATTGATGAATGGCCAAAAGCCGAAAGTCCAAAGCTACCGAATTGTAATAAAATCTATATTACTGAAATACCGCTAAATAATCGAAAATTATCAAAAGGGAAAAAAAATTCATTCACAACTCAATTAAGAAATGAATTTAAGTATTTCCTTAATAAATTCCTTAATTAATAACTTAAACCATTTTAATTAAAGCCTTTGAAGTGCCAAAAAAACTCGTTAGAATCCCGCTAAATAAATATAGGTACTACTGACGCCATTTTGAAGTGATTTTTGGCGGTATTCCCGGTATTTTTTTGTTCGGGTATTTTTAGATTATAAATGGATTAGTTTGTTTTTATGACGTTGCAAGTCGGACGATGATAAGCAGAAATGGTGTAATGATTATAATCTTCAGACATGATCAGGTTTAGTCAGACAATGACTAGCATTTGTGGCTGAAATTAAACTAAACGATAATAAACACTTAAATTCAATTATGAGTTCTTTAAATAAATCAAGTGGGGAAGAAAACCATTGGGGAACACGACTGTAAAAGACCCTGTATTTATTCTCAAGTAAGCTCAAGTAATTGAAGTAATAATATACAAGGAACAAATTTGAAATAAGTAAATATTTTTGATTTGCAACCGATCTTTCCTGGGATATCTATATGATATAGTAATCCGTATCAAAAATAATCCCCAAAAAAAATAATTTGTTTTAAATATTTTAGGATTTTGGTTGTTAAAGAACTTTTGTAAACGGTTTCTTAAGTTAGTAGCGACTGTAGGATAAAAGAAATCCTGATCTGAGTGCAGTATAGACAATTCTACATGACAAATATAGCGACTTCAGCTTCATGGACCAAGCGGACTCAGAATTTATTTACCTTTTGAGCCTTTTTCCTCTTTGAACTTAATATACCCTAGCACACTAGCAAACTACAGGGACTAAAAAGCATATACTTTGACGCGTACTCCACATTCGGCATAGTTAAAATCGGCGCTAATCATACAAAATTGCTTATTAATGGAGCTGTCAAGTTATACGATCGCACTCTGCATCTTTATGAACGCTATTATCTGAACAATGAGAATTTATATTATCTGAAAATATCAACGTACGGACTGATAAGGCCAACATTATTAAGGGACTCTGATGCGTGTGGGCTGTAAAGACCTCAAGATCTCAAGACCCCAAGTTCAACTAAAAAAAAAAAATCGTTTAAATCATTTTTGAAAGTCACGACACTTGAGAAATGTCTCTAATTTTAATGAACAATTCTCATTGTCATCGAAGTTTATCTTAGCAATGACTTTTCAATTAGTAATTCCTCTAAATATCATTTCATTGTAGTGCATTTGGGGCCTATTCTGGCTATTGTATACGCTATTATTTCGCCATGTTTACCTAGAATTTTGTGTTCTTTTTTTGTGAGGTGAAAGGGGAAAAATCTGGTCGTGAATATTTGTGAAAAAAAAATCACACTTTAAATCGGGGGTTGGAAAAACAACTAAGAAAGGCTACAGTCGAGCGAGCCGACTATAAAAGACCCTGTACTCTTTCTAGTGCGCGTTTTTTGATCCAAATCACCAATTTTAGACCGATTTGTCCTATGGGAGCTATAGAATATAGTAGTCCGATCCGGACCAAATTCAAAAAGGATAGTTACAATGATAACATACACATAATGTGTGAATTTGGTCTCTTTAGCTCAAGACGTGTTAAAGTTATGGTGATATGAAAATAGTTTTTTACAATTTGCGGGGGGCGGTAGGGCTATTTGTGAAATAAGGAAAAATATGTATAATATAGTTGGAAGGAACTTTCAAGAAATGTCAGAGGTTGACGGTTACAATTTGCTGAAATTGTATCGTTGGAACAATGGAATGAAACACTAATAGTTTAAGTGCACTACTTTTTGCAAACTTTCTTCAAACGAAGATAAATTTAAAAGCAAACAGATCTTAAAAAAGAATTTTGAAAAATTTGTATATCTGGAACAATGGAATGAAACGCGAATAGTGGTATTACACTCAAGAAGTGCTTAACACGAAAGGTTAAAATTGGACAGTGCTTAAACAGTTAAAAGTTGTTAAAATTGCTTTGTTGGAACAATGGAATGAAACACAAATGGTGGTATTGAACTACTCCAAGCAAACGACGAAGGAAATAAGTAAATACAAGATATTAATAAAAGTATTATATTGGAATTTTCATAAAAAAAAAATAGTTTTGCAAACACAATGGAATGAAACACTAATGATAAAATCACACTACTTTTACCAAACCATTAGGAAACACTAGGTATAAAAGTGAGAAACCTGAGATTTACACTAAATTGTAAACGTTCCATTAAAAAAACCACAAAAACGTTTTGAAAGAACAATGGAATGAAACACTAATGCACAACTTGTTGCGATAGCTTTAAATGGGCAGAAAACTAAGATAAACCGAAAGCAATAAAGAATTCAAACGACATTACAAATGATTCATAGAACGAAGGGTTGCAATTTGATTCACTTTGTATTGCTGAAACAATGGAATGAAACAAAATGGGTTAATTTAAGTAAACTCTAAGGTGGGCAAATTAAACTAATTGTAAACTTGTGTTTTTACACTGCAAATAAGTGGAATTTTTTTTCTTGAGATTACAGATTTCAGAGAACTAGTTAAAATTCTACGACTAAAATCACTAGAAATTCCGATGTGAAACCAAATACTTAACAATTAGGTCAGCCATGAATTCCATAAAACAAAAATAAAACAAGTAAGAAAGGCTACAGTCGAGCGAGCCGACTGTAAAAGACCTCGTACTCATTCTAGTGCGCGTACAAATCACAAATTTTCGACAGATTTACCCTATATGCTATGATTGTCCGATCTGAACCAAATTTGGTAGGGATACTACTTAAATATAGAGTCATGATATACACATAATATGTAAGATTGGAATATGTATGCTTTATGGGGTCGGCCACGCCTTCTTCTGCCTGGCAAACCTAATAGACTTCTCTACTTTTTTTGTAGAGTACGGGGTCTAAAAATCCAAACAGGCTGTTCCAAAGCAGGCATTGAAAAAAAAAAAAAAATAAATAAAATAAATAGAAGTAGAAATAGAAATATATACTATATAGGTAGGTATAGGTACACCTAGACTATATGCTACATCGGTTCTGTTTTGTTTCGGCAACATTTTCGAATCGGCGTTTCGAGTGTGCCCAAACGGCTGAATACACACAGTAAAACAAAAAGAAAACAGAGCAAAATAAAATCAACAAAAAAAAAAAAAAAAAAAAAAAAAAATAGGAAAATTTGTTAACGAAATCGAAATCAGATCAGAAATCAAAATCAAAATCAAAATCAGAATTGGAAACGAAAATTGTATTAATCAGTAGCGATTAACGAAAACCACTTGGAAAGGCACTTGAGCTAAATTGGATGTGGATTTGATTAGTTAGCCACGCCCACCCCCATAAACCTCGACCATCGCCATCGACCCCGCTACCCACCCCATCGAGCAATTGATATAAAATTAATGTGAGTTGCGTTTTAATGCATTTTACAGGTTTCCGATAAATAAGAAGGTTATTATATGGCTGGTGATTGCCGCTCTCCTAGTCACTGGTTTGACGCTGGGACTCGTTTTTGGACTAAGATCGCGGGATACGCGCTATCTAACTGGCGCCGTTGTATCCAACGGCATTGGTTGTGCTGAAGTCGGTGGGAATATGTTACAGGATGGCGGTTCCGCTGTCGATGCTGCAATTGCCACACTCCTCTGTGAGGGCATCATGTTGCCACATTCGATGGGCATCGGCGGTGGATTTGTTGCGACCATTTATACACGACGGACGGGTAAAGTGGAGACGGTCATTGCTCGGGAATCGGCACCGGCAGCGGCACACAAGGAAATGTTCGTTGGCCAGAAGGAGGTGACTGGAGCTTTGGCTGGCGGTGTGCCTGGTGAAATTTTGGGCTATTGGGAAATGCATCAGAAGTACGGTCGTTTGCCGTGGAAACATCTGTTTCAACCCTCGATTAAAATGGCCCGTGAGGGTCATGTTGTCTCCCGTTATTTGGCCTCGGCCATCAAGTCCAAGCTAACGCAAATCCAAAATGATCCCGGACTGGCCGAAACGTTTCTCAATAGCCAAGGTCAGCCGTATGTGGAGCACGACTACATGAAGCGTACCGCTTTGGCCGAAACCCTCGAGCGTATTGCCAACAATGGCGCTGGGGAATTCTATGACGGTGGCCTAACGGGGGTTAAGTTTGTCGAGGACATCAAACGTTTGGGTGGCATTATAACTCTGGACGATCTCAAGAACTTTAAGTGAGTAGCTCTTGGTTTTGATTAAACCAAACGATCATTTTTTGAACCGATTTTGTTATCGATTTTTACAGGGTGCGTTGGGAGAGCGATGGTCATATATCGGCAAAGGTGACCGGTGGTTTTACGCTATATACAACTCCACTGCCATCAAGTGGTCCAATTCTCGCCTTTATCTTAAATGTCATGAACGATCTTTATACGGAAAATGAACCGATTTACTGGCAACGTGTTGTGGAAACCTTTAAGCATGCTTATGGACAACGGACCAATTTGGGTGACTATGAAAATGATCCGGAATATGGTCAGAGCATAAAGGAACAATTGGATAAAATACTTGGCAATGAGCTGGTTAAAAATGTTCGAGAATTAATCAAGGATGACTCAACATCGCAGGATTATTTGCATTATGGTGCCAATTTTACAGTCGAACCTGATCATGGTACCGCTCACATGAATGTACTGGCTGCCAACGGTGATGCCATATCTATAACAAGTACCGTTAACACCTAGTAAGTAAACATAACCTACAAAAAAAATATAATATTGTTAAAAATTGGTTTTTATTTTGTTTTTTCCAAACAGTTTTGGAGCCAAGGTTGCGTCGCCGCAAACGGGAATTATTTTGAATGACGAAATGGATGATTTCTCCACACCGGGTGTTATCAACAGTTTTGGGGTACCCTCATCGCCCGCAAATTATATATACCCGCATAAACGTCCAATGTCCTCTATGAATCCTGCCATAATTGTCGATGCTAATGGCGATGTTCGTCTATTAGTCGGTGCTGCTGGCGGCACCAAGATTACAACAAGCGTGGCAGCGGTACGTATTGCTTTTCTAATACTCCATTAATCAGAGGTTAAAAAAAGGGCGCAGTTCTTCTAAAAATTATAGTTTTCTTCAAAAAGCACTTAAAATAATCAAAATTTTTGATAGGGAGCTACTCTAGTGAGACCAACTTAACGATAAGTTCTAGTGCGACCAACTTAACAATAGGCTCACAGCAAACTTCACTTCGAACGAGATATTTATCGATAACTTTTGTTTGTTTACAGGTTATAATGAAGTATCTCATACGCAAAGAGCCAATGAGCCACGCTGTGAATGATGGTCGGCTGCATCATCAACTGATTCCCATGCGAATCGATTACGAGTCTGATGTGGACGAAGAGGTGGTCGAATATCTCAGGAAATCGGGGCATACGATGGCTGATAATCCCGGTGATGGAGGATTTGCAGCAGTTACCGCAATTGGAGCACTACATGAACCGGAGCCGTTCTTTGATCGTCGTCGTGTTGGCAGCGTTCATACAATACAGACGGCAAATAAAATGCAACATTAGTTTAGATGAACAGATGATGTTGATGGATGGCATCGAATGTGGGACAATGGCGATATGCCATTTTATTTATTGATCTTTAATTATTTAAATATGTAATTGTTAGTGAATGTAAATATGTTATTGAGCTGGATCTGTACATATGTACATAATTTGTTAACTTTAAAATTTTGTAATGTATAAAATGATGTAAATAAATATTAATAATGCTCGATTATTTGCGCGCACTTTATTCAAATGCAATTGCATGCTAACATATTTGCGTTGCGTAATGTTAAACGTAATGTCAACATAAATACACAAGCGAATGACGTAAGATAAAAGAAGTGTAGCGAAAGCGTAAGGGTAACAAACGAAAAATCAGCGCAAAATCAGTGTTGTTGGCGTTTTGGTCAATTTTAGTACATTAACACAATCGATTTCAGCCGGCATTTAATGCGTTTTGCTGCCGACAGTTGGCGCGCGAGTGCAAACGTAGCCACCTGATGTGCTAGAAAACGTCAAACGCGTGGCAATTACACATACTGACTGCTGTGTGTATTTTTTTTGTTTTTTTGTTTACATTTATACCGCAATTAATCGTGCATTGCAATTGCAAACGTCGCGCGCATTGCATCGCGTTATGTGCTAGTGTAAGCATAGAATCATATTGAACTCTAATAACTTTTGCACTAACAATTAAAAGTGTTTAGCCGCTAAGCTCATTTATCATTATCGGCGTTTGCCTTTTGATCGACGCTTTCGCGGCAGTGACAGCGGCTGTGGCAGCGGCAGAGCTCACCTGGTTCTACTTCTTACACACAAACACAAAGAGACATATGCATGCATACATACACAGTCTCACACACATACTAATAGAAATTTACTTTCAGATTTACACAAATCACAAATACATTGACAGCGATTCGTGCATTGACATCAACATTAAAATCGAGAAAAAAGAGAGAAAAAATTCTTCAACTGCTGCTGTTGTTGTTCCCGTTGCTGTTGGTTAATTAATTGTTGGTTACCTTTTGTTGCCTGCCTGCCTGCTGCTGCCTGCCGCCTGCGCCTGCCAGCCACCGACATCTTTGCTTTGCATTGTTGTCTCGCAGCCGACACCGACGTCGACGTAGACACGTCAACATTTATCGAACTTGGCTTGGAAATCAGAATTAATAATACTGTATTGAAAAGATGCGTGTAAGCAATATACGCAGCGGTCGCATTTGCCGCTTGGCTCTCTGTCTGCTGGTCATCCTGCCGCTGCTCTATTTGCTGGCCAACTGGAGTGATCACCACAAGCGTGTCCAGGAGGCATATCACATGCGCTTTGGCGGACCTAAGTTTAGTCATCAGCGTCTCGAGAGCAGGCCACGTGAGCAGCCAAAGCTAGTGGAAGGTATGTCAATAATACACCAGACCACACACATGCACACACACACCTTTACCTGCACTCTGGCATTAGCACCTGTAATTATTAAAACAAGCTTGTTTGTCTGTTTACAGTTGCTTCTCATTGTTTATCTACTGCATTTGTTGTCAATGGGTTATCTCAGAAATGCAACTTTCTTTTAATAGCTTAATTTATAGATTTATCTAAATGTTTTACACCTTAAGATGCTATTACCTGTAGTCAGGAAATCTTTTTAGTCTCCTTCTACTTCGTAGCTAAATCAGCTGTGGTTAATTCGCACCTTTTAGTAAATTACAATCAATATTTTATGAATTGTATAATTTTATTTTAAGCCTTTTGTTTGCTGCGCAAACTTTGTTTAAACAACTGAAATTATTTTTATTTTAAGCCCACACAATTTATCAGTGATGTATTCAGCAATACTGTGGAATCGAAAGCAAAATTCGTTCTTAAACTATTTCTTTAGCCCTTTTTTGTTCGAGCTGTGTTTGAACAGCTGAAATTTGGTCAGAAATGTTTCTAATAATTCTTAAAACAAATCAATTTTTGCAATTTTTCTGTAGATCTGAGTAAAGGTTGTTAAAACACTGTTATTTAATGAAAAAAAAAGTTTAAAAACAATTACCAATTGCTTCTATGGTAGCTATATGATATCGTAGTCCGATTTGGATGAAATTTTGTTAGTATATGGGAAATTATAGCAAATGCATATTGTGTGAATTTAGTTGAAATCGCTCAATCGACAATAAAAATTTTCACACTTAGCGTTTTCAGCATTTTCAACCGATTGTTCCTATGGCAGCTATATGATACAGTGGTCCGATCTAAATCAAATTTGGTTTGCACATTCAACTAAAACGTTAACATCGATTTTAAATATAATATATTGGAATTATATCTCAGAGAACATCGACGACTTTTCCCTGCTTTATGTACTTGATTAATATTTTTATTAATATCAACTTTATTTTGTAGGTCTTGGTAACTTTGAGCCCAAGGATCTGAAGCCACGCAAGGGTCCAGGTGAGAATGGAGACGCACACACATTGTCGCCGGATAAGAAGAACGTAGCGGATGCCTCTGAAATGGAATATGGCATGAATATTGCCTGTTCCGATGAGATATCGATGCATCGTTCGGTGCGCGATACACGACTCGAGGAGTGCAAACATTGGGATTATCCATATGATTTGCCCACAACCAGTGTGATCATTGTCTTCCATAATGAAGGCTTCTCGGTGCTAATGCGAACAGTTCATTCGGTTATTGATCGTTCGCCAAAGCATGTGCTCCATGAGATCATTCTAGTCGATGATTACTCTGACAAGGAGAATCTACGCACTAAATTGGATGAATATGTTGTACAGTTTAATGGACTCGTCAAGATTATACGCAACAAGGAGCGGGAGGGTCTCATTCGTACACGATCTCGGGGCGCCATGGAGGCTACAGGTGAGTGAACCGCAGTGGAGAAATTTGCTCAGTTTTCACCTAAAAAAAATTAAAATGTATTTTGCCTCCAAAATCGACTCCTCATATAAATGGTCATATATCTTTTGTATTTTTCGGAGAAATGTTGCGTTTGAGAATTAGTTTTCCAACAATGCATAAAACTTCCCGATCGGCCGAAGCTTAAGCTTAAATACAATGAAATTTGTTAACTTCTTTAGCTGTTTTCAAGCTGTTTTTAAAACACAAATCATTTTTACCTTAATAAAATCTGTATCTTTACTAATATTGCGCTTTTCTTGGCAGGTGAGGTGATTGTCTTCCTCGATGCGCATTGTGAGGTGAATCTAAATTGGCTGCCACCGCTGCTGGCTCCAATTTATCGGGATCGCACTGTGATGACTGTGCCCATTATCGATGGCATTGATCACAAGTCGTTCGAGTATCGTCCAGTTTATGGCAGCGACAATCATTTCCGTGGCATCTTCGAGTGGGGCATGTTGTACAAGGAGAATGAGGTGCCACGTCGGGAGCAGCGTCGTCGTGCCCACAACTCAGAGCCCTATCGCAGTCCCACTCATGCCGGCGGTCTGTTTGCAATCAATCGCGAATACTTTTTGGAACTGGGCGCCTATGATCCCGGTCTGCTTGTCTGGGGCGGCGAGAACTTTGAGCTGAGCTTCAAGATTTGGCAATGTGGTGGCAGTATTGAATGGGTACCATGCTCACGTGTTGGCCATGTCTATCGTGGCTTTATGCCCTATAACTTTGGCAAGCTGGCAAGCAAGAAGAAGGGTCCATTGATTACCATCAATTACAAGCGAGTGATTGAGACATGGTTCGATGACACGCACAAGGAATTCTTTTACACACGTGAACCGTTGGCACGTTACTTGGACATGGGTGATATTAGTGAGCAGCTGGCGCTTAAGAAACGTCTCAATTGCAAATCCTTCCAATGGTTTATGGACAACATTGCCTATGATGTTGTGGACAAATTCCCAGCCCTTCCGGCCAATTTACACTGGGGTGAACTGCGTTCGGTGGCCTCCGATGGCTGTCTGGACTCGATGGGTCATCAACCGCCAGCAATTATGGGTCTTTCCTACTGTCATGGCGGTGGCAACAATCAGCTGGTGCGTCTCAATGCCGTTGGACAGTTGGGCGTGGGTGAACGTTGCGTGGAGGCGGATCTGCAGGGCATCAAGCTGGCCGTTTGTCGTCTGGGCACCGTCGATGGACCCTGGAGTTATAATGAACACACCAAACATTTACTGCATCGCGTGCACAAGAAGTGTATGGCTTTGCATCCATCGACGCAGCAACTTTCGCTGGGACAATGCGATGTTAATGATGGCTATCAGAAGTGGCTGTTCAAGGAGATACGTCCACATTGGTAGATTGGCTTGATTTAAACCAGACGTAAAAAGCAATATCAAACAAGGGTTTCAACTGGGAGCGTGCACCGTGGGGACAACGGGGGAGGCGGGATGGGGGACGGCGGTCTCGTCGTTTTTAGACAAAAGGAATTTAGTAAAAATGACAAAAGAAAAACAAAAAAAATAAGAGGAAATGGAATTGTTGTTGGTTTTTTAACGTACACACAAAAAAAACAAACACATAAAAAATCTATTCAAACTTATATAAAAGAAATTTAAAAAAATGGGTCTTGGAATCGGTTTAGTTGTAATTAACTAATGTGATTACCAATGATATTAACACAAAAACATTCGATTTAAACAAAATTTTCCAAATCATTTAAGTTACGGAAACAAAAAAAAGACAAAAACTTAAATTAAAATGATAATTGTAAAAGCTTAGCTATTTTTTATGAAAATTGTAATCAATTATTTTATAACTGTCTCAATTTAAGTATAATGTTGTATATAGAAAATGAGCTAAACCGATGTTCCAGATCCAATGTGAAAGAGTGAAAAACAATGCACGAGAATGTGTGAGATGGCGCTAGCGAGTGTGTGCATGAGTGCGAGCAGTGCCGCTGCAGGCCAAAAGCGAAACAGCAAATCATGTGTGCAATATATACGTTAATATATACTATCTCTTATATATATATATGTATATGCCTATATGGCGACAGTTAATGAACAGAATATGTGTATATGCATTTTGCTTTCGGCTTGCCAATAATTTCCATCTAAAAATATCAGTAAACTATTTTATAATGTTATTCTTAAAGTATGTTTCTCTATTTATAATTCTCTAAGCTATATCAATTTACATATAACTGTATTTATTAATAATGCCCTTGTTTAATCTCGTAAGTTCTGTTTTGCTGCCACATTCCACAGACTATAGAGCTATACTTTATACTATGATTACTTTGCCACTTTTAAACAAATAACGAATCTTTTGTTTAAACTTATGTATTGTTTATTGATTAATTAATTTCAAACGCAGTTAACAGCTCACACACATTCGCTGTGTGACATAATTGTAATAATTTTTTTAAATTTACATTCCCATACATATATATTTATAGATATATATATATGTGTATACAGTATATACATTAAAATATTTACATTCAAGTGTAACTTTAGAGTTATAAGTCTGAATAATGATTAGAAATAAACAAGTTTTCTAAACACTTGACACTGCTGTAATTGTGTATTTGTGTATTTGTTTTATAAACAATTCCCACGAATGTATTCAGTGTATTTAAATTTGCATAGTCAGTTAAGTGATTGTTTTTCAAATTTTCTTGTTCGATTTAACATAATTTTATATCATATAGAAATTTTTTTCTATGATTATTCTAAAAACTACTTTCTATAACCTTTTAAAGCTAGTTTTAGCAGTTTACTTCACCTTATTTTGCTTTTGTCACCAGCGTGGACTGTGTTAGACAATTATCGACGATTTCTACGAACCATTTTGATCTGATAATTAACAAATGAACTGTTGTAACTGTTGTGAATAAACAGATTATACATATATACTATATATATTCTTGCACCATTGTCTGCCATGGCAGATGTGCATTTAATTGATTGCAATAACTGAATGACAACATTGATCAATTGAACAATATAAAAACAACAAGTGCTATCTTTGGCCAATGTCTAATCTGGATTGCCTTACGTGTTATTACCAAAGTGTCCAGTTTCTGGGAAGTCCTCAAGTGAATTTCGATAAAGTTCTTCGAAATGTCTTAAAATAGAATTTGCCATATGAACATACTAGACGTAGATGTATGTAATGAAATCAAAATTTGTGCCTAGGTTTATCATGAAATTACTAGAAAGCTACCGTTCAATTTTCTATCGAACTGTCAAGTGTAGTTAGTTGTTTTTTTTTATTATGATTCTGCGCTAGTTATCAGTCCAGACCAAAACAATAACCATATCATAGCATACCATATCATTTCATATTATATCACACGCTAGTTTTTGGTACATGTTTATGTTACGCATTGATTAGATCGTCCCGCCTATAGGCACCCAATATCATCGAGCAATTGTTCAATTTAATTGAGTCATATGGGCTGGGCTTCATAACGGCGTTATCAGCCATTTTGTTGCTGCTGTTCAGAGCGGTCTTATGTGATCCTCACTAAGTTGGTATATAGTATACCGGATGTGGTGGGAAAACCCGATTGAAATTGGGGAAATACAAAGTTTTTGGAGGTTTCTTTTATATTTTTAAAATTAATCTGAATTAAGGTAATGTGTATTTTCCGCCTTTAGGAATTTCGTAAATTTTTATGGAAAAAGTAACTTAAATATATTCGACTTAAATAGAAAAATATATTAAAATAAATTGTTTTTTTTTTTAAGAAGCCATATTAAATTACTTATAATCTTTGCTTTAGAAAATGGGTCAATTCAAAATTTTATTGGGTGTTTTAAGTGTTGTTAATAGAAAAAAGAATTTTCAAAAAAATTATTTTTAATTTTTTTTATTTTAAAACTGCAAAGAAGTTCTTTGAGTTTTTTTAAAAGAAAATAAATAAAACATTTTAAATTTTTTTAGTTCATAATTTGAGTATATTTTAAAGTAAATTTTGTGATTAAAGTTTTGAAAATAGAAAATAATTAGCAATGTTAAAAATTGTTTCTTAAAAAAATGCCAACATTTTAAAGTTTATTTAAAAACTAAACTTTGGGAGTTTAAAATAATAATAATATAATAAGAAATTTGAATAAATTTTGTTAAAAAATGTCAACAAATTTTCATTTATATTGAATTTAATAGATTAAATACATAAACACATTTTGTTAATTAATACATTAACTGAGTCAGCAAAGGATAAAATATCCGAAAATTTATGTGTTTCCATATTTGGTAGAGCATTTGGCGATCAATAATTGCTGACTGTTATCATTCTTGTTGTTGGATCAAGCGTTGTCAGTGGAAATTGTCAATAGGTGTGATAAGAGCGCTGGTAAAGTCATTGGTAACCGGAACCGGGGTTAAAGAGGGTGGGTAAAAATCAAATCAAAGGGTTTCATTTAGTCAACAATACTATAAATAATAAACAATTGTCACCTGTTGGGCACATTCAACGATTTCTGCTCGTCGCAGTTGGAACGTCTAAAAAAGAAAGTGAAAACGATAATTAATAAATAAAAAATACGAAAAGAAAAATAAAACAAATAAAATGTGCAAATTGAGCTTGTGTTTGTTGGTTGCCATCTTCGGCTGCGTGATGACCGGCAGCTTGGCAGGAGTTCCCCGCGACAACTATATACATCGGGATATACTTTTTGTGGAGAATGTGCGTGATTTTGCTGCCAAGCATCCAGGACTTAACTTGACGCCTATGGAGAAGCAACCTGTATCGGCCCGATCTGCAGATGGTACCGTACGTTATACCCTCGGAGCACGTATCTCAGGTAAGCGATAGTCAACGATGGCAAGCGATTGTCAGCCCAATTAAGTATGCAACGGTTTATTGTTATTCACAATTTTTGTATTGCCTACTTTTAGGTGATAGATTGATTGCACAGGACGCCGATGTCTTTGACTACCAGTCGCCCAACGACGTCAGCTTGCAGTTGACATATCCCTTGTCCGGTACCGGATCGATTGTCACCTATGTGGAGATTATCTGCACCCAGGATAATAGAGATGGCAATGCCTATGTTGTTGCCGGCGGCATTGGACAACGTTTCATTTCCATTCTGATTGAGGCCCCGCAGACCAGTTATTTCGCCTATCAGGCTCAATACTATGGTCAAAATTAGATACTGGCCCTAAAATTCACACATAATTTAAACAATTCTCTGGAATTTATTTTGTTTTTTTTTTTTTTTCCTTTTCCGTTGTGATATCAATTAAATGAATGAACGTACAAAGAAACTATCATGTGGTATGAGTGATATATGTACTATTGCAAAACAAAAACAAATATATATACATATATAAATATAATGTAGAGCCACTTATTAATCGGGTCGGGCCTTCGTAAATCTGTTGCAGTAATCAGTGTGGACACAAAATAAATAAATCGGTTTTTGCTCACGCGCTTCCCACTTGAAAAACAATAAAACCCTCTGGCAAGCTCATAAATAGGCGCTAAGCTCTCGCGGGATATTCCAGTTATAGTGCTCAATGATTCCGACATTATCGGTGTCATAATTGATAGACCTAATTTTTTTCCATTCCTTTTATTATACTCAACGTACGTACTTACGTTTTATGGTAGCGTGATCGAGTAAAATGCATTCTTACCACTTGAGTGGATTTACATTACAGGAAATGATTAAGAATTGTCAATGCTAAGGGAATTCCTAATTAAATTGATTCATGATCTATCTGTATGCAATATCTGTTTAATATAAGTAGATATAATGTGTTTATATGCCATATATTAGGATTTCAGACACTTTTTTCTTACGCACACTTGGCACATCTTATCGGCTGACATGGGCTGATCGCAAAGAAAGTGACAGCCAAAAGTGTTGTAGCCTGATATTGATAGGGTTGCCATTATTGTGGCCAATTGGAATATTTTTTATTATGAACTCGTACGTTTTTCCCGGGAGAAAATGAGTTGAGTGAGTCCTTAAAAAGGCATAAATTTTAATAACTTTTTATTTTAAAACTCTCCAATTTTTTAAACTCTTACAACCCTTAAGAGTTGGCAATACAAATTCTCATTTTTGCAGAAAGTTTTTACTTTGCTCTTGTGTCGACTGTAGGTGGCGCTGTAACATAAGCTTTAAATAATAATTGCTGCACTTTGTCAACCCTAAAATCATTATAATGCAGAAAATTATAGATAAGAAGCTATAGAGTTTCTTTTTTAAGATAACTTACCCATCAGATACCCTACAGAATATTTTTAAGTATGAAATATGAATGTTTAATATTATATGCCATAAATAAAATATAATTAAGAAGATTTTATTCGATTTAATTGTATTTAAGATGAATTAAATGAGTTGATTTGGAGATTTCGAACACCACGCAAAACGATGAAAACTTGAGCTGAGTTCTATTAAGATAAGTTAGGGTATGCTTGGAACCAAATAACTCATGAACTTATATCTCCACAAGTTAATTCAAAATGGCGGTCAAACTGCCATTCGCAATTTTATTCAGAATGATCATTTACCAAATTGTTTGCCTATGTGCGCACTTATTTATAGTACTATAAGTAAGTATATCAGGGTTAAGATTGCAAAACCAATTCTAATACAAAACCAAAACATGCGCCAAGAACAATTTCAAAGCAAATCAAAGCCTTTAGTACAACAATACACAACTGATAACACAGTTACTATGGGTTTACATATGATATTAAATCTATTAATTTCAGCAAAAAAAAAATGTAATTATTTCTCTACTGGGATATAATTAAATTATATGGCCAACAAATAAACTTAATTCTAATTAGTTTCTGTTTGTTAGTTTTTATATAAAATATATAATTAGTTATTTTTTGGAAAAAATTGTTTCCTTACTTTGTTTTTAATCACTTTTACTTGCTTAATATTTTAATTGTTGTTAGCAAATAATTTGTTTGCCTTACCGGAAAATTTAAGCAAATATTTTCACTACTTTTTTTTTTGTTTTTGGTCGACAAGAAATTAACTTAAACTCGCTTAGAGATTTTCTGTCTGCCATGGATCAAATCACTATAATATTTTGATATATTTCGCTCGTGCGATAAGTAATAAAAATTAAATAATAAATTTATAGTTGGTCACTCTATGACAAACGGAAGTGGATGATGATGCGTGTGTACAGTGGAATCATGTGTCATCTTTTTAAACAATTGTGAATAAGTTGTGTTCTAAGAAAAGTTTTCATATTCCGTAAATCGTAAATAAATTATGTTTTTGTTTACTTTCTAAATTGTGTTAGATATCGATAGTAAAAAATCGTAACTGCCAATAAGGTTTTCCCATGATCACGGCACATGGAGATAATAACTTGAAGAAATGAATTTTTTTGCGTTGGGAAAAACAATTGTGAAATTCAGCAAACAAATCGTGATTCATTAAAAGTACAGAGATTTTTCCAAAGGAAATCCAAAGAAAATAATGATCAGCATTAAGTTGATACAGTATATTCATCATAGTTTAATAAGAAGCGATGTAAATAGACAAAAACATTTAACATTGCAATGACTTGTGCAATACAAAATTTATTAGTAATTTTTTCTTCTTTTTTCATTAAATGTTGTTGTTGATAGCGAAAAAGCATCGCGTACAACGTACAAACTATGGCAAACAATGTGAAGTGGAAAACACGGAGACGGAAGCAAAAGTACCGTCTGAAGTAGTATCTATAAGCACAAAAGTATGGCATGGAAAATAAGTAGCTATGAAATGATTTATTTATTCTATTTTTTCTTTTTTTTGCAAAATACGTATCATATTATCACGTGCTTTATGATCTGATCAAATGATTGCTTAATTAAATCAAGATATTTATTTATTGTTTTTGTTATTTTTTGCTACTTGTTTTGAGGCACACGCGAGACAAAAAAAAATTAAACGATTGGATTGGTAATTGGTAACACAAGTATTTGGCTGGCATTAGGCCATGTCTAAAAATGTCACTTCAAGTACTTTATTTATAGGCACTGAGCAAATTATTGCCAATTAGCAAAAACCAAAAAAAAAAAAAAGGTTAAGGTAAAAAAAAAAAAAAAAAAAAAAATAGACACCATAAACCGCTGAACAACAAGCAATACTAAGACCAATATTAATAGCAATTCCATTAGCGTCATCATCATCATCGTAGCCAATACAATAAACACCATTGCGGTGGCTTATCGTTCAGTCGTTACCTCGAGTTGTTGGCCCTTATCACAAGCGCGCTGACCGTTGATAAGATTGCCGCGTATAAAAGCCATTGGCAGCGCCAAGCGATGCACAAAACAGTCGCCAAATTGATTGCACAGCGCGCGGATCCCAACAAAACTCTCTTGAAAAACTAATTTTATAAAGACACTATAATTTTTTTTTAAATTAACGAGAATTCTTCTCGATTTTCAACGAACCCCAAAAAAAAAAAAGACTTCACATCTTGTGTATATGTGTGTGTGTGTGCGTGTCAGAGCTGCACACATATACAAATACATACTGCATTTTTTTTAAAACATTTTTTTGAAGAAAAAAAACTACTCAGATATGTTGCAAGTTGTTCTATTGCCCTTGTTGCTGCTCAGCGCCAGCTGCTTGGCTGCCCCATCCCAATTGCAGTCGCAGTCGCAGTCGGCAGCGCAGTCGGCGTCGCAGTCAGCGCAGCAACGCGGTAGCGACCTAGACGTTACGCCCATTTTGACCGTTACTGACGAAACACGCTATACGGCTATAAATCCGGACGTGGAACTTGTTGCTCTAAATAAAGTGAAGCACGGAAAAGGAAACATTGTGTTTACGGCCGGATCACGTATATCGGGTAAGTTAAGCTGATTTTAAAACTATTTGGAGAACAAGATATCTTTCCAAACTAGAAGAATAGTGGGGGCCTTTAAAGAATTTCTTAAAACACAGACCACTTCAAAACAAATAAACTACAAATAAAAACTTTTGAAAAGTTCTGAATTAAAATTCTGTAATTTTCAAGTCTTTAGAACTATCTCAAACTTATATTAAACCTCTTTTAATACAAACAAAAAATTATACTGGAGTCCTTAATTTATATTGAATACATTTTAAAACACAAAAAAAAAAATGTTTGACTTTAAATTTTTTTAAATTAATTTTTTTTAAAAGACAAGAAACAATTTATTGAACCATTTAAAAATACACGAAAGAGGATACAAATAGTTTAATTTTTTGATTTACATTTTTTTTTTTTATATAAAGAAGCTTAAACTAGTAATTTTTCAAACTTCAAATTTTTATCCAAAAAAAAAAAAAAAAAAAAAAAAAAAAAAAAGAAAATGTAGTGTTTGAAATGGTCTGATAATTAAAATGTGTGCTATAGTTTAGCTTCATCTTAGTTAGTTTACTACAATATTTCTTTAATTACATTTTTCAGGTGATAAACTACTGGTTAACATCTTTAATGAGGAGAGCTTTACGAAAGCCGTCAATACGGAGGTACAAATGACTTATCCGGCATCTGGTAAAGGCAGTACCTTGACCTGCATTGAAATCTATGTGGACTCATCGTCGAATGAGGCTGACGCTTATTTCTTTGATGGGGGCATTGGGAAGACAACAGCATCGATATTATTGAATTCGGATCAGACACGAACCTTCTCCTATGAGGCCTTTTTCTATGGTTACTAGGCTAGAGTTCACACAAATAAAACAGCATCTTCAACTTGGAACTGAACTGTGATCGCCATCGCCATATACATTATTAAAAAAAAACACACACACACACACACACACACACACAAATTCATCTGAGCTCCTTCTTCTCTGACCACTACACGCGAGAGAGTGAGTGTGATACGGAGAGAGAAAGAGACAAGTATTTTATAGTGCTAAAATTTAAAATTAAAAGAACAAAAAAAAAAAAAACAAAAAAAAAAACAAATAAGAAAGAATAGAAAAGAGATATTAAGAAAGTATAACAAATTTTCTCATGAAAATGTTTTTGGAACTTATTCAAAATTTGTTCATTCAGTTTGCTTTTTAGCGTAGTTTTCTATATACATAGTATACTTAGCACTGGCCTATCATTCACATATACAAACCATATATGTATATATTAACTAGTTATCTATCGGTTTGATAGTAAATGTTTTTGATTCCATTCAATCAACTTCAGCTAATTGAAAATGAGTCGTTCTTAACAATTCTTTCACCATTTCCGCTAGAATCAAGATTGTATAGAATTCGCATTTATTACAGTTACAGTTACCATTACCGTTACCGTTACAGTGAGTGGGTGTCATATGATCTAATACCTTGATAAGGTGGCGCGTGTCAATTCCGGAGGCGGGGTTGACAACCAACTGATTAATACACAAGTACAAAGATCCAAACGAAAGATATCAAATCAATGATAATTTTCATATAAAATTATCAGGCATTTTTGTAAAAACTAGAAAAAAAGTTAATCAAATCAGCGAGTTAAATTAAATCAATCAAATCTATCTATATAAAATACTAATCCTCTGCGACGATTAGCAGTATCGCTCACACACACACACACCTACAACCACCCACACGCCAGACATATTCAAGTTATAGACACTTGAAAAAGTCTGTCAAATGTTTTGATGTGTTTACTGTACTTCTGATATGGAACGTCAAAATATATACTAAAGAAGAAGAGATGGATTTGATAGTTAAATGTATATCAACTTATTATATTGAATACTTACAAATTTTATTCAATTATATTTGCCCCTAACTGTTTTGTTTTCTTTTTTAACTCAAGTAGTAAGTGATTGGATTATTTTTTATACTTTTCAAGAGTTAGTACTTAACTAAAAATAGTACAAGGGTCTATTACGTTAAGCAGGCTGAAGTAGGCACGGTTCGATTTGGAATATATAGAGAACTATACCCAATAGTAAGTATGAACAACTTTTTCAATTTTGTGGTTTTTCCTATGCCTTTATTGTACAGGGTCTCTGTACTATATTATCGTATACCGTCGTCTTTCCTACTAGTTAAAAGTACTTCAGTTTGAACGACTTGAATTTTATAGTAGGAAACTTAATTCCCCATTGAACTTTGCTTTTTTTTAACTTGAGTACTTAAAAGCTGTACACTAACGAAAAAATATTAAAAACAAGTAAGAAAGGCTACAGTCGAACGAACCGACTGTAAAAGACCCCGTACTTAATCTAGTGCACGTTTTTCCATACGAATCACCAATCTTCGACCGGTTTGTTCTATGGGAGCTATAGGCTATAGTTTACTAATCCGGATCAAATTTCGTAAACATATATAGAGCTAAGATATACACATACTGTGTGAGTTTGGTTAAGATCGCTAAATTAAAACTAAATTTTTTCACACAAATCACCAATTTTCGACCGATCCGTTCTGTGGGAGATATAGACTGTAGATCTGATCCCTATACAATTTTTGTGTATAATGTCTTAAAATATAATATATCTTTTGGCTGAACTTTTGGGTTTTTTTTTTAAATATATGTGGCTTATCTTAATAGACAGATAATGAGAAAGAGGCAGAGAAATGGAAAGTGATAGAGAGGTAAAGTTTAATAATTTTCATGGGGTAAATCCCTAGCTTATCAGCAATTTAGACTTTTTCTGTATACGAATTTATACCCTATTTATGTTTTTTTTTTTTACCAAAATAATTGTGCAAAAAATTGTTTTTAATAAAAAGTCATTAAAAATAACAAATATATAATTTATGAATATAATTAATATACATTTATTTAATTTAATTAAAATTAAATTAACATAATTTATATTTGCTAATTATCTTCAACTGTTTTTATTGTATTGTATTATTTTAAATAAAACAGAAAATAAAGGGTTTATTTTTAATAAATTATTTATTTTTTCAAGACAAATCTTTTGTTTTATTAATAGTAATATTTTTATTAATTATTATTATATTATGTTTAAAAATGTTAAATTTTTAAAACGAAGTTCAAATATGACAAACTGTTGTACAAAACTGTTATACCCAATTAGCCCAGTAGGGTATAGAATTATTATATTGATAAGAGTACATTAATTAATGAAGCTGTGGCGATGGCTTGGAATTATTTTTTCACTTGAAACACAGATAATGTTAATAATAAAGCTCAGTTTCTCATAATCTGGCGGCAACGAAGCACTGTACTAGCACAATTGCATCCCTGAATTGAAACAATGACGTCACATTTGCAAACGTTAACGGTCCTAATACTAACGATTTGGACGGTTGTTGCAATACCTGCACCACCACCAAGGGGTGAGTTGAGCGCATAGAAATCCCTGAGGCAATTTTAAAATAAATAAATTATTTTAATTGAATTTAGAACATGATCGGTGTCCAATAAAGGATTTTCTGCCCAGCAGCTGTCAACTTGAGGAAAATTGTCAGATTCTACACCAGTACTTTGATGCCGAATTGCTTAAACCCCATGAAGTGCCCCAATGTGGATTCAAAACTGCATTTTCCTCCATGATGTATTGCTGTCCTGACGAGCCACCCGCAATAAGGCCGATCGCAACTAGTCAGATTCATACTACTCCGATCTATACTACTCCGATCTATACTACTCCGATCTATACTACTCCGATTTATACTACTCCGATCTATACTACTCCGATCTATACAACTCCCAAGCCTGCACAGTAAGCTACTTAGATTTACGACTCTTTTACTTTTATATTTTCACACAATATATGTGTATTTAGGTTTGTGAGCACACATCTGGCAACTCTGGAATATATAGAACCCATTGATCTCGATTCGTTTGTCCATCGCTGTACTGGTATTATCCTAACCTCAACTTTTGTGTTAGCTACAAGCAAATGCGTTGGACAGGATATTGTTTATAAGCCCAATAAAGTATTGCTCGGTGTTAGTGATCCTAGACAGTATGTGGATACACAAATTGAGATCGAAATCAAGGTAATGTTCATTTAAGTGCTATATATGTAGGATTATTAGTTATATGCGTTTCGAGGAGTATAAGACTTATTAGACACTACATTCAAACTTCGGTGTTGTCGTTTAAAAGATCAGATATCTTTGTAAAGCTTTTTGTTAATTTTCCAACCAATACATCTTAAAAAGACGAAAGCATTTATGTTCCATTTGTATTGCTCTGCATCATATTATATAGATTCAAACTCATATACTAAGTTATATATTAGTATATTTGGTATATTAGCTTTTGTAGTAATTTTTTTGCTTATATAGTTCGTTCTATTATTTGTTTTTCGCAACAATTCGAATGATTCCTGCTTTTTACAACCATTCTTTTTTTTTTTTTCTGCTAAAAATGTCTTTTACAGAAATCTACATTCTTCAATAACGATCTGGTTTTGTTCGAACTGGAACAGGAAATTTCAAAGAGTCAACTTGGTGGAAATGTGACTCTTGCTAAACGCTGCTACAAGGAAAATTTAACAGGTCAACTAAACTTGTTTGCCGTTGGCTTTGCGCATGATGTGCAAAAAAGTAAGAAAATACCTAAACTTTTAAATTGTACCTTTATTTTAATTAATTTATTTAATTTTATCACAGATAGCAATTGTGGTTTGTTTCAACAATCGTTGCGTGAAGTCAGTTTTAGCCAATGTGCAAATGTGAATAACAACCGTCAAGTGGAGCAAATTGGTAGTTCTCATCTATGTGTTGTTCCCGAGGAAACTCAGTTTGGTTCCAGCCAGACTGATAGCTGCACAAAGTGTTTAACGGGCAGTTCCAGTGTCCTTCACGTTCAGTTGCCAAATGGAAACTTTTGTGTCGCTGGCATTGCCACGCCCACCATCGATGAGTGTATCGTAAATAATGCCCCATTGCTATATACGACAATCACAAATGATCCGGTTAACGACTTTTTCATTAGATCAAATATCGGAGAAACAATGCATTAATATTTTGTATAAATAATGTTTAAAAAACAAATATAATAAAAAAATATAACAGTATGAAAAAATACTGTAAAGATACTAAACGTTTGTTTTTGAGCCTGTCATCCATCTTTCATCCTATAATACCCATACATATTGTATAGGGTTCAAGAGTCAAACAGTTACTATATAATATATATATACTGCTATAGATAGAATCGAATGAAAACTAATCTTGTGTATTGAAATCTTTGTTGTTCTGTACTTGACCTACAGTTCAATCGCAGGTGGATTATATAGTCGCTGATATTAAAGTTTGCTGTTATTATTATTTCGTAATTTTTTAATCATTTATTGAATTTATGTAACTAGTTATCATAATTAATCACTTGTATCTTAAAGTTCTTAGCTGACTATAGAGTTCTGAATTGTTTTGCTAAAAAGTATATAATTTTAACAAATTAATCTCTAAAAGTGATTAAAGAGAATAAAGCACAGATTGAGACATTGATTATGAATGATTGATTAAAATGAACTGCTATTTTCATGTATATATTCTTAGAGACACTGGATTCTTCTGTGAAAATGTGGCGAAAAAAAAGCTAAGATTGCAGTCGGCAGACTAAACTAGAATTAAGCCAAGTGGATAACACTGAGGGGAAGTTACAGGCAACTGCGGCTATAATGAACATGATGACTGCGAGTACGACAGCAGCAGCGACGTCATTTCCTCAGCAGCAAAATGGAATCTGGACTAGACAACAAACGATGCTGACGCAGACGTCGACTGCGACTGCGACTGCGACGCATTGCCGGCAGTGTCGATGGAGCGTTGGAGGCTATAGATGCTCAGTCTGTCGTTGTCGGTCGATGTCGGAGCGACAGTTGAGCGGAAGCCAGTCGATTTATTAGTTGAGTTTGTTTTTTCGAATCGGTTACGATGTCACGAGCACGAATATTAAGTATAATACTAGCTCTAAATGGGCTTTGTTTGAGTCGCGTTTGCGGCTTCTACTATAGCCTGGAGGGTGAGTACGGTCTCTCTCTCTCTCTACCTCTCTGCTTCTCTCCCTCTTTCCTCTCTCCCTCTTTCCTCTCTCCCTCTCTCTCTCTCTCTCTCTCTCTCTCTCTCTCTTCCTCTCTCCACTCTTTAACTTTCTGTAATGTATTGTAAACGTTTGTGCATTCCTCGCTTGCAGTGGGTGATCCCTGTCCTACACGCGACTATCGCAGTAGCTGTCTGCCCTCGGAGGATTGCAAAACTTTGAAAGAATTTTTCGATAATCACAAATTGACTGTGGATACGGTGCTTAATTGTGGTTACACACCAAAGGATGAAAAGATATGTTGTCCCATTTCAAAGGATGAGCCCTTTCCACGTAACACTCCACGTAATAAAACTACAACCAGTACAACAACTACCACAACAACTACAACTACCACTACAACTACAACAACCATCGCTCCTCCTACCTGGCTGAGCATTTTCCATACAGATCGGGATTATTTGCAACGCTCCTTGGCGGCCATACAAACTTTGAGTGAGGATAGAATTGTGTTTCCGGGTCGCAGCACCAGAAATAATCCACATTGTCAGGCACCGTTGTACGAGGGCACCTGTATGCCCGTTTCCCAGTGCGAAAGTCATGAAATACTCCTAAAGCAGCAACGTTTGCGGGACGATGATGTGCTCTCATGTATGGGCGGTACCACCGAGGAGATCATTTGCTGTCCCGTTAGTTTGCCACTGCAGCCGCGTGCACAAATTGGCAGTGCCACGCGTGTGGGCACCAGACAGGATTTTGAGCAAGAACTCGATGGGATTCCACTAAACGGTGTACAGCAGGTCATCGAGGTGCGTTCGAATGCCAGAGATCTACTCGATCATTATAAATATCTGGCTGCTTTGGCCTATCCAAATGCACGTTACGATGGTCATTTGCATCGTTGTACTGCAATTTTGTTGTCACCGCAATTTCTGCTCACAGCTGCGGGCTGTGGACGTCCCAGTCATGCGGTGTTCGGTGTCGCCGATATGCAGGATGTGGACGAGGATTTGGATGATCTGGTGGACATAACAGTGAGTGTAAAAATTGTTTGATCTTTCAAAGAACAATTTGCTAATTAGTTATCTTTGTGATAGAACGTGTCCGTTTATCGTGAGGATTTGGCGATTTTGAGTCTACCGGAATCGCATCAGGGTTCCCCAGCTGTGATCTGTACTTCCCATGAGCAGACACGCTGGCAGAACAAAGGACAACTACTGGCTATGGGTTGGGCACGAGGCAATGGTAAAATCTACTTCAGTTTTCTTACCAAAATTTCCACTTATTTTCTCAATTTTCTATCCAATCTTTTTCTTTACAGCCAGCGATTGTTCGTTGTATGAGCTGCCGATGCGACTGCTGCCCTCCAACGCCTGTAAGGATATACCCAATAATGGTAATGTGCTGGATATACCTTCCAGGCATTTGTGTGTGGAGCCCAAGGATCTGGATAAGTTGCGATCCACTGGTGACGGTTCATGTGCTCCCTGTCCCTCTGTAGTGGGTAGTGTTCTGCATTTACAGGCTGCCAATGGTCGACGTTGTGTCTTGGGCGTTGCCACGCCCACTGGCGATAATTGTAACGCTGAGGTTATGTACTTTACGAGCCTGATCGATCGTAAACTCTCAAAATTTGTCGACGATCTGCGACTGAATCCCCAAAACTAGAAACTTACTTTAGTTTTTCTTTCAATTGTGATTAATTAGAATACTTTCCTTTAAAGTCTAAACTTTTACATTTAATTTATAAAAAAAACAAGAAGAAAGATAGTGACCAGTGTGTACACACCTTGCATTGCCTTTTATATTTAGGCTTAAATAAAGTAAAGATAAACAAACCTTAAACTGGTTTATAAGTCATTTAAGGTCCAGTTGTGGTATTTTTTAAGAACTGCAGCCTTGAATTTTTGCGATTTTTACTTTATTTTTTTTTTGTCATTATTGTTTGACTAAGTATTTGAAGAATTTCTGTAGCTTCAAACAAGTTTTGTTTTTGCCAAACGAAAGAAGTTCCCGACTACGTCAGAAATGAATTGCAATGACTAACGTTGGAAATCACAGTATACGTATTGCTATTTATAGCACTTTAATAGCGTAGTGCCGCCCAAAAAAAAAAAAAAATACATTCTCTGGCCTGAAGAGGCTTTAAGCTAGGGATAAACCCAGTCAACATGCATATATTGAATAAACTCAATCAACTGTGCTCAGTTGTAAGCTCTCGGTGTGATTCCTGTGCACTGTGGGATAAAAGACACGACTCTGAAGATGAGCTAAAGTCATATATATATATATATATATATATATATATATATATATGTATATTTATATACCCAGCATCTACCCTCGAGACGATTTGAAATATCTGCCTAGAAGATAAACGTGGAGGATTATTTATGCGTCCCGTTGTTTCTGAGCTTCTTCACGCCAAAATACCGTTTTCAAAACTCCATAACTTGGACTCTACTGAATCTATCTCAACCAAATTCGCACATTATATGCAAGATACAATTTGTTATATCCGTGCCAAATTTGTTCTAAGTCAGACAACTAAATCATATAGATTTTATAATATTAATTGGTTGAACTACGGTGATTAGTAGGTAACTTAGTACCAATTGATTTACCTTGTCCAAATTTGATACGAATCTGAATTGGTATAAAATCAGTATGTTTTATTGATCATATAATTTTTTTTAAATTAAGCGTATGAAGTGAGTAAGTTTTTTGTCTGGTTTCGAATAAAAAATTGAGATTTGTAAATATATATTTTTGTCAAATTATCGAAATTTCTACCCATAGTGCTGTGACTTTATTTCCCTTGAATCATATTATGTATTCTTTGAGATGTTTAAGTTGTTGCTGTTGTTGTTGTTGCTGCTGCTGCTGCTGTTGCTTATGTATTGTTTACTTAGCAAGTTGCGAACAACAACAACAAACATTGCTCAGTTTGCGTATTTTGATTCTGTGTAATGCTAAAAAACAAACCGGTTCGACGCTCACTGGCTATCATCAACAACAAACAACAACAACAACAACAACGACAACAACCTTAATACTTGACCACGGCCTCAGCAGGTCTGTGCTTTGTCTCTATCTCTGCCTTTGTCTCTGTCTCTCTTTCTCTTTCCCTCTCTCTCTTTCTTTCGCTCTCTCTCTATCTCTGGCTATGGCTCTATCTCTGGGTCTGGGTCGGCATATAGCTTCGGCTACGCTTGGATTCTAATCTCAGCTTCAGTTGCCAAAGCGACGCGTTGCTGTGAGGTAGTCCGTTTGCCACAGCCACAGCCACCGCCACAAATACAGTTAACGTTACATCCATAGTCACATACACATACATCCATTGTCACATTCTTGTACTAAAAAGTGAGTCGAGAGTGTTTTGAGTGTCGTGAGAGAAGCAAACTCTGCAACAACACCAAACTACCCGTTTGCCAATCGACAGGCACCGGTTTCAGTTTGTTGTTGTTCTTTATTTATTTTTTAATTATTGTTTTTTTTTTTGTACTATTTATTTTTTCCATTTTATCTGTTTTGGAGTGTGTGTTTTTCATGCTGTTTTTTTTTTTTTTTTGGTGCTTTGCGTTTTATTTAGAATCAAAGTGTATATAAAATGTATATAAATTATTTTATACAAAGTTAAAACATTTAATCAAAAATCTTAAATAGAGCAACAACAATAATAACAATAATACCAATTGCAGTTGTTTGTTTGCTGTTCCATTGGCTCTTATCAATCGCTGAACTGAAAAGTTGCGTGTCAAAGGTGCGTCTGATAATTAACAACAATAACAATAATCAAAATAATAATACTAACCAAATATGATGCTGATTTTTATATATATATATATATATATATTTTTGTACGTTCTATATTATACTCAAATAAAGCAATACAGTGTGGCCTGCTAATAAAGAAACATCAGAACTGCATTTACAACTTGTTGATGTGACGTCATTAACTTGTTTATTCAAAACAAAGTGAATAATTTTATATTTTCGAGTAATATAAAATTCTTTGTATTTGTACGAAAAATGCGCATAATGCCAAAAGTCAAAAGAATCGTATAATAATCAATTATCGATGTTTATGCCATGAATATCATGATTTTATTAAAATTGATAACAAAATAAAATGATATTTTATTAAATTTGTAATTTAATATAATCGATTCATTTGAAATTCACATACAAATTTGAAACGTATTTTTCTCAATTCTAAAACTTAAATAATAAAAATGTTTTACTTGATAAAGTACAAAAGAGATAGCTATAGAATTTATTTCTGCAAGAGCATCACAGCTGATATGAAAGATAATTTGTTAATTAGCTGAAACGTGTTCTACAAATGTCTCACAATTTCGTATATGTTGTTTTCCCAATTTGTTTTCCGTTCCCACTTATGTGATTTGTCTTACCTAATGAACCGAATGTTAGATAAACAATTTTACAATCGTCGATTACAAAATAATCACTTAAGATTTTCGGTTTCTTTTGCAGAGTTCAGCGATCTGTTCATACCGAAAATTTCACTTGATAAGAGACAATAGGAAACGGGTAAACAAAACTATGCATGAATCACAGCAATATTGATGATGTTACCTAGTGTTTTATATACATACATATATTTATATATTTATACATTTTAACAGCACTTTCGCATGGGGAATTTCCATTGAGGTAGACAAACATTTGAATGTTTTAGGGCTTCCCGTTTGGTAGAACCAAAGAGTTGCAGATTGTATGGGACTTACGTATGTATGACAGTTTATTTACTATTGATATGTGGGTCAATAGCAAGTTCATTATTATCAGCAAAACGTCTCTATCTCTATCGCTCTGTTGTTCTCGTGATCAAAAACGTAACAAAGAAGAAATCTTTTGATTGGCAAATAAAATTTAGAATGAAAGAAATTTTATTGCGAATGTTTTTATATTCCCGTCATTCGTAGAGTAAGGGTATACAGCAGTGAATGTAATGTTTCTGATAGACAGAAAAGTATATTTTGAATTTATAAAATGAACATTTAAACTTTAAGCTTTTTTATCATGAACAAATCATCCGTTGAATTGTCTTAAATAACTATATTTCATCGCTTAAAGATCGAATTTGTTCAGCAAAAGTTATAGCCATTTGAAGACGAGCACCTAAGAGTATGCAACAGTTTTTTTAAATGTTAAAATTCAACAGTTTAACTGGACTTAATGGGTATTGAATGTATTATTCTTACTTCTCGTATCAAGAATTTCTTGCATTCTTCTTTTCGACCCATTTAAAGAAGAATTTAAATTGATTTTGAGTTACTTTCATGAATTGAGTATATTTGTGTTGCTATCTGTAGAATACGAACAAATCACAAGTAATTAACCTACTTACACTCAAAAAAAATAATAAAATTACATATATATGTACGTGCTCTATATATTCTGATTGATAACAGGGAATACAAATGAGAGAAGCATTCAATTTGCATACATACTGTGCACAAGACTGCTTCGAATCTGGTTCGTCATTCGAAATAGTCTTCATTTAATTTTCCCTTTAGTTTGAATCTGTTGTTTAACATACTTAGTTAACTGTTTACTATATATAACTATGAAATGTTTAATTATTAATTGAATTTTCCCATATAACACTCGATTTCATAGCTCTTTCCGTGCATGTTTAAATTGTAAATTACATAAAATAAGAACGAAATCATATGTGCATGTTATTTGGATCAAAATGTTATGTGTTTACCTTTAAATTATTATTATTATCTGGAAATTGTTGATTGTTTTTGGAAAGTGCATCCCCGAAGTGAATAATAGACATAATAAAAGCCTGAATGAAATATTTTTTTTTAAATATATCAAAAAGATTGTTTTGTGTAATATGTTTGTGCGTTTAAAAAAATATCATTTTTTGCTATACATAGTGTACTTAAGAAAAGTGAACTCCGAATAAAAACAAAAAGAATTCGTTGAAGCTTCGAAATGTTGAAAATCTTTGGTTCAGAACTCGAAACCTTTAATAAAATTAAAATATTTAATTTTATTGTATTCTTTGTATTAAATTGGCAACGTAACTTAAATGCTGCTTAACTTAGATTCTTAGTATGCGTATTAAGTTTTTTATCTAAACCTACTCCAATTTTTTCATATCTTTCACAGGTTTCTGAGATTTTACTCTATTGCTTTAAACATTTCCGCTGAACAGTTCACTCTGGATAGATTTGTGTGGTGATCATGTCGCTGGCCTTGGTTTTGACCAGGACAATGAGAGACAGACAAAGTGGCTTGGTCATCTTATTATTATGTGGTCTTATACTCTCCGACTTGCCACATCTGGAGGCATCAGAAGGTACGAATAAATGGATTTAATTTATATTCTTAACCGATATTTTGTTCTTAAAACTTCAATTTCTGCTTTAAAAATACAATTGAGACACCACTTTGCAGTAATGATGTTAAGTTATATGTAGATTTTTAAGTTAAAAACTCTAGTGACGAATTTTTGGATAAGTATAGGGTTAATTTTTAATAACTTTCTTTACAGAGGGCGACTCCTGTACGGTTAAAGCGAATCTGCCGGGTATTTGCAAGGCCTCCTCCAAGTGCGAGCCACATTTGGAGAAGTACATCAAGTCGGGCACTTTGACGGGCAATGAGGTGCCGAGTTGTGGATTGGGAACACATGAGGAGATTGTATGTTGTCCCATTGCTGAATGCTGTCCGGAGGATACACGGTAAGAAGGGACTGGGTCTGAGGGGAGTGGGTATGGGTAGGGAAAGGGGGGGGAGGGGAAAAAATGTTGTTGCTTTTTGTAATTGTTATCGCGAGCTTTTGAGCCAAATGTTGTTGTTGTTGCATGTTTCAATATTGTTAGCCAAGAAAGAAACTGGCGTCTAACGCAATGCATCTGATTTATGTACACACATGCAGCCCAAGACAGGTCGCAGGCGCCACAACAACAAAAGCAACAACAACCAGAAGACCCACAACAACCACAACTACAACAACGAGAAGACCCACAACAACAACAACGACAACAACAACAAGAACAATCACATCGAACCTGGATGATCAATCGGATTACTTTGATTTCCAGCAGTTGCTGACTAGAAGAACAACAACCACACGTCCTTCACAAGGTGAAGTTTCACTTAACGGCAATGGAGTCAATGACAATCCAGCTCAGAGTGTAACGGAGCCACTTGTGGAGCCGATCTGGCGGAGCTTGGGAGGATTTCAGAGCGTGGGGCCTTTGGGATTGGCTCGAGAGCCGAAGATCATCAATAGACCACCGTCCATGAGACTGCAGCAGAAACCAGGACAGTGGCCAGAGCAAGAACTGCGACAAGGACCTGGAGAACAATCAGAACAAAAACCTGTACAAACACCTGGACAGTGGCCAGAAGAATGGTCAGGACAAAGACCGGGGGAGGGATTGGTACAAGGACAAGGACATAGACCAGTACAAACACCAGGAGAGTGGCCAGAAGAATGGTCAGGACACAGACCAGAACAGCGACAAGGACAAAGACCAGTACAGACACCAGGAGATTGGCGAGAAGAATGGATAGGACAGAGACCAGGTGAAGAATTGGCACAAGGACAGGGACATAGACCAGTACAAACACCAGGACAGTGGACAGAAGAATATCAAGGACAGAGACCAGGGGAAGAATTGGGACAAAGACAAAGACCAGTACAAACACCAGGACAGTGGCCAGAATGGTCGGGGCAACGACCAGGACAGCGACAAGGACAAACACCAGGAGAGTGGCCAGAAGAATGGTCAGGACACAGACCAGAACAGCGACAAGGACAAAGACCAGTACAGACACCAGGAGATTGGCGAGAAGAATGGATAGGACAGAGACCAGGTGAAGAATTGGCACAAGGACAGGGACATAGACCAGTACAAACACCAGGACAGTGGACAGAAGAATATCAAGGACAGAGACCAGGGGAAGAATTGGGACAAGGACAAAGACCAGTACAAACACCAGGACAGTGGCCAGAAGAATGGCCAGGACAGAGACCAGGACGGCGACAAGGCCAAAGACAAGGCCAAAGACAAGGAGAAAGACCAGGACGAAGACAAGGACAAAGACCAGGTCAAAGACCGGGACAAAGACCAGGACAAATATCTGAACAAAGAGCAATGCCAGGGCAGGACTCCACCAGCTTGATACAGTTGGTCAATGATCGATTGCGTCAGCAGGGAATGAACATTCTTCCAGCCAACGAGGTGTCCACATTTGCGACCCAAACAACGAGCACAGCACGTCCAGCACCAACACAGCCAACGCGTCGAATACTGCCAACACCACCTCCAACAACAACAACAACAACTACACAACCAACCATACACAACTTTGTTTTAGATCCTTGGGCGCCATTTCGTTTCCGGCCGAGTCCTGGGGATGAGCTCGACACGAATGACCTGGGCGAAGGCGAGGGCGTTGCTGAAGCATTTGGGTTTGTCACAGTTTATGGCTGACATCAGTTGGCCCACCACCCTTATTCCTGTGCTCCAAAAACACCAGAACATTGAACTCACACTAATTTTTATTTCTTGTACAATTTCAGAACGGAAACAACTACGACTCGAACCATTCAAGTAACGCCCACAACTCGAGTGGATATAGCACCACCCAAGGAGCGACCGGCTGTGAGAGGTAAAGCTTTCTTAATAGTATTCGAAATTTTAATCCAATTTAACCTATACTAATTGGTCATTATAAGATCATATCTAGCTATATAACGAGCTATACAAAGTTAAGAATTTCTTTCCTAATTTAATATCAATTTATTTACTTCACTTTTTAATTCTTTGTGTTAATTACTAAAATTAATTGCTTTCCATTTTTAGCCTGTCGACAAATTGAGGAACGTCAGAATGTAAATTCACTGTCACCTCATATCCTGGACGGTGTTCCTGTACAAGATGGCATTTATCCTCATATGGCGGCCATAGCATTTAGTAATTTTGGTAGCTTTAGTTATCGTTGTGGAGGTTCCTTGATCTCACCACGTCATGTTCTGACGGCTGCACATTGTGTCAACAGTGTGGACGACACGCCCGTGCATGTCCGTTTGGGAACTGTGAATATTCAGGAAGTTAACGATCACTATCAGGATATTGCCATAGTGGTAAGTTCATCTGCTCAACTAAATAGATATAGCTGTTTAAAAAATGTTGCGGACTAATACGCCTAAAAGTATGCCACAGCTTTGAAATATTGATATTTAAATTTAAGAAATGATCATATTTTATATATAAAATCATTCTATAAAGTATATAAAACAAGTAGGAAAGGCTACAGTCGACTGTTAAAGACCCCGTACTCATTCTAGTGCGCATTTAACCATACAAAAAAGCAATTTTTGATTGATTTATTTTGTGGAAGCTATAGGCTATAGTTGTCTGATCCGAACATAAGTTTAGAGTACGGAGTCTAAAAATTAAGTATTTTATTTAGTATTCTAAAGTCTCATTAAGTGTTGTTTTTGTAACAGGGTAATGTGACAATACATCCGGAATATGTGAGCAGCAGCAAATACAATGATATTGCTATACTTGAACTGGCGGAGGAGGCCAAATTGTCCTACTATACATACCCAGCGTGTCTAGAAACAGAAACTGCCGATCCACCAGCGAATTCGAAACTTTTTGTGGCCGGTTGGGGCGTTATGAATCAGACAAGTAAGAACACTTAATTTATTGATGTTCCTGTATATATAAAGACACTGATTTTATTTACTTGTCGTTCATATAAAACTAAAGTTCTTTGTTTCTTACAGCCCGACGTACCTCGAAGATATTACTGCGTGCCCCGTTGACCATCGTGCCGGTGGATCAGTGTGATTTGTCCTTTGCTGAGCTGCCGAGCAGTCAACGATTCCTCAAGGAAGGCATCATTAATACGCTGCTCTGTGCGGCGGATGCACGACAGCAGAAGGACGCGTGTCAGGGAGACTCCGGTGGTCCATTGGTGATGGAACGTGATATTGTGAACAATAAATATAGCATATTGGGCGTTATATCATCGGGTTTCGGTTGTGCCACCAAAACACCGGGCCTTTATACACGTGTCGCATCCTATTTGGACTTCATCGAGAGTGTTGTGTGGCCAAATAATGTAGTCTAATTGAGCAACTTGTTGGATCTTCAATGTATAGCACTAAATTGTAAGCAAGTCGATTTTAAATACAAAGTTTATAAAATTTTAGTAATTATATGCTTTTACTGATTCCGGAACTATGGTAAAAATTTAAATGAAAGTCTTATAATATAGTTTTAGACAAATTTTTATTTCATATTTTAGTTATATTTAGATTTTTAGTAGATTTGATATGATTTTTATCAAAAGATTCGCTGATTAAATTTATATAGGTAAGACTTGAATGTACCGAATTTTGGAATACAATGAGGTAATTGGAGAGCTGTGAAAAAAGTAGTAGTTCTAAATAAAGTGGTTCTAGTTTTGAACTCTTTTTGTACCCGTTATCCAAAGAATAAATGGGTGCACTTAAGATGATGGAATGTATATCGCTGGGAGAATGAAACTAATTTGAATTCTGATCAGCATTAATAGTCATATATGCAGACATACAAATGTCTGGGACTATAATACTCAATCAGATCAGGTTTGTTGTATCAAATATTCCTTCAGTGTTCTTTATAGAGGCCATTATATAGTATACAGTACCAGATAGTCCCAGCAGAAAACATTATTTCGTATGTTTTAAAAGTGAGTAACGGGTATTCGAAGGTCGGGAGTTGATAATAGTAAATGCAATGCGATCTAGTTCACGCGCGTACGTGACCAGCTGTTCATTTGGTTCTTTGGGTCATTAACGTTCTCTTTGTTATTCACACGCCTACGTAAACACAAGCAACGCAAAGAGCAAATGTCAAAATGTGTCAGAGTACCGCAATAAAAAGCTCTCTCTCTCTCTCTCTCGCTAACTCTCTGAAATTGCGCTCTTATGTCAGCATTGCCAGATGTGCAGAGAGCTTAAAGCTTGGGCTGCCCGCTGAGCTTTTATTGTTGTGAACGGCGTTTGTAGTTGTTTTGAACCGTTACAAAATGCCGCCACCGGCGAAGTGCGTTTCCTTTTTGTGCGCTCGTTCGCCTAAATCAGCCCCCTGCCCACACAATCCCACCTCCTTGGCCATGTGTGTCCCTTTCGCCCATACGCAACAACTGTTTCAGCTGCTTCTTAAATGCTGATGTTGCCGTTTGGGTTGCTTCAGTTGGTCGCGAGACTGCGTTGCCTTTGGTTCGTGCGCTGCAAAAGGAAAGCGATAAACATTTCAAGCAACGCATAGGACTACAAATTACAATTCTTGCCGTTTGTTTAGTTCTTAGTTTACACTAAGTTCTATTTTTTTTTTGTGTTGTTTTTGAAGTGAACCATTTGTTATTGTTACTATTGTCACTGTTGTCGTTGATCTTGTTCTTGGTGATCTTGATCGAAGTTGCGCCGTGCGGTATGCAACAAATTTTGGCGCGCTCCTTTTGAAAAACTTTGCTTAACGACTGTTCAATGTAAGTTTATTGTTGTTTGTTTGGTGTTTAGTGTGTTAAAACAATGTTTTTTTTTTTTTTACTTATCATATTGACGCATTAATCACAAGCTGGGAAATTGATTTCAATTGCCCATCTGTTCCAACATTCGATAAGGAAAAAAAATGACAATAAAAGCCAAAACCAAAAAAAAAAAAAAATGAATAAAACAAAACAAACACGAAAATGTCTGTACGGTAGCCAATGTGCGTGATAAGAACAAAACTGTGAACTCCATTGAGACAACAGGTGCTTGACATTCGAAATACTTTAACAAAATATCTCTTGATATTAAAGCAAACCATTCAAATGACTTAACTTCACTCGATTTTCGACACGAACAGTTTGTGAAAAAAAAAAAAATTTCTTAGAAAATTTGTTTATATTCTTTACATTTTCGTTTTGTGTGCGTTTAGCCTTAAAAATTCTTGGGTAATGTCAGCTAAAAGTGAATAATGTTTAAGCCGAATTTGTCCAGAAACTTTCTTAACAGAAAAGATAAATTAAGTTCAATTCAAATTAGCTTTAAGTATCTGACTTTGAATTGAAGAACGTTTCCTATTTTTTGGCACTTTTTAAACATTCTTTACAAATTTGTCTGTGATAAAAAAAGAAGCATAAAAAAATATAGTAAAATATATTTTATGTAGTTTGTCAGTTGATTTACTTAGTTTTATATTAAATGATTGCTTTTGTGAGTTTGCTTTGTGATAAAATTAATATAATTCAAAGCACTACAAAGTTTATTGAATTTCAACAAAGTTTCAAAATTTGAAAGATGATAAAACTTGAAAAACAAACAAGACCCGCAAACTTATGATTTAAGTTAAAACTTCCAACTTAATTAACAAAAATGAATAATTAATAAGATGTCTTAGGGATTTTGGGAGCGAGTTAAAACTGGCTAATAGACTTCCTGGAATAGCCAACAAAGTCAGTTCAGAAAGACTTTAACTAAGATACTTTGGTTATACCTATAAATCTTTATGGATTTGTATACCACTTAATAGGGGCTGATGTAAATTCAACTTCCGTTTCCGCTATTGACATTAGTAACAATAACTTAACATAACTGTCTACGTAAATGAAATAGTTATTGATATCATGTCATGTTCTGACTACAACTGTCAAGTGCAAATTTGTTTTCCATTTGACAAATTGCCAGAAAGCGCAAAATGTTCACGCTCAAGCGGTCAATCAATTAGACATTATGGAGTGTATTTTAAAGCAATTTGTTTGTATTACATTTGCTCAAGGGAAACTCAAGTGAAGTGAAGTCTACTGGAATAAAGGGGTAACTGTTGCTGTTGTATGTATTTGTGGGTGTGTGTGTGTGTCTGTGTGTGTGTGTCCTTCGAGTGCTTTGCCGTTGTTGCTTGTGGTTAGAAAATGTCGCCATAAATGTGACACTAAGTTAATAAATTTATGGTCAAAACACACCCAGCTGATGTGCTCCGCTTCGACTGGCTGCTAATTTTCCTGTGTGTGTGTGTGTGTGTGTGTGTGTGACTATGTCATGACACCGCAGCGGACATCAGCAAAGCGGATGCCAAAAAGTCGTGGATTGTGTGTCGTTGGCATATTAATAATATTTTTATTGGCCGCTTATTTGCCTTTTGGGGCAGACTGCTATGTTTTCCATGTGTGTGTGTGTGTATTAGTAGGTTAGAGATAAACACTGAAAAAAATTTAATTGCTTTGAGATTCAGAATTCAAAAGTTCAACACTTAAATTGCCTTCAGCTTGGAAAGAGAAGTTTACATATTTAGTTCTCAAATTAGTTTAACAAATTTTGTTTCAGTGTAGATTTGTGTATCACACTACTGTGAACGTAGGTGTGTATATTCTAAATATTGTTCTAATTTAAGCTACCAAATACAATCAGCCGCAATTTGTGACCTCTTTTAATTATTAAATGCAAGCCTAGATAAACAAAAAAAACAAGCGCATAACTCATGGGAAATTCTTAAAGTATCGAAGAATACATACCCTGTAATGATTGTCGGAAATAGTGTGTTTGCTTAGTTCATTTTATGCAACTTAGAAAAAGCCAAAATTACTGTGTGACGCCCCGGAGTTTGGATAAGCTAGTAGATCGCAGGTGTTTGTGTTGGTTTCTGAACTCTTTCCGCTTGTCAACGACAATGTTATTTAATATGTTTTCAGCTACTTTATTTTCCTTTTCTTTATTATTCACCGTTTTCTTGTTGTTGTTTTCATAAGTTAATGACAAGCCGTCAGCTTATTAAATATTTATAATTGCTGTTAAAAGCAATCACAACTGCCTTGTACTTGAGTACTCGTGTATTTGGGGCTGGCAAAAATTGTACATAAATATTCATAATTTATTGGACATTTTTATGGAAAACACTCAGCTTGGGGTCATTTTCGCAAAAAAAAAAAGAAAAAAAACAAGAACAGACACATACACTCATTCATTCATACATTTATTCTGATGACATTAATTTGTAAAGTAAGAATTGCAGAATAAAAAAATGATAGCATACTTTTCAGCGCGTCTATGAATAAATTTAGCGCTTCACACATACATGTAAATCGAATTTACCTAGCACATGTGAAGCAAAAAATGTATCATTTTAGTTTCAATATAAATATGTCATTTTTTTAACACACTAAATAAATATTTAGTTAACACTAGTTTTTTATTTTGGTTACTTTAAAGTGTTCTTAAATTTTGGTACTAAAATCAAGAGATTTAGTATTGATTGTTCGTTTGTTTACTATTTTTTCTTATTAATTTTGAAGTGAACCCATTGCATTTAAGCTGAAAACAATTATGTCAAGTCAATTTCCTCTAAAGTGTTTTATTAATAAACATTTTAAGTTTAAAGGTGTTAATTTTGTTAAAGAGAAAATCGTCCAAAAATAGATTTAATAAGAAATCGAAATCGATTGGCTTTCCGGTCAGTTCGATGTACATATATGTATTTTCTTTCATTTATTTTCTTATTTTCAATTTTTTTACTGTTTGGCATGAAGCAACAGCTCTTCGGAAGATTCCTAGAAATGCTTCAATATTGTGACAAATTAATAGTGTCAGATGGCAAAAATATATACAAGCGAATGATACATTTGCTACAAGTATATATACTTGGATTTTATTGTAAGTGTGTGTGTGTGTGTGGTCGCGCCTTTATCATTCACTAACCAAAGCCTTAGACTTAAGCTCAGATTTTGTACAGATACTTTGATGTTGCTTAGAGGAATGCAGCAATAAAAATGCCAGAGACAGAGCGGCAAGTGAAGTCTAAGGGTGTACGCTGAGGAGGGTGAGAGTGAAGGGGAGAATTAGGAACGACCCAACCGGAGATCGAGTCCAAAAACTAAGCAGCTAATGGCGTTAGTTACTTAGAGGAAGGAGTCATCACATAAGGCTCAAGATTTGTGTACCAATCTAAATACATATATGTACGTGTGTGTGTGTGTGTGTGAGTGCTTGTAATGCACATAAATTTACACAAGTTCATTTTTGTGTAGCGCGTAAATCTCTGCACAAATCTCTCATTTCTTTTTTGGGCAAAATACTATAATAAAACAAGAAAGAAAAGTACAGTCGAGCACGCCCGACCGTAGAATACTCTCTGCATTTTATTTTCGATCATTTTAATTAAATCGGTAGCCGGGTATATCAATTGATACTTGCAACAAAACACGTTGAAACAAAAACATCTGTTTGTATGTATACACACACATATACATTTGACATTAAAAGTATGCACGCACATATGTATTTGTGTATATGTTATACATACACAATTGCTCGGCACAGCTAGCATTCGCGGGCAGCGCTGTCGCTAAGCTACGCAAGCAGCGAAAACGTTCGCTCACAAGTTTGTATGTTTCTATCTCGCTCGCACACATGCATTGGCATTGCGTTCAATTATCAACTTTCTTACATGTCTAGCTCTTTTGTTTATTGTCCGATTTAGATGCAACTTTCAGGATAGTTTAATATATTTTGTCTTTAAACGAATGTGAAATAACAATACTGTACGATAAGAACATATGCCTTAAAATCGGCATTGAAGTTTGCAAATTATCTTATTTCTTGTGAGAAAAGGGGGCGTGGCAGTCCAAAATTTTTGATAACAATACAATTATACCGTCTCTAGGAACCTACATACCAAAATGGGTGTTCCTAAGTGCCATATTTACTGAGATATTCGCCTAAAACATCAATTTTTTACGAGGTGTTTCTAGTTTTTTGCTCATTGTGGGCGAGCGGGGCGTGGCATCGGAAAAAAAAAGATTCTTGTATTGACTGACTTAATATCGAGTCGATAGAGACCAAATTCAAACTTGTAGCTCTTACCATCTCTGAAATCTGTTTGTTCATACGGACGGACAGACGGACAGACAGACGGACAGACGGACAGACGGACATGGCTATATCGACTCGGCTTGTGATGCTGATCAAGAATATATATACTTTATGGGGTTGGCCACGCCTCCTTCTGCCTGTTACATACTTTTCACAAACACAATATACTCTCTCTTGCAGAGAGTATAAAAAAGGAAGACAGAGAGAAAGCGCTTTAAGAAAAAGCAAACAACAACTAAAATGTAAGACAAAATAAGAGCATAACAGTCACACACACACACACACACACCCCCCGAGACAGACCGACAGGCAGTGCTACAAATGACACACACACCAGCATATATATACTTCTATAGTATGGCACTTAAAGTTGACAAAGAGTCAACTGAACTCGACTATGTGATGTTAGACATAATTTTATTTTATTTCATTTTTTTTTATTATTTTTTTTTTTCCGTCGGCAACTGCATGTGAGTGTCTATCTTTCTGTGTGTGTATGCCTGTGTGTGTGTGTGTGTGAGTGTGTGTTTTGGGTTGAAAGGTCGTTGACAATGGTAAAACAACTGAAAATTTATGGTCTGGTATTAAGGAAATTTAATCGATTTGCTGCAGCACGTGTGTTACCGCTATTCCCCAACCAAAGTTTTTCTTTTCCCCCCTTTCTCCCTTAATTTCCCAGCACTCTTGTCTGCTTCTTGCCCCTCCGATTCCTCTCTGTCTGCCATCCTATTTCTGGTTCCCCATAGGAGTAAACATGGATGCGTGCCTGTGCCTACGCTTACCAGACACCCATTTCCTTCTTCTTTTCCTCTCTGCTCTCCAACTTCTCTCTCCTTCTTTTCTTGACCCGGCAAACAAAGTGAACGCATCATAAAACTCTTCTGCATACTTTATACTTGGGAAGTATATGCACGCACGTCTACCTTATGAAATAAACTTAATGAAAAAATGAGAAAAAGAGAGAAAAATATATATATGTGTGTATTTTAAACGGAATACCGCTAAACCAAATTAGATATACACTTAAGTTTGAAGCAGAAACTGTATTAGATATAAATTTAAACATTTTAAGTTAACTTCAATTGAAATTAGACTTCTTGGAAATATTTGAAATAAAGCTGACTACTGAGCAGCTAGTGCTAGTCCTTTAAAAAAAGTTAATTGACAAATTTCAAAGCATACTTTTAGGCAAATTTTTTGACTGAACAGGTTCTCTATTAAAACATTAAGAAACCCTTAATCAATAACATAAATATTTAGTTTGGCAAAGAGTTGTTTGTAAGGGTTTTTTAATAAAGTCGTTTTTTTATGATTTTAATGTTCAATATAGCATTTAAAGAAGGTGTAAATTTTAAAATGAAGAAAATGTAGCCGAACATAACAAGCAAAGCGCTGATAGTTATTTAACTGATAAGTTATTTAGGTCAAATGTTCGCAAACTATTATCCGATCAACTTTTAAATTCAACTTAATCCTTAATCCTTACTTAATTTAAATATTAAACAGCTAAACAGTGTGTTTAGCATTCAAAATTGAACACTCTAAGTTCAGGAAAAGTTGTTAAAACTTCTAGATACTTTAAAAGTAACTTTTTGCGAAACTCCTTAAAAAACAAACTACTTTTTAATTAATGTTATACAATAATTTATGGTTTTTACTCAATAACGTTTGTGTAATATAGTATACCCTTTTTGTGGTTTTTATAATTGCTGGGTATTGGGGAAAAGCGAGTCCAAAGTTTAGCATGTGAAACTTTTTGCTGTGCGTGCGTGTAAAACGGGTAAATTATTTTCGAGTTGTGTTTGTTATTGCTGTTGTTGTATATTCTTATTATTTTCATTATTATTATTTTTTTTTTGCCACATATTGTTGTTGTTCTTATTATGACTGCAATTTAAATGCCTGTTGCTGCCAATTAAAAATGTTGAAAATGTTGTCACAACATTCGCAACGCAGAAAGTTTGTTTTAACGTGGAATATATACAGATATATACATTTATATCCATGTAAATGCAACCCAAAAATAGAAATATATTTGTATGTACATATAACAAGCGATATGTTTAACCACACATATATTTCTAGCTGTCACAGAGAAATATATATATTCATTTACACAAACTCTTGTCCAAAATTGTAATCAGAAGTTTTTGACATGTGTTACCAATAACAATTTGTTGTTTTCATTTGCATAGTAATAGTACCTAGTGGGGTTAGTAGTTTTAGTTGTGTAGTTGCGGATAAGGACTGCCCTGTACATTTTAATGATTCATTTTGTTGCTTATAAGAAGTTAATTTCTGTTTAAAATTACAATTGATATAAAATAAAATTGGTATTATTAGAAATCTACAAATAATAGATATTTTCGAAAAACTAAGTTTTCAATTTGATATTAGCTGTATCAACACCTACATTTTACTTGTTTTTAGAATATAGTTTAATTTAATTCATAAATAGACCTTAATTTTTAGACCCCGTACTCTAAAAAAGAGTAGAGGGGTCTATTAAGTTTGTCAGAAGCGAAATGTGCGTAACAGGCAGAAGGAGGCTTTTTCGACCCCATAAAGTATATATATTCTTGATCAGCATCAACAGCCGAGACGATATAGCGATGTCCGTCTGTCCATCTGTCCGTCTGTCTGTCTGTCCGTCTGTCCGTCTGTCCGTCCGTCTGTATGATCACCTAGATCTTTTAAACTACAAGAGCTAGAGCCACCAAATTTGGAATGAAAGTCCGTCTGCTTCGCGAGCAGATCAAGTTTATTTCAAATCTTTGCCACGCCCCTTACCGCCCCCGCAAATTGTAAAAAACTATTTTCACATCACCATAACTTGAAAACGACTAGAGCTAGGGAGTTTGGTCCGGATCGGACAACTATAGCCTATAGCTCCCATAGGACAAATCGGTCGAAAATGGGTGATTTGTATGGAGACATGAAGTTTTAGTTGAGCGATTGCAACCAAACTAACACATTATGCGTATGGTACCATTATAACTATCCTCACCAAGTTTGGTCCGGATCGGACAACTATAGCCTATAGCTCCCATAGGACAAATCGTTCGAAAATTACTTATTTGTATGATAAACCGCGCACTAGAATGAGTACGGGGTCTTATACAGTCGGCTCGCTCGACTGTAGCCTTTCTTACTTGTTTAACTTACCAATTGTGATTTTAGTTTAATAATTTGGACAAATCAGAAATTATCAAATTGTTTTTAGCCAAAAAATGCTAAAATTAGTAGTTTATATTAATTTATATATATTTAGTAATCAGTTAGTGCAGATTCTAAACAGACTACTAATCTCTTAGATAAAAAAATTATTTTTTCGATTCAAAACAGTTGAAAAAGTCATTATATGTGCACACTGGCTTGCAATTTTCCCACACCAAGCTCCAGAAAAGAAGCCAAATTTAACAGTAAACAAAAACGCATTGGCAACACTTTTCTGCTGGTGAAATTTGAACTGTCAACACTATGATGATGGAATACTTTGGTGCTCTCATTGTGACACTATTTAAGAGCAGTGAAATTGTAAAATCAGTGGGCAATCGAGCAAGAAAAGTGTTAAAGTGCCGTCATTATTGCAACAGTGTGAGCCAAAAAGTATCGCACATCGAACGGCAGCTTGTCAGCTAATAGAGCCGAAATTAGCGACGCTAATTGAATTAGTCGCATGGCAGCTGGAAACTGACAGAAATGGCTGAAATTCAGTTTGTGGAATTTTGTTAGGTTCCAACAGAAATGGGAGTGGGCGGGGGGATGAAAGGGGTTATAGGGTGGGACTGTTTTGCACTCGAAGGACCCAAAATTGGTTTGGCTAGGGATCTGGCTCGGTCTTGGTTTCGGTCTCGGGCTGTCAATTAGCCTGTAGCCTTGCTTCAATTTTCAAGCCTTTTAAAATTGCCATCCGCAAATCGTACACTTTTGCTTAAGTTCAGCACCGTCGCGATTCTCTCAATTCCTTTTTTTTTTTTTTTTTTTTGGTTTTTGCCTACCCAATTCCATTTAGTCCCCCTCACTATTCATTCAAATTCAAATGAACTCATTAAACTTAATGAATAACAGCGTTGAGGCATTAAAATATAAAGACTGCCAGCATTTGATGGACTTAAAACAGATGCCAAGAAACAAATTCCAACCAGTTTAACCAGCTCAGAAACATAACCAAAAGATGTTCCAAAAAACAGGAAACGACTGAAAAATTTTAATTCAACAATGTTGAAAGAAACGATTTTATAAAGAATTTGGCTTTAAAACTATGTGAATATTAGTTTCCAAACAGTTATAAATGTTTGGACTTAGTAATAGAAACTTATTAAAAGTTCAAAAAAATTAAAATAAGTTTTAATACTAATTAAAGTTTATAAAATATTGTAAACTTTATATGAATTTTTTTTAAGAATATTCCTTTTGCTTAAAAATTTTATAAGAAATTAAGATTAGCTCAAAAATGATAAGAGCCCATTTAGAATTTATGCGAAAGAAAAGTACTTCTTATCAATAGGGATAACAAGGCGATTTCAAGTGATAAGGAGATTTCGTTTTTGGAAAACACCTGCAGAAAAAGCGCGTAAATTTCATAATACCCAAACCTCTTTTTAGCCTAAGCAGCTCCTTTTAACTGCTTTTGTACCCACTGACTCCTTCCCAAGCCCCAAAATAGTGCGCAGGTGTAAATTTTAACCACAAGCTGAGAACTCAAACTCAAACTGAGTCATGAGGAACACCATGAATCCAAGAAACCATTGAGTTTTTGGACCGCACGCGCCGTCTGTTTTCAATTGGGAGAGAACCGAGGCAACTTTATGTTAACTTCATCAATAGTCAGCTCACGAATTATGGCTTCGTTAAAATGAAAGGGTTGTCCAATGTTCGCGCTGGGTTGTCAACCCTGCGGCTGTCGCTATACGCTCAATATTTCATTTTTTGCCGCCGACTTTAATAAAAGTTAAAAAATACTTTATAATTTTCATTCTTAAACCAGCTAAGAAGAAGAGGTCCTTTAAATTAAAATTTAAAATTTTTTTTGTTTACAGAAAAACTTTTTATTTTTAGACCCCCTACTCTAAAAATGAGTAGAGGGGTCTATTAAGTTTGTCTGATGCGAAATGTGCGTAACAGGCAGAAGGAGGCGTTTCCGACCCCATAAAGTATATATATTCTTGATCAGCATCAACAGCCGAGACGATACAGCAATGTCCGTCTGTCCGTCCGTCCGTCCGTCCGTCCGTATGATCTGGATCTTCTAAACTACAAGAGCTAGAGCTACCAAATTTGGAATGAAAGTCCGTCTATATGTCAGACAGATCAAGTTTATTTCAAATTTTTGTCGCGCCCCCAACCGCCCCGCAAATTGTAAAAAACTATTTTCACATCACCATAACTTGAAAACCACTAAAGCTAGGTAGACCAAATTCACACATTATGTGTATGGTACCATTATAACTATCCTAACCAAATTTGGTCCGGATCGGACAACTATAGCCTATAGCTCCCATAGGACAAATCGTTCGAAAATTACTTATTTGTATGGTAAAACGCGCACTAGAATGAGTACGGGGTCTTTTACAGTCAGCTCGCTCGACTGTAGCCTTTCTTACTTGTTTTAAATTTAGCTAAACGAATCTAGCACTCATGATAAAATTTATTTTCTATGTACATTAAATACTATAAATGTTAAGCTTTATTTTTAAACTGTTAGCTTCAAAAATTGCATTCAGTACTTTAAAAATTGTCAGAAATGTTTGCTCTTTTCTTTAAACATTGTGTGCACAAATATTAATTTGGTTAATTTTTCAAAATATTATTTTCTGTCATGAAAATAGTTTAGTTTTCTTACAAATATTCCAACTTTATTAGGATAATTATTAACTCGTGATTCGCTTTTCTCAAATTCTATTGTTTTCTGTCATTATTTCATTTATTGGCTTCCCTGTATGTCAGACTATTGACTAACACAACTCTATTATACTCACTTCCACTGATTCACCACTTGTTTTTTTTTTTTATAACGCTTCTCGATTCTCAAAGAAAATGCTTTATTGAGCTGTTATTTTCTATCGCAGTTTTCACTTTTCTTTTTCTCTTTTCGAATTCCTTAAATGCTTCTCATGTTCTGCTCCTAGTGCTCCATTTATCGACACTTTTTATAGCCTTTATTCATGGAATTATAATGTATGCTTTAAGCGTTGGAATGTACGGTGTACAACAGAAAAAAACAGGCATCTCCAACTCGATTAAGTATATATTGTATTATATATTCAAGATATGAATCAGAAAGGTAGTGAAAAGTCGGGTGTAGACTCTTATGTTCGATTTAATTTTCCTTAGACTAACTATTTTTAATCTTTTAGACTTCTAGCCTTTTAAACAATTTAAAACTAACTCTCGTTTTTCATTTCATTTTCTTTTTTCCTACAGTAAATTGAGTTGAAAATTCGGCTTGTCTTTTATAATGGACAGACACTTCAAGATTTAGCTGTTTGTTGGCTTTAAGTCTTAGCCGTATCAGTGCTAAGAGAATGATTGATGTGCTAGATAGTGTGTGAAGTTGTTGGAAACTTTATTTGTTATTGTGTCAAACAGTTTACAATGTTTTTGTAAATACTATTTATTCAGACATTTTTTTGTTGGCGACTCAGGTTCCTTTCAGTTATATATTTATTGGGTGTTCGCATTACGTATACGCATAGTATGGCACATTGGATTTTAAATGGTATATCAGGTAAAATTAACACGTTCTCACCTGGTGCTCGTTGTTGTTGTCGTTGTCGTTGTCGTTGTCATTTATTGCCGTTGTCATTGCCATCGTTAATTTTCAGTCGCATTTTGCGTTCTCCATTTTAGACTTCAAATGGGACACTTCATTTTTTAATAGCAATTTATTAGGTACAGGCTTTACCTTTGCCCTTGCATGGCAATTAATTCGGTACATTTATTATGTCGCGTCTTTTTTTTAATCTGACAAATTGGTGACTCATGTAGTCGTCGCTCCTAATCCTTGGGCGGAACAGATAAAATTTTAAATGAGATTGCAGCAGCACTCAGTTTCCCATCTCCCGTGCTCTTCGCTCTCCCTTCCTAATGCCTCTTGCTTCCTACCGTTTTGTTATTCTTGCCTGACCCAAAAAATATATATATATATATATGTTTGTATATATACATATATACAGAAAAATGCAAATGTGCTCAACATTTGTCGCTTTACGCCCCAAAACACAAAGGCGAAAACAAACAAATAAACAAACATTTTACACACAGCCTATGCAAAAAGTATTCACACCAATGTGTAAACAAACGTCTACACTGTGCACCCCGTACATTCCTTCCTACCCCCGCTGCTGTCCACAAAGTTCAAGGATATCGAAGCGTCAGCGCATTGAAATCAAGCTGCAAACTGAAAACCAAGTCAAGGTAACTCATCCTCGGGTCAAGAGTCGAGTTTTCTCGTCGCTAAATCTTTACACTGAATCACTCAACCAGTCAACGAGTCAGCCAGTCAGTCAGTCAGTCAGCGGGTCCGTCAGTCAAAACAATGCAGGACAATACAAGAATGGGCATGTCAAATATTGAATACCCTTTTGTGTTGCCTGTCAGTTGCCAGCTACACTGAAATCTTACAATAATTGAATTTCTTTTATTTAATTTATATTGAAAACTTTTTATGCAGTTTTTTTTTTTGTAAAATGTAAAAATTTGTTACAAAATTCTAAATTTGATATTTTTGGTAAATTCAGACATAGAACAAGAAAGAAAAGTACAGTCGAGCACGCCCGACCGTAGAATACTCTCTGCATTTTATTTTCGATCATTTTAATTAAATCGGTAGCCGGGTATATCAATTGATACTTGCAACAAAACACGTTGAAACAAAAACATCTGTTTGTATGTATACACACACATATACATTTGACATTAAAAGTATGCACGCACATATGTATTTGTGTATATGTTATACATACACAATTGCTCGGCACAGCTAGCATTCGCGGGCAGCGCTGTCGCTAAGCTACGCAAGCAGCGAAAACGTTCGCTCACAAGTTTGTATGTTTCTATCTCGCTTGCACACATGCATTGGCATTGCGTTCAATTATCAACTTTCTTACATGTCTAGCTCTTTTGTTTATTGTCCGATTTAGATGCAACTTTCAGGATAGTTTAATATATTTTGTCTTTAAACGAATGTGAAATAACAATACTGTACGATAAGAACATATGCCTTAAAATCGGCATTGAAGTTTGCAAATTATCTTATTTCTTGTGAGAAAAGGGGGCGTGGCAGTCCAAAATTTTTGATAACAATACAATTATACCGTCTCTAGGAACCTACATACCAAAATGGGTGTTCCTAAGTGCCATATTTACTGAGATATTCGCCTAAAACATCAATTTTTTACGAGGTGTTTCTAGTTTTTTGCTCATTGTGGGCGAGCGGGGCGTGGCATCGGAAAAAAAAGATTCTTGTATTGACTGACTTAATATCGAGTCGATAGAGACCAAATTCAAACTTGTAGCTCTTACCATCTCTGAAATCTGTTTGTTCATACGGACGGACAGACGGACAGACAGACGGACAGACGGACATGGCTATATCGACTCGGCTTGTGATGCTGATCAAGAATATATATACTTTATGGGGTTGGCCACGCCTCCTTCTGCCTGTTACATACTTTTCACAAACACAATATACTCTCTCTTGCAGAGAGTATAAAAATGGCATTCTTTTAAATATATTAATTCATAACAATTTACACTTACCTTTCAGTCTGTTAAGTGGATTTCCTCGTTTCACAGCTCTGTTACAAAATTTAACAGTCTTAGATGCTGTTATTGTGACGGTAGTGCTGTAAATTAAAAGAGCTTTCAAAAATACTCTGTATATAATAAATTATGTAATTTACAAAAAATAAAAACAGTTTTCAGTTCATAACAGTGACTGCAATTATAATTTATAACTTTTAAGCTTGGCTTCTTAGCTATCTCTGGTATATAGATAGTAAACATTTGATTCCTGGAATTTCATGCTTAATTACTACGTCTAGTAAATTACTTAATGTCCTCTTTTCATAGACAAAAACAGCAATAAGCTTTTGATTAACAAAGAAAAGATTTTTTTTTGTTTTTCCTGAAAATACACAGAAATAAAAATCGGGATTCCAGTATGGGAAATCTGAATTATGTTTCGATATTAATTATTTTGAAATTATTTTTTTAATATTTATAGTTAAAATTTTATTTATAAATATTTATATCAAGTAAATTTTTTCATTTTAGAGCTGAGTAATTTAATTGTTATTTTTGTTTATAATTTAACTGCTGAGAAAATGTATTTAAAAGTAAATTTATTAATTAAAAAGTTATTTTAAAAACTTGTTATTGAATCCAACTTTATTTAAAATTCACAATTCACAATGCAAACTACTGTACTTTCCATCAAATAGATCACAATTCATCTAGGAATTTAGAGATTTGTTCGTTTTGTCATTGAAGGTCTACAGGGACCATAGACTTCAACCACTTCATATAAAATATGCCAGTCTGTCTGTCTCCAGAGGCGAGTCGGTAATTAGTATATGATGCCCATGAGATTTTCAGGCATTTCAAATTTCAATTTCAATTTTGATTTTAACTTTTGTGCTAATTTGCAATTAGGAAAGTTATTGCGGTGGCAATGTGTGTTGAATGAATTTGATCAATTGGAGCGTGTCACATTTAGGGCTTTCAGCTCAATTTGTTGCCACTTAAAAAGCTGCCCAGTACTGAGATTAATCATACGCACCGTTAAACATTTCAAACAGTCTTAACTTTTTGCTTACGATACTGTTTTCAGTCTTTGATGTCGTACAATATGTTGCACTGTCATAAAGTCTATTAATCGCTACTAAAGAAAAAGTTTTAGTATCAAATACATTGGAGCGAAACTAAGATAATTCGGCCTAAAAATTATATTATAGATCAGACTATGAAAAGTCGATTTAGATATTTAAAATTTCCTGTATATGATTTAAATATTATCAAATTTTATTTAAGTTCATAAATAAATAAATATGTAACTTAGATAAATTGAATTAAAAATCTAAAAATATTTTCACTTAAATTCCTTAAGCGATAAGATTTTATTGTTAAGTTTAGAACTTATTTAAAAAAATTAATTTTCATTAAAATTTAATTTTTAAATTATATTTTTAGAATTATGCCGGCAAGTAAGTTTAGTGCTCTAGTGTCTTAAACTAACAAAAAACATAAGAAGTCAGTGCCTATTTAAATTAATTGTTTATTTTTATTTATTATATAAATTATTGGTTATTAAAGCCAATCTATTTTGATCAGTGTACGGCTAGTATTCCAGCCACAGGCCATTGACCAAAATCAATGCTAAGCACAGCCAACAGCTGTTTTTGGTATATATCATACAATCTCGTATAAAATTCATGTCGCTTTGAATTTTTGTTGCTATTGACAATTGGTTGGAGTCCATCGTCCGTCGTGCGATGGGTCGGTGTTGCAGTGGCTTGGGCGGTTTGGGTGGTGCCACAGGGGCTGATTTTGTTGAAAATTGCAGCGTGGCACCGGCAACAACAACAGCAACAGCAACAGCAACAGCGACAGCAAGTCAATGACCGATGATGGGCGTGGGGCTGAGAAAACCCAACAATTGAGCAACTGAGCAACGAAGGCAAACGAGCGACTTTCCTACTGCCATACACACTGCAGCTGTGGGCGTGCCCCAGTGGGCGTTGCAGCAACATTCACTAGCAGCCATTGCCCGCATATAGACAACGACATAGACGCAGACAACGTCATAGACATAGACATCGACACACAGAAACTTAGCTCAGCCCGAACCACCTACCACCTCCCTCCGGACCCCCACGCCCATTTGCAAACCTTGGTTGCCATTCCCTTTGCCTTTGCCGTTTGCCGTTTGCCAATGCTCTTTGACTGAGCACTCAAGTTGCAAACTTGTCAATTTCTAGAGGCGCCACCAAACCATCGAGCGAATTCACCCAACGTCTTCGTCTTTTGCGCTTTTGTAGTTGTCTTGTTACTCAATGAAGAAGCAGACAACGTAGTAAAATCAAGCCAAAATAAGTCAAAAAACAGTAGCAGAAAAACGAATTTAAAATTCTCTTTAAAACTAAGTTACTGAAGACTATTCAAGTTTATTTACTACTCAAAATTACGTAGTGGGTAATAGCTGGACATCAATCATTTAATCAAGTTTAAAGAAAATTTTGAAAAAGATGAAGAAAATTTGTGGTAAAATTTAGTAATTAGGTATTTCTTAAATCAATATTAATCTTATAATTTGAGAAAGTTTACGAAATATTTTTAAATAAAGATTAAGTTGATACAGATACACAAGTGTTTAAAAATTCTGCCTTCAATCAGCTGCCAATCATTTGTCTGGCAATCATAGTCTTACCAACTGGATGAAAAGCATTGAGACTTGCCTTTAAGGAGAGGGCATTGAAAAATCAATGCTTAAACGGTTGCGAATGTTGTTGATCAACCAATGGCTTGGGAAATCAATTTCCGTTTAAGGTTTGGCATTAAGTATCTACAAAAAATAGTTGTAGCCAAAGGGATGGGCAAATATTACTGGGCAATGAGATCGAGGTAGATGAATTGTATTGAGTTCACATTACTGTGAACATTATTCACTTTGGCATTCAAAATTCATGGACACACGGCTTCCCGCAGTCAACTTATGCAGAAAAGTATGCAATTATTCGCACGCTCCATTTTCGCATGATGGACAGATAAAAAATGAGCTCTAGGGAAGCAAAGGGGATATAGCGATTATAAAGGAATGGGGAATTGGGAAGGGAAGACATTGTTGCGCCAACGCTGATGACAATTGTACTGAATATACATGTCGTTCACAGTGTTAATTGGCTTGATTGGCACTATTAAAATAATTAGCTAACTGGGAAGTAATCGCATTCTCTATATTCCGCATTTCGCATTCTGTATTCCCTTTCTAAATTCTATTTTATATTCACCTGGCAGTATTCCCGGTACGGAATCCACACCTATTTTTAAGACACTCTTTTGCATAGAGCATTATTATTTTCGTATCATGTGTGTAGGTGACGCACTGAAGGAGTTCCCAAACCAATTAAGTGTATACACTGCTCTGCATCAAATGTATCTGCATTCCAAATTAGGACAATAAACTGCGTAAAGGTCTGTCAATTCTGGGTTACAGCTCAAGAAATTAATTTATCATATTGTATATGATAAGTAAAAGCTTTCAACTTTAATTGGTTTTTAATTCACTGTGAGACCAAAATGGAAATTCGTAAATGAAATCCAGAAAAGCAAAAACAAATTTGGTTTCGAGTAAAATAACACTGTAGTTATCTTTATACCCTATATTTTTTGCTTTTTAAGACCACTAAAATTCACTGGACTCGCTATTGAGCTCTATGATTTATTCTAATTGTAGCTGTTTCAAACAAATTTTACAACATATAAAAATATTTAATTACTATCAAAAGTTGTAATCTTTTTAGTTTGAGAATCTAAATTTATTTTCCAATATTTTTCATGGTCCAGAAAATATTAGAAAAAAACCACACAACTTTTTTTAAATCATTTTACCATGAATAATACTGTTTATTTAATCAAGACTGGATTCTTAGAAAAATTATTTGCTTTTGTATGATTGTTTAGTGTTCGACTCTTTCAAATTAATCTCTTGAGTCCATTCCTGGAATTTGCTCGGTAATAAGTTATAGTTTGTTTAGTAGAGTATTAAATGTTCATATAAATTTGTTGTAGTACATGTAATTTCTTGTTTCGCATTGGAAATTGTGCTCAATTGCACTGGCACACATTCCAATGATATAATTGCGCAATTAGGGTAAAGTTTATCCACGTTTCGAGCAACTGAACTGAACTCGTATCTACAGCAATTGGCCATTTCCTGTGGCTCCGCACCGTTCCGAAAACATTAATTGCATTTCCTTTTTGGCACAGATTGGGAAACGACTGCAGGTTATATACATACTATATAGTTGACTGAAAGTGTACACTGAAAAAAGTTTAACATGTTTTATTTTTTAAATCAAGTTTTATTATAATTGATTTTACTTTTTTTTCAAATATTTATTTTCTTCAGTGTATTAGATGGATAAATTGCGATATACGAAATTTAAATCGTTAAATTATAATTTTAATATATTTTACATCATCGTTAGATGTGCACTCGAGCGATGAACAAGAGTTTTAAGAACATACACTTAAAAGATCCACTTAAGCTATCATAAAGATACCAAGATAAAAGACGCACCAGATGTTGAGATTGGATAAGTTCTTAAATTTATAAATTGTTTTTAATGTTAAGTGCAAGTTTCAATGTGACAAACGCGTTCACATTTAACGCCTATAAAATGCCACTGCTGTTGACTGCAAAATTTAAGTCTCAAGCTCTTAAAAGCCAATTGGTAACACATAAACACACACACACACACGCAAACTCACTCAATCGCGCACTCACAAACACAGTCGCATATAAAATGGATAGACAAAGTGAGCGCAAATATTTTTTATAGTCATAAGTCAATGACAAATAAAAGTACATGGTAAAGCAGATAGGAAAAGCAAAAGAAACAACGGAAAAGTTGGAAATCATTTGCACATGAAAAGCCGAAGATTTGATGCCGTTTCTTAAGGAATCTGTTAAAATTTTTTAAACAAAATAATTTATAAAAGCTACAATTAAATAAGTATATAAATTATTTTAGTAGTTGGTTTCTTAGTCTTATTAAATTGAATTTATTTCGATTTTCTATTAAAATAATTTTAAATGTTTAGTTTAGTTCAAGAAAGGTTTTTTATGAATAACTTGAACATCTGATATTATAGAATTATATTAATATATTGTATATCAAATTTAAATTACTGATTAAACATAAACCCATCCTAATGTACATTAGAAAATAAGGAGGTTTAACTTGCACGCAGTTTAAGTAGCAATTTAAGTAGCTGCTAATAATAAATTCATCTGATTTGTAACTCAATGACACTGACTGAAATATTGTTTGCCCAAAGAGTGCAACAATAAATTTTAAAGTACGTTGCTTAAATGTTTGCTGGGGATGGGATTGATTTCAAGGCAATGTCAAAGGTGTCAGGCCCCTTTTCAAAAGGGCATCGCTGTCTGAGGCGCTCTTAAGTATGCTACACATATATATGTTTTTATTTGCCTCAGCGCATGTGTATGCGTGTGTGTGTGTGTAAGAAAACAATAAACATAAAATGCACAAGCACACGCACAAATCTCATGATGTGCGTATGCGAGTTGGTGTGCCATGTGTGTGTGTGTGTGTGTTTGTGTGTGTGTGTGCAATACGCAGGCAAACTTAGGGCTTATCAATTTCAATGTCTTCTTTTCTCGCTCCTCTCTTAAATCTCCACCTTCTCTTTCCCCTTTGCGGCTATCCATAAGATGCTCGCAGCCTTCACCACCTCATATGGGGTATATTGAATTTAAAGAAAGCGTTTGACACCATGAACTAGACCTTGATTTTTGTAAAACAAAAATTCAATCGATAAAAACATTTAAATATTTAATCATTACTGAATATTTCTTAATATTTTATTTAAATTTTAACAAACTTTAAAACATTTATTCAAAAGAAACAAAAATTAAGTAGTGTCTTTTAATTGTTTGAAACAAATGTTCAACTTCATCAAGATGTTTAAACATATAAACATTTGTTTATTGTCACAGGGTATACAGCAGTCGGTCTAATACAAACATAATTTTCTTATTCGTTTACCTCTTCTTTGGTTTGGTACTTGACGCGTTCATTTGCCTGCCATAATCAGTCAATGCTGCGCACTTGCCAGCCTTAAAATGACTGCCGGATAAGGAGAATGAGACAATGGATTGGCAGAGAGAATAAAAGGAAGAAAGAGAGAGAGAGAGAGAGAGAGATAGAAAAGAGCAAGATGGAAGTAGTAGGAAGTAGCGTATTGCCATAAAAGAACTGATAAAAGTTTTCCAAAATTCCTTGCGTCTCAATGCCTTTCACTCTGCGCTAATTTATGGTCGACAAAACTCGACGCACTTACGATTTTCATTTAACAATTGCTATTGTGTGTGTGTGTGTGTGTGTGTGTGTGTTTGGCTTGTGTGCTGCTTTATGAGTGTATTTGGGTGTGTGGTTGACTGGTTGGCAGAAAATTACCTAAGCCAACTCAGTAGCTAATAGGCCTTAACGCGCATATTTCATGACAATTTTATGGCCAAATAATTTGACTTCTCTCTTTAATCTACCAGATACTTGTGGAGTATGGCCATATAAATGTACATATATATATATACTCTTCTTGATGCAATGCATGCTTAGGGAAAGAACCGTTATGCTGAGTCCTAATAAATATAGATTTTCTCGATAAATATATATATATAAAACTGTTGTGGTAGCAACTTTTATTTTAAATATATTTTACATACAGACAGTTATAATTCCCAAGTGGTTTTAGCTGTGACAAAATGACAGTAAGCTAGATTAGTCAGCTGTATGTCCTTTTGGATAGACATTTAATATAAATTATTTTTGTTTTTATTTTGTTTTGTTGTTTAAAGTTTGAAGTTTAGACAGTTTTTGCGAAAACTTTGTTATCAAACTGAGCATAACTAGAGTTTTATGAAAGGACTTTTCTGCGATTAAAAGAGGGCTCACTGGAGTTGGGATCTTTAGTTCAAATTGCCGAATTAGTTCAATCGTTCATGTTTTGTCCGTGAACTGTCATGAAGAACTTAATAGAAAGACCTATTCACTTGAGTCATGATTGTTGATAAAACAAATTGATTTTGCAATCATTTAGGCTCTCATAACAATATTAATTTATTTTACTAAATAGAAAAAACTAAATTTTTGTTTTAAATTTCTTTTTTTTTTTTTCATTTTACTGACACGGTCATTATTTAAACTTGTACTGAACAAAGCGACCCAACTCTAGTGCTCGTATATTACTGCAGACAATCATTTATAAATCTGTTCTAATTGGATAACAGTTGGTTCATAGCTGGAAGCTCTAATATGCTGTGCTTTTGACTTTTATGACAGATTCTGATTGTAGCGTTCTTTAGGGGTTATGGAATTATAATTCTGGATAATTGGATACTTTTTTAGAGGATTATTTCGCTTTTCAATTATTTGTTAATTAAATATGTTTGTCAGTTGTAGAATTGCTGCATTCGCTTCATGGTAAACAATTAATTTTCATTTGTGTGGTTGCCTTTTGTTGGTGGATCATTCAGGATTTATATACAATACTTTGAAGCGTTAACGGTACCATGCACACGCGCCCACTCAGTCGCTCACACACACACACACATATGCACATGTGCATGAAAATAATAATGTGTGTGTTATAACCTCTAGCTATATTTGTATGAAAACCATATCATCATTATCGCCATCATAGGTAGTCTCGTTTCCCTGGATTTTAACATCATTCAGAATGCATCATGTACAGTGGTTGTCAGGTATTAACTTACTAACGAGGGGCTTTCAATAAAGTCATGATTAACTTACATTGATTTCATATAGACTTAAATTTTTAATAAACATCAGGACTCAGAGCTTCAACTTAATTCAGTTAAATAAAACTGTGACAAGAGGAAATTCGAAGAAATGTTTAGTTGTGATCAGGATAAATACAGTGTGGTTGAAGTAGTTTATAAATTGATTCAAGTGCTGGTGCTACAATGTGCAATTTTGATGGTTAATAAATTCGTATTTTCAGTGGGGAAATATTAAAAAATAAAAAAATTGTAGTGACTGAATAACATTACTTAAAATCAGTTGAGTTGTGCTCAACTTTAACTTTAAAATTAGAATTAAATAAGCCTTTCCTTTAACTAACAATACTCCAAATATTATATAATATATAATATATATTCCTATTCCTGTTTTAATGAAAAATTACCTTTAATGGGAAATTGATTTCAAAACAAAATACTTTAGTTTTAAATATTCTCCTTAGTAATGTTCTATAAGTTAACTTGAAATCCCTGTAAGACTTCATTGAAACTACTCTCGTCTGCTTTTCCTAAGCTTACTAAATGCTTTTACTTACCATATTATTCCAACTAATTGAATGGTTTACCCATATTCATTATACATACCTGTATACATGTGCAATTTTCCTAGTAGCTTAACCCAAAGCCAAACCCAAACCCAAACCCAAGGCCAAGGCTAAGAATCATATAAATTGCTCAGAAATTTAAGTTTTGTTTTAACTAATTAGCAGTTTTATAGTCAAAGGAATAAATTGTATTTGTATTTGATAGCTGATTATTTAAATTATACTATGCTCAAAGCGAACACAAATCATTATCAAAGTTAATCATAATCATAATCATAATCGTAATCAGTTGGAAAGTAAATTAGAATCTTAATAATTGTGTGCTTTTAAACCTTTTTTTATTCATCCGTAATTATTTTGATTTATTATAAACATTGTTTATTTAAAATTGCTAAAAGTATTTAAGTATTTACAATTTTATTTTATTTTTTTTATTTTTTTTTTTTTTATTTTCATTACTAGTTTTAGTAAAAATACGTGTAACTTGGTCTTAAGTTTAAGTTTATTTAGGCGTACTAAAACTTAAGCAATAATATTTACATAAACATATAAAAGACAGACGCAGCCATTGATATAAAATGATTTGATTAAATGAATTTCAGCTGAAATGGGATTTTCTTGTGTCTTTCAAGCACCCATTAAAATACCAAAGTTGGGTATATCAAAGTTTTATAATCAACACACCTTAAGTTTTATTAAAAAACGCATAAAGTCAAAAAATTTTTACAATTCCTCAAAATAATAATGCAGGATAACCTTTAGTCGGTCAAGCTTCCGATGTACTTTATTTGCCAGTCTACGTATTTATTTCTTATTAGGCTCAATTTTATTTATATTACAGAACCCAATTCATGTCAGACTATTTATCTGGTGTGGACCCATGAAAAATCTCTGTCGGCTTCAGCTACTTAATTAGTAAAGTTTCAATGAGAATAAAATTGGTGTTAAACAATTAAAGCCGCGATGAGAACGCAAAGAAAAGCTGTAACAGTGAATGGGGATGAGGGGGATGAGGGGGATAAGCAAAGTGAGCAAACAACTTGGTCGACAGGTGGGCGGGGAAGTTCGTGATAAAGGGAGAAGAGGCAGAAAAAGCACAAGAAAGAGAAAGAGAAGGAGAGGGAGAAGGAGAAGGAGAGAAAGAAGCAGATGGACTAAAGCAACTGACAATGCTGAGCATAATACAACCTTGAGACGTACATAAAGTTGTTAGTCGTTGCTTTGTTGTTAATGTCACAGACTTTGGTTGTTGTCGTTGTCATTGTTGTTGTTGTTGCTTTCCTTTCTGTCTTTGTATGTGCTACTGTTGTTGTTGTTGTTGCTGCTGCTGCTGGTGCTGCTTGTTGCTAGCACCTTCGTCTAGTGTGCGTTGTTCCGCATCAATGAGCGTAAGAGAAATCAGTATTAATTACTTGACTTCTTGTTGGCAACAAAAGCAGCCAAAAAAGCTTCAGCAATGCCACATGTCGCTCACACACACACACCCACACACACACACACATACACATTGATGTGGCAAATTGTTTTGATGGCAACCCTGCGACGCAGAGTCGCTTGCGATTTAATGACAAACTAAATGGCGCATCACAACGCTATTTTAGCCTGGCTAAGTGTATGTGATTGATGCACTGACACTTTTTCATAATAAACTCCAAAATTTCTGTTTGTTTCTCTTCCTCTCTCGTTCTTTCTCTAGCTATCTCTTTTGATTTCCCCCAAGTTTCAAACTTCGACATTTGATTGCAATGTGTTGTCTCTGGAAATTCTCAAGTTTCGCAGAAAAAATAATAAACATTTTTTGTTTGTGCTTCCCGAAACATATTCTTATGCATTTATCCGCTTAATCTAGCATTAAGAGTAAGGCAAAAATCTAAAAAAAAAGTATAACATAATTCGTCAGTTCTTAAAAATTTTCATTCTATAAAATTTTATAAAAATTAAATTCAACACTTCTCACTAGACTAACTAGTTTCTATAACTATTTTAAGGACATAAGGTACTTAATATAATTATAATAATAATTGTATTTAATTGTATAAATTGAATTGATAACATCATTAATATACAATTTTCTTTGAATGGATGTATCACAAGAAAGAGTATTTGCCTATTCTACGAAAGGATTATTTATTATTTATAGAGTTTTCTTAATTAGGAAACCAAAGTTGTTAGAACTTGGAATGACAAACAATATTCTGGAATCATTTGAGTTCAAGATTTAACAAACCACAAAGTCACAGACAGAGTTCGTTTTGAGATGTTGCATCCACTGTGAAGTGTCAGTAACCACTTTCACTTTCACTTTCACATTCACATTCCCATTTACATTCGCATTCGCATTTAAATTAAGATTTAGATATAGTGGTTGCTTCCAATTAGGATATATCTGACAGTGAAACCAAAAACCACAAAAGTTGAGAGAAACTTGCTCTTCATTTGTGACTAGTATAATGATTAAGTTACTAACATCAAGTAAATAAAATTATAAACTTTGAGTTGAGTAGGGAAAACTCTTCAAATTGACTAAACATTCGTAATAAACACATTCAACAAGTGAAGAAAATAATTTAAATATAGTTTAAAATGCAAAAAGAAAAAAAAAAACGAAATGAAATGAAACGAGTTGTGACGAACTAAAATTAAATGAACTGAAGCGAAATTAGAACGATAGTCCCACTGCAATTGGGCAAAACTGCATACGCCTTTTAGATTCCCGTCGGAAGCAAACTGTGGCCGTAATGCGGCCTGTCAGTGTCGTATAAATCATTGAAGGCATAATAAACTCGACAGGCAGTCGAAACGTTGAAACGATGGGAAATGGAACGGTGGGGTGCCATACTGGCTGCGGCAGACGTGCAAGACGAGATATACTTATTCCCCGATTCCCTTTTCCGGCAACTAACGATTCCTACTGGGAGTTACCCTACTAAGAATAGTAGCAAGTCGCTGCACAGTGCCATCTCCCTCAATTGGGAACGCCGTGTGTGTGTGTGTATCCGTGTTTGTGTGTGTGTGTGTGTGTGTGTGTGTGTGTGTGTGTGTGTGTGTGTGTGTGTGTGTGTGTTTGTGCAACCAAACGTATCATAGATAAGCGCACTAGCCCTGGCTGAGGGCAAAAAACTACTAATGCTTGCTGCAAGTTACGTGAGTGCGGAGGCAATGGGTAGAAGAGAGCAAGGGAGAGGGAAGGGAAAAGAAGAGGGATAGACGAAGATGGGGAAAGGAGTGGGATAAAGGAAGAAGGGGTTATAGGTTCAAATAAAATTAAGCGCGCCAACAGTTGCCAATGCATGGGTCATCAAACCGTGCGGACGTTGCAGTCCAAACTCTATACTTTACTTAATACAGGGTGGCTCAAATATCAGTTAAATGTCATGGGAGTCGAAGACTGCTAATAAAGCACCTAACTGGCTTGCCATTAACTGCTTAATAATTAGCTCTAACAGGTTAATTAACCACTCTTCATGCACGTGTTCTCACACGAGTTTTAAGTGTTTGTTTTAAACACAAATGAACTCAATGAGCTTCAAAGTGTTTTTAAAAATATCTACTATGTTTGTTGGAAAAAGTTAATGAAGAAAAATATATTCAATAAAATTTATACTTAAACTTAGTTGAAAGCCAATCGGAAATCGTTGGTTTCAATTTTCCAATTAATTAGAATAAGAATATGCGACAGTTAACAGAAATTGTCTTATATACAGGGTGATTGTAATGCTTGAATGTGCGTGCGTGTAGAGTACACATTACAGAGAGAGTCGTATACATTTGAATAAATTAATTTTAGCTTATTCGGTTAGAATGTCACATACACCTGTGGGAAATTCGATAATAATTCAACTGATGTTGCATAATTCTGCTTTTGACATTTCAGCTATGATGATGTAATGCAAATTGCATTTTCGTTAATTTAAATTGAAAGACACAAATAACATCACTTGGGTTTCCCTTTTTTTTTTTGGCCTACACGAAACACCCTATAAAAACCCGACAGCGACTGGGGTTTTCGAACAAATATTTTTGCCGAAAGTGAAGAAAAATTAGGCACAATAAATTGAGCGGAAGTTGCTGCTTAAAATGGAAAATGGAAAATGAAAAACACAAAATAGAAGAATAAAAAGAAAATAAACAAAATGCGAAAAGAAAAAAGCGGAAGCTTGGAAAATACCAAAAAACGACGGCAACTGGTAAATTGTGGAAACTCGATTCGGTTCCTGGGGTGGCAACTCAAAGTAGGGGAAAATTCTGGCGTTGTTTGTCTGAGGTTATTGCTGTGGCTCTTTGACCAACATACATACATACACACATACATATATACATATAGACTTGTAGACAAAGAAACATATGTACGTGACACACTGTGTACATATGAATGTAGAGTTGTTCTTGTTTTTTTTTTACTGTCTAGTCATATAGATTGAAATTCTTAAACTGCCGTGGGCTGAATATAGGCGTTCTTTGAGCTTAAAAAGCAAACACACTCACACACACACACACACACACAAACACCTACAGCACACCACTTATTCCTTCCTAAAATGTAGACAGATAGAAAGAAACATACAGAAATTGCAGTTGTTGGTGTAGGAAGTTAAATCCGATGCCTTCTGGACAGACTAAATGTTGCATACTCATTTTCAATTCCCACATTATGTTGCAAGCTGTTGTGGCGCCTTGTTGCAAGTACCGTTTGAAAATCCTTTTGGTAATTTCCGTTGCAAATGGCCAAACAAAGGGAAAACTAAATGTAACAACAATTGCAGCAATAACAAAGCCAAACAAACAATAAAACAAATGAATGAATAGAAAATTTTATAATACCAGCGATGGCAATGAAAACAGTTGGCAGGCGACAAAATTGTCAACAGCAATAGACAACAATAGGCTGTTGATTGTTTGCCGCTTTTTATTGTACTCGCATAACAGCGGATACCTACTGTCAAACAGTAGGTTTTGTCCGGTTAAAAGAGGAGAGAGGCAAATTGTAATAACTTATCCTCAAGATCGGAGAAATAAATGGTTTCACAGCCAATTATCTTGTTCTAGTCGACACTCATGAAATTAAACATTCCCAAAGTTCAAGCTGAAGAGTGAAATATAATTTGATTAAAGAATTTTATAAGAAATTTTCAAGTGTTTGTCTTCTTTCAATTTTCGACAATCTATTGCTTGGTCGGGTGTATAAAACTAGACAAAGAACTTACTCAATATATATGTATATATGTATGTATATGTATGTATGTGTGCGTTGCATAACTTGACAAAGAGCTCTATGAACACACCTTGATGGCTTTGTTTCCTTATTCCTTTTCGATTCTTATTTCAACTTCTTCTGCGCACTCCTTTTTTTATATTTTCCTTCCTTTTGTACCAAAGTACTATGGGTGAAAGAACGATATTTTGACAAAAAATTAATAAGAAAAGTTAATAAGAAAAGTTTGCCGCAATCTGTATAAATTTTTAGTGTTTGGTTTGCTGTTAAATTTAAATAAATTTATATTGAAAGTATAAATAAAATAAAATGTACAATTTTAAATAGTATCAAATAAAAATATATTTTTTTAGCCAAAATGATCACAGTTCTTGCCCATCGTAAATCGGCTAAAAGTTGGTTTTTTTTTTCGCCTGCATAAAGCAAAGTGAATGGAAAACTAACAATTGTTAGAATCCGTCATGCTCCCCCCCTTTGCTGCTGATTGCTTCACTTTTTGCCACTTATCCCTCCTGGGTTTTATGCCTTTTGTTATAGTTTTGCTAAGGCATGTTAAATATTCATTCTTGTTGCAGCTCAGTCTCATTTTTTTTATATTATTTTTATATTTTCATTGCATATTTTTGCAGGTGGTGAGAATGTCGCCCGCTGAGCAGCATGTGGCCACTCCCACTGTTCCTGGCGAAGGGGAGGACTATCATATGGCGGCCAGCACTAGTGGTGAGAAGGGACCGGATAAGTATCTGCAGGCGATTGGAAACTTTCTAGCCGTACATCTTAATGAAACGGACGAAATGGAACGCATCAATGGGCCAATACTTAAGGCCAGCATTAAGTCAGTCTATTGGCTATTCCTTATCCAGTATGCCGCTTTGGCCCTCTTGGGTGTACTGATGAACATCGTCATCATTGTCTACGTCATGTATCATCGCCTCTACAAGGATGTTACGCATGCGTTCATCATTAACTTGGCCTTTTGCCATTTTGTGCAGTGTGCTCTGGTTTTGCCCATATCGTTGATGGTTATGCTCATCCAGAACTGGATATTTGGCCAATTCCTTTGCTTCTTTTTGCCAATGCTGCAGGTGAGTTTGTTCATTTAATCGTTACTTATTGCCACACACAAACTTTATATCTGACTCTGGTCTTTGAGCAAATTTTAATTAAACTCACTCACGAGCATTGTTATCTTATGCTCCATCATCTACTCCTGTTAGCCTTATCCTTTTGGCCTGGTCTATTGCCGGCCTGGGAACTGCACTAAAGCTGCCAGCGGGCAGAATAGCCGATAAACCCGCACAGTACTATGACAAGTTAATAAACTTAACGTTTTCTGCTTTATCTCTTCCTCTGTTCGCATCGCACAATGAAAATTCTAAAACAGTTGTACTGTGGGGTAAATTGTTCAGTTCAAAAAGTGTATTGTAAAATAACATACTTTTGTAATTTTAGTTTACTAATATTTTTTGAATATTAAAGCTTTTAATATGTTAAATAAAATCATTGAATTGAATTAAGTTCCATTAGGCACTAAAGACTGAAATAAACCTCAAAATATTTGAATTTAATCAGTCTTGAATCTTATTTTGAAAATATATAAAACTGTTTTCAATTGAAATGTAAAAACAATATAAATGTAAATAAATTCAATAAAAGTTGTAAGCCTAACACAAATATAATTAAAAAAATAAAATTTCTGATTTGTTTTGCAATCAATATTTAAATTGGATTGAGTTGTTTGTGAACAACTACAAGTTTATTTTTAGACCCCGCACTCATAAAGGGTACAGGGGTATGCCAAATATGCGTAACAGATAGAAGGAGGCTTTTTGACCCCATAAAGTATATATATTCTTGATCAGCATCAACAAGCGAGTTGATATAGGAATGTCCATCTGTCGCCCCTACCGACCCGAAATTTGTTTACATCACCATAACATGGAAACGACTAGAGCTATCGTGAGCAAATTCACACCTTATATGTATGGCACCATTGTGACTATCTTCATTAAGTTTGATTTGGATCGGAAAACTATATCATATAGCTCCCATAGGACGAATCAGTCGAAAATAGGAAATTTGTGTGAAGACTTCTAGTGCTAGTTAAGTGTTTGCACCCGAACTCACACAGTATGTGTATTTTAAGATCATAACTATTCTCACCGAGTTTAATCCGGATCGTACAACTATATCCTATATCCTCCCATAGGACAAACCGTGGAAAATTACTTATTTGTCTGGAAAATGCGCACTTGAATGAGTACGGGGACTTTTACATGAGTACGGGGACTTTTAAAGCCGGCTCGCTCGTCTGTAGCCTTTCTTACTTATCACTTATATGAATGTTTTTAATTTATTTGTAGTCTTTGTATGAGTTGTATCAGCCTGCCCAAGGGCATAGCTCGCAGGATAGTATACACTCGGTCAGTCACACTCTATATTTTAGTTAAGGAATAAACAAAGTCCTCTTGTTACTTAAGCTTTTTGTTAAGGACTGTTTATGTTTAGGAAGCCAAAGTTTCTTATGAGTTTAGCGTGTTGACTTGGAATGTTTGTGACAGTTAAAGGGCTGTTAAATGCATTTAATTGGCATGTCAAGATCATATATAATGATGGCTTAGAATCAAAAGCCCGTAGCCATTTTACTTCTACGTTTCCGTCCAAACCGATTTGCCGGTTTCTACTAAAATTCACACTTTTCTGCTTTGTCACCTTGTGATATGGGGCATTTTCACGCAATGGCAGTTGCCACGTCTTGTTGCCAAAAGCCGCAATGATTGACACATTTCGCACACAAACACACACACACACACACACATATGCACACTTCTGTGTGTATATTGTTGCAAACAACAGGATATAAAATAATTTAGTCTCATTCAATTCTGTTTTGCTACCTTTATTTAATGTCGTCAGCTTCTTTCTCACTCTCTAGCTCCTTCCTCTCTCTCTTTCATTCTTTTTTCCTTTGCTCACCTTGCCTTTGATTCGTTTGAAGAAAACAGCAGAAAAAGGCCAGGAAATACTTTTCTTTAGCCAAAACGAAGCAACTAATGCTCTAGTTAGTAGAATTGTTAGCCAAATCATGTGCGTAATTTGAACTTTTTCCTATAATAACTATTTTCAGCTATGACCTAACTTATCGGAGGGCTAATATAAGTTTCATATAGTAACAATAACATATATGATAGATATGATTTTTGAAAATTTAGCAAACTCTTTGGCAGTGCCTATATACTTTGCTAGGGTATGTGGTAAATGGATCTATACCTTGAGGAAGATTGTATTACTGAACCATTTGCAAACAAAAGACGCGAAACAAAATGCTAGGCAACGGATATGATTCGATTCGATTTGATTGCTATCACAAAGGGCGACAAATAGCTCATTCACACTACTCACACACGCGCATACACGCACAAACACGCACACACATGCACAAACCCGAAGGAGCGCACGCAAAGACTTGCTCTGTGACAGACATTTATCATGTGTGTGTGTGTGTGTGTGTGTGTGAGAGAGTGTGTTTGAGTTCTGCGTGCCTATCCTTCCTATTGAAATTGATTGATGCCACTAGCGTCGGAGACAACCCACAAAAATGTTTAAGTCGCTTCTGCAATGCATTAAATTTCATCACTTAAAGACACAGCGGGAAATTAGTAAAAAATGTCAAAAAATAATTGAACATTCAATAAAACAGGATTTAAAGACTGACTATGTTATGAATGAAACTATGAACTTCTAATGGACTTATCCTTCGAAGTCTTAAATAAGTACAAGAAACATAAAAAGTCTCAAATTTGGCAAGAATCGAATAAATATACCATTCTGTTTGAGTTCAGAATTGGCGAGTGATGCCATTAAATAAAATTAAAAATTGACCTTGTATTTATATGTTTTGTAAGTTTATAAAATTGCGACAAGATATTTTCAAAGACCAAGAAAAAATAGGAACTCAAAAACAAAATAGATTAATCGTATTGCAACTCAGAATAAATGAATCTTGCTCTGAAAAGTAAGAAAGAATTTTATTTACGTGATGTACATAATACAACAGGTTCAAGGCCTTTTATGATAATCGGTCTTATTCATAACTTATAGTGACCATAGACTAATGCTAGACAATCTAGGAAAGATGATTGCATTAGAATGGCTTGAGGTGTTGTCACAACATTCAATCTGGCATCTCAGACAAATAAACAAACATGAAGACGAAAACGAAATAAAAAAGATCTAAACCGAAATTTGGTTGGTCTGGAAAATATTTTGGATTTTGTTTTGGCGTTTGCCAAACGAATGTATGTGGGCAGCAAATATGTTGTACACACACACACACACACCCAAACACACAATCATACCCACCCACACATACAAACAAATACATGTCCATTGAAGCGATACCTAACTGTAGGAGAAAAACAAAGCGATACCAAACTAAACCAAACCAAACCAAAACCTGTGCACAACAAGAACAACAACAAGAACAACAACAACAAGAACAACAACAACAAGAACAACAACAACAAGAACAACAACAACAAGAACAACAACAACTACAGTCAGAGGCAAACAAATTTGTTTCAATCACCGCACATGGCCGAAAAAATGGTTGCCTAAGCCATCGGACTAAGTAAACAAAGCTGAAGAATCAGTCCACAACTCGTATACCCTGTAAATGTGTAGGTGTGCATGCGTTGTCGTTGATATCTGTACACTGATAAAATAATATGTAGATTTGGTGAAAATGTTACAATTAGTCTTAATATACTTAAATGAGGGCATTGATAAATAAAAATGTGTTTATTTTCGAAGAACAAATATCCAAATTTAAGATAGAGATAGATAAAGGAAATAAATAGCCAAATATACACACATGTTTTTCGCGCAGTGTGTTATTTTTTTTTTCATTTTATGTTTTTTCCTATTGGAAAAATGTCAACTGTATTTTTAGTTAATCTTTTATTTTACAGACTTTTTTGACTCACTTTTAAAATATCTATATGCTTAAGCTATTTCTTAGGAAATTTAAAAATTTATGAATTTAACATTAAGAATTTTGACTTAATTTAACTATTTTTACAGTCAAAAATTGATTTGTAACCTTAACAAGTTTTAATTTTGAAATATTTTTAAGCTGCAGTTAGTGTAAATGAAACTATATCTGCACTTGTATCTGTATCTATTTCTGTATTTGTATCTTTCTTTACAGGACATACCGTTACATGTGGCAATGATATCGCATATATTAATTGCCTGGGACCGCATGCGCTGGCTTAATGATCCGCTGGCTGGTCGTATGCCTGGCTTTGTCTGCTGCTGTGCAACCTGGCTAACTGGCATGGTGATTGCGCTCCCTTATCCCATTTACACGATTTACGTTGAGCTTGGGGTGAGTATCCAAAGGGGAATCAAGCATCAATGTCTTGCTTTATTAAAAATAACGCCAAGACATTGACACACACGTGTGTGCGTATGTGTTTGTCAGTGTGTGTAAGTGTGTCTGACTGTGTGGCGATGGGATTCGCACCTATGTAGATCAAAGTAAATTCAGCAGACCGTTAAAGCATTCTGCCAAGGTACTCAACGGTCGACAATCGCAGACAGTGACAGTCGCATTGTTACTTACATGTGTTCAAACGGAAGATTTATGAACATATTCGCTCCACATGCTACATAGTAGGGTAAGTGTTGCAGCCACGCCATATTGATTGCTGATATCACAGATGCACGTTCGGCACTTTTGACAAATTTTATCAAAGACAGTAAATTTTATTCTTAAATTTTCGAAGTTGTTCACGGAGTTGTTCCGTGAGGACTGGAAAGGTATAATTTTGGAGGATAATATGTAAATGGTTTGAGCTTTGATCATTTAAATTTGGAAAAAGTTGTAGTGTAATTTACAACCAAATTCTTATTACTTACTTTTGTATGTTTAGTAATCCTTTTAAATTCCATTAAATATCTTCTCAAGCGTTGTCAAGTCAAATCGATTTTTGAATCAGCCTGAAAGCATGCAACACTTTTGCTTAGAAAATTGCCACTTGGATTTTGTTAAGAGATTTTGATTCACAGGTTTCTTCATTTTATATTTCTTGCTAAAGCAAAAATATTTTACATTTTGTTAAACGGATTTTATTTTATAAATTTCTAGTCGTAATGTAAATGTTGTACATTTTATTCAAATACTGTTAGCGAATTAGTTTTTGATTAAAAGCTTGCAACTTATATTGTATGCAGAAATGCTTCAGAGTGTCTCATTGTCTCGCATATAAGCATGTGCCAGAAATATATGTTACACAATTGGGTTGCCGCTTCGTTGCACTCACTTCGTCATTGTCTGCGAAAAAAAAAAAAATCCCAACGGTCTGATTAGCAACTGGCAACAAGCAAAGTGGCAAAGTGGCAAATGCACTGGCTCATTGTGACTGGTCTGATATCGTTGATATGGGTGTTACTGGTGTGAAATGTATGTGTGTAAGTGTGTGTGTAAGTGTTTGTGTGTGTAAACGTATGTGTGATGCTGTGTGCGGGCCAATTTGAAACTCGTTAACATGGCTTGTCAACTGTTCTTGCATTTTGCTGCCAAAATATTTGCGACATGGACTCTTAAAGTGCGCCCACAGCCATGCCAAAAGCAACAACAACATCAACAACAACAACATCAACAACAACTCACATAAATATTTATGGCCCATAAAGTGTTGCAACTTTTTGATACACTCAACGTGTTCGGCTTCTCTCTCCTGTGTTTTTCTCCCATTCTACTCTGTCCTCCTATTAACATGTATATATGTGTGTTTGTGTGTGTGTGTGTGTGTGTGTGTGAATATTGCCAAAGTCTGCTGGGCTACATTTGTTTGGCAGCAAACAACAATATTTTTTACCCTGTACAACAAGTTCAACAACTTTTGTTTACTTACTAGCTTAGAGTTATTATTTCTAGGATACTAAAGCAGTTGTGCATACCTCATCTTGCTCACAGTCCAAGGAATCGAAAAACTATGTTAAACTTTTACATAAAACATGTATACATATTATGAATTCGAAAGTTATAGTTACTCGTATGCTAAGCAACATTGCTAACATGAAATAACACACGTTTTTAGTGTTGCACAATTATCGATTGTCCGCACGTAAGGAGTAAATTCAATTTAATATTAAATTAGTTTACAGTTTTCTTTTATCACCTTTTACTTAATTACTTTTAATATAATTAATAAATAATTAAGTTTATAACCCTTTCTAATTAGTAATAAAGTGCATTTTAAATTTGTTATAATAATATTACTAAACAAAATTAACTTTATTAAGCGAATTATGACTGCCAGTTGCGTATGGGGAAATTCGCAAACTTTTGTGATTAACTGAACTATATAATTAGTTTCGTATAAATGTTGTACTTACAAATTTGTATAAATATGTTAAATTGTGGTTCGTTTTAGTTTTCAATAAACATTTATGAATTAGGAACACTATTGTTATGTTTGTGTTTTTATACAGAAGTTGAAATGGATACAACTTTTAGTTTAGAAAACAATGTGTTTGTGATTGTGATGTGATTGTTTAGAAAACAATTAATGTTTGTAAACTAAAGAGTATTATTATTTTTTGTTTTTACAATGATATTGGTATTAAACAAGTAAGAAAGGCTACAGTCGAGCGAGCCGACTGTAAGAGACCCCGTACTCATAGTATTTGTAATAAAACACTTTGAAACAAAACAATCAGTTTGTAATAGGGATGCAAATCGCCAAGAAAATGCCGATATCGATATTAATTAAAATATCACATCAAATCAAATATCGATATTATCAACAACTGAATTTAAATACGATATATCGCTATAGATATAGACATAATTACAGAATATCGCATGCGATATTATATCGCAATTATAATTACTATGGTATTGAATATCGATATATGATTTATCGTATCGTATGCATACATGTGCGTGCATCGTCCGCGAGCAGCGCTGCCGCTACACAAGCAGCGAAAACGTTCGCTCACATGTTTATATGCTTCTGTCTCGCTTGCACACATGCATTGACATTGCGTGCAATTGTAAACTTTGTTACGTGTCTAGCTCTTTTGTTTATTGTCCGATTTGTATGCAACTTTCAGGATAGTTTGTGATACTTTGTCTCCAAACGAATTTGAAATTACAATACCGTACGATAAGTGCAAATGCCTTAAAAATGGCATTGAAGTTTGAAAATTATTTCATTCTTGTGGGAAAACGGGGAGTGGCAGTCCAAAAATTTTAATGACAATGCATTTATGCTGTCTCCTAAGTGCTATAGTTACTGAGATATTTGCTTAAAACATAAATTTTTTCCGTTAGTTTTTTACAATTTGCGGGGGCGGTAAGGGGCGTGGCAAAGATTTGAAATAAACTTGATCTGCTCGCGAAGCAAACGGACTTTCATTCCAAATTTGGTGGCTCTAGCTTTTGTAGTTTAAAAGATCCAGGTGTTCATACAGACGGACGGACGGACGGACAGACGGACAGACGGACATTGCTATATCGTCTCGGCTGTTGATGCTGATCAAGAATATTTATACTTTATGGGGTCGGCCACGCCTCCTTCTGCCTGTTACGCACATTTCGCTTCAGACAAACTTAATAGACCCCTCTACTCTTTTTTAGAGTACGGGGTCTAAAAAGTTGGTTTAATTGTAAGTTTAGTTTTAAAACCAAGCACAAAGCTCTTCATTACCAAATTTTCCATTTCACATTAAATTTTAAATCATTGAAAAACTTTTAAACTTAAAGAATCATTCAGTTTTTTATGATCATATTGTTGAGGTCTTAATAAATTAATTTATGAAAGTTGGAAAAGCAAGATGTGCAGCTAATTTGAGTGTGGAAAAATACATTTATATTCATTGCACAGAGTTGAGGGACATGAAGTTACCACTTACCATTCACCAGTTGCCTGTTGCCTGTTGCCACTTTCCACTTACCATTCACCGTGAAATGGCATCCCATTTGGCTGAAGAGTCATTTGGTAGCGTATCAAATACACAAATAACTCGAATAACGTTAAAACGTACTTGTGAGTCCATGCTTTTGACCCTTAAGGGAACTTGTTGCCAATTGGTTCAGTTTTAGGCTAACGTTTCTGCTGACCATATTTTATTATTGCTGCGAGTTAACTGCTTGAGTTGCTTGAACTTTGCCACAATTATACGGCTAAGAGGCATTTTCCTTTCGTTTTTCGTTTGTCTTTCTGACTATTTATATGGAAAGTAGTTTTCCATTGGCTTTTCACGTTTACATGTGCGACGGCTAACGACCATTTGTATAATTTATATGGCAATTCAGTAAATGTACATATAAAAGGAGCAACCAGAGTGTGGCAACAAGTGACAATAACAATAATGATGTTATCAATGGAATTCATTGTGATTATGATCAGCATATTGATAATAATTGTATTAGTAGTCGTAATAATAAATGTCATAATGATGTCAATGATAATTACGACGATTTATAATATTTATGTCTAAAAGTCGATTATCGTATTTCTTCAACGAATGTGTGTGTGTGTGTGTGTGTGTGTGTATTTCTTTGTGTGTTCTTGTTTGTGTACATACCTATAAGGCAGTCGAGCTCAATCAGTCATCAATAATTTCATTAGTTCAATATATGCGTATACTTAATTTGATGGCAATGCTAGAACTCAGACAGACAGACCAAGGACACCAACTGCTTAGGCCCCTGATCCTCTAGACACATGTCCTACCAAGGGCTTATTATCTCATTTGGGTTCGCCGCTTGTGTAATTTATGAATATTTTATGAATATGTTAGAGCCAAGTTGCTTAAGGGCGTAACCCTGAGAAGGTGTAACTGTATGAGCTGCCAAAAGGATTTCAGTATTCTACATTGTATACTTATTTCTATATCCCACATTCGGTATTTGGTCTTTGGGTTCAACAGAAATTGCTGTGACATTCGAATTCATTCACACACATTCACATACACTCACACTCACACACATTCACAACTTTGATTGTCATGTTGAAGGCAAATCTTTTGCATTCCATTCAATCTAAGTGTTAGTTTCTGTGATTAACAACACATTTATTTGCATTTCCCAAGTTTATCGTTATCTTCAATCTTTTATGAGCTGGAAGTTCAACAAGTCAGCGCAAATGGAATAGTTATTATAATTACTTTTAGAAATATTTAAAGTGTCTTTAAACGATGTGTGAAACGGTTAAAAGTATTTAAAAGTTTCGTCTTAACTTTTTTTTTAAAATGGTGCTAGAAATTGGTAGGAAAGTTCTTTTTCCCAAAACTAGTTTATTAAATTGATACAGTTTTTGGAACATCGAAACTTTGAAATCGTTTTCCACTATTCAAATGGATAACGATTTAAGACTTTGCTTGGGGCAATAAATGGAAAAACTTTGCTCTTGCGTGTGAAAGGCATTTTTGAATAACCTTTGACCTGCTGCTCTGATAGCATTTTGCCTTTCCCTCTGTTCGAAATCCATGCAAAAGAAATGCGTTTTGCTTGCGTTCAATTTTCATTGGGTTTTACTGTGCTCAGTTGTTAGACCCTGCACTCAATAAGAGCATAGGGTATGCATAGTGACTGATTTCATGGAGCATATCCATATTTTCTATAATGTATGTTTACTTTATGAAATCCAAAATATATAATATTGACTTCATATTGTGTTATCATAAGTACATACACGGTCTTTTACAGTCTCTATTGCTCATTTTAATCATTTTGCATTTATACCAACTTTTGTATATCTGCGTCAAAATGTGACAAAAACTTTTTCGTTATCCCAAAACAAATTGAAAATTATTGTATATTTTTATTGGTCCACATAACCTTGGTTCAATGAATACGTCAATAGTAAAACAAATTTATTTACCGGACCAGGTCACCAAAAGGTAGTGGAAAACTAGCCAAGGGAAATGCCTTTTACCTACATCAAGTGAAAACTGTCGAAAACTTGAAGGCCCACGAATATATTAATATTGTCTGCTAATATTATATTGCAGACACTAAACTATAAAGTTATTAACAAATTAATCATAACCAGTTTTCCTGGAATTTTCTTCAGCATTAAAATCGTACTCAAAGTTCACAATGTAAAGCAGCTACTACTATGAAGAAGAAGAAGTTAAAGAAGAAGAAGGAGAAGAAGGAATACAACAACAATGTAACTACACTTTATTTATGTTTACTGCTTTTACTTTATTTTGTTGTTTTTGTCGTCTTGTTGCTACGAATATCCGTTTGCCCGCTATGACTTTGGCACGAAGTGTTTCCTAATCCTAAGACCACGTCTCCCTTTCTTCCCAACCCACCCACTGCTCACGTACTGCCAATCTCCGCCTCCAAAATTAAACCATCGAACTAACCCGGATATGCGCTTGGAAAAACGAAATTATGCTTCGGGCGAAAAGCCATGAAAATTCAAGTGAATGGCACTCGGGAAAGGTTTACAATGTCTAAGTTAAGTGCTCGCACAGAGCACAATGCCAATTGATAAGCTGCAAAAAAGAGTAAGCCTTAGTGCAAAGAAAGAGACAGAGATAGTAAGTGTGTAGAAGAGACAGGAATATATGTTGAACTTGTTGTCTAACCAGATAATTGTTTTTAGGCTCAATGAGGGTACTTAGCGTCGTATAAATGTATATGTATGTGTGTAAACTTGAAAGCAGTTAAAAGAGCAGAAATCTTAATTAAAACAAGTAAGAAAGGCTACAGTCAAGCTAGCCGACTGTAAAAGACCCCGTACTCATAGTATTTGCAATAAAACACTTTGAAACAAAACCATCAATTTGTAATAGGGATGCAAATCGCCAAGAAAATGCCGATATCGATATTAATTAAAATATCACATCAAATCAAATATCGATATTATCAACAACTGAATTTAAAAACGATATATCGCTATAGATATAGACATAATGACCAAATATCGCATGCGATATTATATCGCAATTATAATTTTGAATATCGATATATGATAAATCGTAGCGTATGCATACATGTGCGTGCATCGTCCGCAAGCAGTGCAGTCGCTACACAAGCAGCGAAAACGTTCGCTCACATGTTTACATGCTTCTGTCTCGCTTGCACACATGCATTGACGTTGCGTGCAATTGTAAACTTTGTTACGTGTCTAGCTCTTTTGTTTATTGTCCGATTTGTATGCAACTTTCAGGATCGTTTGTGATACTTTGTCTCCAAACGAATTTGAAATTACAATACCGTACGATAAGTGCAAATGCCTTAAAAATGGCATTGAAGTTTGAAAATTATTTCATTCTTGTGGGAAAACGGGGCGTGGCAGTCCAAAAATTTTAATGACAATGCATTTATGCTGTCTCTAGCAACTTACATACCAAAAATGGTATTCCTAAGTGCTATAGTTACTGAGATATTTGCTTAAAACATCAATTTTTTCCGAGGTGACCATAGTTTTTTACAATTTGCGGGGGCGGTAAAGGGCGTGGCAAAGATTTGAAATAAACTTGATCTGCTCGCGAAGCAAACGGACTTTCATTCCAAATTTGGTAACTCTAGCTTTTGTAGTTTAAAAGATCCAGGTGTTCATATGGACGGACGGACAGACGGACAGACGGACAGACGGACATTGCTATATCGTCTCGGCTGTTGATGCTGATCAAGAATATATATACTTTATGGGGTCGGCCACGCCTCCTTCTGCCTGTTACGCACATTTCGCTTCAGACAAACTTAATAGACCCCTATACTCTTTTTTAGAGTACGGGGTCTAAAAAGGAAAATCATTTCAATATGTCCAATATTAAATACCCTTAAATTAAACTTTGAGTAAAGAAATATATTTATACTTCATAAGAATATATGTATAATTAAAGAAAATTTTTAAATTTTATAAAATATTATAAATAAAAATTTCTTTTTTCATTTTGTTATAAAGTTATCAATAAGCCGACTAAAAACTTTTTGAGATAAATAAATAAATTTGTTTTGCATAAAAAACATTAACTTTTGAGTTAAGTGGATTTAAGGGAATAAATTATATTATTTATCAGGCAATTATAGCTCTTGGAGAACTCCTAACTTAAACTTCATCAAATAAAAACAAATATTTTTAAATGTCTATTTATTTATCCAACCACAAAGCTAAAAGAACAGTATTACCATTGAATTATGTGATTTCCAGAAATCTTTTTCTGCAGGGCATATAAATTGTAGTTTAACTATATATAAGTCAATAATTTCTGATCACTAAGAATAACATTCACAAAATGTCAGAATATCAGATAAAATAACTTATTAGAAAAAAGTATTTACTTAAAATGCAAATATAACAATTTTTGGTTAAAGCTAAAATTGAAATTTATATTAAAATTAAATAAATACAAAATGCAGTTCAAAAAAAATTGCAAATATTGGTTAAGTCATATTTTCATTCCAAGTATTTCAAACATATTTGCAGCTTTTTATTTGTTAGCTTGGGTTTTTTGGTACATATGTTTAAACGGATTCAATTGGAATTGTGTGAACAAACAGTTGATTGCATTTTTAATATCCTTATTGAGGGTCAAACCGGAAACACAAAAACTCAAATAGCTTATCTAATTTAATTTCGATTGGGTCACATAGAATCAATCAATTGTATCTGTAACTGTGTGTTGGTCTAATGGTCTGGCGTTAATGTATCTAAGTCGATTGATATATTGATTTTTTCAATGAATTTTTCATGCGAATTGCAATAATATAGAAACTTGTTGTTAGTATGTTATAGCCAGTTTAAGAATATTATTGAATAAGCGTCTAACGTAAAGAAATGTAGGAAAATACAATCAACTGTTTCCTTGGAATTTGCTTTGGGCCTGTTATAACAATTTGCGAAAGTTCTGTACCCACACACCCCAACATACATACACACTCAACCCTGAACATAAATGTGACTTCCGTTTTAACCGGAAATCGAAATGCCCTGTGGCTGAATTTCCTCTAACTTCTCCATTCCTTCTCGCTTTTTTCTAACACTGCGCACTATTTTTTTATCGTTTCCATCATTATTTTTATTATTATTCTTATAATGATAGTAACATTGTTAAAAGAGCACCTAATTGCTTTGTGTGGTTGTGAATGTGGGCATGACTTAGGCTTATTAAATTGTTGTTTAGCAGTCAACCAACACAGAAAAACACATTCAGACAGACAGGCCATGCAAATTGCAGACGGCCAAAGAAAATCATTTGGGTTCTTTTGTCCTTAAACTTGAAGCATTAGGGGAAAAAAGGGAGTTATACCTTTCCCCTCTCCTTCCCATCCCTCCCCAACCTTCCTTTTCTATGATTTGTTCTCTAGTTTCTCTGGGTTTGTCTACTGCACGAGCCAGCTGTTTTCAATAAAGTTTTGTTGCCATGGATTTTAATAAATCTTATTATCAATTGTCCAATTATTTGTATTGAAATTGTAAACAACTCGTCTACCTACCATATAAGGTAAACAAATAATCATATACAGGAGTCATAGAATATTTTAGACTTATTCAAATCAAATCGAAGCCAATTAAATAGGGGGATAAAGAGTTTAAAGACTTGTGTGGGTATATGTATAAACAGACAATGCAAGACAACATTACTGAACTTTAATTCACTACTTAAGTAGTGATTAAGTTTTAGTGTTCCATTTTCTAAAACATTTTCTTTGACCTACTTGTTATACATCTCGTATGCGTAACACTATGAAATAACTTTAAAATCAGCGTTTCTTACTCTATCTACATTTCTTTGTTTTTTTTTGTGTTTTATGTACACAAGGACACACTTTCTTCACATTATTTGGTTTATTGCCCTTTGACATGAATACATCGTCATCTAACGGCAACAAGAAAGAATTCATAGCATACTTATGAGGGTCATGTATCAGCTGGAGCTGAGTAGTGTTCTCTGCCAGATGCTGACTGCATTTCATTTTTTTGCTTGTTCCATTTTTTTGTTGTTGCTATTTTTGTTCTGGTTATTAATGGGAAAACGTAAATTCATTTCAACAGCAGATCAGAAAGGCAAAGACACGCACTAGTTAACTGTTGCAGTTATTATTTACATTGCAAGAAAGTTGTTTTAAATTAAGATGGGAAACAAGAACAATAGATAACAAATAAAGTAATACCGTCTTAAAACAACTTAAAAAATTTTCATTTACTATGTGAAAATAAAATATTTTACTTTTCTGACAACTTTTTATAAGAATAAATTATTTTTTAATACAAATGATTTTATAAACATTAATGAGATAACATGATATCAAAGGTATCAAAGTATTTTTAGAAAGAATCATAAGTTTGACTTTTTTTTCTGTCAGTGTAATCCTTTCCCCATTGCGACCTTTCGGTAATCGCTAGTTCACAGTGTGGTATTTGCGGGCAAATACTTCTTAGATTTGTTGCACATGCGGTTACAATGGAATCCTATTAGCAATTCGCTTCACCCTTCGTACGACTTTTGATTTCCTCATGACTTTTGCCAGCAGCTTTGACTGACGTCTCGATTGGGGTAGTGTGTAATTCAGCAGGGTGCATGCTACCGACTGTCATGACATCTCAGCGTCTCTTGTGGCAAAGTAATTTGAGGCGATTTTAATGGCTCAGCTGTTTGTGGAAATTGTGTGGCAATGGACAGCAAACTTCATTGATTTTATGTGTCTTGCAATCACAATCGCTCGTCAGGCAATCAATTTTTATAACCCGAGCAACAGCTGGACCAGCACCCAATAACAAAAAAGAAACAAGAAAAAATAACAGCAGCAGCAGCAAAAGATAAGCAGCAAGGTCTTAGAAGATGAAGACAGCAGTGGCAGACTAAGCAAAAGCTATGTGGCATGGTGTCCTTGTATCTGCGGCATATTGACATTGACAAATTTTATATAAATTTCAGGTATTTTATCTTAAACAAAGTTTACACTAATAAAAAATAACTTTTTATCCAAAATATTATCTCAAAACAATGATATTTGGTTCAATATAAAACTTCATGAAATTAAATCAATTTTTGGTTTTTAAATTTTAAATCATAATTTTTATGATGCGTATACTTAATTTCATGCCTGTTAATTTTGAACAGTGTAGTATTTGGGTGTGTCTTGTTTAGAGTGAACAAATGCATTCCATAATGTAAAAACACAATATAAAATTTTGTAAGAGGCAGTGCCTAAAACACATGAACAATGAGCGAGGGTAGTCAAAAAAAAATATGGAACAAATAATTTAAATAAAGTATAAATGTGTTTATTAAAAGTATGTTTATTAATGGTAAATATTTTCGAGTCACCCTCGCCAATTTCAAAAATAAGTTTTGTCAGATGCCAAGGCATAAGAAATGATGATGAACTGATGCTTGTTCGAATTTTTCATATTACTTATGCACTCGCAATATGTATAGGTGTAGAAGTGGGGATGTGGGCGTGGCACTTTATATGTGTATTGCCTTAACATCGCCGTGGGCACTTGACAAGACTTGATGGTTTGGTATCGTCCTGGAAATTGACATACCTTTGCCTCCGCTATCTCTCTCTCTCTCTCTCGCTCTCTCCCTCAGCCACACACTCTCTCTCTCTTTCTTATTCCAAGAAGAACTCGTTATAAAGAACCAAATACCCTAAGCTACTTATTGTTGTAAATCACTTACTGTTATTTTTGTTGTGGTTGTTGTTGTTGCTGCTGCCGAACGGGTGACTCTTGAAATTGAGAATATTTGGAATAACAAATACATTATCCAATTCGCAATGCATTTGTAAAGAGAAATGTATAAGAAAAACAGCTTGGAAAATGTTTTCTTTCGTTTTTTTTTTTCAGCCATTTTTATGCTGCTTTTCAATGCATGTTTTGAATTGTATAAATTTTGGCAACGCTTTTGATATTCAAACCAATTCAGCGATTTCAGCTAAAATGTACTTTTTTATAAATATATAATGATATTGTAATCGATTCTTTTGGCATTTGAAATTATTTATAAATTATTTTTCAAGAGCACCAAAGCTGTGTTCTGTAAATAAAACACAATTTTTGGCATTAACTCGAACTGAACAGACAAAGAATATTATTTTGAATGAATGTAATGAATTTCACATTAATATGCAAAAGTATAAGTTCTTGTAGAGTGGATTTCAGCATTGCAGAAAATTAAGTTAATTAAGAAGTGCAGTTTTATTATGAGCTAAAATCAAATCTATTTACTAAATTTCTTATAAGCTAAAACACTTGGAAGTTAAAAAAAAAAAAATTTAACGCTAATAAAAAACGAATACGTTCTTATCTTTATTGAAATATTCCATTATCAAGTCATGTTAATAAAAGAATCTATTGCTTATTGGTAAAAGGTTAAAGACTCCAAAGAAAAAAATGAAGCATTTTCTTGGAATGGCTTTGTCTGTCGTCTGTGTCTGAGCCTGTATGTGTGTGTGTGTGTTTCTGTATCTTTTTCTGTGTCTGTATGATAGATTGTGAAAATGCTGCCCACGTAACATTCACTTAGCATATGCCAAAAGTATACAGATTTTCCATCTCAATTTCCCTTAGGCCAATCTCATCAGCATTTTATGCAAAAGTCTTTCTTTCTATTCGATGGTTGGACTGAATTACAAGTAGACAAGTACGAGGTGGAGTAACAAATGATACAAAATACAAGATACAATTTCAAGTGCCAAACACTTTTAGAAAAGTTCAAATGTACGTGTATTTGGCAATTGAATTACAAACGCTCACACACATACACACACACACACACACACACTCATAAACGCACACATGTGTCAGGCCATTCACAATGGTCGAATGTTTGTGCCATCTCCTATTTCCATTGTCAGTCGCTTTAAGGGAACAAACCACTTGTTGTTGCTGTTGCTGTTGATGTTGCTGCTGTTGATTGTGTGCTGTTATTGTTGGAAGCTTCCCGTTGTTGTTATGCACAAAAGCGTAAAATATTAATACCATCAACTTCAGCAGTAGCAAAACAACACAAAGAACAAAAACACCACTCGAAAAAAATTGTATAAAAAACATATAAATTAAAATAAAATTTTATTATTGTTCTTGTAATTTAAATAAGAGAAAAACGTTGTATTTGGCAGGTCTAAAATTTGATGCTTTTGTTAAACTCTGCAGGCAGTTTTCAAACAATTGCTCTGTGGCACATACATACAGTATTCAGATTCCGCCTAAAGTGAACTTAACTTTGTGAAATTATATAAAATAAATCGTGTGGAAATTTGGTTAGTAGAGAAACAAAAGTAAAATAAGTTTTTTTCATTAAGAACTTATTTGCGACTGATTGGGATTGACATGGATATGTCGATTCGACTATATAAGCTAAACCTGAATCTGTATACCCTATATATTCTGTCATTTCTTCTCTATAGAGTTACAAACTTGTTGACAATGTAGAAGTACCCACTGCAGGCAGTAAATGACAAAACAAATATGCTAGAACTGCTGTCAAAGTTTTGTGCAGCTAGATTTGTACCATTTCAAACAAACTCATTGTAATAGCACTTATTAGACAGACAATTTGAGCCTTCATTAAAAAATGTATAAGTGGAGTAAAAAACTATTATAAAAGTGACTAAAAACTATTAATTAACTTCGTGCTTGACTTAAATAGAAAAATACATTCAATTGAAAACAATTAACATAACAAAATCCATAATAATTTTTTAATTTATGTTAAATATTTGTAAGAAAAACATTCGCCAGATTTTATAAAGTTGCTGCTTCAAAACCTGAAAAAGAAAAAACTTCATCTAAAATTTGTCAGTAAAGCTTTAGTTTAAAAATTATCTAATAAATAAATTTATTTTGTTACTTATGTTTGGATTTATGTTAGCTAAATTATAACATCAAATAATTACAACTTTATGAAAAAAAAAACACATGTCTTTTGCAACATGATTTAGTACGGTTCTTATAGAAGTATGTGACTAAAAACTTTAATTCCTGGCCCGTATGCCCTAGCAGACGGAATTTTAATTTATTAACATAATAGGTAGATAAAAAACACAGATTATTTGTGTACAAACCAAGAACTTTTTATAGGACACTAGACATTTTTTTATGAGAAAAAGAATCGCATAATTTCATTTAAGAATTATTCTTACCAAAGAGGGTATAAGATTTTTGCAAAACAGCTAAAAGTATGCTATGCTTTTTTAAAACTTTATTTTAAATCAAATTACAGTTAGTCGCGCATTACAATTCAGAGTTCTGTATGTGTGTGTGTGTGTTTGTATTTACTTTGCTTGTATTTGTGCACTTTACGACTTTAATTATGTAAGTACATAATTGTGTTATTATCATAAGCGTACGGAGCCATTTCTGGTCAGGCCCTGTATGCTCCTGAGCTTATGTCCCAGTGTGTATGTTCGCGTGTGTGTGTGTGTGTGTGTGTTTGTTTTTGTGTGCGACCAGCTTTGACCTTGTCTGGCCGGTCTGTTTTACCAAGCATTTTACGGCCATTAAGCACTGACAGTGTCTTTTTGGGGGTTACGGCTCCAGCTACAGCTACGGTTACGGTTACGGTTACGCTTACGGTTGTTATTGCTTTTGGGTCGTTGCCGTTATAGTGGCATGCCCCCTCGTCGCCTGTGACCATCTTGGACCCACCCCCTTTCCCGTGACCTGAAAAGGCAGTAAGTTTTTGTATATGCCACGATGTTGAACCTTTGGGGTCGTCCCTACTTACAATTTAATCTGTGCTCAGTCTTCTGACCATTGTTATTCTTATTATCATTCTTATTTAAATTATGAAATGCGCAATGCTTTTAATTATGCATCGAAGCATTTGCACAGCTTCCTTTTTCATTAGCAAACTTCCAAGATGGAAATAAAAATAAAAAACAAACTAATAGGAAAGCGTGTTATAGATCAAGTCGACTGTAAAAGACCGCGTACTTTGATTGAGTACTTAATGTGAAGATTTACAACGCATTTTAAATCACAACACCGTTTTCCATATTAAACATTTACTGGGAAAACTTTGTAATATAGTTTTCCAAGCCGAAACAAGGTATATTAAATGATGGTTCTCTATATAGTAACAAACTTTTTCAATCCAAAATCGGGACTTTGTATTCATATGAAGTCGCCCAAGCCAAGCTCTGCCTGCCATGCTGTTTATTTTCCGACAAACCAAGCCAAGATCTAAAGTCCCTTTGATTACAGGGTCTTTTAAAATACAATGTGAAGACGGAAATTCACAAATTAAGAAATATAAAAAAATAAAAACAAAAATGGCTAATAATTAAAACTTGAACGATGAAAATATTTTGAAAATTATGTTTTTCGTCTTTTTTTGGATCTACTTCGCTCTGTGATTGTTTGTTGTTGTTAGAGCGACCAATTTATTTGCTTTTAATTAGAGACGAAAATTAATTACACATACGCCGTGGCCAATTTTGTCTTTATATTTTGTTCGCTGTGTATACGTGTGTGTAGGTGTGTGTGTGAGTCAGTGAGTATTTGTTTTTGATACACATTTACATTCTTCAAACGGCATTTAATTAAATTATGGCTTTAATATATATTTACTATGCCAACATTGCTTGTATCTCAGATACCTTTGGCTTCATTTGAGTGCCTGCCTCATCCTTTTTGGTCTTCTAAGTGCTTATATATATATACAAGTATATATATGAATGTGTGTAGGAGTTTACGCGTATCTCTGTGTGTGTGCACAGTGGCGTACCAAGGGGAGCTCAGCGCTAATTGGAGCAGTAAACTGAATTCTAATATCCAAATTTTGCATCAAATTTCAATAGAATTTTTTTCGATATAAATTTCACAAAAAAAATTAACACAAATTTTAAGCAGAATTGTAATTAACTTCAAACTGAATATTTTTTGTGTTTACTTTTAAGTTTATACTTAAAGATGTGAACTTAATTTTCAGACATTACTTACATTTTTATAGAATGTAACATTTGTTAAAAATGAAAGATTTTAATCTTCATTATCTTTAATCTTCAAGAAATTAATATAGTTTTCGAATAGGAAGACAACTATAATTTATATTGATACTAAATTTATTAACATAAAAAGGATTATAATTTGACTGTTTTAAATCCTAAGACCAAGAGTCCAAAATGTTATTCAAAATTTCTTTTATACAAAAAAATCTTTCTTATATCCTTATAGCTAGTTATGTGGCAACCCTGGTAGTGTTGTGGACGCCTCTGGGCGCCATATCAGGCTCAGGCATTTTAACTTGTACTAAATTATTATTAAGTGCTTTTCATTTTAAGTTGCCAAAACACACACACACAGAGCTACAACCACACCCAGACTCATACACACACGCGCGCACAAACTCCCTCCGTTTTCCTTAATTTTTTTTCTCTGTGATATCCTTTAGCAACAATTCGTCAATGTCAAAATTACGACAGTGGGCACGATTATCCTTACGAGTACGAGTACAAGTATGAGTATGAGTATGAGTACGAGTACTTTTAGCGCCTGCTGTTGCAATTTGTTGGATGTGCCTATTTTATGCTCCCTGCCTCAATGCCTCCCTGACTCCTTTCCAGACACTGTAACGCCTCAAGTTACCGCCTGAAACTTTGTGACTTATCTCCATCGTCATACCAATTTTGCCTGCTTGCTGCTGCGGCGGGAATCTGCGGAATGTCGCCTCTGTTGCTTGCCTCTTGTTGCTGCCATGATGGAAATAAATTGTTATTAATGCTTTTGGTCTATAGGACGCCTTTGGCAGCGGCCTTAGTCTCGCTTTCAGTTCAGTTAGCTTCAGTTTGGTTCAGTTTTTGCTAAAGTCAATGAAATATTTGAAACGCGCGCTAAATTCGAAATGACAGTGTGTATACTTGTGTGTGTGTGTGTGTGTGTATTATGTGTGGAGTGCTTGGGTGTCTGGCCAAAAGTCCCAATAATGTGCGGCAATTTAATGTGGCTGCCACTTGTTGCAGAAGGCGAATGCGCCCATAAACCGTTTATGACCAAACGTTGAATTGATTTGTGCCTCACCAAACGAAGCAATTCAATTGCACTGCTTACTGCTTTAGGTAAGGTAATCATAACTCAACTCAATTCGGTAGGAAACCAAAGCAACAAATGGGCACTATACTACACTCCACCCCATCCAAGCCCTCTAGTTACAATCCCATTTCCCCTTTGGGCTAACCATAATGTGGAGGCGTCAGAAAGCTTAAAAGGAAAACGGAAACAGTCACAGACGGCGCACAGAAAAGTCGGTAAACGTTAATACGGCAAATAAAATAAAAACAAATGCAAAACAGAAGCAGAAACAGGAACAGCAAAAAATAAATAAACAAAATTGAAAAAGAAAGTCTCTTACATTTAAGCATCTCGAAGAAAATTTTTCATTCTGTGTTGATGCTTGAATTTGCTTAAAATTTAACGATGTTGAACAAAGGGATAGAGTGTAAAGTTTATAGGCGTTTATCATTTTAAAACAAGTTAAGCATAAATTTGGCTATTTTTATGCCATTTGATGTCGTAAGCATTGCATACTATTAGGGGCACTTTAAAAGTAAACCGTCTCGCAATTAAATACTGCGCTCAAAAGTATGCAATCTATTTTTGTATAATATATAATGCATGTAATTATAATAATTCAAGCTAATTACATTTATAACAAAATCGGTTTAACAAAAAATAATGTTTTTAATTGAACGAAAAGTTTAACACCAGAACTTTTAATTATTCCTCGAATTCCAGGAGTTTTTTGCGTGAATACGTTATGAATGCCGGACATAGTTCCCGAGCGACAATTTCCTTAGAAATATATGTTATTTGAATTCAATATTTGTATACCCTTTAAATAAAGGTTTGTTATTTTCAAAATGAAATTTTACAAAAATTATTTTTCAAAAGTGTGTGCAGCTTGACAAACTCAATGACCTAGCGGTTCCCCCATTTTTTGATGTAGGGTATCAGAAAGATGCCCGCAAGATTTGTTAAATTGCGTGCAGCATTTGTTTTGTTTTTTATTCTTTTCTTATGTGCCTGCTGTCCCCATCACGATACGGTTTCAGTCAGTTTCAAGACTCCATACCTTCTTGGGTATTGTAGGCGTTGACGTTGGCGTCGCGGTCGGCCGCAGTCCCAGTCGTAGCAGCAGCAGGAGAACTTCCTGAGCAGTGAACTCATAAAATTGGAGGCTGGCTCGTTAAATGCCATGGAGCCATCTTCAGCTTCATCGTTACGCTCATGATCTCCAAACTCAAACTCAAACTTGAACTCAAACTGAAACACATTTTCATTCCACAAGCACATAGTCACTGTCATCCTGTTTGTCCCGTATTTGCATTTTTCCCTTTGCGTTTTGGCCATGGAATTCAAAACAGATTTCTTGGCCAGATTGTACAACGCTAACAGTTCATTACCCAAATGACTGCTATGGGCTGATGGAAGCTTTCCCTTTTCCAGGATGGACGACATCGAGCAGCGGAGTGGGGCATCGGGCATTGGGGTCAGGGCCACTGTAAATGCGGTCGCAACTGTGATTTGGCTGAAAATGTTGCTTTTATACGCATTTTTGAGTCAGACATCGGGCATCAGGCCAAAGCTAAAGCTAAACTAAGGCCAGTGTCAGAAACTTTTGCTCATCTGCTCATAGTTTACGCCCTGCAATTTTCTTAAAAACTTTTACGTACATTTGCCTTTTACACTTCTCTCCATTACTCTTTTCTCTCTCTTTTACGCTCTCCCTCTCTCTCTCTCTCTACTCATCCCATGAGTCCAGTCTTTCTTGGTTTTCTCAGTGTTGCTAGCTCAGCCTTTTCCCACTAATTCAGCCGTTTCTGAAGTCTTGACATAACAGTTAAATATGATATTTAGGCGCAGAATTTAAAAAGTTATTCATTTGCTTGCTGTAAATCGTAGTTTGAAGAATTGAGAATAATTTTGAAAGAAAATTTGTGTTTTATTTATCTCTTTTTTTATTATTGATATAAATTTAAATATCAAATTTAACAATTCCATAATTTTAAGTTATTTATGTATTTTGTATCTGTATCTGTATTTTTTCTAGCTTTTTTTTTTTAAATTTCAGGCAGCATTGTTTGCCATTGTCCGCTGTGAATTTAGTACCGTTTACTTATTTATTTTAGTTGCTGATGTTTCCTGTCATACAAAATCATTTACGAGTGGCTTTCATTTATTGCTCTCTTGCTCAGCCTTTCTCTCTCTCTCTCTTTCTCTCTGTCTCTCTCTATCTCCCTTTGTGTTAAACATATGCAAAAGTGTATGAAAACTTTCTCAAAGTGCCAAGTTGCTAGGCATAAAATTTGTAAAGTAAACGCTAACGAGGCTCTTCGCTAAGAATTCTTACCCATTAATCGCAGCCTAAATAACAAATCTAAGTCTCCTAGTCTCTCTTGTTTCAAATTCAATTCATGCGGAATAATCGCGTAAAACACTTGAAACAACTGTAGCTCAATTAGTTTCCAGTAACTTCAAACCTTGACAATCGATTAAGCTTCAAGTAGCAATCGTTGTCTGTGTCGGTTTATGCTGCATGCACAAACATGATAAATGGCCCTGCATTTGAGTTTGAGCCAGTAGCATCAACAGTAATAAATTAAGTAGTTCAATAAGTGAAAGATTGTTTATATTTGAGAAATTAATTTCAAAGAAATCGAATTAGCTTAAGAATGCAAATTAAAATTTAAGCTTAATAACAACCATATAAATTGTTGTATAGTATGTGAAAGTAAATGTCAAGCCCTGTGATATAATATTTTCTTAAAGCTTTTATTTTGATTCATTTATCTGCAAGTCATTTGTATTAGTATTTGTAATTACTGCTTCCCTACATAACTTTTCTTATCAAAGCAACTGACAAACTCTTATGTCTTATAAATATTGAGAAAATGAATTCCCATTCCACGTAATAAATTTGAGCGCATAGTCATAACAAAACTCGTAATGATTCTTTCAGATTTTTTCTTTGTTATCTCAGACGAGTTTCATTTGAGTAATTGGAGAATTTTCCATAAAACTTCTGATAAGAAACATCCATGACAACAGTTCTGTTGGTCACTGCGTATGCGTAATATGCTAGCTGCGTAACCGAATGTTATGTATACGCATATATGTATATATGTGTTTTATCACTTGGCCCATTACGGCAATAACTTAATATCCATAAATTCACTTCCCGCCTGTTTTTCAATATCTTCAACTGCAGCTCCAGTGTACCTCCGCCCCATTTGCGCCCCCTTTCTTTGCCTGCCCCGCAAACACTTGCATGTGTATGTGTAATTACAATTACGCAAAATGTCTCCACAAACCATTCGTGGTGGCATGCCACAGACCATTGAGGCAGCTTGGAGATCAACAGGGTTTGTGCTGGAATGTAAAGAGAGTGTAAACATTACAATTACGAGTGTGCCCAAAGCCAGTTGGGTGGGGTAGAGAGTGGGAGTGGGAGTGGCAGTGGGAGTGGAAGCACACAGGTGATACACTGTTCAAAAAAAATAACGAATTGTTTAAAGATTTCTAAGTACATGATATTAAAACAAATGTTATATAAACATAGATTTATTTTTAAAATTTATATCTTGCTTCTAATTAAAATTGCTGTCACTAAAAAATTACTTAAAAATATAGAAAAAATTCAAAAATTCTGAAAGTCAATTATTTTAATTTGTACTTATTTGAAATGTTCTTTAAATGTGAACTCAGCTGACTTTTCTGGCAGTGTTCATATTGGTAACAGTCCATGACATCTGTGAGTTACTCGACCAGAAGCAGGGCCACATTGTGGGCCAATGTCGGGGGGCTAGGGCCATGGCCAGTTCCACTGCCATTGCCTGCGATTTGAGCTTTGAGAACCAATGGAAATTCCATTCAATTGACTTTCTGTTTAGACCCCGTACTCTAAAAAAGAGTAGAGGGGTCTATTAAGTTTGTCTGAAGCGAAATGTGCGTAACAGGCAGAAGGAGGCGTGGCCGACCCCATAAAGTATATATATTCTTGTTCAGCATCAACAGCCGAGTCGATATAGCGATGTCCGTCTGTCCGTCTGTCTGTCTGTCTGTCTGTCTGTCTGTCTGTCTGTCTGTCTGTCTGTCTGTCCGTCCGTATGAACACCTGGATCTTCTAAACTACAAGAGCTAGAGCAGCCAAATTTGGAATGAAAGTCCGTCTATATGTCAGGCAGGTTAAGTTTATTTCAAATTTTTGCCACGCCCCCTACCGCCCCCGCAAATTGTAAAAAACTATTTTCACATGACCATAACTTGAAAACGACTAGAGCTAGAGAGACCAAATTCACACATTATGTGTATGGTACCCGTATAACTATCCTCACCAAGTTTGATCCGGATCGGACAACTATAGCCTATAGCTCCCATTGGACAAATCGGTCAAAAATAAAAAATTTGTATGAAGACATGTAGTGTTATTGGAGCGATCGCAACCAAACTTACAGAGAATGTGTGAATAATTATTAAAAGTATCCTCACCAAATTTGGTCCAAATCGGACAACAATAACATATAAAACAAATTAATCAAAAACGCTGAATTTTATGAATAAATTGTTTGTTTACACTTGCTTGCAATAAAAGATTTAACTCTACGTTAAGCTACTGCAACTTCAAAAAGGAGCGTAGTCTAGGTAGTAGAGATGCGCGCTTCGTGCGTGTTGGTTAGCCGGGATCCCGAGTTCGAATCCAGTCAGTGACAAATGCTATTTGTTTACTTTTTAAATTTAAATTATTTACATAAACTTCAATGCGGAGTGTGGTCTAAGTAGTAAAGATGCCTGATCTAATTCTTCGCACTAGTATGTGAACCCGAGCGCCGTCAGGGACATTTTATTAATTTTTGTTATATAACAAAATAACAAAAAAATATTACATGTAAATGCAGATAGTTGAGCACTTTTAAGAGAGGGGCGTGGTGCAGCTGTTAGGGCTCTGACGCGTGTGAGTAAAGTCCGGGGTTCAAATCCCGTCAGTGAATTATTTTGATTATTATTATTTTTTTTTATTTCAATCTAAATTTCAAATAATAATTTAGAATTGTAAAATAATAATTTCAAATTGTAAGGCATGGCTTATTTTTAAAATAAGCCAAGTAAGGAAATTGTGCATTTAATTGTGTATATATTTACATATATTTGTATATAGAAATGTATGTATACAAAATGTGAATCACTCCACTTTTCTTCTTTTTCGTATGGAAAATGCGCACTTCTGTGAGTACGGGGTCTTTAACAGTCGGCTCGCTCGACTGTAGCCTTTCTTACTTGTTTTATTTTGTTTTTCTTTTTTATAACAAATCGATAGCAGCTGGTCATTAACCGGCTTTGACTTTTAAGCTACTGTAATTATAAAGTAAATTGGCTTCGAACGAATGACATTTTCTTTGGGTTCCAAACGAAATGTCTCGTATATGAATTGACTACGCCCAACGACAGTGCCTTAGTAACTGTGATTCAATTCATTTGTAAATCTATTTTGCAGGACTATATGCCCGAACTAACTGGCGTCGGTCTCTGTGTTGTCAATTTGATGGATGACATGCAGGAATATTCCCGTGGATTGTTTTTAATCATGTAAGTCATGTAAGTCCTTTGAAAAGCGCCGAAAATTAGTTATTCTATTCATTCGCAGGTACTGTGGACCCGCAATCCTTTTGTCATACCTATATATACGTACCTCCCAAGAGCTGCGTCCCCCCGATGGTCCATTTGCCGTCATGATGTACGAACATCGCGCCGATGTACGCATGAGACAGAGGTAAGTTTAAAAAACTGATAAAAACTGATGTAAATAAATAACAAAATGAATGAAAATATAAATTCTTAAAGACCCTGTATGTGACATGTAGCTTTCAAGTTAAGTTGTTTAAGAAATAGTTGTTCAGTATATTCGGTAGGTTTATAATAAATATGAGCTTTATTTAGTATAGGCAATCGTTTAACACAATGTATAAAAAGTGTCAAAAAGGCTGAAAAGTACATAGTAAGTTGATTGTACTTCGAAAGGTATTTAAGCACCTTGTCCTTTTAAGTTTGATGAGGATCTTTAAAACACCTGACACTGATGGCCAATTAATAAAAATGAACAAATAGATGAAAACTTTTATATGACATCCCCTCCTCCCCACCCACTCCAAAAGAAAAAAAAAACGAATTAATCCAAATTACATGTATAATTTATTAACCAACGTCAAATAATTTAAATGAAAATTAAAATGTAAAACAGAATAAGTACTAAAAAAAAAGGGATAGAAATACCTGCGGAGAGTGTGTCATTAAATTGAAATATTAAGCGCTCGTTGGGTGCTCAACAAAGTCGAGTTCATTACTCATCCGGGTCTTTTTGGCATCGATTTGGGTTTCAGTCGTGCGAATCGCTACACTGCTAATTGAGCTGATTAATTTTGCAAACGGATTGAGCTTGAAATGGAGACTCATTTGGATATGGAGTTTGAGAGAAAGAGAGAGAGAGATAGAGAGAGAGAGAGAGCACGGAAACCAGAGACACCGGCAAGCATCTGGACTTTTGCTTAGCCATTGCTAATGAGCTCAATTCCAAGCCCAAATGGCAGTTTAATCACTTCGATTTTCTTAACAACTTTCTTTGTGCGCCATTTCTCTTGCTCACCTTTTTGACTTTGTTTTATTCAATTTTGTGTTTTTTTGTTTTTTTGTTGTTTTTACTTTGTTACCATAGAAACTCGTCCACATCCTCTGTGGAGCCGCGTACTTTGAGCGGCGGAGGCGTGGCTGGTCTAAGCAATGGACACGGTACCAGTACACGTTCCTACGATCTTTACAATGCCGAATTGGATGTCCATCGGGAGAAACGTAAACAGAGGAATTTTGGTAGCATGGCAGCCACTCAAGTGGTCTGTTTGTGTCCATTGATGATACTACGTTTTGCACGGCTCTCCCTCGAGGAGACTTACGAGAATCAAAAACATTTTGACTTTACCTATCTAATGTTTGTTTGGGTCGCATTCCTGCCCACGGTCATATTTCCATGTATTTATGCCTCACAAATATTGCCCAGGTAAGTCTAGCAAAAAGATTTCCAAATACCCTTTGCCTAATTTCATAATTAATCGAAAAGAAAATGTTTTAAGAAAAAATTTTAATTTATATGTATCTTATATACATAAAGACTTGTAGGATTTCTGTGAATTGTAATTGCTTTGGAAGTGAAAAGAATTCAAGAACATTTTTAAAAGTAATCTAAGATGTTTCGAGATAAATAAAGTTCAAAGTTTAGCAAGGATTGAGTTTATTACTTATCCAAAAATATAAATAATTTCCTAATAAGTTTTTAAATATACTCTTTAATAAATTGGGCTTTAAACATGTAAATTTAGTGCACTTAGTTTGATAAATGAGTTCAAGGAATAAGTTAGGGTTTCAGACATAAAAGTGTTTGTATAAGAATAAATTTATTTTTAAAGATAATAAACAAAATTTTAAGAAACGATATTATAATGTGGTTGTAAAACTATATTTTTTTTTATGTTCAGCATCAAATTTAAAGTTTTCGTAGATTTAAAAAATTATTTTTATACTTCCTTCCTGTGGGGACTTTTTTTTTAATAAATTCCTGAGGTAGATTATATATTTATTTATATTTTTTCCTGTATAAAATTCTTTGCTTTTTTTGTTGCTTCTTCACTACAGAGATGAACAGGAGCGACTTCGTGGCTATTTTCGACTGTCTGCAAAGCGGAAGTCCAAGTCACAGCGTGATGTCGGAACGGGCTGTTCTCGGGAGGAATCGATCGAGAAGGATGAGAACACGAACACGACTAACATTGTGAGCAGCGTGCCGGTAACACAGTCCCACGGGGAGCCACAAAAGCAGCTGGTCAAGGGACATACAACATCGCAGAGGCATGAGCGAGGACATGGACATGATCGGTACAGCGGAGCACCCTATAGGCAGGCACAAACAGGCGGCAAGGAGAGGGAGCGGGATAGGGAAAGGGACAGGGATAGGGATAGAGATAGAGACAGGGATAGGGATAGGGATAGAGTTAGAGAAAGGGATCGGGAACGAGATAGAGATAGAGAGAGACCAAGAACTAGTGGACGCGGCGCTGGAGATGCTGGCATCGTTAATAATCTCGGCAAGAATATGCGTGGCAAGAAGCATGACGTAAAGATCAATATCATTTCCGATGGATCCCATGCTGGTACCCAGGGACGCAAGCATGCGCCGAGTAGCGGCAGCAACAACAGCAGCAGCCGGAGCAAGTTCGGCCAGAGCAGGCACAAGCTACCCGTGGGATGCATGTCCGTATCTAACAACTCGGTGTCCAATCTAACCGCCTCCCCGTACTGCAATGGCAATGGCAGTGCCCTCCAGGACGACAGCAGCACAAGCAACTACGGGGATGGTGAGGAGAGCTCTGTGGTCAGCAGCCTGATGCATCCTCCACAGCGTTGGCCACATCAGACTGGAGTAGGTATGGGAATGGGAATGGGAGCTGGAGTTGGTGGTGTTGGTGGAGTTGGTGGGGTTGGTGGAGTCGGAGTGGGATTGAGTCACCAGGATGTCTCGTTTAGTGAGTGCAGCAGCACATTCTCCTCCAGCACCTTGGATCGGGATCTGGAAATTATTGATATGCTGGAAAGGGAGCGCAGCATGGACATACAGGAGATGATGCAGCGGGAACAGCAGGGCGAGAAGGTGCGTTTGTCCATTAGTGGCGTGGGACGCCAACTTCCGGATATCGAAAAGATTTACGCACAGCGTTCGCCCAAACCCAAAAGGGAGTCCAGCTATGGCTATGAGAAGACATCGGGATTGTCTGTGGTTCCACCTGGCTGTGACCCTCTTAGCATGTCACTCTCGAGCAGCAGTCAGCCTACGGAGTACAGTCTCTGCTCCACTCTACAGGAGCATCAGCACCACCAGCAGCAACTACAACTGCAGAAAAAACTGCAGCAGCATTCGCTGAGTCTCAGTCAGCACCAGCTGGATGAGGAGCAGGAGCGGCAATTGGCGGCGGAACAGGATGAGGAGGTACCGCAGGATTTCTATGACAGCTATACGCCCGGTGGCAGCAACAACTTGCCACCAGCGGTGGCAGTCCAACCCACCGCGTCCGCACCTCCCCCGCCCGCCTATCAGTATCACTACACCCGTCGTCTGAGCCGTAAAAGCTCCGGCTCGGCATCCCATCATTTGGGTGGCGTCAACTCGCGGGGCAACAAGCGGGACAGCTTCAATTCGCTCAATGGCACCGATCTAATTGCCGGCGCTTTCTGTGAACTGGATCCGACGCAGCCGCTAAACAAAATGGCCGGTCTGGAGGGTCGCATGCGACGTAGTAGCCCAAGGAACACCAGTTTTAGTTCCAGCTCAGCACGCAGCTCGCTCAAGTCACGGGATTATGGACACGGCTCCACGCATTCAGCTCATCCCGAACTCGATTTTAGGGAAAACATTTTTGCTGAGCTGTAAACACACAAACTTTAAACGGTCTTCTATATATTTTTTGGAATTGTTTTTTTTTTTTCTAAAACAAGTCAAATTTTCTATCTAATGGAATTTTTTCTACTCGCTAGCTTAGCACAAATGCTGGGAAAATTGAAGTAAGAAGAAGAAGAGGATGGGAAAGTAGGTGGAAAATTAGAGAAAGTATAGCTAAATAGTTTGGCTTCTATTTTTTATGTTTATTGGACAAGAAGAAACACAACTTGTGTGTTGCAGCTATAGGGAAATTTTTGTATTACCTAAACTGAAAACATTAAAAAATGAAACTACAAAAAATATATATAAAATATCCAAATATATATCTCAATGTACGTTAAAGCTTATAAACATATAATATCTTACTTGAGAGATTTGATGAAATTTGTGGAAAAAGCAAATGAACGATGGGGAAAGCGTGCCTAATAGAAAATGAAAAGAAAACGAAATGAAAAGTGAAAAATATATATATAGATATATATACTTATAGTGAAAGACAGTCAAAATGTTATTAGGAAGGGAATATTTTTTAAAGCATCTCACAAAAAACAAAATGAAAAATATTTGAGAGAATTAATCAAATTATATTAGAACTGTCTACAAGTGAAACATAAAATTTGTTAGCATTATTCATGTTACTTATTAAATGAAATTGTTATCAAAATAAAGAACATGAAATTTCCGTTTTAGACTATGTAACTTTTTGCTGTGTTTAGCTAAGAAGAATTCTTCAAAAATTACGATAAGAAATGAATTAAATTTAAGCATCGCCAAAACAAGAAATAGGCATGCAAAATGTGCCAAGCAACAAAAAACAATTTTAAAAACGTAAAAACGAATAAACGAATGAGTTAAAAAATACCAAACATATTTTGTGCATGTCCCACTGTGCAGCACTACAGTGGTGTACATTTAATTTTTAAGTGGGGAAGTCACATAGATGGGGGAATTTGGTAACCTGTTTGACGATTTTTCAAACTTTAAAAGTATTACAAATAATCAAATTATCATTGATTTGATTAATTGTTAAATGTTTAGCGGGTTTCCAGAGTATCTCAGTGTTGAGCATACCCTGCATAGTATATGTTATTAACATTCAAATGTTATAAATTACAGTTGTGTGTCCAAGTTTAATGTCCAACCAAAGAAATCATATTTGCTCCATACTTAAAGACATAACTCCCTGTACCCATATCGAAAATCTATATCTACAAATAATCCATATGCAGAATTTCCTTCAGCATTTTGGCAGTTAAATAAACTTTTGCGCTTTTTATCGATTGTTATAAAATAACCAAAATAAATATAAATGAAAGACATATTTGACTATATACACATATATAAACATATACATATATATACATATATATAAACGTTAATTGTAAATCAAGGCTTTATCTTTGACCATGCGGTTGTAATACAATTTTCGGGGAATTGTTAATGTACTGTGTAATTAACCGACTATACCCCCTTTTGTATTGGGTACAGGGTATAGAATACAATAAACAAAATGAAGTTGCAAAAAAAGCAAATCTTTTAATAATCCATATAATTATGCAAAGCTTAGAAACAACAGAAAAAATAAAAAAAAATATACAAGCATGTTTATATTTATGGTAAATTGTTGTGCAAAACGTTTTAAAAATATATACAAATATTTATTGCCAGCAGCAAAATTTTAACAAGCAAACTGAAAAATAAAGTCTATTAAAAGTTGAAATGAAACACACAAAGAGACACACAATATTTAATATGAATAACCAAAAAAAAAAAAAAAAAAAAAAAAAAAAAAAAAAAAAAAAAATTAAAACACTGGTTGCAATTCTTTTGAGCTTAGAGAATTGTAATTTGTTAATTGTACTCGTACTTAACTGAACGCGATATCTAAATTTGGACTGGCTCACACTTCGAACTCCTCTAGTTCCCCTCCCCCCTCCACCCCTTTACTAAAGTAAAAATAACCAAACATTTCATTTAATTCGATTCACAGTCGAATTGGTATACTAAGTATATAAATATATGCTAAAAGGCATAAAGAAAAGGCCGAGAGTTACAACCAAAGGCAAAGGAAAAGGAAAGGCCCATAAAATGTAAGACCCCTATAAAAATAAGTACATATATACACTAACTATACATATATATAAATATATTTATATATATATACAAACGTATGAAAATTTACTAACATATATTTGTGCGTATATTGAATACGGTTGTTTGATTTTTTTCTCTGTTTTTGTTTTTTGTATTTGGTGTATAAAACAAAGAGAAAAACTAATAAAAAAAAAAAATTTATGTGAGTTAAACATACAAAATAAAGAAAGAAAAACAAAAATCTTTGGTGTTCCTTTTTTTTATATTTGTCTTTCAGTCCTGCACAGTGGAGTAAAATGAACGGGGAACCAAATAAAAAAGTCTGAGTAGTATAAGGTTTTCTCTCTGAAATGGAAAGTGGAATACTCTGTAAATTTAAATTGTGTTTTTTTATGTTTTGAATTAAGTTAATTAATTTTTAATCATTGCTTAAAAAATAATCATTTAAAAATTCAATTAAATATTTTTTTTTTAATTGTTTTAAAATTAAAATGAAGCTCTTAAAAAATATCTACGACTTATAGTTACAAATTTATGAATAAGTTTTTAAATTATTTTATTTTAAGAACTAAATAATTTATTAGTTAAGCTTCCACAACACATTTAAAATAAAAATTAAAAAATTTTGGTATTTAAAAGACTTTAATTATAAATAAATAATATAAGCCTTTTGCCTGTGTCGTAGTATAAAATATTGATTCTTAAAAATGTTATATTATTTTTGCTGACTTTATTTTAACAACGTTTTTTATAACGTAAGCACATAATTAATTTACATGTTACCAATTATTATTTTACATTTTAAACGCTTGCAGGCCACTGTAAAAAGACGCCGTCGTAAAAAAGGTTGATTTCTGCTGTTTGTCTTTCAGTGCTGGCCTAGGTATGCTTTATAGTAAGCGAACCCGGATGCGATTGGGACAGCAGCTGGGCTGGATTTTCAGCTGCAGATGGAGTAGGACCGAGGGGAAAGAAAGTATAATTCATGCTGATGCTGTGGCCACGTGTTCATGTCGCCTCAATTTAATCTCTGCAGATGCAAAGGCCAAAAAGAGGAAGCGAAAATAATTCCCAGCGCAATAAACTTGCCAGCATGAGTATGAAACCAACTAAGATATATATATATATATCTATATATATCTACAGGACATACTCATATGTATAAATGTCTATGTCTGCGTGTGCATTTAGGTCAGTGTTCGAGTTCAATAGTTCAACTTTTCACTCGTGCTTTCCACTCTCTTTCTCCCATTCTCCCATTTCTCTCTCTCTCGGTCTCCTTTTCGTTTATCCAAACATTTTTGCTCTAGTTTTGGATGTGTCAATTGGCAAACCCGCAGTTGAAGTCACTTTGCACTTTCAACTGACCCAGTAAAATGATTAACTTGCTCTTTGCCCAATTTTCCATTTTCCCTTTCACAAATCTCTTTGCCCTTTTTTTTTTTTGCTAATTTTCCATTACAATTTTGTCTCCATTTTCTTATTTGCATTTTCATTTTATTTTATTTTCTTCTTGGCATTTTATGGTCCATGGTCTAATCGTTAAGTTACAGGAATTTCATGTGCTATTTTGGGTTAAAAACGATTTTGCGGCTTGTCATTATTCGAGACGTTAAAAAAATAAAGACGAAATCGGTAAAATTTTCTTTTTTTCTGCCTGTTTTTGAAAAAATGATTCCGTGAAGCTGGTAAGCAAAAAATTTCTTTAGCATAACTATTTAAGGATTTAAATTTAACATTTTTAAATTTAAGTTGAATAATAATTAAATTTAATTAAATATTAACTACTCTTTATTATTTTCAATAAAATTCCAAATGAGAAATGCTTTTTTCATATAGCTATACTTCCTTCTGTAAAGCACACTTTCATTTAAATCATTTTTAGAATTTACCTTAGATCACATTAATTTACATTGTAAAATAAGTCTTGAGTAAGAGTTCGGAGAAATGCCATTGAGCGTAGATTTTGGGTTAGGGTTAAGCTCCAAACCTAATTTGCAAGGTCGTAATCATGTATTTCCTAGAATTCAAAATAGCATGTGAAGCTCTGCTTTTTGCCCTTCATCTGTTGGCAAATTGAGTATAATTCGAGTATCGCCATAACAAGCCAATATATGGGCATTTGCTATAGCTACTGATAACTGTTGACTTCTGCATGTGAGCTGTTAACTGGCTTTCTGTGGTCTGTTTACTGTTTACTGGTTGTCAGTCCCTCTCTGGCTCTTGCCCTCTCTTTCTCTCTCTCTCTCTCTCTCTGAATTTTTGTTGGTTGTTGCGTGTTTTTTTTTTCATTGTCGGCTCATTGGTATAATGCTTGTTAAATCTTATATTGCCAATGTGTGGGTTGCCATACCATACGCACACACACACACACGCACACTCACACACACATGCTTTTACGCATACCCATTTCACGCCTCGGACATGAAGTATACGTGCGTTAGCCACAAATGACACACATAAACAACTTTCAATCATATGAAATGCGCTTTCAATTGCGATTGCGTCTGCAAAATGAAATGAAACGCGCGACCAAATAAATTTATTGCGATCACGTATGGGCAATGCGAATGGACTGCCCACGGTCCACTGTTCAACAGTGTTGGCAACTTAGAGTTGGCTTAAAAACGCTACAGAAAATTTGGTATGAATAAAAGTGTAATATAACAAAAAGTCTTTATTATGTTAAAGTTTTTTTTTTTAAATAATGAACAATTTCATTGTCAGGCAATCACTTATGCTTTACTTTATTTATAATTATTTATTTAATTGTTAGACTAACCAAATAACTTTTTTTATATTTTTAGTTAATTGGAGTTTTTAGAAATTTAATATTTAATTTAAACATTAATATTGAGCAAAATTTATTACGTAACTAGTAACATACTTAAAACATAAAATGTACAACACTCTCTGGAAAATTTTATTGGAAAATTAAATAATAAGTGAATATTTTATTTTTTTAATTTATTTACTTAAGTTGTACTATTGTTTAAGCACTTAATAACATAATTAATAAAAACATGTTTAAATTTAATACTTTAAGTATTTATTTTTTTCTTATTATTTTCTTGTTGTCATAAGGAAGAGTTTAAGGGGAGCATTGAAATTGGCAAGAAGGAAAACAATTAATTATATAAATGCTTAAATATTTTTAGAATTTTATAAAATTTAAAATTTTTTGCATCTAACTCTAAATCAGGCGGATGAAATAGCTAGACTTGACAGCACTGTTGACAATACGAATCTAGGCCTTCTTTGCCTCTGGTGGTTTTAAAGATTAGCGGTAAACGTTGGACTCATAAAACTTGTCTTTCATAATCGTTTTTGGCCCATACTCGCACTTTGGCATTACATTGCAAAAGTTGGCTAATTGCAATTGCAATTGCAATTGTGACAGTCGCTTATCATTTAACCTTCACCCCGCTTCCTTATGTGTAACCCCCATTGACCTCCACTCCCCACCCACTCTCCACATCTAATGGCAGACAGACATTCAACTTGTTGCCCTGTAAATTGTGTATGCCACGCACGTTCGCATAAACAACATTTTATGCCGGTCTTTATACTTAGTGTGCCCTGTCTTCACATATTTCTCTTCATTTCTCCCTTTTCTTTGCTCTTCTTGGTCCCCTTTTGATGGTGTATGTTATATAAGCAGCAAGACATTATTCAATTTGTATTGAAATTATCAACTCTATATTTATATTACTTTAAATTTGTTTGTTTTATTTGTATATTTAAATTCCAAACACATTTCTACAACAGTTTTGCGCTCTAGCGCCACTTTAAGAAAGCGAAATATTTGTTAAAAAATTAATTTACCAACTATGATAAATGTTAAATTCGATAACTTATATCAATACTCTCTATTATTTTTGATAAGTTTTCATTTTAAGCTATTACTTTGAATATGTTTTTTCTTTAGTGAACTAAAACTAGAAAAGAAAGACCAAAAGTCTTGGGTTGAAATGTAAAAGCTCAACGAAAATTCATTCATTTGTTTTTCCATTTAATTTCCACTTCATTTCTGCAATTAAAAGTCTTGAGCATAAAAACCACATAAACTTTGAAAGCATTTCGGTTTTACCGTTTCTAATATCTAGAAATATATAAATCATAATAATATTAAATACTTACTTTTCTCTTGTTTTTGGTTTTTCTTGCTCAAAACAAATGTTTAAACAGAATGTTTAATTGGGCATTTCAAGAATGTTAAGTTCTGCTCGTTTATTTGAACTCTTTGAAGCTGGTTCACTGGAACAACATTTTAATATTTTTGAACCCCGTACTCTAAAAAAGAGTAGAGGGGTCTATTAAGTTTGCCGGAAGCGAGATGTCGTAACAGGCAGAAGGAGGCTTTTCCGACCCCATAAAGTATATATATTCTTGAACAGCATCAACAGCCGAGACGATATAGCAATGTCCCTCTGTCCGTCTGTCTGTCTGTCTGTCTGTCTTTCTGTCTGTCTGTCTGTCTGTCTGTCTGTCTGTCTGTCTGTCTGTCTGTCTGTCTGTCTGTCCGTCTGTCTGTCTGTCCGTCTGTCCGTCCGTATGAACACCTCGATCTTCTAAACTATAAGAGCTAGAGCTACCAAATTTTGAAAGTTCGTCCGTCCGTACCGCCCCAGCAAATTTTGAAAAACGATTTTCACAACACCATAACTTGAAAACGACTAGAGCTAGAGAGAGCAAATTCACACATTATGTGTATGGTACCATTATAACTATCCTCACCAAGTGTAATCCGGATCGGTAAGCTATAGCTTATAGCTCCCATAGGACAAATCGGTCGAAGATTGGTAGTTTGCATAGAAAAACGCGCACTAGAATGAGTACGGGGACTTTAAAAGTCGGCTCGTTTGACTGTAGCCCTTCTTGCTTGCATAAAAAATGTTTGATTTGGCTTAAGTTTTAGAGATGGAAATATTTTGGCAATGAAAAACGTGTGAAAAGTGTCTTATTTGTTGTTGCTTTGGGTACAAAAGTGTTTGAAAAAATTTTTGAAAACAATAAGAACAGTGCTGGTCAAAAAAATTGGTAATATCTGCAATAAATCATTTTGAAAATGTTAATCAGAGCAAAATACTCATTTAAGACTAATTGAAATGTTTTGCAATTGCTAAGTACAGGGTCTTAGAAGAAAAGAAATGTGGTATAGTAAAAATGTAATTAATCGAGTCGATCACTTAACATTGCCATAGTGTTCAACAATTTGGATCATCAGAGTGACTATTCACGTGCTATTTGGCACTCTCGCTTTCTTTCTCGCACTCTTTCAGTCTGTCTCTTTTCCACAAACGCTCACAGCTACTTATTACATAAGTACCGTTAGCATTCAGACGCATTTATTGGCCATTTTAAACACTCTTTCCGTCTATTAGCAAATACCCACAGTTTGGGTTGGTTTTGCTTTACGATTTGTCAATTTTTAAGGGGATTGGAAGAGGGTAATATACAAATATATATATATAGTATAGATGTATATGTACAGGTGGGAGGAATGTTTGTTGGGTCGGTTAAGCCATCAACTCACGCACTTTAAACAGACAAAGACAAAGCAAAACCAAAACTAAAACCAAAGCCAATAAATAAAATTTCCACTTGCCATGAGTTTCTGCTGCTGTTGCTGAATGCTAAGTAAATGGTCAAAATGCTATAAGCCAAATGCATTAAGGGGCCAAGTATAAAACGTTTAAGCCTCAAGCGGGCAACGCACAGTCGCATTTTGGGAGTAACTGTAAACGCATCGGTTTTGGTTGTTCGTACGTTTTGTGGGCGTGGCATTCATTAAGGGCACCGCGTGGTATCTCGAGTCTGGCAATCTGAATCAATTACAATTAGCATTCGCTATCCGCTATCCGCTGTCCGTTAGCCATAAATCATAGAAGAAGCAAAATGTACGGCTCGTGGTCTACCAGAGCAGCAGTGTTGGCCTTAAGCCTACTGTTTGTTGGCCAACAGGATGTGTGCCAGGCACAATTATCCTTCCACACCGATGCCAACACAAACTCCTTTACGTTGAAAACACCAGGGTTGCAGCAGAGCTTTACGCGCTACTACGGTGCAGCCAAACAACAGCAAGCACAGCCAGAGTTGCCACAGCCACAGGCACAGCCACAGCCTCAGGTCGAGGAACAGCAGCCACAACAGCTGGTAAGTTCTCATTTTTGTTGATTTAAGCAGGGAATTTGCCGTAAAATGTACTACAATTGATGCGACTACAAAATACCCTGCATATTTGAATAAAAATAAAGATAGACTTGTTTAGCTTGTGGCAGTAGATGTTACGAACTTTTTGGACTCAACCCTACAATGACTTTAGCTTTATAGCTGCTTGTATTATGGCTGTTTTTTGTTTGGGATAACTTATGATCATTTTTATTTATTTGCTTAAGAGAATGATTAGTTAGTTAGTTATTGTTGTTAAATGTGGCCAAAATAATCAGTATTGGAGTTCTTCTTCTTCATCTTTTGAGTTTTGGTTACTATTCTTCGACTTTGTGATGAATTTGTTACAGTTTTTAGCATGAAAATGTTTGTGTTTCGCAAGAAATTCATGTAAATTTCTCTTTGAAATATAAAAATTCCTATTTATTTCTATATTCTTTTATTAAAACAACAGTTAGTGTGTATTAAGTGCAGCCCACGCATAAAAAACGACTCACAACTTATAAAATCTGTTTTTTTTTTTTAAATTAAACAAGTTTATGCGTATACTGCTCTATAGACAGTCATAATTATGTTTGTGCACGTTGTCTGGTTAATAAATTAACTTTCTGTTGAATAAGTTGCAATTGCAATTCAGACAGGCTGCGACGGCGACGACGACGACGTCGTAAACCAGTTGGAAGCATCGATTCCCCAAAGCCCATTTCCATGCCATTTCGCAGTTTTTGGCCAAAGATTTCGACACTATGATCAGAGCGTGCTCCGCCACCAGTTTCCATTAGTTCCTTCAACTGTGAGGCGGCCAACAAGACGCCAGTCTCCAAATCCTGTTAGAGTTTGGGGGAAAGATGTGTGTGTGTATTTTACCTGTAAAGTACTTTGTCTTCTTCTACTCACCTGTGGTCGCGCGGCAGTGTAACCAGCGAGTAGTAAAAAAGTAAAATAAATTAAATTCATTTCCTTCAAGTTCAGAACACTGCGATGCCTCATATGCATCTGGCTTAATTTCCAAGTGAATTGGCTTATTTAACTATCGTTTCTGTTCAATGTCATTTCCATAATTAGTCACACTACACGCCCACACCGAAAACAACCAAAACAACAACAACAACAACGAGTAAAGTGTGCCCATTTCCGGTCTTATCTCAGGCAACATCTGTGCCCAGAATTGCACTCGAACTTGTAATTAGCAAGTTTACCGTGTTCCAGTGTTTGACAACACCAAAAGCGTTTAGATCAACGCAATAACCGATAGGGAAATTTGCGTCCTACTTAAATGACATTTGGTAAATCTAACTGCATAAATCGTTCAAATGTTAATTTTTATCTTAATAATTATTTCATTTCACTTAACGAATAACGGATATAAGTAATTCATTGCGTGAAAGGGTATGCTGAAAACGTGGGAATGTATGTAACAGACTGGAGGAGACATCTCTGTATATAGTATATAGCTTTAATATCAACATCAATCAGTTTCTTATAAAATACAGTTTTTTTTTTAAATGACTAGAAGTCAATCAGAATTCTAAAGATATTTCCTTAATATTATAAAGATACAAACCAAGTTTTTGTTTAGATCGAACTACTTAATCTCTGCTATGAAAGAGATCCGTCATAAACCAAACCTAAGTTTATATAACTTTACTGCTATCAAAAGCATTCCTGATTTATAGACTTGATCTTAAATCATTTCGTAATTTAAATTTTTTATACTCAAAAATGAGTAAAAGGTATCATACAGTCGCCTATCGACTTTATTTATTTGATGTTCAAAAACAAATATTGCTTCAATCTTAATAACAACGAAAACAAGTAAGAAAGGCTACAGTCGAGGGAGCCGACTGTAAAAGACCCCGTACTTATTCTAGTGCGTGTTTTATCATGCAAATAAGTAATTTTCGAACGATTTGTCCAATGGGAGCTATAGGCTACAGTTGTCCGATCCAGACCAAATTTGGTGAGGATAGTTATAATCGTACCATACACATAATGTGCTAGTTTGGTTACAGTCGCTCTACTAAAACTTCATGTCTCCATACAAATCACGAATTTTCGGCCGATTTGTCTTATGGGAGCTATAGACTATAGTTGTCCGATCCAGACCAAATTTGGTGAGGATAGTTATAATCGTACCATACACATAATGTGCTAGTTTGGTTACAGTCGCTCTACTAAAACTTCTTGTCTACATACAAATAACGAATTTTCGGCCGATTTGTCCTATGGGAGCTATAGACTATAGTTGTCCGATCCAGACCAAATTTGGTGAGGATAGATATAATCGTACCATACACATAGTGTGTGAATTTGGTCTTCCTAGCTCTAGTAGTTTTCAAGTTATGGTTATGTGAAAATAGTTTTGTACAATTATCTGATTCTTAATCTGCTCGCGAAGCAGACGGACTTTCATTCCAAATTTGGTGGCTGTAACTCTTTTAGCTTAGAAGATCCAGGTGTTCATACAGATGGACGAACGGACGGACAGACAGACGGACAGACGGACATAGCTATATCGTCTCGGCTGTTGATGCTGATCAAGAATATATATACTTTATGGGGTCGGAAAAGCCTCCTTCTGCCTGTTACGCACATTTCGCTTCAGACAAACCTAATAGACCCCTCTACCCTTTTTTAGAGTACAGGGTCTAAAAATTAAATAATTGATTTATCTTTGTTAATATAATGAGTATTTAATTTTTATTATTTACTTAATTTTATGCAATTCGTAGGCAAAACAATCATTGTCAGCGCCTTCAAATTAGTAACAGAACAAGTGACAGTTGTTAAATGATATTTGTTAATTAATGTAACTAATTAATTATTCGTTACTTTGTGCAGTCATGTGTAAATGAGCTGTATTTTTTACCAATTAATTCCAGTTTATGGCATATTCCATAACCTGGCTTTTAATCATTGCCTTTTCTGCAAGAAATCACAACAAATTTTATTAACAAATCAATCAGTTTCTTTATTAAACAATTTTATAATTGTTAAATTTGTATATAATTTTTAAAGTTCTGAGAAAATTTTCTGTTATTTTTTTTATCAAGAAATTTTTCATATTTTATTGACCCTAATTTTGTTGATTTAAGTCCCTGTCAAATTTCCAATAGACTTAAATATTTTATTAACTTATTTTGTTTATGTTTATGTGCATTTAAGTTTTCTATTTTATTAGGATACTTTTGTTAATATTAAAAAGAAATTATAGTCTCAAATTTATATAACAAAAAAAATAATAGATTTGGTAAATCAATCTGTCTGTCTGACACCTTTCTAAGACTCAATTACTTTGTGATTGATTTAATTGGAAATTGGATAGTCCTCTGCAGTATTGTTGAATCCCTTGGAAAAGACAACCCTTAACTCCTCGAAAAAATTGTGAAAGGAGTCGACCATATCCTGCCAGGCATTTTTCATATTCTCCCCAAACTGCTGGGTCGCTGATGTTAACTGTTTGTCCAGTCTCGGCTCATCGGGATAGGTTAATTGAGGTCTTACATCATCGTACTCATTGGAGTAATCCAATTCCAGATCCTGTTGACATAAGACAAGTGTCCATAGCAGCGAGAGGCCAAAGAGTAATTGCCAAGTAGAAGTCATGGCTTAAACTGATCAATTGTTGACGAGACATTATGGTTTTTGTATTAAAAGTATTACAAGTTAGACAGAGAGAGAGGGAGAGAGAGAGAGAGAGAGAGAGAGGGAGATGGGGAAACGCGGAAAGGAGGGCAAGCCGGAAGTGCTGCACGAACTACACGCCATTTGCCGCAGTTATTCGTGCAGCAGATTCATCGATAGACAAAAAACAAATACAAAAATTATTTTTTAACTCAAAAAAAAAATAATCATAATAATTTTATTAAATTCAACAATTGTTAATTATTTTAATGGAAATTCATTAGTTGCCTGAGTGGCACCACTTGCAGCTCCTCTGACTTTTTGTCTCATCTGCTGGACTACGTCGACAACGTTGTCCACGAATGACAGCCAAAGCCCCTTTACCCGATCTCCTATGGTAGGACCCTGTTGTCCATTGTTTTGGCCGGTTTGACTTGTTTGCCTACGGTCACGAATTAGTTTCTTCTTCTTGTTCTTCTTCATGCGAATGATGCGTGATCTGGCGGCATTATTGGCGGCACGCTTCCTAGCCGCCGCCCTTCTTCGGGCCTCCACATCGTCGGGTGCCTCCGTTGCCATTGGCATTTTGTTGAAACACGGCGAACGCTTGCCCCGATGTGGCACCAAGTGCAGTGAGTGACTAAAGTTGTTGTCACTGCGTTTTCGGCGTCTACGTCGCCGTTCGTCGGACTCATCGGAGTCCTCGACAGGTCCTCGCATTGCATTGCCATGACCCATTTCTGTCTTTGAACGGATCTTCATCAAGGGCGTATCAAAATTGATCTGTTTCGTTGCCTTGTTACCATCCTGCAGCGTATCCATTATTTGTGAGCCCACACTTAGGGCCCCAAGAGCAAGCTGCTCCATAGGATTCGATGTCCCAGCCCCGCCCATTAGAAGGCAGAGCCAAAGACTGAACAGTTGCCAAACGAGTTGCATCGTTCAACTGTGATCAGTTCGTGTTGTTGCATTCCATTTTATGTCACATTGTAGCAAGAGTTTTTCAGACCCCGTACTCAGAAAATGCACAAGGGTCTATAAGGTTTGTGAGGGATGAAATGAGCTTTAAAGACAGAAAGCTTTTATGTCATTTATGCACACCAAAAGGCGAGTCGATAAAGCAAAGTCTGTATGCATAAGCCCTTCCACCTCAGAAAGTATAAAAGCTGCAAATTTAAAGTTTTCAGATCAATACAACTTGAAAACTATCATATTCATAGTACTATTTGGTTTATCTAGGCAGGACTAATCGATTAAGTATCTAAAAATTATGTTTATTTAAAGCTATCAAGACCAAACCAACTCTTAACTTTAACATATATACATATACCATCCATAGGACTTATCGGTTAAAATTCTGTGATTCCTTAAGACTTTAAAACAAGTACTGGGTTTTTAACAGTCGGCTCGCTCGACTTTACCATTTCTTTTCAATGTCAGTTATTAATAAAATGTATTTTTCTGGCTCGCGTGCATCGCATCTGCAACACGTGGCGTATGATCAATTTCACTTGTTGGCCTATAACGAGCACACGATAATTCGCTTTAACCTTTGTTCAAGTGTTGTCAAAATGTTGTTAACAGAGCAGCCCTTGAGAAACAGTTCCGGCTAGTTTTAGCTGTTTAAGGTCTAGTTCATTCAGTCTCGTTTTCTCGCTTTATCAATTCAGATTCGAATTTCAGAATTTCGATTTTTTTCCCCATTTAATTTTAATTTTATTTTTTCGTTTCTTTTTTCCGCGTGCACTAAATTTTCATCATTGCCAAATTGTTTTTGTGGTTGTCAACGACTTGTTTTAACATTTGTTTATTCGCTTAGCCAATCGCAATGAGAACCGCAAAACGTAGCCGACATGGTGCTCGACTGGTAAAGTAGCCAAGCTAGAAAAATAAAATGGAATACGCTAAAAGATAAGCCAAAAAACGTTTAAAAACTTTAACTAATAAATTTGATTTCTTGTGTTTCTTTTAGCAAATTCCAAATCGTTTCTCCGGACGCACGGGAGTACAATATACAGGTGTCTATCCGGACCAACCCCTTGGAGGGCGACAGATCAAGCCAAAGCCAGAGTCGGTTATCTCCACGCTGCAGCAACAGCAGCAGCAACAGTTGCTGCAGCAGCAACAGCAATATTTGGCCCAACAGCTTCAACAGCAGCAGCAGCAGCAGCAGCAGCAGCAACAGCAACAATTGCAAACAGCAGGAAATATTCCCAGCTATGCAGATCAAATGCAAGCCGCATTCCTTGATTACCAGCGTCAGCGATTGGAGTTTGAGCAGCAGCAACAACAGTTGCTCCAGAAGCTCTACACATATTATCCCGATGTGTCGATCGGCCAACAGGCTCAATCACCAACGTTGCAGCAGCAGCAGCAGCAGCAGCAACGGCAATCAGTCAACTTGTTTGGCGGCAACAATGGATTGCAGTTGCAACAACGACAGGCTGTGCCACAGCAGCAACAGCAGAGCCAGCTTCCGGAGTTGCAATCGCAGTCGCAATCAGCAATTGGTAGAGAGCCAAACTACTATTCGACCCTACAACATATGGGATTCCTGCAGCAGCAGCAGCAGGATATACTCCGTGAGCAGCAACAAAGTGTTGCCCAACAGTTTGCAACTGGACAAAATGCACCAAGCACATCCCAAAGCTTTGGCATGGCAATCCCAGAGTCCTCCGTACTGGGTTCTCCATCGTACCAACCTTCATCAGCCGTATCCCATGTGAGATTCAGCAGTGGCAATCTCAACTATAACTTCTAACTTCCGTAATCTAGCTCGATTTCACTTTTGCCGCGTGAAACCCAACTCATCTTCACTCAACCCAAACTCTAACCCAAACCCGAACCCAACTCAAACCCAAAACCCAAAAAACTCAACACACAAACCAAACTCACAAATTTTTTTTTATATTTTTTTTTCGCACATAGCTTTAGTATATTCATTATCATGTATTCTAAGTTTTTTTTTTGAAGAAAATTTTCATGTCCACACGTTCAAAATTGGCAACAGAGTAGAAGCGAGTAATAAATTGTCAGTAGTGAAATTAATATAAATTAAAAACATTATTTGTTCTTTTAATTGTGGGAAACGGTTAAGGAAAATAATTCAAAGGTTGAAACTTGTTTGATTTGAGCCTGAATCGTCCACTTAAATATTGTAAATAAATTCTTCACTTATCTTATTTTATACTTTACATGCTGAAAATTAATTTTCCTATTTTATAATTGCGGTTTCACTAACTTTTATTTGAATTCTGTATTTGTAGAGAACATGACCTACTTTAAATACTGTTTGAGTAAGTTGAGAAAATAATTTTATCTTAATTTTTCGAGAGCGAAACTTTTTAATTAGCTCATAAAGTGCACATAAAAGGTGCAACCTTTTCAGCGAAGTCACAAAGAAATTTAATATGACACACACTCACACCTGGACGCACTCTGGTGGCTGCAAAAAAAAAAAAAAAAACTTTTAATTAGCGAGAGAAATACGTTGTCAATTAATCAAGGGCAGCATCTTGTGACATTGCGCATACGCCACCGTAGCCCACATAGAACTGCAATTATAGACATTTCACTGAAAGGCATGGGTCAACTTTCAACTGTTGAGCTTCTTGCAGCATCATTTGGCAAACAGCGACTGAATTTGGTTAGTGGGGGGCATGGTCGGGCTTGAGCCATGGCCGTAACAGTCGTCACTCATGTCATTCCTAGATATTACGGCTGCGCTGTGCACTGTCAGCTGAGGAAATGAACGGGAAGCGAACACATACCTTATACCAACTCTCTCACACAAACACGCACACACACACACACACATATATCGTCCACTTCTTGCAGATGTCATGTGTTCATCACCCCAATTCAGAGAGCTAACTGAGGATTTATGTTTTTGTCTGTCTGTATAAATTATAAAGTTTTGTTGATAACATTTTCTTAATGATTTTTTAATTTTACCACATCTCTTTTGACTTCAAAAATTAATCAATGAAATGAACAAATTGGGCACAAAATTGTCGAGCACCTCAACTAGAGAGCTTTTGTCTCCTTCGCGCAATTATTTGCGGCCTACTGTATAAACAAGTGTTCCTGTTTCTGTCAATCTGCGCATTGTTTCACAGCATCTGTCTCTTTGTGTGTTTCGACTAGTTTTCTTTTGCAAATTTGTTAAAAAGGGTATAATGGCTTCAAGAGTCGTTAGTGATATGTATGTTGTTATATAATTCAGAACTGAACCATTTTGGACTAGTTTGCTTTGAGGTTTTCCAGCCGAACTCGAGCGTTAAACGATCCTTTCTTATGCAAATACAAAACAGACTAGAAAACACAGGGTATTGCGTAGTCATACACTTTTAAACCTGTTTTCGTTTGCTTTACGCTGCATATTTTCTTTGTTAGCCGCTTTTGTTTTCTAGACGTCCAAAATTGAAATTTTCCAGCTTTGTGAGGACCCTGCTGTTTTCTAATACTCTCCATACCACCCTTCCCCACCCCCTCAAATCAGAGCCTACCTATCTGTCAAAGAAAAATCATGCAGCCCAGCTGCATTCAGTTTTTACCCGACCGGACTTACCTTCCTTTTACGGGAATTGCCTTTGAAACTTATTTAGGATTACGAAACATTTTTCTGCATTTATTATTTTCACTTAATTACAAGAAACTTAATGAAGCTTCTCTATGGACACTTTTTTATAATCGTTTTGATTCCACAGTTAACTATGAATAACAATTTACCTTTACATTTGTTTAAAGTTTCTGCAATTAAAAGTGACCACAACTAGCGGGAACACTAAAACAAAGAGAGACTTAGTAATATCAACTTTTAATCCCCCACTAATTAACCCACTCATTAACTGACTCACTTACAATTTCTGTTAAAAATTATTAAAAAATTATAAATAATATTTACAACTGTCATTAAAACAAAAATGTTAAAAATACAACTTTTTAAAAAAGTGTTTCAAAAACAATTTGCTAACAAAAAAGCTTTCTGCTGAAAACTCCTGTCTGAGACTTAAGTCAAATGACAGCAAACTGCAGTTATCGAACAGAAGTTAGGCTTTCATTACAGATGATCAACGACATGAGTAACTTGGTTGGAAAACAAAGAAGTATTGCTCAACAAAGTTTTTTAAACTGGTCAGTACTACATAGTAGAAAAAGAGTAAAAACTCAATAGTTGTATGCAAATTTAAAATACCCTTTACTCAGTGTTCCCCACTGATTTTGGATTTGTTTATGACCATTTGTTATCATTGCTTTATAATATATGATTATTATCCGATTTAAATACAAATCAGTGTATTTTAATCTTAGTAATTGCGTTGATTGCGTGTTTGACTAACTTTAGTCATCAAAAAAACTATCTGAAGCTTTAAAATTGCTACAATATTAAATTTTCTGCAATGGGAAACTTGTGTCATATAATTTCTGTTTAAAAACATATAAGTCTAAAAATATTTGTTTATAATTTAAATTATATTTACAGTTGGCACCGCTTCAAGTACAACAAGAAAAATATTTTATTTTTATTTTTTTTTTTTTTTTTAGGTAATTATTTATGTCTTTTTTTTCTGTTGAACCCATTTTACATTTTTAAAGATTATTATGTTTTAATAAAATTAATTTGTTTATGCACTTAAATAATTTGATTTATAAAATAAAATAAATATTTTTATTTGTGGTAATTTTTTCAGCTGTTTTGGCTAGAAAACTGAAGTGTTTTTGTTTCTTTGGTTTTAGCGTTCGCTTTCTCTTATTCGCTTTCTCTTGACTTTCATACTTTGTTGAGTTTGTTTAGTTTAGTTATGTTTGTTTGTTTGTTTGTATTTGCCTGGCTTCGTCCATGTTGGCCTTGCCTTACAGTTGGTCTGCTTCTTGTTGGCCACTTTCTTCGCATTCCTCTACTTCCCCTTCTTCCCCTTCTTCTATTTGTTTGCCTGCTTCCTTTGGTATGGCTGCACAGCTTCTCAGTGCTTTCCTTAATGCAATTGCTTGAAAATTTCTTTTGGCTTGTCGCATTTCATTTAGTGGCTTTGCCTGTTTGTATTTGCACAAGGCGTGTCCTTGGTGTCCCAGGTGTCCTGTTTTAAAGATACTTTGCAATATCTGTAAATGCATTTGCATTCTCGCGCTCAACATGTATTTGGGTTGTGTTCGCTAAATGAAAATGTCACCCATTTACTTTACTTTTCTTTTTAGACCACGTACTCGAAAACAGCAGAGGAATACATGATGAGTGGCAAAAAATGGTTTAAAAATTTATAAATACAAATGTATATTCGTCTATTGCTTATGCAAGAACTCAGTGACATAAAATTTGGGATGAAAGTTTGTCACCAGACAAGAAGTTAGTTAACATTCTGTACAATTTTTAAACAACTATACCTTTTATAATAATCTAACTAGGCTAACCAAATTCACATACTGTATGTCAAGTACAATTATTTATAAGCTGAACAAATTTTGTGAGAATTGGTGGACTTCTTATATCATAAAGCTGACATAAAAAAATGTTCAGTAATTAATTTTGTAAATTAATCTTTTATCATACTGATTGTGTGGTATTTAAACAAATGATTACAGGGTCTTTTATAGCCGACTCACCTAACAGTTACTCTTGAAAGTAGTTAATTTTTTTTTTGGCGGCTACTGACAACTGTTGCCTTGTTTTGCCAATGGCTTAAAGGCTCTAGCTAAATGAACTAAGCTGTGTCTAAGTCACGCACACAGCGGGCCACATGGCTGAGTGGTGTGTGATGGGTGTTTAGTTGGCGGTGGGAGGCTTGGTTGGGTGGTTGGGTGGTTCGATGGTATTGTGTCTTTGATTTCCATTGCCAAGCATAACTTTGCATCTTAATTGATATCCAGCTGCTTGCCAAAGTTATACAGAAATCTCGCATCAATAATAGAACACCCTGGCGGGTGTGTGCATGTGGGTGTGTATGTGTCAGGTTGTGTGTTAGTGTGTGTTCTTGGTTTTTACGAAAGAAAATAAGCTAAGCAAAGATCCGCATAACCGCAATGTGTTGCGGTTGTTTAACGACTAGCTTTTCCTAGGTAAAACCATCACATATAGTAACTTCAGACAATTATTATACCCGCACACACACACAAACAGACACACACTGTCTCACACCCACAGACAGATAGAAAGATACACACACCATTGTTTGTTGCAGATACTTTTACGAGTTTATAGTTTTTGCGTTTGTTTGCTTTTAAGTTGGTTGCAGTTGCAACTGCCACAATTGAATTCATACCATTTATGTGCCACACATGCCACATATACCACACATTGATGTGCCACAAAACAATTCCAGGTAAATTCAATTTATAGACCAACTGCAAGTTACTCAATCAATCAGATGATCCACTTTAGCAGCTGTTTAATTAATAGCTGGTGATTTCCAAGCAATTCATCAAATATTGATTCATCACATATTGCATTTAATTGCATCAACTATTAATCATATCTTTTGTTTACTCAACAGTTATTGATGTGGCCTAGAAACAACACATCAAATATTGACAAATAATTACCATTTTGAAGATAGTTTAAAGACCACTCAATTATGAAATAGTGCAAATTTAATTTAGAACATAAATGTAAATAAAAACGCATTTCTAAACAAATATTTCTAATCCTGCTTTATATAAAAAATTCACTTTATTTGTCGTTAGATGCCAACAGTGTAAGTCAAATATTGCGAGATGAATTTAAATGAACTGAACCATAATGTGTTTGATTATATAATTAAATTCAATAAACACAGTTTTTTGTTTAATAATTTACCTACAATATTTATTTTCTTATTCCAGTAAATAACAACGTGGAATAAACAATTAATTTAAAATATGAATTTTATTAACTGAAATAATAGAAATTAAGATAAAATGGAACTCAAAAGGTAAAAAACTGATTCATATATTCGCTGAATGGATTAAAAATACCTTTATAATCTTCTTACCATAAGACTAACTTGTCCATAAATCAATTTATATATTTTACACAGTTCATACGCGAATCTTAGTTGCCTTTTTTATACTTCGTAAATGCGTTGACATTTTCACTGTCTCCGCTCATCAGTTAAAGCTAAATTCAGATTATAATGCTACAAAAATAGGCAACATCTTCTATTTTCAGGCTTGACCCCGCTGGGTACACATGGCGTATGCGTGTCGTACAATGGCCATTGGCCTAAAAAAAGCAGACGAGAGAAATTTTTGGGCATTTGAACTTTAATACTTTCGCTTGCCGTTTGGCACACACAACAAAATATGTGAGTTAGTCAATGTGTGTGTTGCGAGTATGATAAATTCCACGCAATGCGCCATAAAGTATGCAGCAGTATGTACATACGATATGGCAAGTGCTCAACTGGAGCGTGGCATATAAATCGTAGCATAGTTTTTGGCTGCCTTCATATATCATAACTGTGTAACTGCAGTAAGTTGTTAGTCTCCCCTCGAATAGACCAGATATAATACACACCACGATGGTCCTTATTCTATAACAATTTAAACATTTATGGTTTATATATGTATATATTAAATGATTTTATTCTTTCCAACATTTCACATGCATTTTCTGTACAAAGTAATATTTAAATAAAACATAAATTCAACCGCGATAAAAAAAAATATATATATATAAACAATTACACACAATATTCATATTATTAGAAAAGACGGAGAGACAATGTGTGAGAGAAATTTCCCTTTGAACACGGAGTTAAGCAATTGAATAAATTTAGCTTACTGAAAATTGGCAACGTTGCAAAATAATTAATTGAGTTCCAACTTTGTCAATTTTTTGTAAATTGAAATTTTCAGGTTTAACTTTCCTCAATTGTTTTTTCCGAACATTTTCTTGTTTCCTGTTTCATAATATTTTTTTTTTTTTTTAATTCTGGTGCCGAAGGTTGAACATTATTCACAGTTAGACTCGCTGTGAATTTTACGCGTATTTAAAATTTTAGGAGCTAACTCCATGTTGGGAACTGTGTTGGCGGTGCTAATAGGTGCTTGGTAGTGTTGTTGGTTGTGGTGGCGGGTGCTGCTTTCAGGTCCTGCTGCATGTCAGGGATCGAGGTTTTAGTAACCATAGTGGATGCCATGACCAGAAACAGATGTATGCACCAGTGCGGGGGCAGCAACGGCAGCCCTGTTAATGTGAAAGGAAGAGAAGGGGTGGAAAGTGAAGAAATGATGTGATGTTACCATCAGGCAATCCATCTCTATTTATAAAATGCAAAGCTTTACTCACTTCAGGACTGGGGCAGCAGCCAGATGCGTGGTATAAGCGGGGGCAGCATAGGCCGCGGGGGCAGCATAGGCAGCGGGGGCTGCATAGGCAGCTGGTGCAGCGAGACCAATGCCATGTCCAAGGATGCTAGGTGCTGTGAATGAGATTGAAAATTGCATTAGCATCCTACCACACAATGCAGAATTACAGCTGCGAAATTCCATTCTCCCCACTTTGCCCCAAAGCTAAACAAAAACTAGGCTCAAGAACCTCATCATCTATAAGTTTATCCGTATCTTTGTGCCCATGGGAACAATAACCCGACAGTATTGTCAGCATTAACAATAAAAGTGTCCATGTCCTGAATTGCTTCATTGTTACAATCTGTACACCTCTCTATCTGTATTTGGAGTGGGCGTTTTGGGCATATTTGAAACACTCGGAGACTTGACAAGTCGACATCAATCAACTGGCAACGACAAGGTCTGCAGTTTTGGATTTCCAGGCGGACAGGAAATGTGATGTGTGTCTTGTACCGTGTGACAAAAAGGTCACAATAAACAGTTGTCGCCATAGTGACGATTGACAACAGTGCATGGCTGCAGAGCGCTGTAAATTGGCAACAGTGCATTAACTGTAATGAATGGAAAAACTAAGCAGAAATGATCAAATTATTTAAATTGTAAATTTCAACAACTGTTGAGAAGTCTTGTAAATCTTCAAAGGGAAAAATTCATAAATTTGCTGATAGGTTTGTGTATACCTGGAACACACAAAGAAAATGAAGAACGTTGTGAAGTTTGGCAACAGCACATAATCTTATATTTTCGCATTTTAATAGCACAACCAATTGAAATTTGTTAATTCTTACAAGTATTGAAAAGTTTTGCCATAGCTTATGAAGCACAGATAACATTCGTTAATTTTTTGAAGCTTGGCCACAGCATAAAATAGCTGTAAGCTCTGTAAATCCGCACTGAAAAAAAAGCTAACAAAAAGTTTGTTAACAGTACACACGGGATCAAGTATTACTTAAGTAGTTTTAAACACTACAAAAACTTTAGACAAGTATTGCTTGTCTAAGTCAGCATTTCAGTCAGTCATGTGAAGCATGAACATGAAGTGCGGCAACACAGCATTAATAAGCTAGAGCTAAATGTCCAACGGTTGTCCAGCTATACGGACGCCCTGTACAAAAGCCTAGTGGGGTAGACCACATGGTCTAGTAGTGCCAAAGCGAATGCGAATGCCAATGACAAACGCCAGTTGTCCAAATGACTGACGAACTGACTGGCCCCACTTGAGGACTCATCATCAGTATCCATTTCCATTGTCGGCCCATATGTCATTGCTTTAAACAAGTTGGCAACAATGAACGAATGAATGATTGATTATTCGTCAGACGTTGACCGACATTTTGTTGAGTGCGTGTACCTAAAACTAACTCAAACTCATACCTTAAATTTCAATTCTCGTTCTTACTCCATACGCTTTTTGTTGTCTATGCAGAAATCGATTTTAAACAATGACATCGCCTAAGTATTGCACATATTTATGTCTACAAAACGATATTATTTATTGATAAGGTATGAGACATATTTTTTCAAGAACCTTTAATTAGCGTATACTTGATATATTGTTTGTTTGGCTCAAAAGGCTTGAACTTATTGATTTCTTTAGCTCTTTAAAAAGCTCAACAAATACTTGAAGTTAAATCATTTTTTTTAAGATTTTTTTTAACTTAAAAGTGATCTGTTTTGATGGACTAAATATTATTAGAAATAATATTATGAATAAAATTTCATTTACTTTGAATTAAATTTCTTTGAAATTAGTATTATTAGATTTAAAATACTGTTAATAAATTTCAATTAACTTTGAATTCAAATTCATTGAATTTTAAATTCTAAATAAATAAATTTATCTAATTTGTTAATTTATATCCAAAAATTTATTGCAGAAAATGCAGTTTCGTATGTTTACATTTGATCTGCCATCGAAAATATTTTCTTTCTGTCACCAGATGGCGCCACTTACGACTGGACCAAGAATTTATCTTATTTTTTTGCAGTCGCCTCTTAGTCCAGTTAATGCTTATATATATTTGATTTTCTTGCAATTCCCGACACTTTGAAAGCAAAGACAGACAGACAGACAGACAAAAACTGCAGTGGACTTTTAACCCCTGACTCGCTGACCCCCTGACCTGTTACCCTCTGACCCCTGGCCATCGGCTCCTGGCCCCTGACCCTTATCTGCTGCTCTGCTTCCCCTCTTAGTTAGGCAGCTGTCGTAGCTTATGTAGTCAAGCATGGCCAGTATAAAAGTTTTGCTTTATATTTACACAAGCATCAAGTTTGTTTTGGCCAAGTGCACTTGGCCGGCAAAGTGAAAATATAATAAATTGCATCATAGCTCAAAAGGCAAAGAGACAGAAAGAGAAAGAGAATAAAAGAGAGGAGAGAAAGGTGAAAGAGAGAAACAAGTTAAAAGTTCAAAAGTTCTGAACTTAAGTTTAGGTCAACTTTTGACTCTCTCGACACTCAAGATCAGATCAGCTGTAAAAATGTTAAACAAGTTTGTTTGAAATTAAGAAATTAGTAAAGCTAAGTATAGAGAAAAAAGCAGGTGCAAAAGGTGCTGTGGATTAGAGGTACGGCTGTTCACAGGAATACTGAATTTTGGGTATTTGAGCACCTACCATATGCTGGAGCAGCGGCGTATTTCACAACTGGAGCTGGTGCAGCAGCCAAGTAGCCGTGGGTCAAAGCAGGAGCAGCCGCAGCCGTACTATAACCATACCCCAAACCCAAATGCGATGCACCCGAGAGATGTAGAGCAGGTGCGGTGGCACCGTACGTCAGTGCTGGGGCCGCAGCTGTGGCATAGTGACCGCCGTAGGCAAATGATGGAGCTGCAGCGGTTGCATAGTGACCACCGTAGGCCAGGCCATGACCATGACCAAGACCACTACTAGCCACATGAATTTGGGCTGCTGGCGCGGTGTGTCCCAGAGAATAGCTGGCGGCTTGTGGTGCGACTAATTCAAGATTTCTAGTTGTTAGCATAATTAACTACGTGCAATCGATCAATTGAGTGCAAATTGTGCCTTTGTTGTGAGTGTTTGTGAGTAAAAAATTAAATATTTTGTTTAAAACTTACCAGCATAGCCATGGGCAGGTGCCAATCCACCATCGTTGCTAACACTGGAACGCTGTACGTGTGACTGTGAGTGTGCGGTTTGCACCTGGCTGGCATAGTCCGACTGGGATGATTGACCATAGTGACCCTTTACCGTATGCTCCTGGGTGTTGCCCACCGATGCGTGATCCACGCTGGGTGCATTAATCGAATAGGCAGCGGGTCCGCCTGGTTTGGCCTGTGCACAGGCAATGGTCAGCGCAGCAATGCAGAAGAAGAGCTACAAAATGAATTAAATATATATAAATATATATATTTTTATATAGCTTATATATGTTATAAGCATCTCCAATTGGTACACGCATAAATTCAGTGACTTCTGCAGCCGCTTGACAACTCATATTGTATTTTGTTTGCACACTCGTATCGGAGCTGAGTTGAGTACACAAGGAAATTGCAGGCGCATAAACTTTTAATTAAGTTTTCAAAGTAGTTCAGAACTCAAATTTTCCCCATATCCCTCTCCCTCTCTCTTTCTCTCTTTCCCTCTCACTCTTTATCTCACACACTCACATTCTTTTCTTACTCTTTCTATCGCATACAGTGGCTGCAGGCTGTGCAATGCGGCGTATGCGTATTATTCACGGTGAATTTGCCTACAAAAAGCACATTGCAACTTTCTGTTGAGTTTTGTGCTTTGCCGAGCTCTCAACACATGCTTCTACCTTAAAATATAACAATTATCTTATCTTCATACATTTCTCATTTATTTTTAGAGTCAAAAGTTGGTTTGACTAATTGGCCCTCGTTGATTGTTACTTGTTACTCAATCAAAGTATGTGGATTTCATGTTCAAGCGAAAATCTTCTTAATGCTAATCATTAGTAGAAACTTTGAGTGGCAAAAGCTTTGCGTTCTTGCGGTACTCGTTGCGCACTTTGCATCACAAAAAAGTGGCTACTTATTAAGTTAGTTTATTTTAACCAATTAAATTAAATTTATTACTTTGATAATGTTATTTAAGACATTTATTTAATTCTCCCATTTCACTACTCGTTATAAATTACTCGTTGTTTGATAAGAATTTCTTTCCCTTTTTCTTTTCTCTAATACAATTGTTGCTTAAAACATCTGGATTATGACACTCTAGTCGTTAGAAAAATGAGAATGCGAATCGCTACTTTGTATAGCAACAACTCTGCTATATCTTGCTACTCGCTGCGCGCTACTCGCTACTCGCTACTCGCTACTAAAAAACCTTCAATTGTGTCAAAAGACAATCGCTTATTTCTTTAGATTGCTCATATTTTCGTGCTCCAATCTTAAATTTAAGACGAGCTAATAATTTCTTCAACTCGCTGTTCATTAAAATTACTCGCTACTTTGAATAAATGCTTCTTTCAGTGTCCTTTCTCCGAATAAAGACACTTCTTTAAAGTGCTTCTTGATATAAATTCTCAATAACTTCTAAAGCCACCATAATTTCTGTCTAATTCACTTTTTACCTTTAACTCGCTCAATTTGTCTACGAATTCGCTGGTTAATTCTCGCTTATCGAAATAATTTCGTCGTAATTTAGTTCTAAGTAGCTCCGTGTCTGTTAATTAAGGTCTAATTATCTCTCATTGCTACCGTGTTCTGTATACATTTTTATTTCGTGAAATAAAATCCTGTCTTACAAAAGTCTTTTAATTCCGTTAAATTTAGTTGATTCTGAGCCTTTACTTTAGAGCTGCTTTTACCTTCTTTCTGCATTTTATATCCACTTCCATTGAATTTCAATTTACGCTCAAAAATGCTAAAAACAAAAACCTTTTAACAACTTCAAGGGTTTGGGTATAACATGAAGTTGCGAATGCCTTTTTTTTATTTCCTCTTTTTTTGTTGTTTTGTTCAAGATTTATATCATTTTCGTTTGTTTCATTTGTTTCTGGTTCTCTTCTGCAGTGTTCTGTTGTGTTGTGTTGTGTTCATTTCCCTTCTATTGAATGTTTTTTTTTTCTGATTTGTTCTGTTTTTTTTTTTTTTTTTTTTGTGTTGCCTTGCACTTGACTTGGCCTGGCTTTTATTTGTCTTTGGGTATTTATCTGATTTTAATTAAGCGTAACTGACTACTGGACAGGAAGGGCACAACATTGGGTCACAGTCGAGAAAAGTTACGTAACTTTCACTTAAATATGCTGATTTAGATACAAAACCTTTAAACTGAGTTCATAACCAATTTTATCACAGCTGTTGCAAACAAGAAATCGCACATGAAATTTTGAGTCAAATATGCTGGTGACAGTTTTTTCCACTTTGCAATTGATTGACCCACTTTTCCACTACCACAATTCACCTAAATTTTCTATTTACTTTTCAATTTGCATATTATTTTTGTATTTGATAAATGTTTTTAGGCAATAAAAATTGAATAAGGTACTCCAAGTTTAATTTTAATGCTATTAAATTGAAATTTCACTAACTCTTTTCATAATTCCATACTTAAGAAATTATGCTTTAAATGAGCTTAAGAAGAAAAGCTCTATAAAATAATAGCTTTAAAGAAAACATTGTGAAAAATTTTGTGTTTTATGTGTTGCATTAATTATTCTCGCTGACATTGACACGCTCCAAGAAAAATGCATAATTAAGCATAAATATTAATGAATTCGAGTAAAAAATTGTTGCAATATTGGAAGTTTGAGCAACTGCCTTTCGTTTACTCTTTACTACAGCAGCAGTGTTGTCAAGTTAGCCTTTTTCGTGCTAGTTTCGTAATTTTCCAAAGATTTTATTTATCAATTTGATTAAATATTTAAATTAAGTCAAGTGATTTGAAGCTTAAATTGGGGATAACAAATTATAAAATACTATCTAAGTGTCTAGTATAAAATTATATTAAATATCCTTCGAATTTTAAAAGAGAAGGGTTTTTGAGCTAGATAATTTCTTCCTAAATAACTATTAAACCTATTTAAAGCTAAAATTGTATTTAAAAGTTCTCTCCCTTTTTTGTTTGGCCCTTTTTGAAATTTTTTTGTATTTTTAATGCCTCTATGCTGTCCTAGAGGTTTTATAATCTTTGAATTTTTAGCTGATAAATTGCATTGGCTTGAAAAGTCTAAAGTGAGTGGCAAGAGCCAAAGGCGTTTTGGGCTAAAGTGTCGCAATGGAAAGATAATTGCTACGCAACTGCCGCAGAGCCCCAGGACCTTTACTAGAGCTAGTAAATTCTTATCCGCACACACACACATACACACACAAGCACACACACACACTGATTTCACAAAAACACAATTTGACATTTAAGAAATCAATTTACACACCTTGAATGCCATTTTAATTGTGAATATTTTGAGAATAAACAAAAAAAAGTTGAACTTATAGTTTTATTGCACCGATTTGTTGGGCTTCGAATTGAAAACTGTCTCAGTATCGCGTTCTTTGCGCTTATTTATACTGCAACGTCTGTTGGAAAAGCGTTGGAAAAATATGGTCCAAAATCAGAGCTGGCTTGGAAAACGGGTTTCGCGGTCTCAGCGTTTTGGCAAAGCAGGCAGCAAGCATAGCTGCGTACCAGCCTATCAGCCTACCAAACTAACAGTCAACCTACCAGCCTAGCCATACCTGCCTGTCTGTCTATTGTGACTGTACGCAGGCGCGGCCGACTGCGACGGCGACGGCGACAACGACTGCGACTGCGACAGTGACAACACCCGCCTCAAAGCGGTTTCATTGCCCATTTGTTGATTGCAATTCGATTGTCAACAAAATCAAGTTAATTGCAATGACATCAAAGCCATTCTTTAATTGGAAATTTCGTTTTATTTTTTTTTAGTTAATTTGTTGATCCGGCCAAGGAAATTCCGTGCAAGCAACCGCGGCATGCGGCAGTAGGAAAACCAACTGATCTGGCAACCTTCGTGCAACAAAATAAAATGCAAAAATGTATTTAAACAAGAAAGAAAGGTTATCTTCGGCTCGCCGAAGATTAAATACCCTTGCAGTCATGCATGTTGCGTTCATTAAATTCAGTTACCAGTGGTTCCTATGGATGCTGTATGATATGATTTAGATGAGATTTGGTCAGTATATAGGGAATAATAGCAAAGGAGTAGTGCGTGAATTTAGCTGAAATCGCTTAATAGACTTTACAAATTTTCATACTAAGCCTTTGAACCGATTGTTCCTATGGCAGCTATATGATATAATGTTTCGATCCGAATGAAATTTGGTCAACAGCTGGGGAATGATAGCAAATGTTTATGGCGTGAGTTTGGTTGAAATTGCTCAATCGACACTGAAAATGTTTATACTAAGCATTTTCATCATTTTCAACCGATTGTTCCTATGGAAGCTATATGATATAGTAGTCCGATTTGGATGAAATTTGGTCAGCATATAGGGAATGATAGCTTATGCGTACTGCGTGAATTTGGTTGAAATCGCTCAATAGACATTAAAAATTTTCATACTAAGCCTTTGAACCGATTGTTCCTATGGCAGCTATATGATATAGTGGTTCGATCCAAATGAAATTTGGTCAGCAGCTGGGGAATGATGGCAAATGTTCATGGCGTGAGTTTGGTTGAAATCGCTCAATCGACACTGAAAATTTTCATACTACGCATTTTCATCATTTTCAACCGATTGTTCCTATGGCAGCTATATGATATAGTGGTCCGATTCGGATGAAATTTGGTTTGCACATGGGATTTGGTACTAAATGCATATAGGCTTAATTTGGTTGATATAGCTCAAAAAAAATTTTTTTTCAACCGATTGTTCCTATGGGAGCTATATGATATAGTCATCCGATCCGGCCGATTTTAACAAATGATCTGCCTGCAGAGAGAATACACATCTGTACCAAGTTTCATCAAGATAGCTTTAAAACTGAGAGACTAGTTCGCATAGAAACAGACGGACAGACGGACAGACGGACAGACGGACAGACGGACAGACGGACATGGCTATATCGACTCGCCTGTTGATGCTGATCAAGAATATATATACTTTATGGGGTCGGAGATGCCTCCTTCAATGCGTTACAAACTTCGTGACAAAATTAATATACCCTCTGCAAGGGTATAAAAATACATCGAGTTGTTTAGTTCACTTTTTGGGAAAAGTAAACAAACAAAAGACATTTTCTAAGAATTTAAAACAATAGTTGATATTTTAGGGATACAATTTTTTAGTACAGCTGCAGCTCTACAGGTACGTTCAAATGCAAATTTGATTATTAAAGTTCTTATTTACTTCCGGAGAACTCGAATTTTGAGAAATGTGGAACAAAAGTTCTTTTATACAGAATTTTTTCGATTTATTTTAGCTGAAATAAGTAAATTATATGTTTTTTCAGCCTACAAAATTGTAGCACAAAATTAGATAAAATTCCTATAATTTGTAATTCAGCACCGAAACAATTTTTAAAAATAGTTCAAACACTTTTAAAGTTAATTAGATAAAGTAATATTTATATGCATAATAATATTTTCAACACATAATTTGCTGTGCGTTAAAAAATGACATCAATTAAAAAACTGAAAATTTAATAATTTAAATAATTGTTGTCATAATTTAATATGATAAAAATGCTAGCGATTTTGGTAATTGTTCTGGCCTGAAAATGATTGATCAAGTTGCAGCTGCCACTTGAGTCTGTTGCAATAGGAGCAACTCTCACTTGACAGCCTCAGCACCCCACACACCAAACACACACATACACGCACACACACACACACACATGCTAACAATACACACGCACATTGCATAACTGCTCTAGCGCCCCAACGCAGTACACTGAGAGTCCAAGTCACGACTTGGGCAACGCATAAAGTGCGCATAAATTGTGCGACCAACAAAATTGAAAGCCAGCTACAATTTAACCAGCTCGCAAAATTTATATAAAAAAAACAACAAAAAAAAACGCCAAATCACAAATCAAACCACTTGCAAAAGACCTCAACTCAACTCTACTCGGCTCAACCAAATCCAAGCCCAACCCTCTCCCTCTCCCCCTCTCTCTCTCACTGCGTGTCTCCTTTGTGCAATACCCTCCCTTTGTAGCACTTACCCTCCATTGTTGCACAGGCTTTCGAAAGCTTAACGAAAAAAAATACTAAGAGCGAGTGCTGTGTATGTATGTGTGTGTGTGTCTGGATATGGGAATTTTGCCCAGGTTGCCAGCACAATTTCCGCGCCCATTTGGCGGCTGCTGCGTGAGAACGAAAAATACACACAATCAAAAAAAAAAAAAAAAATGTTGAGAAAAAAATATAAAAATTGGGGAAAAATAATTCCCCAACTGGGCCAAAAATGTTGCTGCAGTTTTGGCAGAACTTGCGAACTAAAAACTGCACAAAGGCTGAGGTTCATTTATTTGACACTCGTTGGGCGCCACGCAAACGATACGAGTGGGCATAAGTGTGAGTCTGAACGATGTGAATTGTTGGCAACCCCAGAAAGGTAAACTAAAGCATAGAATTTACAAATTAAAAAGCTCAAAAGTGCGAAACGAATGAGGTTTCTTCATGCAGCACTAGTTGGGTGCCACACAAACGACACGAGGACTCATAAGTACAAGTTTGAACAACAATTGAATGAAATCTGGAAAATTGAAGCACAGAATGCACATAATTAAAGTTACTGAACTTCAATTACTTTGAAAATGTTGGGCTCCAAAAAAATAATATAAATGGCTTAAAATCCAAAACAGCATCAAGTCATGATTGATGCGATTCAGTGTTTAACTCAAATTATGCAGAATTGATAATATAGATGTTAGTTTGCAAACAAATTGAGGGAGCGAAGTGCACGTTGGGCGCCACGTATGCAACTTGCTACTGATTCAAATAGGCATTTTCGTAAAGCGAATCATTTATTGAACATTGAACTTATAAATTGAATAGACAAAAGCAAAGCAATATATAAATTCATTTACAACAAGTAATAAAGCCTACAGTCGAGCGAACCGACTGTAAAAGACCCCGTACTCCTTCTAGTGCGCGTATTTCCATACAAATCTCCAATTTTCAAACGATTTGTTCTATGGGAGCTATAGGCTATAGTTGTCCGATCCGGACCAAATGTTAGTATGGTTGCAATCGCTCAACTAAAACTTCATGTCTCTATACAAATCACCCATTTTCGACCGATTTGTCCTATGGGAGCTATAAGCTATAGTTGTCCGATCCAGGCAAAACTTAATAAGTATAGTTATAATGGTACCATAAACATAATGGGTTAATTTGGTCTCTCTAGGTCTAGTCGTTTTCAAGTAATGGTGAAGTAAAAAAAATTTTTTACAATCTACGGGGGCGGTAGGGGGCGTGGCAACAATTTGAATTAAATTTGATCTGCCTGACATATAGACGGACTTTCATTCGAAATTTGGTGGCTCTAGCTCTTGAAGTTTAAAAGATCTAGGTGATCATACAGACGGACGGACAGACGGACAGACGGACATCGCTATATCGCCTCGGCTGTTGATGCTGATCAAGAATATATATGCTTTATGTGGTCGGAAAAGGCTCCTTCGGCCTGTTACGCACATTTCGCTTCAGACAAACCTAAAAGACTCCTATACTCTTTTTTAGAGTACAGGGTCTAAGAATTGCACGTTGGGCGCCAAGCAAACAATGCAATCGGCTATAAGTACGTGTTCAAAGTGTTGCATTTAAAATTTATAGAGCAACCACTTAAAAGCTGTGAAGTGTGCCAGAAAACCACTGAAATTATTTTGATTCTAACAACTATTTTCGTTCATTCCAGAACAACTCCGTACACGTTATTACTAGCAGACGGATAATTTAATTTATACTTAAGTGGTATTAAGAGATTACGTGCTGAACTCTACTAATTGCACTATTGAAATATGAATAGCCATCTTGAAGTATAAATCTCTTATTTTCCACAACGATTGTTAAGCTACAGCTTAAATGGGTTAAGCTATTGAACATTTCTGATGACCACAATTCGCATTTGAGAGAGACTTTAACATTAAAGTGTTAGTTGAAGGTTATTTGATTTCTGATTTCAAAAAAGAAAATAAAACGCTAAAAAAATAATACCAAAATATAAATTTATTACATATGCTTTCATGGAAGCGAATTTTCGAATTCGTTTTCGTTTGCTGACTGACCTTCCCCGCTGCAATGAGTATGCGAATTTCAGTGTTGAGGATGAGGAAATTTCGTATGCTTTCAAAGAGTGACGCCATGTTGCGTGGCAAGGATATTGCTTGTGTCGCCTCAATGAGCTGCTGCTGCCGCTGCTGCTACTGCTACTGCTGCCGCTGCTGCTACTGCTGCTGCTGCTGTTGCTGTTTCTGTTAAATCTGCCAAGGCAATTACCAATTGCTGTATTTTATCTCGGCGAACATTTGCCATGCTCATTGAGCCAGTAACCCTGAACCAATAACCATGAACCAGTCATTGATGGTCATATTAAATGTTTGACAGCAATTGCCTACACTGTCATTAAAGGGAATATTTTTAAACAAACCACAATTGGTATTAAATAAGTCCAAACTATTAAAGTGGCCAAAAGCTAGTAGCCAAAAACAAGTAGCAAACGCTACAGTCAAACAAAGCGATTGTAGAAGAGCTCATACTTATAGTGAAGCCAAGCCAAGAATAACTGATTTTTTACCAGCTAAATGTTGAAAATTAGCTGTTAGAGATATTAGATATTAGCTGTATTATATAGTTGTTTAATTTGTACCACTTTTTAGTTAAGATAGCTCTAGACATGTTCAAGCTATGAAGCTTTGAAAATAGGTCTTGAAATTTGAAGGGGGATCGAAATTATAGTCATTCGGTTACTTTTGCTCTTAACTCTTCTGAGATGTATGCTTTTTCTCAGTGTATGCTGTAACTTTTCACTCAGTTTTCTTGACAATCCGTCTGTCTGTTTGTCTGTTAGTCTCTCTTGACTTTCTGCTTGATATTTCATTTCATTTGTCGTCGAAGAACAAATATTTTTCAGTCTTTTTTAATAACAATCTGCACACTATTGTTTTAAACTTAATTTGTATAATTGCAGCATCAATACCATTATGTACACAATACACAACTACAGCGACAACAACACACATCATTCAAGTGTGTCAGGAAGCATGTCGATGTCAACGTCGACATTTATGTCCCTGTACTGTACTGGAGAAAGCTTTCCACTTCGCTGCTGTCCATTGAGGCGTAACTCAATTCCTCTATGTGGGTCAAAAAGGCCTTGAATAATTATTCAATACAACTTTAACTAACTGAACATTAACTTTAATATTGAAATTTAATATCAACAATATAATATCGGATTCAAATTAGTAAGAGCTCGACCAGTTTTAAGCTACAATTTATTATTATTATTAATTAACATAATATTGTGATACAATAATAACAATTTAAATTTAGCAACAGTAATGAACTTAAAACAAATTTTTAAAGAAACATAAGGACAAAAGCTTAACGATAATTTTTAAGCGCAAGTTTTAAAATAAATGAAAGGAAAATTCATTAAAAATTAAATTATAGTTTAAATTTAAGTCAAGCCTATATATGTTAATATGTTAACTATAACTGTAGTTCTGAAAGTTCAACCAATTCCGTAATTCTATTTATATGTGGTATAGAAATTTATATTATTATAAATTTTTATGTTTTTTTTAAACTTTTTTTATTCGTTTACTTCTAATTCTAAGTGAAAATATTTTTGGTTTCAGAACCTTAATGCTTTTGTCGTATTCTAGGGTATCTTAAAAACAGGACAATGACTTTTACTGACCACTGCTTGTCCTAACCATTAGGTCAGTCGCAGTTGCGGTCGCAGTCGCAGTCGCAGTTGGCGTCGGCGGCGTGACAACACTTGTTTCAATTGCGCCGATTGATGCCATTGTTGTTGTTGTTGTTGCTGTTGTTGTTTTACTTTTTGTTGTTATCCATTGTTCTGCCCTATCTGTCCTACTTCTGTCTGTCATTGTCCTTCTTATTTTTTTTGTGGTTGTAGTTGTTCTTTCTGTTCTTGTGTTGTCTGTTGGACGGTGGCTGATGGTCGATAGCTTAAGCCACATTTGCCTAAATACCCGCCGTGACCACAGCCAAAGTTTAAAGTGAGTGTGCAAAGGACTCTACTCTACCAAAGGATATACATAATTATTAGTGAAAACTGTTGAGAATTATACTGGCAACACTTAACAGGTACTAAGGTAGGTAGATGGGTAACTAGGCACTAATTTTAATAACTTGAAGCTATAAACAAACTAATTTCACTTCAAGAAACTTTAATCCTAAAATATTTATATTAAAATCTGAATTAAACTTGGACATTTTTAAAAGAGAATCAAATCTTCGTTGTGTTTAACATAAACTAAATTTTTGCTTTTTATTCCTTGGGGGTTTTTTACATGAAATCTTCCCATTGAAGATTAATCACCACCATTTGTAATTTTGGTGTTGCTTCAATAACCACCGCATGGCGGTGGTACAAAAATATGCAGTGCGCGTGCACCTCCAAACTGGCGGTTATAGTCAACTCTGATATCTGGGGAATAAAGAATTTATTAATTAATTTTATAAATATTTATTTCTTTTTGTTTAAACTTTGAACACATCTTTTTTTGCATATACGAATTCTATATACTTTTTGAAATCACAGTATTAACTTTTTAAATCGGCCAGTATATCCACTCTTTATACTTATGTTTATGACCACTTTAAACTACTTTTATATATAGCGGCAATTCTTTTAACATTTTTTTTATTTTTAGACCCTGTAATCTAAAAAAGAGTATAGGAGTCTTTTAGGTTTGTCTGAAGCGATATGTGCGTAACAGGCAGAAGGAGCCTTTTCCGACCCTATAAAGTATATATATTCTTGATCAGCATCAACAGCCGAGACGATATAGCGATGTCCGTCTGTCTGTCTGTCCGTCTGTCTGTCAGTCCGTCCGTCCGTATGAACACCTGGATCTTTTAAACTACAAGAGCTAGAGCCACCAAATTTGGAATGAAGTCCGTCTATATGTCAGGTAGGTTAAGTTTATTTCAAATATTTTCCACGCCCCCTTCCGCCCCGCAAATTGTAAAAAACCTAGAGAGACCAAATTCACACATTATATGTACGGTACCATTATAACTATCCTCACCAAGTTTGGTCCGGATCGGACAACTATAGCTTATAGCTCCCATAGGACAAATCGCTCGAAGAATGGTGACTTGTAACGCGCACCAGAAAGAGTACGGGGTCTTTTATAGTCAGCTCGCTCGACTGTAGCCTTTCTAACTTGTTTTACCTTTGTTTAGCTGTTCTTTTCAACCAAAGTTTTCTATCGTTTACCGTTTGACGGACCTAATAAAGTTAAGTCTGTGAATTACTCGATAATAAGATATCGACCGACCGACAGGTGGCGCCACAGCGCAACATAATTATAAGTTAAGCAATTGAATTTAATTTGACAAGCACTTACAATTGGCAATCGATGCTGCATGAACTAGTACATACTACATTGTATATAATATAGAATATATATACTTATATATACATATATACGTAGGCTGGGTCACATTAATATTCACCTTCAAATTCAAAATCAATAAGTAAAAGTGTCCACACCTCCAAGCAACAACAACAACAACAACAACAACAATGGAACACGCCTCAAAAAAGACAATGTACAAATTTTGTATATTGAAGGCAGATTTTGTTGAGTTTTTATACCCTTGCAGAGGGTATATTAATTTTGTCACGAAGTTTGTAACGCATTGAAGGAGGCATCTCCGACCCCATAAAGTATATATATTCTTGATCAGCATCAACAGGCGAGTCGATATAACCATGTCCGTCTGTCTGTCCGTCTGTCCGTCTGTCCGTCTGTTTCTATGCGAACTAGTCTCTCAGTTTTAAAGCTATCTTGATGAAACTTGGTACAGATGTGTATTCTCTCTGCAGGCAGATCATTTGTTAAAATCGGCCGGATCGGATGACTATATCATATAGCTCCCATAGGAACAATCGGTTGCAAAAAAAATTTTTTTTGAGCTATTTCAACCAAATTAAGCCTATATGCATTTAGTACCAAATCCCATGTGCAAACCAAATTTCATCCGAATCGGACCACTATATCATATAGCTGCCATAGGAACAATCGGTTGAAAATGATGAAAATGCCTAGTATGAAAATTTTCAGTGTCGATTGAGCAATTTCAACCAAACTCACGCCATAAACATTTGCTATCATTCCCTAGCTGTTGACCAAATTTTATTCGGATCGAACCACTATATCATATAGCTGCCATAGGAACAATCAGTTTAAAGGCATGGTATGAAAATCTGTAAAGTCTATTAAGCGATTTCAGCTAAATTCACGCACTACTCCTTTGCTATTATTCCCTATATACTGACCAAATCTCATCTAAATCGGACTATTATATCATACAGCATCCATAGGAACCACTGGTAACTGAATCCAATGAACGCAACATGCATGACTGCAAGGGTATTTAATCTTCGGCGAGCCGAAGATAACCTTTCTTTCTTGTTTTTTATTTTTTTTATTTTTTTTTGCTTTGCAAGTTTTTGCTCATTGTTTTTATACCCTAACTTACTTGTAGGGTAGAAGGGTATATTGTTAACTTCGCCATGTTTGTAATGGGGAGAAGGATACATATCCGACCAAATAAATATGAATAAAGATATATATACAGTGAAAGCTCTACTCGCGGACAGCTCCCTCAGGCGGACAGCTCCCTTAGCCGGATGAATTTCATAATCCCAAGCGCATGATTCTCATATAAACTTCGTTCCCTTGGGCGGGCATCTCCCTTGGACGAACAAAAATACTAGAACCGTGGCTGTCCGGCCAAGGGAGCTTTCACTGTATTTTAATGTGGAAAACAGTCGAATCGATAGAGCCATGATTGTTGAAAAATGCCACACCCTTCTTAGGATATCGTTATTTTTTTATAAAAAAAACTAACAAATTTGAACCTACTGACCATATTCCTTCCAGATCGGACTACTATATAATGTAGTTTATATGGCAGTATGGTAGTTTATATGGTATCTGTTAGTCGTGCAGCTGTCACAGTCGATATATTTTTCTATTATTTCAAAGAATTTCATGCTGTCGATGCCAGAGTTGCGATAGAATCATTTGGGCGTCGGTCACGCCCCTACTTCTTAAAGTATATAACTGCCTACCCAATAACAATGCTTACGCCCACAATTCTGTGTTAATTTGTTGTGAAATTTGTGCATTTATTATTGTTATTATATTACGGTACACAAGCAGACACACACACACACACACACACACACACACACACACACACACACACACACACACACACACACACACACACACACACACACACAACAGTACACACAGTTTGATTCCAAAAAACATTTTTGTTTTCTGTTTCCAATTTATTCGACGATGCGAAATAATAGAGAGCACTTTATGTATATGTATGCGTGTGTGCTTGTGTGTGTGTGTGTGGGTGTGGGTGTGTGCGTGTAAAGAGCAGAGCTTTAATAGATAACAAAATTAAGTACAAGTTAACAAGTAAACAGGTGAGCAAAGGACAAATAAGTTGATGTCAAAAATTAAATAAAATAATTTATGATCAAGCATTAAGTCAATTCGGTGTGACCAGTCGTTGGCCTTGCAGCTGGTCACACAATTCCAACTTAATTCCATCCAAATGAGAAATGAACATTGGTTTTATCTCCATGTAAATAAAGTTTTGGCAAAGTCATTTCGATAGGTTTAGCAAGAGCTTTTCCTCGACCTCCTTATCGCTTTTCCCATTTCCCATTTTCCATTTCCCACACAACTTTTCAATCTTAGTTCGAGTCTCATTTCGAAGTTTGGAATTGCGCAGAACTTCAAAACTTTCCATTGTGTGTCAACTTTTGACAACATTCGCCGATATTTCGTAGACCAATTCATTTTTTGCTTCGTTTTTATTTTTTACAAAATTTGTACACTTATAATAAATGAACTGACTGACGACAAAAACAAGCAAAAATTTATAATTACATTAATTGTTGTTATTTTGTTAGTGTTTATAAATTTGAAAATCAATTTATTTGTTCTCAGACTTTAGCTGTCTACTCGAATTTGGGATTTTCAAAGGGTCAAAGAACTTTAAAGGCGAAATCTTAACTCAAAATTGAGTTCAAGACAATCCCTTTTTTATTTTATCAGTTTAGAAATCTATTTAATTGATGTTTACCATAAGCTGTCTCAAATTCAATTGAAAAATTTTACTTTTTCTACGCTTACTAATTTATATATTTAATTGTTTTCTGTCTTTACCTATAACCACTTTTAGTTAATAAATAAAGCTTATATCATCAAGAAAATGCCAAAATAAAGTACTTGGCAGTTTAATCAATTAACTTTCGCACTTTTTCTTTTGAAATATTCATTAAATTTTTTGAATCATAGCCAATGCGTCGTATACGCAATATGACCACAGGCATTACTTTGGCTTTGCGAATTTGCAATTGCCAGTTTCCCAGGAAATGTCAATGCTTATCTATGGACTTATCGATGCTAAAACTAACACAACAACAACAACAACAACAGCCACTCAGACCAAGAGTCGTGATATTCCGAGCAATCAAATGGCAAATTGCTGCACTCAACGCTTAGCGGCTTATATAAAATGCGTTGCAAATTAAGCGACAAATCCAACGACGCATAAATAATTTAGCAGACCATGCCTCCAGTCTGGCCCAAATACACCTTTTAACGAGACACACTAAGCAAAGAGTGATTATTAAATAAGAAATACAAAATTAATGCGAATATTGTATACACTTTCCATGAAGGGAAATGGGAATGAGAACATTTTCTGAAGAAAATCAAGTAATGAATAGAATAGAAGCATAGAATAGAAATAAAATTAGTGGAAAATATGAAAATATGAATAAAGAGGAGTTTAGGAGTACAATATAAAACATTCCCAAATCATATAGAAAACATTTGAACTACTTTATATAGAAGTAACGTCCAAAACGGGGAGTGTATGTGTTAAAGCTGATGAAAAGCTTTTAAAATACTTTCAATCAATCTGATTTCTGTTCAGGCTTTGGGCCTGATTTCACTCTCTCTGCGGCACTACCAATTTTTTTTTTTTTTTTTTATACTCTCTGCAAGAGAGAGTATATTGGGTTTGTGAAAAGTATGTAACAGGCAGAAGGAGGCGTGGCAGACCCCATAAAGTATATATATTCTTGATCAGCATCTCAAGCCGAGTCGATATAGCCATGTCCGTCTGTCCGTCTGTCTGTCCGTCTGTCCGTCTGTCCGTCTGTCCGTCTGTCTGTCCGTCTGTCCGTATGAACAAACAGATTTCAGAGATGGTAAGAGCTACAAGTTTGAATTTGGTCAGTATCGACTCGATATTAAGTCAGTCAATACAAGAATCTTTTTTTTTTTTCGATGCCACGCCCCGTTCGCCCACAATGAGCAAAAAACTAGAAACACCTCGTAAAAAATTGATGTTTTAGCCGAATATCTCAGTAACTATGGCACTTAGGAACACCCATTTTGGTACGCAGGTTCCTAGAGACGGCATAATTGTACTGTCATCAAAAATTTTGGACTGTCACGCCCCCTTTTCCCACAAGAAATAAAATAATTTGCAAACTTCAATGCCGATTTTAAGGCATATTTTCTTATCGTACAGTATTGTTATTTCACATTCGTTTGAAGACAAAATATATTAAACTATCCTGAAAGTTGCATCTAAATCGTACAATAAACAAAAGAGCTAGACATGTAAGAAAGTTATTAATTGAACGCAATGCCAATGCATGTGTGCAAGCGAGATAGAAACATACAAACATGTGAGCGAACGTTTTCGGTGCTTGCTAGCGGCAGCGCTTCCCGCGAATGCTGGCTGCGCCAACCTATTGTGTATGTATAACATATACACACATACATATGTGCGTGCATACAAATAATGCTAAGTGTGTATGCGTGTGTATACATACAATCAGATGTTTTTGTTTCAACGTGTTTTGTTGCAAGTATCAATTGATATACCCGGATATCGATTTTATTGAGATGATCGGGAATAAAATGCAGAGAGTATTCTACGGTCGGGCGTGCTCGACTGTACTTTTCTTTCTTGTTATACCCGTTACTCGTAGAGTAAAAGGGTATATTGTATTCGTTGCAATGTATGTAACAGGGAGAAGGAGACATGGCAGACCCCATAAAGTATATATATTCTTGATCAGCATGACAAGCCGAGTCGATATAGCCATGTCCGTCTGTCCGTCTGTCCGTCTGTCCGTCTGTCCGTCCGTCCGTCTGTCCGTCTGTCCGTCTGTCCGTCTGTCCGTCTGTCCGTCTGTCCGTCTGTGTGAACAAAAGGATCTCAGAGACTATAAGAGCTAGAAAGGCCCGAGTGGTCGCAAACGAAAGATAAAATGCCCAAGCAGTACAAGTTTGCTTTTGTTTTTTGACACGCCCACTTTAGGGCGTTCTATGTGCATACAAAGGTAAAAACAGGTAAAAATAGCATGTTTTAGTATAGAAAACTTTTTTGTTAGTAATGCTATCTAAACCAAATTGACGCAGAAAGTACACGTCTAGGGATTACGTATACTGACCAAGTTTGATCCAAATCGGACAACTATATCATATAGCTCCCATAGGGACAATCGGTCAAAAATACGCTCCAAATATGAATTTATATGAATAACTTTTGCGTTGGCCAATTAATCGAAGTGAAACTTACACAGAATATATCTGTCAATAATATAAACATATTGACTAAGTTTGATCCAAATCGGACAACTATATCATATAGCTCCCATAGGGACAATCGGTCAAAAATACGCTCCAAATATGAATTTATATGAATAACTTTTGCGTTGGCCAACCAATCGAAGTGAAACTTACACAGAATATATCTGTCAATAATATAAACATATTGACTAAGTTTCATCCAAATCGGACGACTATATCGTATAGCTCCCATAGGGACGATCGGTCAAAAATACGCTCTAAATATGATTTTGTATGAAAATTTCTGCGTTTCTCAAGTCATCTGAATTAAAATCAATAGGGTCGATTACCTAACCGATTGTAATATTATTAATATTATTAATAATATATTATATTGTTAATAATATAATTAAACTGAGTAACGGGTATCCTAAAGTCGCGAGGCGACTATAGCATTCTTTCTTGTTTTTTTTTGTTTTTGCTTACCGTGGACCAATTTCTATGCGGCGACCGGCTTTTAATTAAATTAGATCCATTTTTATTGACTTTCACATTTATAGGCAGAACATTTTTTTTTGACATCCACGCGGCTGCGTTGCGTTTGGGCAGCCATACAACAAAAACACACAAAAAAAAAAAACAAAAACGCAACAAAAAAATCAGCGGGAGAAAACCCGTAAAAGCGATTCCAATTGGAAATATTTTTTTACCAACGGCGGCAGCGGCTTAATTGAGTTGGTTTATTAGTTTTGCTGGCCCACAGAACTGGGACGAGACGGCTGAAGGCTCAAACGAAGCCCAGGACGTGCATCCGCAACCGCAAAGCATCCTGGAGGCAAAAATTTACTACAGTTCAACTGCGATATGAAAAACTTTGGCACAGTAAACTCTGGTTGGCAAAAAAGTACATTTTAAATATTAAAATATAGTTTTGTATTGAAAAGTAGGTTGAGTGAAAAGGGTTAATGAAACATTACGATAGTTATTAATACTATCGATAACTTGGAAAAAACGTTATCGATAATTCCTGGAACAAAGACAGATTAATAGATAACACACTATAGGTATAATCACGCAAATGTATTTAAAAGTAGGTTCAGATAAAAGGGTGAATGAAACATTACGATAGTTATTAATACTATCGATAAATTGAAAAAATGTTTTCGATAATTCCTGGAAAATAGACAGACTAATAGATAACACACTATAGGTATAACCACGAAAGTTAACTAATATATCTAAAACCACATATTTGATAACGGTTAGTGTTATCGATAGTTTTGAAGGGCTTAAAAATTAATTAAAATTAAAACAAATTAACAAAAAGGCTTGTAGTTAAAGCACTTGATTTGATTTTTAAGACAATTTGACACTAACAGTTTAATAAGTTGGTAAGTAGTATAAAAAAGTACATAGACATGATGTGACAATTTCTATAAGCCACATTTTAGATATTCATGGGCCCAAACAGTTGACCAGTCTATTAAGGATATTTGTGGCATCATTAAGCGAAAAAAAAAATTATTGGAAGGCAGTTCTAATGCGCATATTATAGCTAATTTCTGTCAATATTTTAGAGACACACCTGAGTTATTGGGAAGCACACGTGCCACGCCCTAAAACACCTAATCGTTTTGCGAATTTTTGGTAGGAAAAAACAAAAACATTGACAACAACGATAACAACAGGAACAACAAAAATGAAAGCCAGTTTGCAGTCTGTTCGTTACTCCCACGAATACAAACGGTTACAAGACAGAGACATAAAAATACACTGAAAGAAACCAGGTGTTACAACAAAAATTAAACAATGCTTTGGTAATTATCAACGTTATTTTCTTCAAAGGAAAAATATTCCAAACTGATAGAGTATTTTTTGTTAATACTTTTTCTTACCAATTAAAGAGATCACAATCTTAATTTCAAAAGATTTTACTTTTTTTTCACCAGTGTAGATGAGTTTAGCTTCGAAGTGTATAATTTATGAATCGATTTCGTTGTGGATTTCCGCACAAGGACGAAGATAAAAGAGGGAAAGGGTGGAGTGTGTAGGGTGGAAATGTCCCGTCGCGAATGATAGCCTTCTTTGGTATTCAATGAGTTTACCTAAATACTTGAATGTCTCCGGTTACAGTTAAGGGTCGTATCTCCCGCTATTTCTATAGCTACACCCGCACTTCCACTTCTATCTTTTGCTATTCCCTAGAAACGACCACTTCAACTCATTGATATGTATACGACGTGTTGGACAGATAGAGCGATGGCAGCTCCAGTCTTAAAGCGTTCAAAGTCCTCCATATGTGGCACTGTGGAGGTCAAGTTGTGGCTGGTGATTGTTGATATTTCTTTCTACAGTTGCCAGTTGAAGCCAGCTAACTGTGATTTCTGACTCTGTTAATTGCGTATACGCACCGTACGCCCCACTCATTAAAAGACATCCAAAACAAGTATTACGCAAAAAAAAAATAAAAATAAAAAAAAGAAAACAAAAACAACAACAAAATTAGAAATAAAAGGAAAACATGAATTCAAAAACCCAACCCAGACACGGCCACACGAAATGCAATTAAAGTACGACCTGTACCAATTTTGACCAAATTCGCGAGGCCACAACCACCAACAACTGCAGCAAAAATAATGGCAAAACAGCAACAACAACAACAACAACAAATATATGCAACAATCTTCTTTGTTGACGCTGCCTGCACTTTGCACATGAACATGGCCAACTAGTTTATGTGCGGTCAGTACCCTAATTTTAGAGGAGTACATCAGCTTTGCAAGCTTCAAGACAATAAATAATAATAAAAGAATTATAATAAATTATTGCAACCAAAAGACATAAATTAAACTTCATTTTGCTTAATTAAAACTCTAAATTTATTTCTGTAAATTAAATTTTATTTAGTAAAATTAAGTAATTACTTGCAACCCGTAATTTTTTTCTGTGTGTTGTAGCTTTGTTTGGAGTTGCAGGAGCTTTGAAGTGTATTAAAGCGTAAACAACTTTGGCAGCTGCTAAATTCAGCCTTTTTTTTACCAACCGACAACAGCCAAAAAGTTGCAGTAAGAAACACGGCAAGAGGGCAAGTGTTTTGGTCACTAAACTGTTGTTGTTGTTGTTGTTTTTGTTGTTGTTGCTGCTGTTAGTGCAGATGGTTGTTGATGGCGTTAGTGGCTTGCAGGTCGTTGTTAGCCAGATCGCTTCCAGGCCACTTCACTTTATTTACCGTTCGCCTCAACATTAAGTGCGAAAACAGCGCCAAGAGCGACAACAGCAACAACAACAACATTAAGCGCATCGAACTGCTCTTGTTTTTTATGGACAGTTTATTGAATAGCCCGACAACCCGACAACCCACAGAGCCAAATCCAAATCCAAATCCAGCAACCGGGTCGGTTTCAGGTGATAAAACTTGAACGTTGCGTAAGGCGATGCCCGCCAAATGGCCAAATGGCCATTGTCCGTTGGCTCAGACATTGGCCACTCTACACTTGCCATTTAGACCCTGTACTTAAAATGTATATGAGGGTTTACTAGGTTAAGCAGGCAGCAGAAGGCAAGCCGACCACAGTGTATATACAAATATTCAGCCACTGATTTGATGTAGGGATACGCCTCTGACAGGAATCGGAGAGCTATAACCTTTAAGCTGCTTTCTTCTACTACTACTAATGTTACTTTCACTAAACTTATTGTCATTAAAAATTCCAAGAATTCCTCTTATCAAAATAAGTAGTATGGTCTTTTACAGTCGGGTTACCCAGCTTGTAGGCATCCCAGCAAGTTTTTACTCCCTTATACGCTCGTTTTTTCTACATTTTCCCCCTGCGCGTTTTGGAGCCCGAACGTTGCCTTTTATGAGCATACTCTTGGTTTTAACGTGGCCAAAGGAAGTGGCCAGAAGTGCAAGGAAGTGCCTCGTCAGCTGAAGCACGCGGAAATTTATCAGTTGCCTTTTAGGCGCCGGCAATCGACTTATTCGATAGGTGTGAAGCAGGGAGCATCTTTTCCTTGTGAGGGGAGTGGCAGGGGGCGGGTGTTGGAAACGTGCCACGACTTAAAATGCAACAGAGCAGCTCTAAAATCAATTTAGTTTTAATTCAAGTTGCTTGTAAATCTAATAATACTCACATCGATATGTTATCGATAAGCTTTGTTTACTTGTTAGGAACTTGATTTTCTTCTTTTGAGCAAGACACAAGTTTTTGAAAGTTTTTTAAAGCTACGTCTAGAATTATTTTATGATCTCTAGCCAACAAATTTGGTTATCGAAATGTTATCGATAAGTATATGTCGTTAAATTAAAATAGCCACCGATGATATAATCGATTTATTACCGATTAATCTATCTCGGAGTTATCATTTGTCTTAACATACACAAAATATGCTAATCGATTAAAATCCGATTATTTATAATAATTTAAATTGAATATTTTTACTATTTTATAAGCTACAAAATCCGCTTTAACTACAGACCAATTAAGTAATTTATGTATTATTACAAATAAAAACAACCAATAAAAATTAAGTTGTCAAAATCTTCAACACATTTACAGTTATCAGATTGCCAGTTTGAATTCTTCGCGCCAAAATACAGCAGCGGCAACAACAGAACTGCCAGCTGTGAGTGAAGTCGGGCGAAGCTTTCGTTTGCTTTGTTTACAAACAACAAACAAAAAGCTTTCTGCCGGCATTGCATTTACTCTTCTTCGCTTCGCTCTTCTCTTTGGTTCTCTTTAAGCGCTGAGAGCGCGTGCGCATCAAATGTCAAAATTGCAATCCAAAATGTAAACGAAAGAAAAACTGTGAAAAGCAAGCGACGAGTTACAGGCACAAAACAGGCGAACAACCAAATAAAAATATAAAACGCAAAGCGAAACGTACAAACTTAGCAGAGAAACAAAAAGAAAGAAAATATAAGAGCAACAACAACAGCAGAAAATCATATGATAAATTAGAGTCGATCGAATTTTTGCGACAGACGTCACAGAAAATTTCTCACACGCATTTCGTTCAGTCGCAAAAAGCGAGAAACTCCCGTAATTTGAAGACTTTTGGAAGCATTTCTATAGCAAAATAATAACAAAAAAAAAAAGAAAACAGACTATAATTCGGCTAAAGAGTTGTGTATTTTTCTGGGTCGAGTTCGTCGCGTGTGTGGTGCTAAAAACGTCGAAACAAACGTGCAATTAAATCTAAATTATCCGTCATAAATTGGTGCTCTTCCGTCTCGAATTGTATATCAGGTACATACAACAAAAACAGTTAGTTTTGAGCTAATAGTGCAAATATAGATGAATCAGACAAATGTTAAATTATTTACACAAAGTCTATGCCTAATTTAAATGGTGTGAAAATTTACTGCGTACTGTGTGGACTGTGATGACTCATATTGTCCGAGTTGTCGTTGTTGTTGTTTTTGTTTTTTTGTTTTTGTTTTTTGGTCGCCGCACACGCAAAGGGGCCCATGGCCTCTGGAGGCTTATTTTTAGACCCCGTCAAAATGTACTCATTACTTGTACACTTGATAGATCGATATATTAGACGTTTCTCGTCATTTCGCTTTAAAGCTTGCTTTTGCAATTATACAAAACAGCAGCGAAAGCAGCGGCAGCAACAAAAGCAACAACAACAACAACAACCACAATTGGCATAATGGACATGTGATAAACTAACTGTTCATTAAGCTTCAAAGTGCCAGTGAAATTTTCATAGCGTACTTTTAGGCGGCGCATGTAAATTGCTTTTGCTTTCGCTTTGAAATTTTTCGTTTTTTTCTGATTTTTTTTTGTGTTTTGTTTGTATTTTTTGTTTTGTGTCTAATGCTCACACGTCAAGTGTGAAAAGTCTGCGAATATATTTCTCAGAACATTGGGTTTCAGAAATTCAACATAACTGTTTTGTTTACAATATTTATTTCCTATTATTTTTTTCGTTTTCATTTTTGGACAAATCTTATTGGCAAAATTTTGATTGTAATCGCAGCAAGTAAAAAAAAAAAAAACCACACTCACACAAACACATTCAAAAATACACACACGCATACACATGCATTTGTTGAATTGCAATAGTTTTAACGCTCGATGGCTTTTGTTAACTTGTCGCAAATGTTAAAGAACTTACGCAATGGTCCAAACACTTTGCAGTTTACCAAAACAACAAAAGCCACACTACCAAGAAATAAAGCAACAACTCATACAGACAAAGCAAACACAAGAATAATAAGTAAACCAAGAAATACAACAACAACAACAAGTCAAGCCCCAAATACAAATTACGCCGCTCAGCTGCGTCAACTAAACAAGTGCAGCAGCAGTGGCAGCAGCAGCAACAGCAGTAGCAGCAGCAGCGAGATCAGAAGCAGCGCCAGCATCTGCAGCTGCAGCAGCAGAGAAAGTAACAACAGCGACAGCAGTAAGAGGCTCACATTTAAACAAAGCTGCTGCAGCGTAACCTATGCGAACTTAGGCAAAATGACAACAACAATGTCCCAAGAGTCCACGGAGAGCATGACAGAAGCTCAGGCTCAAGCTCAAGCTCAGTTCACGAGAGAGTTTTTTGACATGCCCTACCAAGTAAGTAAGCAGGAGATCGAAAGTGCGAGCGAGTAAGGTATGTATACCGTACATATGCATGCATGTACACACGTATGTACATAATCAATCAGCTGCAGCAAACCTCATTAGGGCAGCACACTTGCGCTCACACGCACACAGTCACACACATACCCAGATATTGACAACACGTGTGTAAGAGCAGTATATGTATATTCTCAGCTGATGTTCTTTTGTGCTCTTAATTGCTTTTACTGCAATGCCTTCAACTTAGCATCCACTTTCTGTCTCTCTTCTTATGTCACATGCAATTTGGTGATATTCTTTTTGTGTGTTCCATGTTTGTATGTGTGTATGTCTGTGTGCTTTTCCTTTATAATACTGCACTAATTCCACTTACGTTCTCTTTCTCCCATCTTGCCCACACTCTCTGCGTTCACGGGACTCTCCAGTGTGAAATGAGCGACTCAGCGCCTAATACACCCGGTCCCTGCTCGGCACCCAAAAAGTATTATCGTCATGCGGCTCACAGGTGAGTGCAAGTCACACACACACACAGGCACACCTACTTGCGTGTGTGTGTAGAATTTTTTCTAATTTGTTAAGATTCCCATGACATACTACTCAAATTGCGGCACTAGTTAATTGAGTCACTAGTGTTGTGCAATGGGAGTTTTGAATTCTAAGTCATCATGTTCCAAGTTATAGACTTCCTAATCGGTTCTATATATATGTCTATCCGTCTGTCTGTTTCAGAGGCTAAAAGAGCTCTATAAAACTCTATATAGCAATTTACTCTATAAATATACTCTATTTAAGGAAATATAAATATTCCACACTATTCGAAAAGATTTGCGACCTTGTCAATATAATTGAAGACATGCGCGTGACGTCACATCTAGTGCGTTAAAAGGGCGTCGTTTGGGAGGGGTATTGTGGCTCAGATGGAGACCTTAGATAAACCAACGGGTACTGTAAACAAGCCCAACGTGTGGCCGACATCGAGAGCCGTCTCCTTTCTGCTCATTATACTGTCAAGATGGAACCGACTGTGTTCTTATCATCAGTGACACTTTTGTTGTTGTGACTGTTGCTTTTACTGTTATTTTCTTTGACACTGTCAAGGTTGACATAGGTCAGCGTATTTAGTGAAAAGTTCTATGCAAGTTTAATCAGTGTCAAGGTTGATTAAACTCAAATTGGCCTAAAGACGTGACTTGCTGTTAAGCTTATGACAAGAACAAAGTGGGAATATCGAATATCGATGTATTCATGGGAGAAGGTTTGGAAATAGAAGCAGTTAAAGGCAAAAACTTAACAGTATCTTAAGATTAACTTATAGAGGTACAGGCATAATGCTAATGCTAATGCTAATGCTAATGCTAATGCTAATGCTAATGCTAATGCTAATGCTAATGCTAATGCTAATGCTAATGCTAATGCTAATGCTAATGCTAATGCTAATGCTAATGCTAATGCTAATGCTAATGCTAATGCTAATGCTAATGCTAATGCTAATGCTAATGCTAATGCTAATGCTAATGCTAATGCTAATGCTAATGCTAATGCTAATGCTAATGCTAATGCTAATGCTAATGCTAATGCTAATGCTAATGCTAATGCTAATGCTAATGCTAATGCTAATGCTAATGCTAATGCTAATGCTAATGCTAATGCTAATGCTAATGCTAATGCTAATGCTAATGCTAATGCTAATGCTAATGCTAATGCTAATGCTAATGCTAATGCTAATGCTAATGCTAATGCTAATGCTAATGCTAATGCTAATGCTAATGCTAATGCTAATGCTAATGCTAATGCTAATGCTAATGCTAATGCTAATGCTAATGCTAATGCTAATGCTAATGCTAATGCTAATGCTAATGCTAATGCTAATGCTAATGCTAATCATAATGATATTACCAATGACAATTAAGCATTATAATAGTTTAAGTTGAGTTCCTTTTAACTCTCGATCCTTAGTTTCCCCTTACGATTTCTCTCAGTGCATTAGTGTCGCCTGCTAATGCTAATGCTAATGCTAATGCTAATCCTAATGATATTACCAATGACAATTAAGCAATATAATAGTTTAAGTTGAGTTCCTTTTAACTCTCGATCCTTAGTTTCCCCTTACGATTTCTCTCAGTGCATTAGTGTCGCCTGCTTACGTATATAGAACTATAGAATTTTAGGTAGAGCAGCAGACTCGCTGCTTTCTGGACTGTTCGCGGCCAATGTCGAATGCAAAACTTTGCTGCTACCTTATCGCCTTATCTGTGACCGACAGACGCCGAGAGCAACAACAACAAACATTTAGACTATGAATGTTTACGTTTGATGTGTATACACTACAACTATAAGTATATGTATGTGTGTATGTACTCCTAGAGTCGGGGGCATTACTAAACAACAACTGACAAGTATTTCTGATATTTGAATAGTTCAATGAAGGCATCACGACTTGATCATGTGGTTTGTCATGTCTTTGGTTTAAACAAAGAAAAATTAAAATATTTTTCAATAAAATTAGTGAGAATTGTCTACAGCTTATTCACCCACTCACTGATCATCGTACAGACAAAATGATATGGTGTTTAAATTTTCAAACAGTTCCAAAAATTTCATCATTTCTTTGTTACAAAATGTTAGTGTATTTGTATCTCAACAATCAGTTTGTTTAACTATCAGTTTGTTAATTTGTTTTCGTTTTATTTTTGTTTTTGGTGTAAAAACACGTACGCATGTGTGTGAACATACTTACGTGAGAGAGTGTACGTACTTAATGTTGTTGGTTCCATATTATTAACCAGTTTTCCAGGCAGTTTGTTCAACAGATTTTTGAGTGGGATTTTTAGTGAGTGTCAACTGCATTTTTTACCCAATATCACACCTATACACACCCATACACTCACAGAAAATACATAGTATATACTAAATAGTATACACTATATAGTATATACATAGAAAATACTAAATTATTGACTGAAGTGTAAATAAACAATTGAGCGGTGAGAAAATCAGATGATTTTAATTTCAAAATACTTGAAATTTTTAAAAACACTGTGAAAAACATGAATAACCGCTGAATTTGGATTGCGATTATGATTGCAAAATACAAAAAAAAAAAGAAATAAAATAAATAAATAAAAAGAATTATGAATAGTCAGCTCTAATTTTAGCCATGTTTGTCATTAAAGTTGTCACATTGTTGTGGCTTTTTGTAAATATAAACCTCGTGATAACTCGGAGCAGCGATTATTATCAAGATAATGATTCATAACTGAAAATCTACAGGAAATGAGAAAGTTTACGTAGATAATTAAATGATTCTTTTCTGAAATATAAATTTTCCGACTCACCTTAACCACCTGAGCATAAATTGGCTAATAAAACAGATCAATAAAAAATATTAACATATAAATACCTAAAAGAGTTAAGCATATGCATGAATATATCTGTCTATATTTGTTTGTTTGGACAGACAAGTTAACTGGGCTTATATTAAATATTTATGAATCCACGCCGAGTGGAGCATTATTATAATTGGGCGCACAGTGGGTGCAGTAAGTCAGCAAACAAAAAAAATTTATAGATATATATATAGACAACAAATCTCTTTCAAATTTAAATTTTTTTAATTTTATTTAATCGGTTTGTGTCGAACGTTAACATTTTGCCGGCACTGTTAATTAATGCGGCCCCAATGACCAAAAAAAAATCAAAGCACTTTTGACAGCCAAAAGGTGTCAAAGCATTAAATTTGATTTGCATATTCAGATAACTGAATGAATTGGTAATATGAATATGAATCTGAATCTGAATCTGAATGCTTATAAAGTATTGTATAATCAGATTCATCGATCGCTCATAAATACGACACACGTTTCACTTTTCCCAAAAAGATAATAAAAGAAAAATCAAAAAAATTCCATTGTCAGTTTAGCCAAGTCACAAACCTACGCACAATTGAACACGCCCAAACACGATCGATGTTTGAACAGTCTTCTTTTACTTTTTCTTCCTCTTCTTCTTCTTGTTTTTTCATTATTTCTATTGCTATTTATAATTTCTCATTTGGTTTCAAACGTGTCGCTCCGACTGACACACTAAAATTTCCATTTGTCGCTGCTATTTTCGAGTGTACTTGTCTGTTCACTTTATGGCGTGAAGATAAAACGAGTAAAAAAAGAGCACTTGACAGCTGCACAGCGACCATTGTATGCTCTTTACTCCCTGTACATGTGGTGGATCATTGTAATGTTTGCATTTCATAATTGCTCTCTTTTACTGACCCTCAGCAGTGTCAATGCTGAAGTGTGCTCTCTCTTATTTATATGTACATACACACAATACGACCCACTACACATTGTTGTATTTATTGCATAAAAGGCATTGAATCAGCAACGCGACTCGAAGCGTCTACGTCAAGCAAGAACAACAATAACAACAACAACTAGCACACACAGCTGTGCTTTGTAAGTGCGCCTACTCTTTGACACGCAAGTATAAAGACGAAGAGCTTTCGACACTGCGACGCAAGAGAGGGATACAAAGAGAGAGAAAGAGAGAGCATGCGCGCGTCGCTCAGCTGCGTTCATTCTCTCAACTTTGCTTATTTGCCGTTTTTGTGTAAGTGTTGCTGCTAGTGTCGCTGCTGGCGCTGCTGCTGCTGCTTCCTTCCCATTTCTACTACGTTGCATTCGATGAGCGTCGACGTCGCCATCAGTTGAAATTCGAACGTTGACCGAAATTGTTGCGCTCGCCGTAAACTCTGCGCCTCTCAAAGCCAAACATAAAGACCAATTGTTAATACTATTAATGTACTTTTTTGTTTGTTAAATATTTTTTCATGTGAATGTGCATATATTTTATGTGACAAGCTTTCAATGCTCACAGCATAAATTGTCAAAAAAAAAAACAAGGAAACAAACAATAGAACGAAAGAGAGGAAAAGGGAGAACGATAGACAGAGAGAACTACACAACAATAAAAAAATAAACAATAACAATAACAATAAAGAACATCAAGAAGCAGAACATTGCGTGCCTTTGCCCACGCACAAGATCATTCCATAGTTACGTTGTGACGTTGCTGCGCAGCAGCTGATAAGACGCCACATTTGCTTGTTTTTGTTTTGTTTGCTGCTTCGGTTTCTTCTTTTATATATTTTGCACGCGTGCGCTCTCTCGCTCTCTCTGTTAGCGTGTGAGCTTTGCCTTTTGTGTGTGTGCTTGTGTGTTATTTTTTTTTTTTTCGCTTCGAGAGCGCTGAACTCTCGGTTTATCGGCAGCGACGCAGCGTCGCAACTCAGCTGGCATTGGTCTTTGGCGCTTTTGGCTATACAGTCGCAGTCGCAGTCACATTCGCAGCAGCAGCAGAAGAGGCAGCAGCAGTAACAGTAGCCAGCAAACAAATATGCCGCTAGCACAAGTAAAACAACAACAACAGCAACAACCATCACATTCCAAGACAACAACAGACAATATGAATTTAAATTCCGGTGCACACGAACGTCAACGCACACAAACAATTGGCGAAACGGACATGGATCAGTCTGTGCTTAATGGGCTTCACCTGGGCGTTGATGGCACAAGCAACTACCATGGTCATAAGCGTGAGCTGGGACACAGGTAAGCCAACAGTCGTCCCACACAGAGTCAACAAGTGACAGTTATCGATATATTTCGTTAAAATGGCAGCCATCTTGCAATCGTGATCCTTGTTTCGATTGTAAACTTTTGCGTTGCAATGAGCTTTTGTCTGTCGAGACCAACTCATCATTAGAGTGACCTTTTGTCTGTGACTGCATGTTATCTATTTATTTCCTTATCTATCCCCTGATTATTAATGCGATGCACATGAATTTCCTGATTTCAGCCACATATATACAATTTTAATCACTGATCTTTTGTTTAGAAAATCTCTGTCAAATACTTGCGTTAAAATGTCTAAAACTAAAAACTAAAACAGTATTTCCGTTTTCTTTGTTTTTTTTTTTCTTCAAACTATTATCTTAACTACTCTTTGAGTGGAAAGAAATTAAATTGTGATTCGCAATCGCTATTAAAATCAAATTATTGACAGTTATTACTATTTTCAGTGTTGTTAGGCGTCAAATTATCTACTCTCTTTTGTTGTCCATCTATCGATTATTGCATTAGGCGTAAATAAATAAATATTCGGTTTTTCGTGAGTATTCTTATCTGACGATTACTTATCATGCAAACGTCAACAATCTATCAAAACTAAAGTTCATATACTGCATTATCTAATCTCATTTGTATACTTATTAAACGCTTCTCGCTTTAGTTATGCTCTAACGGGAGCTGCACTGTCCGAGTACTTTATCATTAAGATAATTCTGTGAAAACCTTGGCCACAATTTGCATTTGCAGCTGCACTTTCACTTTGTGACGACACAGTCGTTTGATGTAATAAGAAGTGCTGCATATTTTAAGGCGCGCATGTGTACAAGGAGCAAAGCGAGGGGGTGGTAAAAGTGGAGAACTAGAAGATTGCAGAACATGTTGGCCAGTCAGTGAAGGTTTATGTGATTATTAATATGCCCTTGAGCATATTTGCATCTCTCTCTTTGTATCTATCTCTGTCTCTGTCTCTGTCTGTGTCTTTGTCTCCGTCTCGCTCTCGTGATCTATCATTCTATCTTTCTACATTTGCACCCTAAAAACCTTCCGGTTTTCCTTTTATTTTTTGTTGTGTTTTTAGTTTTAATTAATAGTGAGGCGCTTGCTGGCAACTTGCCTAATTGCTGTCGTCGTTTAGGTTTTGCCGGTAACACGCGACGTATGCGCAATTTCGTTGGTTTTTTTTTTTTGCTTTTTTGTTTACCCTCTTTGCTCCCCGCCTCATTTTGATTTAAGTCAATTAATGTTATTTTGCTTAGCCAGCCAGCCAACTAATCTCCGCTGTTAATCAATTTTGATTAGTGCTAAACCTTCCGCCCCAATCTGCCCACCGACCCCCAACTGCCCCGCCTCCTATTGGTTGTTTATGTTATGTTCCTCGATTGTAAATTGAATTCACATTTCTTGGCTCCCCTTTATGTCTCGCTTAAAACTGTTAAATGCATTTTAACATTTTTGATTTCCTCTTCTTTCTCTTTTTTCCACCCGGAAAAACATTTTATCATCGAGTTAAGACTAGAGACGTGACTTGCACCTGTTCACACAATTGGTCGGGGTAGTTGTCTTAAATCAAAAGGCTTTGCGCATAGCAAATATGCTCTACCCTCCCGTCTCTTTGTCCCTACCTTCGTCCCTCTTCTGCTAGATTTTCAGCTACAAATTGGCCAACAAGCGAGAAATTCGCTGTGGGTCACGTTGTTGAAACTTTGCAACATTTTGCGACGCCGGAAACGGAAAAGCCAGAAACGGCAATGACAGCAATGGCAACAATTGCAGCAAGCTGCAGAATCAGCAGAAAAAGTTAAACGCAATTTGCATCTCATTCAAATTCTCATGTGAATTGTATTTTATAGTTTTTTACAGCATTTTTTTTTTTTCATTTTTTATTTTATTTTAATTTTTAATTTGCATTTTAATTTCTTTTCATTTTTTTGGTTATTTGGAATCCTCTCAATTTATTTTAAATTCCAGCGAAAAAAGTTCTTATTTTTTGGTGATTTCGAACAAAGTAATTATTAATGTTGTTATTCATTTTTTTTGTTGTATTATTGTTACCGTTATTGTTATGGCTCGTGGCTCTTTTGGCGCTTAATTTATGCGGCTATTTCCAGTTCTCTGCACATGAGCGACAATACTTCATATGGACTATGCAATGGGGATTAAATAATTAAATATTTAACAAGAGTTAAATAAGTGAACAGTATCAGCGGAGAGTTATAGGTTAAGATAGAAAGATAAATAGATAGATGGATAGATAGATAGAAAGATACATATATTGATAGATAGATCGTTTATGGGAAGATCGATAGAAGATGTGTGGATTTCAGATAGGTTAATTATATAAAATATTTTATATACGTATATCGCTTAAAAGTATATCGAACATCGATATATATATATATATTTAGATTCATCGATTTTCGATAGACAGATTATTTATGCATCGATTATAGAAAGAAATATAATTTATAACTAATATTGATATACCTATAATTGATGTATTTGTAAACGATCTATCTATAATCGATACATAAATAATCGAACAAATATCGATTATAAATATAGCGGTTATAGATACACCATATACATATCTATGTAGATCGATTATTGTTAGATAGCTTTTATATATATATATATATATATATAAAATATATATATATGTATATATATATCTGTTATAAATAGATCACGTATATCGACTAGCAAGAAATCGATTATATAGATAAAGTGCAAATATATCGCTTATAAATAGTTTAATTTTAGTTGGATCGTTTAGAGGCAGATCGGTTATAGTTGGTTAGTTTTTTACTAAGTTTTATAATAAACTAAAAGTAAACAAATAAGAAAGGCTACAGTCGAGCGAGCCGACTGTAGACCCCGTACTCATTCTAGTGCGTGTTTTACCATACAAATAAGTAATTTTCGGCCGATTTGTCCTATGGGAGCTATAGGCTATAGTTGTCCGATCCAGACCAAACTTAGTGAGTATAGTTATAATGGTACCATAAACATAATGTGCTAGTTTGGTTACAGTCGCTCAACTTACACTTCATGTCTCCATACAAATCACCAATTTTCGGCCGATTTGTCCTATGTGAGCTATAGGCTATAGTTGTCCAATCCAGACCAAATTTGGTGAGGATAGTTATAATGGTACCATAAACATAATGTGCTAGTTTGGTTACAGTCGCTCTACAAAAACTTCATGTCTCCATACAAATCACGAATATTCGGCCGATTTGTCCTATGGGAGCTATAGGCATTAGTTGTCCGATCCGGACCAAATTTAGTGAGGATACTTGGATAGGTACCATACACATAATGTGTGAATTTGGTCTCCCTAGCTCTTGTCGTTTTCAAGTAATGGTGATGTGAAAATAGTTTTTTACAATTTGCGGGGGCGGTAGGGGGCGTGGCAAAGATTTGAAATAAACTTGATCTGCTCGCGAAGCAGACGGACTTTCATTCCAAATTTGGTGGCTCTAGTTAAAAAGATCCAGGTGATTATACAGACGGACGGACAGACAGACAGACGGACATCGCTATATCGTCTCGGCTGTTGATGCTGATCAAGAATATATATACTTTGTGGGGTCGGAAAAGCCTCCTTCTGCCTGTTACTCACATTTCGCTTCAGACAATTTAATAGACCCCTATACCTTTTTTAAGGGTACAGGGTCTAAAAATTTGCAGAAAAGTTTAATTTACCATGAAAATAACATTTGATTTATAACATCTCAATTTGTTATTAACATTAATATATATTATGCTGATACACCTTTTTGAACACGTAATTTATTTGGCTTTAATTCAATTTTATGGCTATAATAAACCAATTTATGTGATCCCCCACTTCCTACCCCCCGATTTGTTCACACTTTTAGCCAAAATCTGATTTGTTTTGATGGCTTGAAGATAAACCAATCATATGATATGATTAATAACAACATGCAAATTTAATATTGCAAAAATATGTTTTCGATTTTCTTTTTTTGGTTTTCATTTTCCCATCAAATTAGCGGGAAATGCATGAAAATCAACCAAAAAAAAAGTTTGAAATTGCAATTAATTATAGTGAAACTTGTACCATATATGACACTTGTCAATAATATTTTGTTATAATGTTATTAAGCATCTAATTTATTAACGAATTTACGTAGGAAGCAGCTAGACAGAGAGAGAGAGAGAGAGAGAGACAATGGGGGAGAGAGAGGGAGAGTCTTGTTGTTTATATTGACTGCGCGAATTACATATTAATGCGAGTGTCATTAAAATGCAAATAACATTTGAGTAAGCCACTAGTGTCACGCCCCCTTTTCTAGACTTACAGCCACGCCCACTCCCAGGCCCATGCTAACCGTCACGTTTACGACTTTAAAAACGGAGCAAAAAAATGCTCGTAAAATGAAAAAGAATAAGAAACAAGAGAAAACACCTTCACAAAAAAAAAAAAAAAAAAAAAAAAAATAGAGAACTTGGCATTCAAAACCTCAAGCGTTTACTACGTGCTTTTCGCGATTTGCATCCTGAATTCTTGTCGACCAAGATAGAACAATGTGTGTACCACGAGACAATAATTAAACATTCTGTAGATTTTCTTTTGGAAACTTTAATTTACCTTTTGGGGTTAAGTTTATTAAGTTTAAACTTTACATTCCAAAAGTTCTTCCTTATAAATAGTTATTACTTTAAGAATGTATAAAAATTGTATTAAGACTGTAAGTCTATATCTCGAATGACACATTGCCCGATCACTGTAGGATGCAGATGCAAAGGGACTCAAACTATCCAAATTGTAGCAATATTCTGATCAGATAATTTATTAACTATATTTGCGTATAACTTTTCATACTTATAACTGTTTGAAACTAATTCAAAAAAATTGTTCATGAAATATAAATTATTTTAAATTTTTATAAACAATTTTCTTTTCTAAAAGTTTACTTTAAAAATAACTTCATTCAAGGTGAGAAATAATTAATCTATTGATAAGAATGTTTCTTGTTGCTATGAAATTGAAATGGAATCTTTTTTTTTTTTTTGACTTAAAGTATCTCTTAATGCACAGAAAATTTGATAAGAATAAGTAAATGTTAAAAAAAAAACCAACTCATATTATTTTTAACTAGTGTAAATTTGTTGATAAGAAATTTACAATTGTTTTGACTTTACACAATTTAATCAAGAGTAGAAGAAATCTTCGTCTATAGCATCGTTATAAGCATTAAAAAGTTCTTTGATCAATTTATGTTTCCAAGAAAGATTTTTGGCGAATAGAATTTCAACTTTATTCAAGTTAATCATGAATTTCTCTTATCATTTCCGCGGCGAATCTTTAGAAGTTATCATGAATGATTTGTTAATCATATTAGATGATTCTCACGATGCTTTTGTACCTATTATACATATAGATAATGAAATAATACAGATTTAGTTTAGTGAATTTAATTTAGTTTTATTTATTTAGTTGATCAATCAGAAAGGGTCCAAGTAGAAATCGCTTGGGGTTCTATGCGCCCTGTTATTGCTTGCATCCCTTAGTATCTAATTAGCCCGCCATTCACATTCCCAGTCAGATACAGATTCAGATTCACATGCTAAGCCGCCCTCAATCAATTGACAAGTTGAACTAGGCACCGTGTATTGCCGTGTATTATCCCCAAAATGGGCAGCAGACAACCCCTACGAATCAACCTCTCTCTGTCTCTCTTTCTTCACCCTCTCACCCCCTCCATGCCACACCACTAGCCTCCCCACCCTAAATTGACAGTGGACCCAAGGTCACACGCAATGGTTCGACTTTGTTGAAAATTGAAAGTGCGAGTTGAATTTTGTTTTGTTCCGTTTATTATACCCGTTACTCGTAGAGTAAAAGGGTATATTGTATTCGTTGCAATGTATGTAACAGGGAGAAGGAGACATGGCAGACCCCATAAAGTATATATATTCTTGATCAGCATGACTAGCCGAGTCGATATAGCCATGTCCGTCTGTCCGTCTGTCCGTCTGTGTGAACAAAAGGATCTCAGAGACTATAAGAGCTAGAAAGGCCCGAGTGGTCGCAAACGAAAGATAAAATGCCCAAGCAGTACAAGTTTGCTTTTGTTTTTTGACACGCCCACTTTAGGGCGTTCTATGTGCATACAAAGGTAAAAACAGGTAAAAATAGCATGTTTTAGTATAGAAAACTTTTTTGTTAGTAATGCTATCTAAACCAAATTGACACAGAAAGTACACGTCTAGGGATTACGTATACTGACCAAGTTTGATCCAAATCGGACAACTATATCATATAGCTCCCATAGGGACAATCGGTCAAAAATACGCTCCAAATATGAATTTATATGAATAACTTTTTGCGTTGGCCAACCAATCGAAGTGAAACTTACACAGAATATATCTGTCAATAATATAAACATATTGACTAAGTTTCATCCAAATCGGACAACTATATCATATAGCTCCCATAGGGACAATCGGTCAAAAATACGCTGTAAATATGATTTTGTATGAAAATTTTCTACGTTTCTCAAGTCATCTGAATTAAAACCAATAGGGTCGATTACCTAACCGACTGTAATATTATTAATATTATTAATAATATATTATATTGTTAATAATATAATTAAACTGAGTAACGGGTATCCTAAAGTCGCGAGGCGACTATAGCATTCTTTCTTGTTTTTTTTTAGTTTTTGTTTTCATTTGCATTTTTAGACCCTGTACTGTTTTCAAAACACCATAACTAGAAAACTACTGAAGTAATGTCAACCAAATTCACGCATTTTGTTTATAGAATTCATGTTTGTATATTGGCTTAATTTGCTATTTCTATATAGCTATTATAAGACTAAAAGAAAGTAAATCAGTGATAAGCAGGATAAACCCAATACATTTGAAATAAACTCTTTTATGATATAATTTTTGTTAGGAATCGGATACATATATCAGTCATAGACCAGTCATTAGACTAGGTGCTTAAAATAAAATTTTGATCATACTGACTGTGTTATAAAATTGAAAATGCTTACTTCAGAATGAGTACAGGGTATTTAATAGTCGACTCACTCGCCTGCGACTTTTCATACTATTTTTCTATTTAATATTTAGTGTTGTGACACGCACACAACCCACATAGTTTTTCACTTACTAAACTGATCTCTGGTCAGGGGCTAAACAAGTTCTACACAGTGGATATTATAGAACAGGTCGTCGTCATCATCATCACCATCATCATCATCATAATCATCATCATGATTAGCTACGCGCACCTCGTCGACTTGTTATTCTTATTCGCTATATATTTTTTTTTTTTAGCAAATTTCGACTCAGTTTGGTTTCGCTCCAAGTGCAGTTTGGACGACGAGACACGACGCGAATTTTGAAAAATCAAAAAATATTAATACTAACAACAAAAAAGGATTCCAAGCATTTGTTGTATGTGTGTGTGTGTGTGTGTGTTGTTTATTGTGTGTTGTTTATTCTGATTGTTGTGACGGTTTGTGCATAAATAAAGCTAAATTTTCTCTTAAAGTTTCTAAAATTGTGTTTGAAGCGTTTTGCTAGACATCAAATGAAATTCTATATTTTATAAAATATTTTGTTTTTTAATTTTATTCGTTGATTTATAAATTTATATACAAAAATTAAAAATTACAATTTTTTTTTTTTTTTTTTTTTTTTTTTTTTTTTTTAATCACAAACAATCTAAAATTCTTATATTTCCGATTACTTATATTTTTTTGTTTACTTCTTTCCCAATTTTCTTTATCTTTTGATATATTCGATTCCACTTTTTGCTTTAAGGTGCTAAAGTTGATCTATGTACCTTCAATCAGTGTTTACCGCCTTTAAAGTAATTTTTTTTTGCTTTGTTAGCTCTCTTCATTCCTTTCTGCCATACCTCTCGTCTCAACTCTCTGCTTTCCATCTAGTTCTATTGTCCGTGGTCCTTCGGTATAATTCGTTTATCCTTCTGGGCTTTAATCCTATTTGATTTTCTCACTTGTCGAGCACAAAAGTATCCTTCAGTTCGTTTTTTTTTTTTTTTTTTTTTTTTTGTTGGCCCGTGTAAATGGTTTTCCTGTAGCACTTACTGTCACATGTTGTTGCCATGTTTGTGCCTGTCTGTGCGTGTATGCGTTTGCTCGAATGTGCCTGCTTGAACGTGTGCGTGCGTGTATGTTTATGTTTGTTTGGCTATTTGGTTTTGTGGTTATGCTTATTAAGTCAATTATCGCCCAATTGTGCCGACACCGATACGCATGTGGCCAGTAAGTGGTTCCTGGTCCCAGGTCCCAGGTCCCATACATACCAGATCCCTGATCCTATGTAACAGCTCTGTTAGACCTTGAGTTTTAATTGGAAGCACACACACACATACACACACACATACACACACACATACACACACACATACACACACACGTACATACACACACGCACGAAAGTTGCCCAAAACACAACAATTCCTTTACAGGACTTATGTCCCTCCCTCTTTTGACCTTGCCGTCTCCCTTTCACTACCCCTCACCACACTGTCCCTGACCTTGGACCATGGACAATTCAATTTGCTTGAGCTTTGGGGCTTAAATGAAATTCGAATGGGGTTTTTTGGCTTCTAATTGAACAAAATGCCTGCATACCTTGAATAATCACACAAACTGCAAATTGCATCAAACTTCACTTGAATGACTTTCATCCAAAGTGTGTGAAGTTTACAGTGAATTCACAACAAGAACTGCAAAAAACTAACACTAAATTCCTTAGTGCCAAACTATTGGGAAACCAAAAGGAATTTTATTAGATTTTAAAGCAGTTTTCTCAACCATTTTTGTATTATTATTTTGCTTAGCCTTTCATGACTAAAATTCTAAGTATTCTATAGAATTTTCTTCACGTTTACAAACCGAGTACAAACCCTCAGTGGGAGGGGGGAATAAATTGATTGGTGCACTTGGATTCTCATGTATTTTCCTTGCATCAGATTTTAAGTAGGGTTTTTCAGGAAATTACTGCTTCCTGGATAAGTGTTCAGCCCCAACTGTTGTTGATTCCTTTGGCAATTTGTGACTGTGCTGTGCATCATTTGTCCAACTGAGAAGCACAGAGAATACAAAAAGCAGTTGTGTCAAGCTACGTGCAGTTTACACGTGTCCCACAACAACAACAACAACAACAATAGCTACAACAAAGACATGTAAAACAACAATACTCGAATTTCTAAAATGCAAACTGCATTTAATGACATTGCCATTGACAAAAGGAAACATAAACTTCAAACTAAGCTCATGTGAAATTTAACTCTGTGTGAGAACAATGCAAATTATGACGCATACGCAGCATTGTCCATGACATTCTCGTGATCCTCTGTTGACATTCGAGAATACCAAGAAAAAAATTACTCACTTATTTGCATCTCTTGTTTATTTTTCTTGTGAAATTTTTTGTTTTGTTTCCCCTGTAAAAATGTAAGAAAATTAAATTCTCTTTGAAAACAGAAAATTGTTTGAAGTTAAAGTCAAACTTAAGTTTTGATAAAATCTATGTTTTAACTAGTATGTTAATGAAATTTTGACAATTAATTAATTTATACAGTTTTATTGGAAGTTAAACAAATAATTATTTTTAAAATTCTAAAAAATTTGAAGCACAGTTAAATACCTTTAAGGCAATGCACTACAGAAATCACTGTTTTCCTGCACAATTGGAACTTTTTTTAAACACATTTAAAGTTTTGAATAATTTTTGTTTAAATTCAAAGCTTTTCCCTAAACTAAAGAAATAATTGCGCACTTTCATTTGGTTTGAAATGTTTTATAGCTCAGTTAAGCGTGAATTGTTGCTTTCAACTAACGATGTTATTCAAAATAGCATGTATCTGTTGTTAGGGTGACCGTATTTGATGCATTACGAGCTGCTACAATGGCCTTGTGTGTGTGTGTGGGTGTGTGGGTGTGTGTATGTGTATGTGTGGGTGTGCATACGCCATATGTGTGACATATGCCATTGTCCTATAGTGACCATGTCCTGACCATATCCAGGACATGTCCACGACCAAGTCACATGTAATTGGCAACTGTGGCTTAGATTGCCATTATTCCGATTCAACGGAATCAAATCAGCACCACAACGAGCACAGACACGGATATCGCGATACAAACTTGTTGTCGCCCTTTTCAATTCCGAGTAAGGATAACAGCAATAACAACCAACTGACACTACTGTCCACTGTCCACTGTCCACTGTCCACTGTCCACTGTCCACTCTCGTTTATTGAATTGCTCCTACGGCTAAAGCAGAACTTGATGGAAAACACGACACTTTCCCAAAGCTTTAACTATCAATTTTTCATTTTCCCCTCACCCAAACCAAAGTAAAACAATACAACTGTTGAGCAGGAGTTTCCTTGTGGAATGTATAAGATTTTTGACGAAGAGTTTATCAATAAATAACACAAAGTTTTTAAAAACTAAACAACTAGTTAAACGGTTTAGTTTAACAATAGTTTTATGTCAACTGATAACAATTTATTTTTGTCGTATTTATTAAGAAAAATTCACTTGAAAGCAATTAGAATTCTTTTGCTTATGTTAAACTATTAAAATTTTAAACTCTAAGCATTTAAAAACTAATAGTGAAAATTTAAAATTAATTTTTTTAACTATTCAAAGTTAGCTAAAAAATAGTTTATTAAAAACTTGAGGACTTTAGCATTTAAAGTTAATGATATTTAATATTAGTTTAAGATAAAGCTCCGCTTAATTTACTTTCTCCTCGCACAAAGTAAACTTTTTAAGTAAAATATAAATAAAAGATATATATTTATAGAAATCATATATTGTCTACTGTCTTGATTGTCAAGTAAACAAATCTCAACAACTGTTTCAAACCCATTTACAACAATCGAAGACAACAATGCAAAATAAGAACAATAAAAACACAAACTTAAGCAAAACGACAACAAACAACAACTGAGTAGCATTAAATGCTTATTTACACATACAAACAAATAAACAACAACAACAATCACTGTCACAACGTTGACATAACACAACAACAACAACAACAACAACAGAAATAATGCAACAACCTCTTAATTCGTAAGTGCGAAAAGTGTAAACAAATTGAGAAATAAACAAACTCAAGTGTGCCAAACTGCACCTTAATGAATGAATGAATCAAGCTAATTAGTTAAGCTAATTGATTTGTCTGTTTTACCCTGCTCGACTAGCAGTTACCCTGTACAGCCCTTGATAGGCTACAGTCGCGCAAGTCGACTGTAAAAGACCCCGTACTCATTCTAGTGCGCGTTTTTCCATACAAATCACCAATTTCGATCGATTTGTCCTATGGGAGCTATAGGCTATAGTTGTCCGATCTAGACCAAACTTGGTGAGGGTAGTTTTAATGGTACCATGCACATAATGTGTAATTTTGGTTTCAATCGCCTTATTTTAACTACATGTCTTCATACAAAATTACCCATTTACGGCCGATTTGTCCTATGATAGTCATAGACTAAAGTTGTCCGATCCACTTCAAAATTGGTTAGGATAGTTATAGTGATACCATACACATAATGTGTAAATTTGACATGGCAACAATTTGAAATAAACTTGATCTGCGTACACTATAGACGGACTTTCATTACAAATTTGGTGGCTCTAGCTCTTATAGTCTCTGAGATCTAGGTGGTTGACTGAGCAGTTGATGCTGATCAAAAATATGTATATACTTTAAAGGGTAGGGCACGCCTCCTTCTGTCTTTTACACACACATTTCGCTTCTGACAAACCTAATAGACCCCTTCTTTTTTTTTTAGAGTACGGGGTCTACAATATGTTTTATATTAAAGCATTATCCTAAATATTATATCATATATGTACATATGTAGACAGTGCCAATGCACTTGATAATTAACTCGTGTTTGTTAAAGCAAACAATTCAAAATTGTAAATAAATAAAAAAACATGGAATGGTAATGTCAACAACCCAATTAAAATAGCAATCTATAGCGGCAGTAACAGAAATGAGGAATCTTAAAAACATATAAAATATTTAATACACTGTTAAAAAAAATTGACAACTTCTAAAAACAGAAATATGTTTTAAAAAATAAAAGTATCTTGCAATTAATTATTATTTTTAAACTTAATCTTATTTTATGTGTGTTCTTTATATTAACCTGTCTACTTAAATCACTTCTAATACTAGAAACTTCCTTTTTTAAGAACAACAACTTGTTTTCTTCAGTGTATTTCGAATCTTTATATAAATTCATATGCTGGTAACCTTAACAATTGCACTCGAAGTGATTTGCTAGCTGATGCAATTAAATAATGAGTTGAGATTGCAGCCTTATCAACGAGCAGCATAAGAAAAACACATATTTTAGTATATAGTATTTAAATACATACAAATATGTATATATATATATTTAAAAATTGGAATAACAAGATTGAAATAAGATTGCGCACTTTGTCGCTCGATCGCTGATCAACAAATTTGAATAACAAATGTTTTCAGATTTAACGATTTGACGATTTGACGATTTATCGATTGACGCATTCATAAGACACACGACAATTGCAGCATTTTGATGGCCTTTATGGTGACTTTCGATACATAGCCATAAATATTGCTCATACGCAATGTTGTTGCCAATCCAAAGTACATACTTTTCTTGAATTTATTAGTGCGTAGTTGGCACATTTCAAAAGCTTGTGAAATTTTCCAATAAGTCATGGTCCCCCCCCAAAAACAAAAATTACGTCAACAAAAAACAACTGAAAAAAAGTTATGGCCAAAATCAAAGAGTATTCTTCATGTTGGTTATATTTGTGATCAGAGAATTTCTGAGGTCATAGCCTTCAACTGATTTATATACTCAAGTTTAAGGGCTTTAAATGCAATCAATCAATCAAGCTGATAATCCAATGGACTTAAAGAAGCTTCAAAAGTCATTAAACTAAGGAAATTTTAGACAAATGTTAATTGCCTTAAAAAAGTCTTTCAAAATCCCTATGATTGCTTACAATTGTGAAATGCAGATTAAATTTCATAAAACGAGAATATTTTGATATTAAAAGATCAATTTTATTTGGTTAATTGATTAAAACAGCTTTAATTTATCACATTATTCAATTGACTTTGCTAATTAAAGCATTAAATAAATAATAAATAAATTAAAATAATATTAAAAAGTTAAATAATAAATTCGCTTTGTTTTTTATTGATTTTATTATGCTTTTATTAGTTAAATTAAATGCAATAATTTAAACTCTGCGCATTTGCTAACAGTTTTATGTCGTTTTAATTATTCCAAATGCACAACGCATATAAAATAAAATCCAACAATTTATGGGATTACAATTTGTGCTGAGTATTTATGCAAATACTAATAATGAATATATATTTATATATGTATATATATTCATTAGCATTTGCTATATTTTTATAAATTGTCGCGCAGTCTGATGGCAAAAATAAGCCATCACGAAAATCAGTGAAATGAAATGAAATCGTAAGATTAGCGACAATTTATTAACATTTATTGAGCTATTTATAGAGGATTTCTCGGACAGGGTCAACAGGCACTATTCAACGTCCTATAGTTATTATTCATTTATAAATGTTCTCTGTGAAAAAATGGGATTCATGAAAATTTGCAACAGCGCGTAAATTGAATATTGGCAACGTTGCCCGAGCATAAAATTAATAACTTCAGTTTTGTTTTCATTTGTTTGGGCACATTTTTTGGAAATATTTTTAATTTATAACCATCTCTTCTGCACTTTGACCCCTAACAGAGTGTGTAAGTGTGTGTGTGTGTGTGTGTATTACAGATTTATGCAGTTTGCTTGAATTTGGGTTAAACAACAAGCGTTCCAAAACAGCAGCAGCAACAACAACAGCAACAACAAGCGCTGACTGCAGTGACAAGGATGCAACTTTTCGCTTATTTGGCAAATTTTCAAGTGAAGCAAATTGGAAAGGGACAACAAAATAAATAAAGGCACACACAAACTCACAGACACAAGTGTGTCACAACAAAAGTACGAACAGTCCAAAAAAAAACAAAAAAATTTAACTCAAACAAACCGAACTCCAAATTTACTACACAGTAAAAAAAGAGCTGTTTTTTAAATTAGGAAAAAGGCACTCTTCTTTATAGGTATAGCTTAAATACAAGATTAAATATTTATTTTATAAAAGTCAACTGAATTTTAACTACATAAAAAGTAAACTAAAATCAATTGAGTCAAGTGTGCGTATACGTAATATTTATCTGCTTTATCCCGCATAAATACATACATACATATATTCGAAGCTGCCACATCTTCGGCCTCTCAAGCAGCTCGAAACAGTTGACAAGCTCATTAAATGAGTGAGAGCAACCGCAAAGCAAAGTGAGTTGTCGTCTCGAACAACTCGATTCCTAATGAGTTTTACCGCAAAAAGGGGGCGACATTGTCAGTGGGCGTGTCTACGCCGCAGAGCTGTCAGTGACCAGACAGCGGACAGAGTGTAGGGTTGGTCTTTTCGGGGGGCGTGGCGACGTCCACAAAAACTTTTTAGTTTTAATTTTTTGTTGTTAAATTTTCGGTTTTTTAACACTAATTGCTAGTCGCAGAGCAAAAAGTTGAAAACCGCATGGAACCGAAAGCTGCTAAAATGAAGCAAACGATTATATATAATCATTTTTGAAGTTTTTTCATTATAATGTATTAAGTTTCGCATTCGATTTGACTTTATTTGATTTGATTTGATTGGATTTGATTTCATTGCTTTAAATCTCGCTTTATTTCATTCCAATTTGCACTGCACTTTTAATTCGACTTGATAAACTTTTGACCCGTCGCGTCGTCGGTGCAAATAAAGGGGAAAACGTGTTGCGATTTGCAATTTGCAATTTGCGATAACAAAACTCAAGCGTCACAAGTGAATGGCTATTAAGAATATGCATTTGCACATATTTTTGTGAAATGTTCGTAATTGAAATCCATTTTATATAATTTTTTATACATATAATATTCGAGTTGAGTTTTATTTGAGAAATATATAAAATATATTTAATCCCTGAGGACTTTAAAAGTTGGGGAAACTTATCTTTATTTTTAATTTAAATTATATTAAGATTACTATAAATTACTTAAAAGCAAAACAAAGTAAGGTTGTGTTTATTATCAATATAGTGTTAATTAATGTTGAAAAGAATAATAGTTGAAAGACTATTGCATAAATTAAACACTTTTTAAGGACTAAATCATAGTTCTTCTTTGCTGCGGCGCTTGTTTTGTACTTGAATTAGAAATGCATTCAGTAGAAATATAAGTCTTGCCAGTCATTATTAATTTATTACAAAATAAGTTCAGCTTCTTTCATAAAATTTGTTTAAAGCGCAGTCGTGTACTGAGGCGAAAGATTTGTGTTTTCTGAATAAAATTAGCTCAATGATTTCAATTCAATTCAAAAGTGTTTGAAAATGGGAAAACTTTTACTTGGTATCGTTTTGCATATATTTAAGTCACTATTAACAATTTTAAATCAATTCTTTTCATAAATAAGAATTAAACTGTTTATGAACTCTAATTACAGTTTGTTATTCAATTAATCAAATGAAATGTGGCGCTTTTAATTAAGTGTTACATTTTACATAATTAATTTTATGGACTGCCTGAAAGTATGCAACAATTTTATTAAAATTGAAAAAAGCTTCATAGCAGTTTTCATAAACGCTCTTTGGTGTCCAGAACTTATAAGTTTATATTATTCAAATAATAAAATGTTTGTTTTATCTATTAATTATTGAATTTTCTTTTATCACAGAGTCTTTGTAAACCGCTCGCTGCATTTGGAGAACATTAAGTACTATGGCTTCGATATGGACTATACACTGGCTGGTGAGTTCTTCGACTAAGCTTATTTCTACAAACTTTTTTTTTTTATTAACTTTTTGCATTTTCAGAATACAAGTCTCCGCAATACGAACAGCTGGGCTTCAATTTGGTCAAGGAACGTTTGGTGTCCATGGGCTATCCCAAGGAGATACTGCAATTTGAATATGATCCGACATTTCCAGTACGTGGACTTTGGTTCGATACCCTTTATGGTAATCTCTTGAAAGTGGATGCCTATGGCAACATTTTGGTCTGTGTCCATGGCTTTGAGTTTATCAAACAGTAAGTTCTTAAAGCTACAAGAATTCTTAACCAAATGTTATAATTATTTCAACTTTAGTCACCAGGTATATGAACTTTATCCGAATAAGTTTCTCAAATTGGACGAGTCACGAGTTTATGTACTAAATACTCTATTCAATTTGCCGGAAACCTATTTGTTGGCCTGTCTCGTTGATTTCTTTACCAATAGCAGTGAGTTTGTTCGGTAAGTTGAAGTATTTAATTGATTTAAAATAAAAAATTTGAAGAAGTTATTTACTTTAAGTCTATCTGATCGCATTGTTTCTTATATATCTTATCTATCTTGTCTATCTATCCTATCGATCAAACTCTTTCTCTATATACTCTACAGCGTTGAACGCGGCATCAAAGCTGGTGATTTTCTTTTTACCTATAAGTCGATTTTCCAGGACGTGCGTCGCGCCGTCGACTGGGTGCATTCCGATGGCGATCTGAAGCGTCGTACTACACAGGTGAGTCATGTTATGTTACTAAGAATTTCAGTTTCTCTCTATGTGTCCTGTTCAATTCTTGATTGATTTTACATACTTATTCCAAATGTTTTTCATTTTGTTTGACTCACAAACATGTTACCCCCCTAGATTTCATGTTTACTCATCTCGTTTCTTTGCTTTTCTCCTTCACTCGTTCACTGTCACTTCATTTCAAGAGAAAATCTGTTCTTAGCCGTGCTCTCAAAGGGTAGAAAAGCATATTAGTTTGTGCAAAATTATGTAGAAGTTTATGAAAGAGAAGTGCATTAGTCTTTCTGGATTATTTGTTAATGCTACACATAAAGCAAAGGTTTGCTTAAAAAGAGACTTTAGTTTAATTTTGTTTTTAGTATGAAAAACTGTTCTATGGTTTTTCTATGCATCTCATAAGGCAACAAAGATTATAAATCCAAGAATTAGAATTACTTTTTACTAGGAATTAAAATATGCTTAAGTCAAGAACTGCAGGTTTAATTTATGTTTGAGTTGAATTTATTCTTCTTTATTAAATCAAGCTCTATTCAGTCAAGTCAAGTCAAGTGAATAGTACACTGAGTCATTAAAAATAGCTAAAGTTTAAATGAAAACTGTTTAAATTTTAAAATTTTTAAGTTTAAATTACAAAAATGTGAGTTTAAGTTTACAAAATTTAGTTAAGTTCACTTTTCATAACACATTTATAGAGAACTTACAAACTAAGTTTAAGAATTTTGGTACTTAGATCAAGTAAATGTAGAATTTTAATTAATATTCCCACATTTGCGGCTCTTAAAAGGAAAATTATCTTAAATCTTAAGGAACGCCCTTTGACCCTGTATTAGATATGGCGGGTATCTTGATGCCGAGCACACTTTACTTTAGCAGTCTACTTAAAGCGTTACTCCCTCTTTTCTTCCCTCTACTCACCACAGAACATGGCGTACTATGTGAAGAAGGACAAGCGTCTTCCGACGGTCCTCTCCCGGATTCGGGAATCGGGAGCAAAACTCTTCATGCTCACGAACAGCGATTACACCTATACAAACGAGATAATGAGCTATCTGTTTGACTTCCCCCATGGAGCTAATGCGGATGAACCGCATCGGGATTGGAAGAGCTACTTTGATGTTATCGTTGTGGATGCACGGAAGCCGTTATTCTTTGACGAGGGCACCGTGTTGCGACAGGTGGACACGAAGACGGGTGGACTGAAGATCGGGACACACATTGGTCCCTTGCAGCCGGGTCAAGTGTATTCGGGTGGATCTTGCGAACTCTTTACCAAATTTATCAATGCCAAGGGCAAGGATGTGCTCTACGTAGGCGATCACATCTTTGGCGATATACTCAAGTCAAAGAAGATCCGGGGTTGGCGTACGTTCCTTATTGTCCCAGAGTTAGTGCGGGAATTACACGTTTGGACGGATGAATGTCAATTATTTGCGGAACTGCAGAATCTCGACATTAAACTGGGAGATCTATATCGAGATCTGGACTCGAGTGCCAAGGTCAAGCCGGATATATCGCAGCTGCGCACCTGCATTCGGGATGTTACCCATAAAATGGACATGTCCTATGGCATGATGGGCTCACTGTTCCGTTCGGGCTCACGTCAGACCTTCTTCTCCAGTCAGGTGGTCCGATATGCTGATGTCTATGCCGCCACCTTGCTCAATCTCATCTATTATCCCTTCTCCTATATGTTCCGAGCGCCAGCCATGTTGCTGCCCCACGAATCGACGGTGGCTCACGATCAGGCCCATCAGCCACCGCCACCGTCAGCAACGACGACGACGACTCCATCCGTGTCATCGACGGCCCTTGAGGATGCCAGTTCCAGCAGCTGCAGCACTGCGTCCAAACCCAGCTCAACGGTTAAATCCATTGAGGAGACAGTGCCCAACAGCAACAGCTCCACAGCGGTGACTCCCGTCAAGGATGGCAAGGACTTGCATCGTGCTGTGAGTAATCAATGGAATCTTAAATGACTTCAACTCGTTGAACCATTTATTGTTTTTTCAGAGCTCCATTGTCCACACACGCCCATCGACGCCCACTGTGGTCACACATACACACGACGAGGACTACTCCGAGGAGGAGGAAACCGCCAGCGGAGCCGAGTCAACGTCCGAGCGTCAAGTACGCGATGCCTCGGATTAAGCACATCAAATGTAATTCTCTTCACCTCCCAACTTTCCCACTTCTCCCACTACACAACCACCCCCCCCATCCACACCCCCACTCCCACTTCCGTTTGAATCAACGAATTTTAAACATGCTGTTTCTATCGATCTGCCCTGAAGTGTTCGTTGGGCGGGTCGAATCGGTATACCTAAAGGATCGTTGCAACCTTTCTTTCCAAACGTGTTGCAACATGTGAGAAACGTGCGATTTCTTTTTTTATTTCGATTTTACATATACAAAATAAAAAAAAAAAAAAAAAAAAAAAATATATATATATAATATATATATATACATATATAATTCTATCTATATACATGCATACATACATACATATATATTTGTGTAACTTATATATATCCTATATAGCGTTTATATATACATACGTAAACCTGTATACACTAGTGAATTGGTTCCATTTGCCCAACAAATATATAAAAAGTGTATTTTTTTTTAATAAAAAATATATTTAAACAAAATACCGTTGAGTGGTTCTTGAGTTTAGGAGGTTTTGGAGGTTATGTGCGAAGTGCCCGTAATATTCTTACACCTCAATAATTTACTAAGACTTCTAGAATAAATGAAATTCGATTTCAGTGCATGACTTGAGTTCGTTATCTATCACTGAAGAGGGCTGTTAACGCTAGTGACGAAAGCATTACTCATTCAGATGATTGATTTTTCGGTGTGATCGGCTTGGGAACTATTTGGATGTTGGACAACAAAAGGACTAGCAAGAAGAGAGTCGAGTAATTGTCGACAGGAAAAGGAAGTAAGAATCGACTCGTAACTCCTAGGAACTCGTAGGAACTATGTCGAAGACAAAAATTGGTTCAACTGATGCTACATAACCTCAAAACTCAAATTTAAAGCACTTTTAGATTAGGTTATCCCATATACCAGAGTAAAGCTAAAAATTTGAGCCTCGTTGTCCAGAAAAAAAGTTTTTTTTTTGGTTTCTTACTCGACTAACATAAAAATTACAATGCTACCTAACCTCAAAAGTTGGCGAAAACCCTTCTCTGGCACTTTTAGGTTAGGATATCCCCAATACGTGTTCGGATTCGGATTTGGATTGGGGCTAAACATCAAAAAAAGAACAAATTTTGTTTGATTTACTCATTTGTATATTTAAAGGTTGAAAAAAAAAAATAGTTTGCATATCCATAAGCATAGTTTATAATGTGGTAGAGGCGTTAATGCCACGCCCACTAGGGTTTATTGCTTGGGAATACGATTGCCATCGCACTTGAGCTCGTTGTAGATATGCTCGTTCAAGTAGTCGCCCCTCATCTGAGTGACCAACTCGGAGGCATCATCCTGAGATAGGAAAGAGGAGAAGGAGGATTCATTAGGGTCAACAAGGGCATGAATTAAAAGTCGACTTCTTATGGATACTTACACTGAAGATGATATGCTTCTGGTCCTTTTGGAACTCGCTGAACAGTGCAAAGACATCGACGAATTTGCCGTGATCTCCGAATCTCTCCGAGATCAGGGAGAACAGATGCTTGATAGTCTCCTGCTCGACGGCGGAGGAATCGGCGCGGGCAAAGACGGCATGGGGTAATTGAACCTCGACGTTGCAGTTCATGGAATCAGTGACCGGACGACGATCCAAAGTGGGGCAGACGAGAGACCAATCCTTGTGTTGCTCCAGCTCACTGGCAGGCACAATCAACAGCTGAGCATCCGAGGTGGACTCAATGTTGCACCAATCCAGATTGCGACGCTTGTTCAAAAGAGCGGCACTAAGACGAGCGCGTTCGCAGTTGACATCGAATTTGCTGAGGAGAGAGAAAACAGAAGGAATAAGAGGAAGCTTAGACATGTCTGGCGGGAGCACTCCTGATTTCACTTACACAGGAGCCTTTTGCAGTGCCTCCTTGTTGAGACTGGGCGGGGCAACCGCGACGAGTAGCTTCTCAGCGGGCAACTGCTCGTACACCAAAGGAATCAGTTTGCTGGTCTTGGCATCGGCATAACGGGCAGCAGGAACGACCATAATGTCCGCCTTGTTGGTGGTCAAGGCCTCGATGCAGTCGGTGGACTGTACGCACTCCAGCTCGGGACGAGCATCGCGGGCATAGGCGGCACTGTGCAGGGCCTGACACTTGGCAAACTCCGGATCAGTTTGGACGCAGAGACGCATCTTACGTATGGCGCTACCGTCGCGTTCAATCACATCCTTGTAGCCGGCACGCTCCAAGTACACCTTGGGATCAACAGGCTCTGGTTTGCTATGGTAGAAGGCATTGGGCTGGATGAGCAGATGGGCGGCGGCTTCCTTGTTTTTGGCCTGCAGACCGTTGGCAAAGAAGCGTTCCAGACGTGACTGCAGCTGATGCAGCTTCTCCGTGCCGTGCACGGCCTGTTCGTTGGAAATGTAACCGATCCAGGGACGTTGGGCCCAGGAGCAAGCCGGTCCAGTGATGGGACGACGAGTGCCATCCTCGCAGAGGTATTCAAAATCCTCGGGTTTGCCCTCGGCTACGGGAGCCGTTGCATTTCCAGTCAAACCAAAGTATTTCTTGATGAACTGCACCTTGGTGAAGGCCACCTCGCCCTGTCCCTTGTCCAGACAACGTATGGCACCATCGTAACCACTGTACTTATCAGGGTAGTTACATTGTGTCGGATTCTCACAGAGTGCACACAGATTCGGGTACTTCTTCTTGAGCAGACGGTCCGTGTCCGGATGAGCCGAGTAGGTGCCCACCAGGCAAGACTGCGAGAAGAACTCGGACAACGCCTTCAGCTCACGCTCTGTGGCCGAGATCTCTGGATCTGCGGATACCTTCAGCACATGCGAGTTCTTCAGCTTTGTGATCGGAACCCTGTAGCCCACGTTGCGACCAAAGCCCGTGTGGCAGGACTTGACCCCGCGCAGTTCCTTCAGCGAGTGGATCGGGGACGTCTTCTTCACCAGGATAATACCCTCATAGCGGAAGTTGGCTAAGGAGAAAAGGACACTTTTAAGGTCAAAGCTGTGATGTATATTTAACCCTGTACTCAAAAAGAGTACAAGGGTCTATTAGGTACGGGGTCTTTTACAGTCGGCTCGCTCTTACTCGTTTACTCAAAAACCCTCTTACAGGGAATAATCTAGTGACGAAAGCGTTAACTAGTTTTTGAGCTGACCTTTAATTTTAACACCTTTTAAAAGGGTTTTATTCTAGTGACAAAAGTGTTTCTGTACTTTTTTTTTAGGCTTAGACTTCAATCATTTTGTAACTTGAATACTCTTTGGGGAGGCATTAATCTAGTGACGAAGGTTTTGCTCATTTTTGCCTGATATTCCAAAATTTGTCATACTTAAATAGCCCTGAATAAGGTATCAAACTAGTGACGAAAACGTCTGTACCTCTTTTGGGAATTATTAACTTAAATATCTCCTAAAAAGTCTTAATCCATAACTTAAATACCCTTTAACGATGCATCTAGTGACGAAAGTAGTTTTAAAGCGATTAATTTTAATACATCTTAATAAGGAACTTAACTAGTGACGAAAGTAGTTGTATTGGTCTTTTGGCTGATAACGGTATATCAATTCTGACGAAAGTGTTTACTAGTTTTTGGGTTTATTTTGCGGTATATTTCCAATACCGATAGATAAAAAGTATTCCGTAACTTAAAAAAGTCTTAAAACTCATATTTTAGACAGTCGAAGAATAATTCTAGATTATTTTCGAGCGTTCAAAAACCTTTTCGAACATAAATAAAAATGTATTCATGGGCAAATAAAACAAAAGAAATTATCGGTTTGAGTTATACGTATTTTCAAAAGTCAGAAATACTTTTTAGCGATAAGAATTATGGTAAAAATGAATAAAGACAAAGAGAAACTCGACAGTTTAGATGCCTGCATTATTTATGGGTCACACCTTGATTTTACTAAGTTTGTTGCGCTTTATCGATTATCGTTATCGTTATCGGTTTGTTTTTAAAATTGAATTTTTGTAGACTCCAATTTACTATTGAATAGTTATCGGTCTTTAGACTTTAGAACTTTAGAATTAATCAAGCCTGCATATTGTTATCGATTATTTATCGAGTGCTAATTCGATTTTGGGCTGTGTGTTATTCAATAGTTATTTTCTTTTGACTCCTTGAAGAGAGTTGAATTTGGGTTATGAATAAACGAAGCCTACACTTTGTTATCGAATGTTTATCGTTTGAAACTAACAATCTTTGCCCGTATCTACATAATGTTATCGAATGTTAATCGTCTTTGATTTTCATGGTGAGGATTGAATATAGTCTCGGAATGAACCGAGTCTACAATTTGTTATCGAATGTTAGTTACTGAATTTAATTGGGCTTCTTTCTACACTATGTTATCGAATGCTAATCGGTTAGCTTTCTTAAAATCTTTTACCTTCTCCATAAGGATTGATTTTGGGATCTGAATGATTCTATTCTACACTTTATTATCGAATATTTATCGTTCGGAATTCGTTGGGGATTACTGAATTGGTTTTGGGCTCTGTCTACACTCTGTTATCGCACGTTAATCGTCTTTGGATTTAATGTCTGTATTGTCTACGTTTTGTTATCGAATATTTATCGAATGCCACTCACCGTCTTTGCCCTCCTCGGTACGTATTTCAGAAATAACACGATAGTCCTCATTCTTGCGGTGATAGGCCATGTACATATCCTCCGGTTCACTGGCGAGTACATCCGCCTTGCGCTGCTCGATCAGTTCGAGGCAGTCGACCCGATCACGTCCAGCAACGCACTCCATGCGAATGCCCGCCTCCGAGGGATCCTCGAGAAGTTTCTGGCAATCGGCGAAATAGATTTGAGGCACACACAATCGATCTACACAAGAAGAATTTACAAAATATTAATCAAATTAATCGAATAATTTCATATATATGTTTTAATTATCGACTTACAGATCGGCTCCTCGGCGCAGCTGCAGTGCAGTTGCAGCAGCAGCAGCAACGCTGCCGGTAGAATCCAAGTCATAGTTCCAAACATCGTCGTTGCCTTGACTCAACTGTTGAGCTCCGATTGCCGGTCGGCTCTTTATATAGTCTCAAGCCCCCTTCGATCGTTCCCATCTCCGACGTCTTGTCTTTTTGCTCTATTTGCTATTTACTCGTTATTACATTACTTCTCTTTCCATTCGTATTCGCATTCGCATTCTCATTCGTCTTTTTTTGTATTTGTTTATATTTTTATTTTCGCTTTTTTTTTTGCTTTCATCTATTTTGTTTTGACTTTTTTCTGTTTCGTTTGCCGGTGATCTTTTTATGAAGCTTCGAGATACAAGTTAGGCCGGTCTAGTTGGGTATGATGGACGAACAGATGACCTCGAAGCACTTACATAACGGTATTTATATGGTAAAAATTCCAGAAAATATTTTTATTTTTTCCAGCTCTGCATACCCGATGCAAGCAGTTTATGGCTATAGGGTATAACCAAGTGATATGAATACAAATTTGTCTCAGGTACTTTTGCCCGATCATTGGGTTCTTCCCGGCGAAACTATACTCTACGCTATGCAAAAATCACGGGTCGTCTGAGTTCTGGATGCCCCATGGAGTATATACCACTAAAACAGAAAGAATCGAACTCAAAAGGCAATAAGATCGAAGCTTATCGGGGGAAGAACATAATGGGTGAATAACAGAAGAATTCAAGCAGATAATATAATAATATTAATGGCCCAAGTTAAGCCGGGAATGCACTAGTTATGGGATCATTAAGATAAGTGGGGTTATGTAGAATCTCAACTCGAAAAATGTTCGGATTTAAATGGAAATAAGTTTTTTTCTTAATCGCTGCTCTCTATTAATTAATTACTTAATTAATGACTTAATTATTGCGCGCTTCTTCCAATTGCATATACATACTACTTATATCCATAAAATTATATATTCAACTATCAATCTTAAATCTAAAATGCATAATTCAAATCGATTTTTTTTTTTTCGATTTTCCCTACTCTTTCTTAGAATACTAAAAACAGATATATGTATATACATATACATATATATTTATAGATTTCAAAAAAAAAAAGAAAAGAAATTTTAAAAACCGGATTTTTGTCAAGCCGATTTGTTTGTGGATACAGTGGATTCATTATAATTTGTCTGGTCTGATTTGCTTAATGCAATTCCAGGCACTCAAGAGCCGTCCTCCTCCTCCCACCGACCGTACATCCCTATAGCCCTACCGCCCTGCCTCGCCCCTCGATAGTTGCATGTCTCTGAACCTGTTTCGTAGTCCCAACTAGATTCACTCGTTCCCCTTTTCGAAAATACATTTGAGATCTATTTAAAATGCAAGTCCACTGAAGGCGTGGGTCAAGGCGTGAAGGGGGCGTGCACGAGACGGGGGCGGTTTAGTGGAGCTGAACTGAGCAAATTGTCAGGTTTTTTTGTGGTGGGCGTCGGACTTATAAACGAAGCTTAATGAAATTCACTAGAATTTGCTGTTAAACAAGCTCACAAAAGTGATCCATATATATATACATATAAATATATATATAGACATGTAGTAGTCTATACTATATAGCTAGATATATATAGGGCTAACCTATGTATGCCCCAGCAATAATTATGTATTACTGGGGAGAGCTCTGACTTGAACCAATTAAGTGACATTAGTTGAGCCCATATAAGCAGTTTACTCCTAATGCCCCCAATAGTGACCGCTATATATACAATATAGACGTAATCATGGGTCAATTTAAATTATAAAAAACACACACAGATCGTTGCTACTAACGAGATTTGCAAAACGGTCGTTCTGAGAATTTTTAAATCTAATGTGCAGTAGCAGCGAATTACAATGTCAATTATTTTAGTTATAGTACTTGAAATTCAAATCAATTATATGATTGGCTTGATAAATCGCTAAACTGCACCTGATTAGATTAGACTTAATGTCAGGGGCAAAACAGATGTTCTTTTTAAATATAATGCATGGTATTTCCCGCATTATGTAATACTTAATCAATACATTTAATATAAATTGCACTTGACTATCAAAAATATATTCAAACTTAAATTTTTCGCGCCAAAAGTAACGCGCGCTGTTTGTGAGGTGGCAACGCTTAACATATATTAGCGTCATCTAGCGACATTAATAGCAGCATTCATGCAACAGTGTAACAGCTGAAGAACGGCCACACGCGCCTAGTGTCAAAACGCAAAGAGCTGGTCACACCTAGTTTTTTGCTGCGAAACAAATGACACGTCAAGTGAATTTCGTGTTGGTTTAGACAAAACATCCAATTAAATCGGCTCTAAATTACACAGAAAAATCAAACAAAAGAACAGATAACTAATTGATTGAACTGGTAAACATTGCTGGTTAGCCATTAGTCAATAGTTAATAGCCAAAATGAGCCAAGTGCCGTGTTACACGATCATCAACTCGCCGGATCTCGAGGTCCCCAACGAGATGCAGCTAAAACAAGACCTCGAAAAAGGCGACACGAATGTTAAAATTGAGACACTCAAAAAGGTTATCAAACTGCTACTAAATGGCGAACGTTATCCCGGCCTCATCATGACCATCATACGGTTTGTGCTGCCCGTGCAGAATCACACGATCAAGAAGTTGCTGCTAATCTTCTGGGAGATTGTGCCCAAAACTTCATCCGATGGCAAGCTGCTACAGGAGATGATACTCGTCTGCGATGCCTATCGCAAGGTAAGCGGCACATTAATCTCTTTTTCAAACCGTTTTGTATACATTTTTTGTTTAGGATCTGCAACATCCCAATGAATTTCTACGTGGCTCCACGCTCCGGTTTCTCTGCAAGCTGAAGGAGCCCGAGCTGCTGGAGCCCCTTATGCCGGCTATACGCGCCTGCCTCGACCATCGGCACTCGTATGTGCGCCGCAATGCTGTCCTGGCCATCTTCACCATCTACAAGAACTTCGATTGGCTGGTGCCCGATGGACCCGAGCTGATTGCCACCTTCCTGGATACACAGCAGGACATGTCATGCAAGCGGAATGCATTCCTAATGCTCCTCCATGCCGATCAGGAGCGTGCCCTTAACTATCTGGCCTCGTGCATTGATCAGGTCCAGAGCTTTGGCGATATCCTTCAGTTGGTCATCGTTGAGCTGATTTATAAGGTCTGCCATGCCAATCCCGCAGAGCGTTCGCGTTTCATACGCTGCATCTATAATTTGCTCAACTCATCCTCGAATGCCGTGCGCTATGAATCCGCCGGTACACTCATTACCCTGTCTCTGGCGCCCACTGCCATCAAGGCAGCTGCTGGTTGCTACATCGAGCTGATTGTCAAGGAGAGCGACAACAATGTGAAGCTAATTGTATTGGACCGTTTGATTGCCATGAAGGAGAACGAGAACATGGAGAAGGTCATGCAGGATCTGGTCATGGATGTGCTGCGTGTACTGGCTGCTCCGGACATTGAGGTGCGCCGGAAGACGCTCGCATTGGCTATGGATTTGGTTTACTCACGCAACATCAACGAAATGGTCCAGGTGCTCCAGAAGGAAGTGGCCAAAACACACAACGTGGAGCATGAGGACACTGGCAAGTATCGTCAGCTTCTGGTGCGTACACTGCACACTTGTTCCATAAAATTCCCGGATGTGGCCAGCAATGTTATACCCGTACTGGTGGAATTCCTCTCCGATACCAATGAACTGGCTGCCTTGGATGTGCTCATCTTTATACGCGAAGCCATACAGAAATTCCCAGCACTCCGTGGACTGATCATTAAGCATCTGATCGAGGCATTCCCACAGATAAATTCCTCAAAGACACATCGTGGTGCTGCTTGGATTCTTGGCGAGTATGTGGAGGGACCACAGATTCTGGAGGCCTTGGCTGTTATAAAGCAGACCCTAGGTGAGATTCCCATGGTGGATGCCGAGCAGCGTCGTCTGGCCGGTGATCAGACCGAGGAGCAACTGCAGCAGCAACAGCAGCACGGCTCTGCCGCTGGCGGTGATGCTAGCACCACCAACTCCAATAACAACAGCAGCACTGGTACCGCAACGGTCACGGCCAGCACAAACAGCAGCAACAAGGTCACCTCAGATGGTACCTATGCCACACAAAGCGCCTACAGCTTGGCACCGTAAGTACTACGAGTGGGAGTAGCAGTGGGTGTAGGTGTAGGCGTGGTACTAAGACTGACTGTTTTCTTAACCCAATTCTAGTGTGGCCAAGAAGGAGAAGCGTCCGCCACTACGTCAATACCTGATGGATGGCGATTTCTTTATTGGAGCCGCACTCTCGGCCACGTTAACCAAGCTGGCCTTGCGGTATGCTGAGATTCAACCGGATCCACGTAGCCAGAATCGTTTGACCACACAGGTAATGCTCATGATGAGCTCCATACTGCATCTGGGCAAGTCTGGTTATCCCACAAAGCCGATTACGTATGATGATTCCGATCGCATCATGATTTGCCTACGCACACTTAGCGAACGGACACCGGAAGCCGTGGCCGTATTTAAGCACGATTGCCGTGATGCGCTGGGTAAGATGCTCGATGCCCAGCATGAAGAGGATCAGCGTATGCAGAAGGAGAAGCAACGTGCCACGGCCAAGGTGCAACCGGATTCACCAGTATTGTTTGCCCAGCTCTCGAATGGACGCGACAATCAGCTGGGTGAGAATGTCTTCGAGTCAAGCCTGAACCAGGCCTTGGCCGGCACTAAGAGTGCCCAGCTGAGTGACATGTCCTCGCCGAATAACAAGCTCAACAAGGTCACCCAACTGACAGGATTCTCGGATCCCGTCTATGCCGAGGCCTATGTGAATGTCAACCAGTATGACATTGTCCTGGACGTGCTGATTGTTAACCAGACAAGTGAGTGCAGCCAAGTCAATCCCCGCCAGAAATTCTATATAGCTTTAAAACTTTTCTTACAGATGACACACTCCAGAACTGTACCTTGGAGCTGGCAACTCTGGGTGATCTGAAGCTGGTGGAGCGTCCACATCCGGTGGTGCTGGCACCACATGATTTCTGCAATATTAAGGCCAATGTGAAGGTCTCTTCCACCGAAAATGGCATCATTTTTGGCAATATTGGTAAGTGTGATAGCTATAAATCCCAAGGATTCACACTGATCTCAGGTCTTTTCGTGTCCTCGACGTAGTTTATGATACGGCGCTGAACACAAACGTGGTCGTACTCAATACCATTCACATTGACATCATGGATTATATTATTCCGGCCAGTTGCACGGACACCGAGTTCCGTCAAATGTGGCAGGACTTTGAGTGGGAGAACAAGGTGACCGTGAACACGAGCTTCACCGATCTCCACGAGTATCTCAAGCATCTGTTAAAGAGCACCAACATGAAGTGCCTGACGCCGGAGAAGGCTCTCTCCGGACAATGTGGCTTCATGGCCGCCAACATGTATGCCAGGTACATCCAAATCCGAGCTCAACTTCCGAACAATCTCCAGTAATCTGTTTTGGTTTAACATCTTTTCAGATCCATTTTCGGGGAGAACGCCTTGGCCAATCTGAGCATTGAGAAGCCCGTGGATGATCCCGACTCCAAGGTCACGGGACACATACGCATACGGGCTAAGAGTCAGGTGAGTCCATCAAATCCTCACAATGAAAGGCGTTAACTAATTTCGTTAATCTTTCACAGGGCATGGCACTCAGTTTGGGGGATAAGATCAGCTCCTCGCAGAAGCAATCGGTGCAGGCAGCCTAGTGGACCAACACTGGATGTGTCAGCACAAGAAATCCAAATCCAAATCGAAGCAAATTTGAAAGGTGGCCGAGCCAGGACCTGCATTCCGCCAGATTTTGAAATAAAAGCAAATCATACATACGTTAATTACGCATGCAACTATATACTTATTTAATAAAGTTAATCGCCCAAAACATAGCGTTATCACTGATTTAGAAAGAGATAGCAAGCAGCAAACACTTGTATTAGAAAGAGACAGAGATAGGCGATAACATGACAAATCACTCACCCAACGTTTTACACGTCATTACTTTTTTGAATACAAACATTTCGGTCTTAATTATTGACTAAGCTTTACGGCAAATCTTCTTCTGTAAATTTTACACAAGTTCCATTGAATTAAATTAGCGTCCAACGGAATATTATAGTTTTCAATTTCGCAACAGCTTAAATGGTCATTTGCCATTATTTGAATGCGCGCTCACAAGCTATCGATATATCGCCACGTCGTGCTTAACGGCTGTATCGTATTAGTATTGCGAGTCGATATATCGCCACTATGCGGAAACATCGCTGCATCGATTGTGGTATCGATTTAAGTTCCAGCTCTAACCCGCTGACGTGTTTCCAGCAACACAAAAACACGAATCAGTTTCCCTCATACAACATTATTTCGTACATTTAACTGGCGATGTACGTGAGCAAGCTATTGCCAACAAATATTAAATATTAGACTCGCAGCTCGAACTAAAAACGTAAGCTGAACGCCAAAGTGAAGCAATAATATACAGTCAATTAAAAATTGCAGTCATTTTAATTGAGAGTTGGCAATCGCAAGCAGCAGCAGCAGCAACAACAATCAGTCGAGATAGAGAGAGAGATAGCGGTACAAACTGGAGGAGAAGCGGCCGCGGCAACAACAAACGAAGTGGAAAGGCAGCCGCATTAAATTGTAGCCGTGGCCACAGTGTTACAGCAACAAACGTAGCAAAACCACACAGGCACACACACAGTTACGTACACACACAGCCATTTGTGTGTTTTGTGGTCCACGTTGAAGCTGACCAACTGGGCAGGGACTGAAACAGATACGCCGCAAGAATGGCGTTGCTAACGATGATTGCTCGTGTTATTGATGGCCTCCCGCTTGTGGGCACCATGCAGGACGATGAGCAGGTGAGTTATACGCACACTCACACGCACACAGTATAAAGCCAAACTTTCACTTTCTTCACTATTCAATCAGAGCGGTCGCAGTATTTTGGATTATCAGAATCAAGCGAAGATGCTGTTTCGCAAGCTAGGCACACACTCGCCGGCAAGGAGCAGCATCGAAACAGGACCATATCTCTTCCAGTGAGTATCGATATCGATAACATACTTATTTCATTTCACAATCAGTATGAAAACATCGCCCGTTTTAAATCGAACTTCAGCTATCTTATCGAGAACGATGTGTGCTATTTGGTGATGGTTGATAAAATGTATTCCAAACGTTTGGCCTTCAACTATCTGGAGGATCTGGCACAGGAGTTTCACACGAACTATGGCAGGCGTGTTAATTCAGTGACACGCCCCTATGCCTTCATTGAATTCGATGTTTACATACAAAAGGCGAAAAAACAATTAACCGATCGCAGACGCAACATAAGCAACATCAACACACAGCTACAGGATGTGCAACGAATTATGGTACAGAATATTGATGATGTGCTGCAACGTGGCACGGTCTTGGCAGGTGGGTTAATTACCTATATTACTACAATTTCATATATATATATATAACAATGTGTGTGTTTGTTGTAGAATTGGATACAAAGACGCAGAACCTCTCGATGATGTCGCAAAAGTACAAGAAAGATGCCAAATTGCTAAATCGCAAGTCGATGTATGTGAAGGCAGCGGCTGTGGGCACCATATTTCTAGTGTTTATACTATACTTTTGGGTTTTGTAATACACATATATACGATATGGTCATGTATATAACGTATATATACGTATGTATCTTTAGCTGTTAGTTGTTAATTGTAATTGGCGTTGCAGCGGTGTCATTATGTTGTTGTCATTGCTGCTGTTGTCTGAGACGTCTTAGACGTTGTGGACAGACAGCGCTGAGCAGAGCGGCATTAAAATGGCCAAAAGACATTTAAATATTTTATATAGTAATTGTATAACAACATTAACAAAAGCAACAGCAGCAACGGCAGCAACAAAACATAGTTAATAACAGCTACTAAATTGAGGGCAAACAATTTTGACATGCGCCGCGTTTGCTTTAATTTATCTTGGGTTTCAATTTACATTTACACAGATACACACAAAGATACAAAGAGAAAGATACAACGTGAAAGCCAACTAAAAAAATGAAGTGTACACACACAGTCCCATAAACTTTTATTTTGTTTATGCATTTATTCTTGTTGATTTGATATGATTGGATAGAAATGAATATAGATATATACATATATGTTTATATCGGATAAATTGTAATTTCAGCCTTAGCTTGTTACTTATGTTGTCCCAAGCAAATTGAAATTTGTAAATTAGTATAAGAAATCCAAGCAAATGTGTGTATAAAAGTAGATTGTATATGGTTATGATATGATAATGATGATGATGATGATTAATGATTAATGATGGATGCTATGTAACATCAATAAAATACAATTTTAGGCAATTTATTATAAATTATTAAGAAATTAAATCAATTTACATTGTTTAAATAAAATATGGCATAATATCGACAATTTCCAATCGGTTCTATTCAAAATTATTGTATTTTTGCCATTCCCACCCAGTGAAACTCATTTTTCTTTTGGTTTTCAATAATTTTCTTTAATGATTAATTTTTCCTTTATATGTTATTTTCCATTTCAGTGGAATAATGATATTATCTCCTTTTTCCTTGCCATATCCAAACACATATATATGTCTGTGTTTTTTTTTTTCCGATGCGCATAATCTATATAGTTGAATGCCGTCTAGCGGTTTTTTTTTTTTTGCGATTTTGCATATATAAATTTTTAATATCAAATTTTTTACAATTAGGAAAAAAATGCGGCGTTATCATTTTACACAGTTATATAATTCTTGTATAATTTCCATTTTTGTTCACTAAATATATATAAATGTATATACTATACTATATATATATGATGTGTATGTGTGTGTGTGTGTGTATTTTTCAAAGGCTAAAAAAAATTTTAGAACTGAAACATTTTTTAAAAATACTTAGTAAAAATTGCCAATCGACGGGGATCAAGGAAAAACTAAGGAAAATGGAAAACTGTTTGGGGAAAACACTTGTTAGACATTCAAGTTTTTATTCTTTTTCTTTAATTTATTTAATTAGTACTTTGGAAATTGTTATATATTTGAATATAACTTTTTTTTTTTTTGTTTAAATCACCAATGAAATTGTTTGTGTTTTTGTATTAATTGCAATTGCTATATTCGATTAAATTTAGTATGTTTCACTAGAAGCTCTGGCTGTGTTCGGTTGGCTATTTGTTTACTTGTTACACATATTGTTGTTATTATAATTATTATTTGTTACATTTGTCTAAATTAAAATCAATGTTTTGCTTTCGTAAATGAGATTACATGTTTTGAGACAATTTAAAAAATATTTTTAAAAAATAATTTAAATACTTTCGAAAACAGTTATTAAACTTGTGCTCTCTATGTGAAATTATAGATGCAGAAACCATAAACTAAACTCTAAACTATATGTGTATATATATTTATATATAACTCTATCCGTGTATGTATTTTTTATATAGTACTAGTTACATATAGAAGCATATCTTCTAATTATTCGAATGTAAAAAAAAAATACAAAAAAAAAAACTCCTATTTCCTGGGCATGAAAATTGTTTTACAAAATATTTGTTTTTGTTAATTCTTTCTCATGAGTAACCCTAATGTTATTTAAGCAAGTTTTATATATTTTTTGGCTTCTTGGTTTCAATTTCCGATTTCTTGGTTGTGTCTTCTACAGTCAAAAGGCAGTTTTTGAGCATGGAGGGACAATGTGAGATTCATGACGAAGCATTTAAGTATCAAGAATTTAGACATGTAGATCTATATATGGTAAATATACATACATATATAGGTTATGTATGCATATAGCTGAGCGAAAACAATTTGTACAATTAGAAGATTAGAACAAACTAGTTATACATATATCGAAATGACTATCGAATAGGTTTGTACCCGCTGCGGGTGGTACGTCTTAGAGCTAGTCAAAAAAAAAGAAACAGACAAAAAAATAACTGTGTTAGAGTACGAATACCGTTATTAGCTTAGCTTAGGAAAGAACTTTATAGTGTTGAGTAGCGCGTAAAGTGCGTTTCGTTGCATACTTCACGGCGTTGCTTAAACTATGCGCTATTAGTGCTTTATGTATGTGTGTGAGACATATAGTATAACTATATCTATATGCATCCCATTTATTCCTCCTGTACACGATCAGTTCCAGTTCCAGTTCCAGTTCTGACCCCAATTCCAATTCCAGTTCCAGTTCGCGCTTACTTGATTCGCTGATGATCGGGTGTGCTTTTGAGTATATCCGGCTGATGTGGATGATGATGATGGTGATGATGATGGTGTCCCGCATTCTGAGAATTTAATGTACCCTGATGACTACCCCCGCCACTGGCACCACCAACGCCACCTCCAACACCACCACCGCCATGATGTGAGCTGCTCAGAGTGTGCGAGTGTGTGGAGTTGAGCGTGTGTGTGGCATGCGAATTGAGTGTGTTATGAGCAGTTGTGGTCGCATTTGTCGAGAATCCAGTGATGCTACTGGCTGCTCCCACAGTTGTGAGTCCACCGACACCGATACCACCACAACCACCGCCACCTCCGGGACGTTGAGATGTGCGCAACGAACGATGTGATCCATTCCGAGTAAGCGAATTCATTTGCGGTGTGCCCGGTACAGTGTGACCCAGGGCATTCATGTAGTCAGCAATCAGCAACGTAATCTCCAAAATCTTTGGCTTACTCATGGCAAACAAAAGTTTCTGCTCACAGCCACCGGCTAAGGTGCCATCATCGTGAGACACCACCAGCATAAAGTCATCCTGGCAACCACCAAAGGTCATCACCGTGCTATAAGGATACCTGGCCACAGGTGCCATTGTGGACAACTCAAGCACATTGAGCGCATCCTCGGCAACGGCTAACCAGGCTACAGGTGTGACAGCCACACCATGTGGGTCACACTGTCTGGGTTTGGCCTGGAACAGGCAGGCTCCGAAATAGGGCCACTTGCGACAGCAGGTCAGATAGATGCGCACACAGTCCAGCGTGGAGCGACCCTTGAGTAGCGTCCACTTAGCGATTAACAGCTCCTGGACATCCTTCAATTGATCACTGCCCAGGGCATCCCGATAGCGATACGGATAGAATTTATCCAAAGCCTTGAGGCCCACATCTCGTGACTTTTCGTGCGAAAAGTCACCCATATCGATCTGGGACATGAGTGATGCCAACTCCAGGGCCAATTCCCGGGAGAGCGGAAAGCGTCCTTGGACAATCTGAGCATTCGTCTGATAACAGAGAAGTAAACGCTCCTTATCTGTCTCACATTTGATCGTGTGCTTCCAGTAGAGACGATTCTTGTAGCTCAATTGAATGACACGTGAGTTCTCGAATTTTCCCGATCCCTTTTCCCGCAGCGCCGTCTCCCATTTGCTAATCACATCGCAGAGTTTGGCCAATGGCTCCAGATAGTGTTCCAGATCCTTTTCAATCGGATCATCGCTAAATAGACAAAAACCATTGCTGGCATCACGTGTGCCCAGCTCCTGGGCCAGTGTCGTCTGGAATTCCTCGATTGTCGTGGATCCATCAAAGGAAACCACCTGCAAAAAATGAGAGCAAAGTAAAAAATATTTAAAATTTGTTTGGATTGGTAATGATTGGTAATAAAATTTACCTGATAGGTGGTGTTCATCATGTGCACGGGTATGGCATGGGGCAGGGAATGATGATATGGATTCTTCAGCAATATTGATAACACCTCCATCCGCGAGGGCTTCGTCTCGCGTCCTCCGTTCTTGAGGGTACGTTCCAGGGCACGTTCGCAGTAGGCCGCGTATTTGCCAGTTTCCGTTTTGGTATCCGCATTGCGAGACAAATGCAGTTTTAAGTACCAAAGGAGACGACTCGATTTGGGTACAAACAGGGAGACAGCCAAGGCGAGAAGTTGCCAGCCCTGGACAAAGCTATACGCGGGCGGATTTGACTTGCAGTCGATAATGGGTGTCGTGACAGGTGCCTATTATCAAATAAGAGATACATTTGTAGTGTTAGTAAACGAAAAAAAAGTATTTAAGTTAAAATTTAAAAAAAGTTTTGGATTTGACAACACTACGTTTGACTACAAGAACTGAAGGCAACTGTACGTAATTGTGGACACAGAACATTAATGTATCGTTGCTGTTTGATTGTAAAAACGATTATTCGATTATTCAATTATTTAATTGACAATAGAAATTTCCCCTCATACCTGTATCGATGTGGGTGAACTGCCGTTGGCTTGAGCTTGTCCAGCCTGTTGGGTATCACAGGTGAACAGGCTTTGGGTGGCGCACAAGAGTAGTTGCTGTAAATTTCGTGATCGTTGTTGTTGTTGTTTTGGTTGTCGTCATAAATGGTAATCGGTACGGTTACAGTGTTGCAAAACGGTTAACGGTTTGCGATTGGTTTGGTTATCGGTTTCGTGATCGGTTATCGGTTATCGGTATTGGATTTGTTTCGATACACATACAAACGAAACAAAAATTTTAAGAAACAGAATAGAAGAATAGAAGAAGAAAAGCCAAAAAACATTTGCTGATCAATTTGAGCTCTCATTGAGTTTATCATTCTATTTATTTGTTTTTATGATTTTGTTCTACAAACTATACAAAAGTTTCAACCTTTTGTTTTTTTTTGTTTCATTGCAGATGAAAAAGCGAAAGAGGCAAAGAAAAACGAGTTAACTTTTAAGTGTATAATGCGAGAACATTCAAAGCCATTTACAAAACAAACTGAAATGTGAAAAGCAGCAAACTATGCACAAAATGAACAACAGAATTTAGCAAACCATTAAACAGTTAGAGAATTCTCCAGAGTAATTGAGTTTGAGAACTGAGAAACGAGAGATATTTGAACGTTTGTGCATTGCACTCAAAACGGTATAAAGATTTGACAATTTCTTGATCATCAGTATGACGTTAAGTGCGCTGTGCATAAACGCAGCTCTCGTGTGTGGTATTTGTGTAAGGGAAAGAGCGAGAAAGACAGAGTTAGAGAGAGAGACAAAGAGAGAGAGATAGTTGTATGCCCATACACTGAGCGGAAAAGTGTATTGTTTAGGGGCATTGGAAATGCATTTTCTAGTTGTGTGAGTATTTTTGTTTTTCATTTTTGTTGAAAGTGAGTTCTTGTGGATCTGTGATTTTAGAGGGCTCCTTACGCTCCCTGGTGCACTTAAAATTCAGGTAATAAACAATTTTAACTTAACCTAACTTTAGAGTAAATAAAAATCTGCAGTTCAATTTAACTTTACTATACAGTTTTTATATTTTCAATAAGCTTCGATTCTATAAATCTCTATCAGAAATTAGAGCTTAGAAATGTCTAGAAAAAAATTCAATTTTAAAAGTGTATAACTTTAATTATTCTAAAAACTAATTGAGTTTATCTAGCTATGAGCACATCAGAACACAAAATGCTCACAAAGCTCATTCCGTCAATTTTTTGAAGTTTAAATTTTATGAATTTTAACTTTGGTTTAAAATTTTGATTAGTGCTCAAATCTATCTAGAGTCCACTACTAGTTAAAGTATATAACTAGTTATTTCAATATGAACTACTTTAATTCATTATTCATTATATATATCCACAGAGTTGGTGACGTCACAGTTATTAAACGAAGTTATTTGATATATGTTTGTAGTTGAAAGTCGTTTTAAGTAATCAAGGAACTGACTATAGTTTAACAATATAGAAAGCTATATACTATATACTATAACGATTCTGATGCTAAATTAGGTATAAAGGAGCCCATTTAATGTAATTTTTATTGAATGATCGTTGGGTGTATTCTAATAGAAACCTTTGATACGATAGTATGTGAGTATGTTTGTATGATTGTATCTATTATGTACTATGTATGTTTGTATGTGTGTATAAAGTAGGCGAGTTCCTTGTAATGTAGTATTACTAATCATATGTATTCTATGATTAGTGGTAGTATCGTATGCATGTACATATGTATGTATGTGTTGTGTGTGAAATTTACAGCAAATACTTTATATAATTATAAGGATAATTAACAATAAAAACAGATTTGAAAAATAAAATAATTATATACATAATTATGTATATATACTAAATTATTTACACATAGAAAAACAAGTAGTTTTATCAGATTTTATTGCAGTTTTTTTTTTTTTTTTTTTTAAATTTTTTTTGTTGTGATTAAAACTATTAAATACTTGTGTATACTATGTATGTATGTGTACACATACTTGTATAAATATACATATATACGATTATAGATTGAGTATGACAGTTATGGGGGAAAATTCATTTGTCTGTTCCGACTACATAAAAACAGAAAGAGAAACTCAAAAAATATTATATAACTATATAAAAAAGAGATAAAGTAGACAAGAAACACGTGCAAAACTAAATATGAAGTATTAGAGAGGGACAGAGATATTTGATTAATAATCTTTAACTATTATTTAACTAGTTATGAGTATATTATATAGATTATTGTGTGATTATAAAGCGTTCGTAAGCTTTTAATTTGAAGCAAAGCTTTTTTTTTTAAAATTGTTTTAAGCTGATGATTGTAATAAAAGCAATGCAGTTGATAAGTAATAAATTCAAAATTAAATAAAATACGATACCTATGTTCAGTTATATGAAAACATATAGACTAGTATCGGTTGTAAGCTTTTTGAAAGCTTATGCAAAGGATAGCAAACTATTGTCTGCCCTTGGAAATATATATATGTAGATATTTAATCAAACATATAAAGCTATGTGAAGGGTGTACGTCGGAAAAGAGCTTTCCGCTTGAAGAGAGATAGAAAGAGCTTTTTGTTAAAAGCTTTTAGTGCGAATTCGGGATAAACCCAACTTGCTAGATGTGTACACAACTGATTAGATAATATCTGGGGTTAGTTCTGAAAACAACAGTTTTACAAAATCATACAAAAATCAAAAGGTTTAACAACACTATTATTGAATGGGATTATCTTTTTGGGGAACACAACTAAAAGAGCTTTTAATGATAAGAAGCTTTGCAACTGAAAAACTTACGCGCGTTTGCTTGCCCAGTTTCTTGTTTACCTGGACACCGACACTTAATTTTTGGCCCATATGTCGGGAGGTTTGCTTGATCAATATACAGATCATTTCGGTTTGTAGTTCCGGCATATCCAGACAGTGTTGCAAAGCGTTTTGGGCCAATACCACATGATAATCGATACCAGGCTGATTAACGGCCACCGACATGAACAGCTGAATGCTCTGTGAAAAGAAGTTCCAGAAATCCAATATTTGTCTATAAATCAACTTAGTTCATTTATATTTTATTACCTTAAATAACTTTATAGCTTCCGGCTGCATAGATTCCGTGTGCATGGATGATAAGGGCGATGTGATCGTGTCTTTGGTATGTAGCAGTATAGGATGACGCCAGAGCACACAGTCTAAGGAAAAAGACGATAAGAAACGGTTACAATAAGCTCAAACTCTACAGATTAGTATTATATATATATATACTTGGATCGCCGTCGGTTTCCATGAGCTTCTGCACGAGCTGCTCGTATTGTGTGCCCGCACTGGGCCCCCCACCGGAAACGACTGTTAGATGATATAGCCAATTATCACGCTCCGGTTTTCCCGATAGAATCAGATATGTGGGACCCTGGTGTGCCGGATAGATGGCAACTGTGAGACGAGCTTGATCCTGTGCAGCATCTTCGCGTTCCTCTGAATCGGAGTCGGAAACATGTTCCACTTCCTCCACACGCGCGTCCCGCATGTTGATCTGACCCAAAGGATTCTAAGGGGATAACAGAGGGTTTACGAGTTTCTAGGATTAAGGTTATGATTCACTTACTGTCTCTGCGGGAGCTTTGAAGTAAAGAAACATTTTGCCTAGGAGCACACACCAACACTTCTTGGCATGTCCATTCTTCACTTTGGTTACCCAGCCCTGGACCGTGGGCTTCTGATCATCGCGACTTAACAGCAATTTGGTTGCATTCCGACGTTGCACATTTTGTAGCACACGTATCCAATCATCCATGGTGGCGTGTGAGTCCGCTGTCAAATAGTAGACCTTCTTACCGGTGTCTATCTCAAAAGTGGAAGCACCCTCCGCTCGACTAATGCGACAGGCCTCATCCAACTGGATCTGTCCCTGGGGCTTGCGTTGTACATCGTGTTGGCTCTTCCAGTAGTTGAGACTGCCGTTCTTAAGGACAAACCAACGCTTGCGCCAAGTCTTCAGTTTGCCACCCAGCTTGGCCAGGTGACCCATCTGGAAGGTGACCCAAACGGAAGAGATCGGAGGTTAGAGGGTTATTTTATCGTGATTTTTGGAAACGTTAATCAAAATTAATGTTTTATCACTACATTTGTATCGTGTAAAGGAGTGTACCCTTTCGTCACAATACTAATACCCAATTATGGGATCTTCAATATGATATATCTTTTATAGGGAGTGAAATATGTGCTTTCGTCACTAGATTGGTATCCTCCTAAAGGAAACTTTAATTTCATATATCTTTTTGTCAGTTAATCATACACTTTCGTCACTAGATTCATATCCAATTAAGTGCTCTTGAATACAATGTATATTTTTGGGAGTAAAGTCTTCCCTTTTGTGACTATAGTTGTACCCAATTAAGGGAATTTTAATATTCACTAGATTAGTATCCTTTTAAGGAGTCTATTTGGTGTGACATATGTCTTACCTTCTCGAGCGACTCGAGCTTCTTGCTGGGCGAGTCCACGTAGGATTGCCGCATCAGTAGCGATGGCATCGAGGCGTCCATGCATGTGGATTCCGAGACGGCATCGGGGGGCAGGGCATAATCATCGGAGAGGCCTGATTCAAAGGAAAGATCTGAAATTACTGTGGCACGCATGTGGGAGCTCACGCGCAGTTGCGTTAGCTGCGCGCTAGAGGGCGTTGTTGTGGTTGGTAGGCGTGGCAGAGTGCTCTGTACGTGTTGCACGGACACTAACGGTGGCGCCTGTGCGTGTGGCAACGTATGATGATGCTGATAATGATGTGCTTGTTGCAATTGTTGTTGTTGTTGGTGTTGTAGTTGTGAGGTTGTTGTGCGTGTTGTGAGTACTGTTATTTGAATGTGGTTAATGTTTGGTGTCGGTTAAATATGGTTATCGGATTAGGATTCAAATGACAGGGTTGGATATGGTTGACAGGGTTGACAGGGTTGAAAAAGAGGAAGAGACATAGGTGAAGGCGTAGGCGAAGGAAATGCAATCCGTTTGTAATAGAATCTTTGTTAGAATACGCATTGAAAATTAGTTTAGTTTTATCAACTACTAGTTACTGGAATTAACTTTGGGATTCTTAAGACCAAATGGCTAAGAAAATTCGGTTTGCTAGGAAAGCTTTCAAAATTTGGATGGCGAGTGGGAAAATTCACATAACAGTTTCTACGGGAATGAGTGTTAAGAAATCAAAGCAATAACAATTAAGTCTTAAGATTTCGACAGTAAAAGACCCTGTACTTGCTTTGAATAGCTAGAATTTTTTTAAAACTCAATTGAAAATTAAAATTTAAAAATTAAAATTGGAACAAAGCTTTCCTTAGATACAACGGAAAATAATTAGAAACTACGAAGGTAGAGGGAAGACGGAACGTAGAAGAAGAACATAGTAAAAAGGAATATCAAGGGTTCAGGCAGAGTTATTTGGATTAGGGTTAGGATTACATTAATTAGTACATTTGTTAGTTTGGTTAGTAAGTTAGTTTAGTTGGTGGTTTAGTGGCTTAGTGGCTTAGTGGTTCGTGCTGTTTGTAGTGCTGTGGTGGTACTTGCTGGAGCTACTGCTACCATTATACGCTCAACTCAATAGGTTTAACTAATTACAGATGAGTGGTTAAGTGGTTAAGGGATGGGGACAAAATTGCTTACCACGCGCTTTGGCATTCTTGGGACTCTCGGAACCACTTCGCTTGGCGGGACTCAAGCTCGACGAGGTCTTTAGACTCTTCGAGGGACTCGAGGCGCTGCCCGATGTTGAGGTCTCCGTGTTGTCGGTGCTGGATGAATTGTGCGAATTGTGGGTGAGCATGACGGCATGATCTTCGCCATCGCTGGAATCATCGCTGGAGTCGCCCGTAAACGGCATCGATCGTATTTGTGAGGCACGCCCCTTGACCGTGGCGTAAACGGGCACGGATATATCACAGAAGCCGCCGCTGGCGGTTTGTTGCTGTCGCGTCGGTGGCTGCGGTGTGCCCGGAGTACCGCTACTGCCTAGCGTCCCATTGCCGCCATCATGGGTATGCCGTGTGCGTCCGTTCGACATGCTCAAGCTGTGCTCCTGCACATCCGGTGTGGGCGTAGGAGTGGGCGTGCTCTCTGCGGTACTTGTGCCAGTGCCGGTGGTAGTACCAGCCAATCCATCGTTGGCCACCTGATAGATCTTGGCCTCCCAGCTGGGAAAGCGATGCAGCGGCGGTGTGGGCGGCCTGGGCACGCCTAGTTCACTGGTGGTGGTTGTTGTAGTGCTAGAATTTCCACCACTTGCCATCAATGCGGGATTGTTTTTCATCCACGACGGCAACTTTTCGCACGAAGGCGTATAGATTTCGGCATAATCATGTGCCGTATCCGTATCTGAGCTATCTGGTCGTGGCACAGCCGTACTCGACTTACTGGAGATGCTCGAGAGCGGTGCCAGGGTGAGACCGTCGACCGCTGCCACCAGATTACGTTCAAGCTCCTGGGGCTCCATTGATAGATTGCGTCGATGCTGATGATGGGGATATGAGCTGGTCAAAGGGCGACTGATTATCTCCTGAGGATCGAGGCTTTCACTGCGTCTGCGTGTCTCCGGCGTACTCGCAAAGTCCTGCACATCCAGGCTCAAACTGTTCCGCACGGGACCAACTATGCTATGCCTCTGCGATTGATTTGCTATATGATTTTTAAGCAATTCCAATTGCTGATTACACTTAATGTTCTGCTCACGCAGCAATTGATTCTGCTCCTCAAGATCACGGAGTTTATTGTTGACCCACTCCTTGATTTTGGCCGCTTTTGCTTCGATCTGTCGGGCGTCGTGTAAACGCAACTGACGTTGTTCCTCTACCTGAATTTCCAACGAGGTAATTGTCTTTTCTGCCGCCTCGTTGCATGCCCCGCCTCCAATGCCACTCCCCGAACTGCTGCTGGTGGCAAGTACGCTCTGCTGACAGGCTGCGGCCAAGGCAGCTGCAGCAACCGCCTGTTGTTGTTGTTGTTGTTGTTGTTGGTGTATGGGCGAACTGGTCGCAGTGCTCTGTTGACTATGTTGTTGTTGCTGTTGTGCTTGGGGCTTTGGCCATTCACTCAGCCGCTGCTCCATAGCACGCACCTGTAAGAAGACACGAGAATAGAGAAAATGCGTTAGTAACTTAAGCTTTAATACCCAGCACTTTAAACACATAAGGGGTGTTATTGGACTAAATGAGTGAGTCTGTTCTAGATATCCCATGTGTGTTATGCTAATCACCAGAAAGTCTTTCTATGACAGTTATATGATATAGTTATTCGATCGTAACCAACTTTGTATAGAATATGCCAATCAGTGCTAAGAACATAATGTCTTAATTTGGTTGAGATAGTTCCAATAATTAACAATTTATGCTGTTTTGTCAAAAGGGTTGTGGGAATATGGTAAATATCTTTAGTTTGTATCGCTATATCGAATCGGTTGTTAATGCCGACCAAGAATTAATTATTGACACTTTATTCAGTACAAAGAAAACCCTTTTTTTTCACAGTATAGGGTATAGTTGAGTTGCTTAATTTTATTTACTTTCCATGCTCATTCTCCTACACAAAGCTCAACTTTCTTTGCACAAGAACTTTTCAATATTTTAATTAAATTTGCACTTAGCTGCGGCTGTAAATTGCCAACTTCTAATGGTTACATATAGTGTAAGTCGGGGAATGGGGAAGTTATCCCGCCCTTTAACAAACATTTTTAGCCTCAACTAATCTAGTTGTTGGTTTACTACAGCTGAGCTGACAACGGAGTTGCTCAGTTTCAAAAAAAAAAAGTTTAAGTGATAAAAATATAAAATGTTAATAAAACAGAAATTTATTTTTTATGTAAAGAAAAAATGATTCAGATTCAAATGGTAAAATATTTTAATACTTGCTGAAAGTTAGAATTTATTGAAAAATACTGAAAGTTAACGAACAATTTGAAGTATCGCTAAGAAATAAATATGAACATCCAATTAACTTTTAAATTGAATTTAAAGCAAAGAAAATGTCTGCAGGCTCAAGTGGCAAAGTGGCAAGTGTTACAATAAATTATGAGTTGCAATGGCGTAAAAACTTGTGTAATTAAACGCAACCATTTGGACCATTTTAACAGCCAAGTTTGTCGCTGCACTCGAGCACGCAGAACAGAAAAGTTAGAGTGGAGAATGGAGAATGAAGAAAGAAAACGGATACGGATATGGATACGGATATGGTATATAGGCGAATGGCATGCAAGAAATGTCCGACAAGTTGCACAGGATTCTAAGTACATATCTTTATGGGCACACAACAACTTTCAAGTAATGCAACACAAACCAGACAGAAAACATATAGAGACAAGTTGGAGAATGAGGAGTAATATATATATATATATATATGTATATATAGAAAAGAATTCAGTGAGCGTTGCAGGATGTGGCTAGAAATAAGTTCATTTTACACGCCAAGTTGTCAAGTTGTCGAGTTGCCCTCGAGTTGCCCTAGAGTTACCCTCGAGTTGCCCTCGAGTCTGTCTTTGGTCACAGGAAACCAAACTGACAACTAAACCAAAACCAGACCCGGAAGCATTGTGAGCGTCACTTCAATATGTTGCCATTGTGGCAGCTGCAACAACTCGTCCTTTTTGCTTTTAGCCAACTTTGTCTTTACTACCTATTGCATTATTAGTTTGCCACTTTGGATTCTCTGACAATGCAAATGGGTCAATTGTCCAATGTTCAATGTGCTTTGTGTACATGTGTGTGTGCGTGTGTGTGTGTGTGTGTGTGTGTGTGTGTGTGTGTGTGTGTGTGTGTGTGTGTGTGTGTGTGTGTGTGTGTGTGTGTGTGTTATGTGTGTGCTTTTTTAGAGATTACAGGTCGACGACTTGAGGTTGACACAACTCAAGCTCAGCTGGTGTCGCGTTCATATACTAAAAAATGAATGTTAAATATAAATAGACTGCCAAAAATAGCAAGGAAAACGTCAGGTTATTGGACGCGACGCATATAAAATGCCAAAGTTTATGTTAGCTGCTGTCACGAACAGCAACGACAACTCTTTACACACAAACACACCACCCACACACACACACACCACCCACACACACACCACCCACACACACACACACACACACACAACTCACATCCATAAGCCCCAAAATAAACAGAGTTATGGCCATGCAAAACCAGAGCTTGTAGCAAAGGCTACTGTCGAGCTAGCTGACTATAAAAGACCCCGTACTTTATCTGCAGCAATCAATATTAGCGGCTTATGAAATATTTTTGGTAACTAACGATATAAAATCATACTTTATAAGTAATGTGTGAGTTTTGTTTTAAATAACTTGTGATAATCTTTTGACCATGTCTCCTATTGCCTATTACGCATGCCTTTTTCTAAGAAATCAAATTCACTCCTTTTTCTTCTTTTCTTTAAGGAGTATCACAAAACAAGTGGATGGCCGATGACTTCGGAGCAAATATGTTTAATATAAACAAAGAAAAATCTTTTTCTTCCTTTCGGGGCATAGAAATAAAATAGTTTTAGTACCAAAAAAAAAACTTAAAGAAGTGTTAAGAAAACTGACATAGTTTTTAAAGTAGTTAGTATTATATAACTTGATTTACATCGTGTAAGATAAGTTAGTTTATTAAACAAGAAAACTATAAATTTTTTTCATATTGTTATTATATATTAAAGACAATTTTTTAACATAAATTATCTTCGATATATGCAGTAGATATCTTAAAAAAATGGCTGAGGATTACTTTAAGGACCCCAACAGTTTCAGCTAAACCCACCAAGTCAGCTGTTGTAAGAACAATCAATAATAAGCCTGAGGATTATCTGTTTGATTACGACTCCATTTTTTAAACAAAAGTCTTAACTATATTCCATAGTGTTGCAGACAATCTTTAGCAAAACTTTGTACGATTACAAAATTTCTTGTCTTACATTTAAGCGTAATCTTGGCTAGAATCAAATAGCGTCACAATGTCTGCAAAAGAAACCTTTTTGGGGAGGGGGCGATAAGAAAAGTCTGGGAAAAGTCAAAGCATTTACAGCGACACTTTGCAACGCCAAAAAGTATGCAACTTTGTGTGGCATGCAACTGCTAAGCTGGGGAGCGTGAATCAAGGCATTAAATACGCCCAAATAGTTTCGGTTTCAAGTTTTTGCTCCGAAAACTTGAGCCATAAAATTTGATGTTCCTCCTACCAAGCCGAAAATCCAAAAAACAAAAAGAAAATAAGGAAAACGACAACATTTAAGTGGAAGCATTCGGTGCGTTTAGAAAACTTGTGTGCAACGATTTTTTGAAGACGCTAAGAAATGGGATATCTAATGCCTAGATAAAGTTCAAAATTGAAGTTGGTCGGAGTTCACGGGAATTGTGTTTACCATATGCTGTGTCTAGAGCAAACTTTAGCGAGTCTTTGAAATCCTTTTGAATATATTGTAGCATGCATTTAGGCGTAAGCGAAAAGTTCTTTGTGTTCTGTGACAAGAAGGGGGAATAGAAGTGTAGAAACTGGAAGAAAGCTTAGTTGAAACAACAGAAAAAGGAGGTAGGAAGTTGACTTTATCTTTGCTGCCACCAACTGTCGTGGCTTGTGGCACAAAACAAATGTTGCATATTACTTGCCTCAAATCTGCGACTTGACAGCAAAACTAAATCCAACAATTTTTTGCTATTTGATTGGATTGAATTGGATTGGATGTGACTTAAGTCTTGTGTTTAACTGCTGCAAATGTCTGCTCATAAAGAGCCAGGACTTAGCCTACGCCTTGGATTATGCTTTTAAATCTGCTGTAGTTACTACACTGCAAGAAAATGTTTCTAAAGAAACGTGTTTTAAGTTTAACTATACTTTTAGAGAACGATATCAAAAGATTTGAATTTCTCAAATTTAAAATAATTTGTTTATAGTTAATTTAATTTAAATTAATTTAGTAAATTACTAAGATGTTTAGCAACTTGTTTTAACCTCTTTTACTACACAGGAAAAAAAGGTTTTGAGAATAATGTATGATATATTACAGTGAAAGCTTCCTTGGCCGGACAGCCACGGTTCCAGTATTTTTGTCCGCCAAAGGGAGATGTCCGCCAGAGGAAAAGGATTTTGTATGAAAATTATGCTCTTGGGACTGTTAATTCGTCCGGCTAAGGGAGTTGTCCATCTGAGAAGCTGTCCGCGAGTAGAGCTTTCACTGTATATAACTTTAATATAAACTTTAATTTTTTGTTGAAGAAAGTTTAAAATTATTCTGGATTTTCTCTCTCTCTCTCTCTCTCTCTCTCTCTCTCTCTTTTCTTTGTAGTGGATAATTAGAGTGCTGTAAAATTTACAAATAATAATAATATAATATTCATGTGTTGTTTGATCTTCAAATTTGTTCAGAGTTAAAGCCTAAAAGTATCCAGTTTTTTTTGCAGTGTAGCTCTTTCCAAACGACTGCCAAATGCAGTGGAAAAAAGCGAGTTAGTTTCACTTTACGGCTGAACGCAGCTGCAACTGTCAAGCGAATAAAGTAAAATAAAAAGGAAACAATTCGATTTTTATTGCAGAATGACATTTTTATTGCTGACTGCATAAGGAAAATTGTAAATGTGAAAATGTGAAATGGAAAAACTGAGAACTGAAAACTGAAAACTGAGTCTGCAGGCGGGTCTGGCCAGACTAGCAGCCAATGTCTGCCACTTAACATAAATCTAGCAAACTGCCACTGCATGCCACTTGCATTAACTGTAAATCCAAGAATCCTACACAATAATTTGCCCCAACGCACAATCCGATTATGTACATGAAAACCCAACGGAATGGGTAGGTTAAAAAGGAAGGGAGGAAAAAAATTAAAGTGAATTATCAAGAGTTTTATTTAAAAGATGAATGAGTTATGTATGAATACATTCATTCACTCACTCAGTTCAGTCCCTCAAAGGCATTTGAATAAAATTTTGATTGGAATTTTGAATGGTAGACAAAGTTAGACGTTCGCATTTTAAGGATGGAAATAATCATTTTCCAACCGAAAGACATAAAGAAAACGGAATAAAAATTGTTGAAAAACTATTCGGTTATGCACTACCCACTCCCGACTCTCCCCACCCCTAAATGTTCCCCAATTCGCCCCCATTCGCCCCCTTGAATTTCCTATTTTCCCCTTTCCCATCCACATTCCATCTTTTGGCTCGTGCTCTTGCGAAGCATGAATCCTGTTTTTATTACTAAATGAGCAGACGCAATTAAGTGGCGTAGGTCTGAAGGGTTGAATGGAGTTCGGGGGAAAATCTGGAAAGTAGGGGAAAGTGGATAGACAGCACCACACGGCACCACTGAGCACCATTCCCCATTCCCCATTCCCCAGTCAACATACAACATCCAACTCCGTAGATGACTAACGACAATGAGTCGGAATATTGCTCGGACCCGTAGCGCCCACCAAGTGACTTGTTATTGAAAATATATGTAAGTGGGGTAGACAGGGGGTGGGGGGAGCGTGGGGTGGCTGCAAAAGTGGAAAGATCGGAGGGAATAGAATGGCCATTTGTGGTGACTCAGTTGTGCCAACTACACGTGTCTGTATGTGTGTGTGTGTGTGTGTGTGTGTGTGTGTTGGCCACATTAAAGTTCCTGTCACAGATGATTAATAAGTTTGTAATGGCTGTTAATGCGGCCGCTAGATGGCGCTACGCACTTGGGATTGCGAAAAAATACAAAAGAAGCAAACAAAAAACAAAAAACTTGCTAAGTAATATGAATAAGAGCATAAATTATGTAATTAAACTGATGAATTTATGCGCTGTGTGCCAGGTGGCTCCAACACTACATGCAAAAAGTATTGTCTTGCACCACAAAAGTTTTAATCCCTTTCATTTCTAACAAAAAACCATGAACTAAAAGTTGGTAAGGAAACTTCCCAGTTCATTTAATCAAATGTAGTAAATATTTAAGTTTGTGAAAGCTTAATGGAATTATCTGGAATTAGTGGAATGGGATTTACGAACTATAAACATTTTTTTAAGTTTCCCTGACAAAAAAAAATAATAATAAAGTAATATTTTCCTTACTTAAATTAAGTTTTTAAATCATATTTTTTATCGTCTAATTTTGAGTTGCATTATATTTATGTGAACTTTATTTATTTTATGTTTTTCCTAACAGAAATTAATACTAAGTTATTGTATCATGGTGGAATTTAAGAACAAATTTAAGTTGTTTTTACAAAAATTTTAATACTTTTAAACCTTTCCTAGAAATAAAAGATCTCTATTTTACTGATATCGTAATTTTGAGTTCTTTTTTCAGTTGATTATATTTTAATTGATCAAACTCTTTCCAAATTTCCAATTTTATGGAGTTACTTTTATTGAAATTTATTGGTTCTGTTGGAAACTTGACGATCAGTTGAAAGTATTTCTCTAATTAGTTCGAAAGTTGGAATATATTTTGTGTATAAATTTATTTCTAAGAAATTGATTTCTTTGTTATAAAACTTCTCAGTTTTATTTCTACTTTTCCTACTCTAAAATTATGCTTTCTGTTGCCAATCTTATTCATTTGAAAACAACTGGCAATTTATGGACTCTGATTGACAGCTCTAAAGTTGCAATCTTGGCTTGCTCAATTTTTCTAGGCAAGCACTTTGGGGAGGGGTGTGTAGAGAGGGCGGAGGGTGTGGAGGGTGTGGCATGTATTTGCTTTCTTTTACTCTATTTGTACAAATTGATGGGTCGCGTTGGCAATTTGTTAATATATGTTACACAAATGTGCCGCAACATGGCCAAAAGGGGGGTGAGGTCAACAAATGTTGATATCTGGCACTTTGTGCCCCAAGTCTCCCTCACTGCATCCTCCTCCCTTCCCCTTTCTTATCTCTTGCTACTCCCCCTTTTTGGCTGCTTCTTCTCGACGTCATATTTGGCGTCTTTCACATGTGTCTTGGCTTTTATTTGCGTTTCTTGTGTTCCTTTGACTTCTCAAGCAAATAGCTTGCCTTCTCCTTACTCCCTCTCCTCCTCTCTTATCTTTCTCCCCCTCCCTCTTTGCCCCATTGTGCTACCAACAGCTTCTATCCCCACTGTCATGCAACATTTTCGACGTTTAATTTCGAGTCATGATTCCATTGTTATTTATAGTCAACAAAGCGGCAGCAACAGCAGCCACTCTAGACAACACTCCATAAAATATTGTTGACTCCCTTCCTTACTTTACTCTCCCTCTCTTTCATCCACTTTATCTAGTCCCCCACACAGCTGCAGTGTCTCTGTCTCTGTCTCTCTTCCCTTGAGCTGGCACGCGTCGGTTCGCATCGCATCATGTTGTGGTGTGCTGTGTCTCCTCGCGTCGTCATTTAGTCTAGGGTATCTGCCTCTGGGGATGTAAGAAAACACCGATGAGCCCAGCATCGGTGTTTTACCTAGCATGATACATTGCAGCTTGTCGATAAACAATAAATAACTAAAACATATTTCGTTTTAAAAATACGCTAATCAAATTTGCTTTGAATTATAAATGCCACGCCCAGAAAATATCATAAAAATCAGTTAATATTAATTATATTAAATTAGTTATATTTTCCTCATCCAAAGTAGAGGAAATATATTAGTTTAATTGTTATTCTAATAACAGGAATTATTCATTTATAAAGACTTAATTTAAGAAATAAATTACGAATAAGTTTTTGATTATATAAGGAATTTTTTTTTTATTAAATTAGTTCTTCAGTTATTTTTACTAACTTAGAGTTAAGAATTTAAGGCTGTCAATTTAAGGCTTTTGTCTTGAAGTGGCTTTCGTTTTTATCAGTGTAGTTGCAACTGCCACAGGCAGAGTCGTCGTTTATCTCACTGCTCTTGTTCTTGCCTCATCCTATGCTAAGCTCTCCGTTTTGTATCTTCAAGAAGTTTAAAATATTTAATCTAAGTAGCTGCAGTTTTGTTTAATGCCTTCGAAGGCTCTTGCCACATAAAGTGGCATCATCTTATTTGCCTGCCAACAGCATGCAGCTTGGTGTTGCAAGTAATTCTTTTTCACTCTCTCTCTCTCTCTCTCTCTCTCTCTCTCTCTCTCTCTCTCTCTCTCTCTCTCTCTCTCTCTCTCTCTCTCTCTCCTGTCTCTTTCTCTCCTGTCTCTTTCTCGGCTGCTTGTCTGCCTGATGATTTTTCCATTAGAGTCAATGTCAATATTTGCTGCATGTTTTGGCAGCTTTGAAATTGAAAATGTGCTTCTTGCAAATTATGCTCGACGTGGCTGCCACAATCTTTTCATCTCTCTTTCTCTTCCTCTCTGTCTCACACTTCCCCCCTCTTTCTACTGTTCTCTTTGTCTACAGCTTGTCTAACAGTGAACAATTAAAACTCTCGCGGACATTGCCACGTTCTCTCTGTAATTGCAGTTGTTGGTGGTAATGTTTCTGTTGCTGCTGCTGTTGCTTTTGCTGTGGCTGTAGCTGTTGTCGCTGCTGTTGCATTACAAGTGGCACTCGTCTGTTAAGTGCTACGCCCGTCGCTTGCAACGCCTCTAGACACTTCGAGACGACGCGCTACGTTTGACGTGCGTCATTTTGCTGAACATGTTGCATACTTTGCGGCGTCTTTTAAGTTAAATTATGTTTAAAATGCAGTTTACAACTGCAATAACTTTAATGTTAAGTCAGATTTTAAAATTATATCGGATTTTATGCAGTGCTGCCGCTTTGGCTTATTTATAGCAACAATTTGAAAAAGTTTAGCTTTTGTACATATGGGATTAGGAAATCAAAGTACAAAATTTAAAAACTTCTTTGGAAATAAAAACAAATATATGTTTGTAGGTATATATTAGCTTGGTTTATAGTTGGCAGAACTCTTTATTTTATTTATCTCAGCTCTTAATACTTAATTCCTGATTTTTTTCAAGATTTATTCCATTTAATTTTCTGTTGCTTACGATGTCGCAACTCAATGCAACTCGAGTAATTTGCCTGCAAGCTGTGGCCGTCAGCTGAAAACTTGCATTCTGCCACGCCCCCTTAACGGAAGCTTAACTTAATCAGTTTTCAGAAAAGGACACAGACAAAGGAGAAGGGGAAGGAGAAAACTTTGCTGCGCCTTTTGCTAGACAATAAACTAAAACAAAAGTTTGTGCGTTGTTGATAAAAACTTTTTCTTAATTTCTCCTCTTTTTTTTCAGGCGGCCGCGACAAACTTGGCTTTAAGGCGTTGCCAGTTTTGGGTAAAGACTTGTGCGCATTCTTAGCAGACTAAGCATCTTGAAAGTCTGCACAAAATGGTCACAACTCAAGCATCCTTCTGGCCACATTGTCGTGCCACTTCAGGGGCAGCATCAAAGGGCAAACAATGTGTCTGGCCAAAAAATCGAGAAGCATTCTTGAAGAAAGAGAGAGAGACGGAGAATGTGCTAAGTGGGCAAAGTGGAAAATGGCAATGCTATGGAAAAACACAAGCGATATTTTCCAGCGCTTTTCAATAATAATTTTTGCGACGGGACTTCAACCAAATTCCCTTTTTCTCTTTGTTGCAACAACTGCCAGTGACAGCGGGAGGTATGCGCCACGCGTCATTCGCTGCTTCCTCTTCGGCGGCTTCAACAATTTATACCCGTTAAATTAATTGATTGGGTTTACTGTGCATTGATAATTTAAAGCACAAGAACCTTCAAAAGTCTTAGTGTAAATGCTTTAAAAACCAGCTAAAAACGTTTAAGCATTTTGCTCTTAAAATAAAGCTTTTTTTTTTATAAATTTATTATCTTAAAACTTAAGTTAGGGCCAAAATTAGTAGGTAACCTACGTAATTTTACTGATTAAATCGATTAGCACATAGGCCATACATGCGCCTAAAAATAGGCAACCATTTTTGAATTCCAAGATAATACACTTTAAAAATCAATTTGAACAAAATTAAATAACAGGTATTTTATAGTCGGGAATATAAGTCAACACTTATACTTATTTGTCTGTTTTTCTGTTTTTGGCTGTGGTGCAAATGATGTTTTTACGCTTGAATGGAGCCCGAGCCAGAACTGCAATGAGCCAAGCTAAAGTAACTCCAGCTCCAATGATCGAGACATTCCACTAGCAAACAATAACAAAAAAAAAAAAAATACAGTAGAGAAGTAGACAAAAGGGGAGAGTTTCCCGGTTTTCCCTTTTGTTAATTATGCGGGGCGCACTGGGAGGGGGAAGCCCCACAAAACGTAGAGTTCGTTTCTGTTTCTGCTACACTTTTCGCTTCTCTTCCAATTGCACTTTGTTTTCCCTTTTTTTTTTTTCCATCTTTTTGTTATTTATTTTTTAATTTAGAAAGAGGCCTTTGTTCAAATGTTGACAAAAAGTGCATTCAAGTGTAAGTGCAAGGGAGAGGGAGAGAGTTAGTGTTGCTCTTGTCTCTTTCATCTGTTTCATCAGCCATCAAGGCCCAGGCACAGTGTTAATTTAAAAGATTAAAGTAATTTTCATTTAGTGTAGTTTATAATAACTAAAAAAATTTAAATAAATTAAAATATGTAAAATTTTAAATGCGTAATAATTTAACATCTTTTAAAAGTTTCCCCTAAGTATAGTTTAGAAATATATTTATTAATAAATATTATTGAAAATCTCAACTCAAATGATTCCCTTTACCAGTTGAGTTTTTAAACTCGATTTGAAACTCAATTTAAAGGCAGTGACATCTTTTTGATCAAAACTCATAAACGTGACCTTTTCGCTGTTGCTAACCAATTAAGCGTGAAGAGAGATAGCTCCCATAACAACATCAGTTTTGAGATAGACAACAACAAAGACAACTTCATCCATGTCGCCTTGGCTGAAGCTCAATGATGCGTTGAAGTCGTACAACAAATCCAACACAGCAGACAAAATGATAGACGAAAACTTGTCAGCAATTAAAAGCATTTCTTTCATCTCATTCTCTCATTTACACTGTTGCTCTTCTCTCTCAACTCTTTCTCTTTCTGCCTCTTTGTCTTTGCTGCTCATAAATATTAGATGTTTATGGTACTTCTAGCACTCCTTGCCAGACACGCACAGCGGATTTTGCTAAATTAATGCCAAGTGATCAGGAAATGTGTCTGAATACCATTGGAATCATTGAAAATTTGTAAAAAATACTAAAAATTATTGAAAAACTAGTGAATAAAGGGCACAGTATCAAAGCAAGGGGTCTAAAGTTGATTTATTTACATCTTTGAGACTTATATGGTTCTTAAAAAACTACAAAATATCTAATGACATTCCCTAAAAAACCTATCTCAGGCAGTATTTTAATTGGCTTTCCGTCTATATAATTGAGAATAATTAGCTTTTTTAGAAGCTATACAAAATTTTCAATATTTATTTGAAAACTTTCAAATTTCAAACCTTTATAGTTGAAAAATAAGAGTATTCTCAAGTATAAATTTAATTGAATCAGTTCCAAATCAGGACTTTTTATGAATAAAAAATAAACGGTAAAATGTTCAACTTTGTATATTTTAAATATCAATCAAATTCGCTGATTTGACTAAAGTTTGAACTTAGTTTTAAAGCTAATAAACTAATTTTGTATTCAGTTCAAAGAAGTTACTAAGCAAGTGTTCAGAAAACTTTGTAATAAATCTCCAAAGTTTAACTAAAAATCATCGAAATACGATTTCCAACAAAAATAAAATTTAATCATTCATTTTATAAACTTTACATACATTTTGGGCATATTGTGCGGTTGCCCGTTTCCATCAATATAGTTGCCATATCGTTATAATTCTCAGTTAAACTCAAGTCGAATATACACATAGTTTTGGTTTATATTTGTAAGTTTTGATGAAAACCTTGCACAAGAAATAGGGATAAATTAACGAACGATTCTTATAAGATCAAAAGTTCATTGGCATAATGTGTCGGGGCTGTTTGTTCACTGCTGATAAGGGTTGGGGGTTGTTTTTCAGTAATCACACTTAACCGAACCGAATAATAATTTCGCGTGGCCAAACTATTTGAGGAGAATACGCATTTGAGAACCGGTTTCAGCTCACTCGCTTTGGTGGTGGGCGGAGCAGGGTAGGCCTACAAATAGCGGGCGCTGATCGTGAATTACTTTTTAAGGGTTGATTCTTTCGGCACCCCTGCGAAGCCAAAATAGAAAACACAAAAAAAAAACAATTTCTTAAAAAAAAAAACAATTTAAAATAATTTCAAAAACTTTGTTTAACAATAATGTTTTGAACAAATCGTATAAACCGACGCACAAACGTTAAGAAGTTGTAACAATTTGAAGACGCCACCAACGCGACGCGCACGACTCGGACAACTGTGAAGCACTGAATATGTTTCCAACAAGCGACGAGGCAGCAAGCAATTGGTACCACAAAAGGGATATTTTGTTGCGAGGGAAATTTTCAAATGCTGTCGGCGTATAAACAACTGAACAGCTGAGCGAGGGAAGTTTTAGTGATGTGAAGAGAAGTGAAGCGAAGCGAAGCGTTCAAAGTGTTTGTTGGTTTTATTTTTGGGGTGGCAGGTAATTCATCTTGCGATATATGTCATATATCACACACACACTCACACACACATACACACTCTGTACGTGTGCCTCACCTTAGTACAATCACATAAATATATAATAAGTAAGTTTTCTATATAAGAAGCAGCAAATAGGGAAATTTGGAAATCGTTCAACGGTTTTATCAATTCCCATATACATATGTATCAGTTGGCTCATTAATGCTAAATGTTATGGTTTCTGTGCCGGCTCTTTAATGGGCCTAAATCGTTTTGCTGAAATTTTAATGCCATTGGCAATACAAAACACTAGTTGCCACCATTAGTTATTACTCCCCCTCGTTTTTTCTTCTCTTTTTATTTGCTTTAACAGATGACTCACATGAGGATGACAAAGCTAACGGTACTTGCCAACAAATGGTTTAAGTACAAAAATATATACCCTATACTTTTTCAAAGAAGTTTCGATTTTTTTATATTTTAATATTTTTGTTATATTTTAAATCACATTTGTTGAATATATTAATGTAATAATATTTAAAAAATTACAATTAAAGAACTCAAATTAAAATAATGTATATTTGTTACAACATATATGTAGGTAAAATAATTTTATTTTAATTTTTTAAATTTTTTGCGACTAAAATTTCTCAAATTTAGTTAGAATTTTTATTTACCCTATAAGTTACGAACAACTTAACTAAAAAAATTAATTCATTGAAATTCTAGCTCAATATTTACTAAATTTCTTAAGGTTTGATGTACCTTTCTATTATTTGTACGAAACATATGCTTAAAATAATTTAAGAAAATATTTAAATTTTGAAAAATTTTTATTTATAATTTTACAGGATTTTTTTTCGCAGGATATCTTAATGTCGAGCATCTGTTCGACTCGAGACTGGTGTCAATGACTTTCGCCAAGTTTGCGTGCATCACCCAGCAGAGGAGAAAAGAAGCTCGAAGAGGGGGAGGGGGAGGCTGTGGGAGGTGCATGAGCAGCAGACCAAACATCAGTCACTTTGGCTTCCTTCCGGCCAAAAGTGCGTGTCATATGAGGAAGAGCAACAAACAAACAAACAAACAAACCAAAAAAATAATAATGAAGAAGGGAAAATCGAGCGTCGAGGAACGAAAACTGAAAGCGGGACTTAGATGCATGTCAGTTGTCAGATTATGTGTCGGGAAAACAGTATTGGGAACAGGAGCAACAACAACGCAGTCAACGCCACACAATTTATCTTAGCCCGAAGAGGAGAGAGAACTAAAACATTCGTGTTTGTTCATGTTGCAGCTGCCCTCCAGAAAACAACAACGGTCGACGGCAAATCCAACAAAACCAAGAGACCGATGCTTATAATAAATGTACATTTCCAAAAATGGTAACATGTAACATGTTGCTTGCTAACTTGGCCCAGAACTTTGACTCGGGCTCTTTAACTGATTGTTTGCGGTTGGTGTCAACAATTTGTCTGATTAAAAGAAAGAAAACAACAACAACAAAAACACTGTCCACACCTCTTTTTTCTGCATCCATAGATGAGTCAGTTTCATTGTCGTCCTTGTCATCTATCAGAGCGCCAGCCAGCATGAAGATTATTGGCTAGACGCATGAAGAAAACAACAAAAAAAAAAAATAAAAACAGAAACAAAAGGAAAAAAAGAGAAAACAAGCAAATCATCCTCATATGACTAGACTGGCTGGCAGCCAAATAGAAAAGGAAATTTCCATCTAATCAGCATTTGTTGTATCTTAAATCTAGCATCAAAAACAGCTGCTAAAATCCAGTTTGGTTTTCTTTAGAATCAAGTAATTGATTAAAGCTTCACTGCAAATCGACAAGTCGAAGAAAGTGCAAATATAGGAAAGTATCTACAGTATGTATTCGATGTGATGGCACTTATGTGGCACACATCATTCACATGCAACAACTGCAACGGCAACTGCAACTGCAACTGTTGCATGGAGCCGCCAAGTTGCGACTTCTTAGTGCTTAATGCTATTTTTAAATGCATATTAATGCTTGGAGGAGCCAAGTCGCGTTGTCGAGACCGCCAAATGATGTCGTCGACTTGCTGATGACTTTTAAATATAAAGAACGCAACAGCAGCAACAACAGCAACATAAAACACTAATGTTCTATTCGAGTATCAGGCTAAAAGTTACCCGTTACACAGAAATAAAATATAGATATGGAAGTTCTGTGAAAAAATAAATCTTAAACAAAGTCAAAAGAAGAGAAAATTTCTAAAAGGGGAATTATATTCCGAAATTTAGTTCGGGATGTTGAAATCTCTATTGAAATTTTGATATACTCCACCAAATTAATTGTTGTCAAATTGAATGCAACAAGTTAGATATACCCCATCTAGTGGTCTAACAGATATTAAAAAGACCACTTAAATCAAGACAAAAATGCAACGCATAAAACGCATTAGATTTTTCAAATGTGCAACACACTCTCAGTCAAACGTCGAGGGTCTGGCGTCGACTGCGACGCCAACAGCGGATACCCGACTGCGAGTGGGCGTCCATTTCGAAGCGAAAGTGGCGCCGCCGTCGTCGGCGTCGACGTCGTCGCTGTCAACATCAACAGCAGAGCTAGCGTCAACGTCAGCGTCTATGCTGTTGCCTTCTGATGACGGATGCATGCATCATTAATTCAACTGTAGCAGTGAACAGCAACAACAGCAAAAGAGGCAACGCCAACGCGCTTGCTTTTCTCTCACTCGGTGAACTTTTATGCATAATCATTGTGAAAAAAGTATTGGATTGGATTTAATGGATTCGACCTCTAGATGCGCTATTGCACTTAAAGAGGACTAATAAGAATATACTATAATAATACTAATACTAATACTAATACTAATACTAATACTAATACTAATACTAATACTAATACTAATACTAATACTAATACTAATACTAATACTAATACTAATACTAATACTAATACTAATACTAATACTAATACTAATACTAATACTAATACTAATACTAATACTAATACTAATACTAATACTAATACTAATACTAATACTAATACTAATACTAATACTAATACTAATACTAATACTAATACTAATACTAATACTAATACTAATACTAATACTAATACTAATACTAATACTAATACTAATACTAATACTAATACTAATACTAATACTAATACTAATACTAATACTAATACTAATACTAATACTAATACTAATACTAATACTAATACTAATACTAATACTAATACTAATACTAATACTAATACTAATACTAATACTAATACTAATACTAATACTAATACTAATACTAATACTAATACTAATACTAATACTAATACTAATACTAATACTAATACTAATACTAATACTAATACTAATACTAATACTAATACTAATACTAATACTAATACTAATACTAATACTAATACTAATACTAATACTAATACTAATACTAATACTAATACTAATACTAATACTAATACTAATACTAATACTAATACTAATACTAATACTAATACTAATACTAATACTAATACTAATACTAATACTAATACTAATACTAATACTAATACTAATACTAATACTAATACTAATACTAATACTAATACTAATACTAATACTAATACTAATACTAATACTAATACTAATACTAATACTAATACTAATACTAATACTAATACTAATACTAATACTAATACTAATACTAATACTAATACTAATACTAATACTAATACTAATACTAATACTAATACTAATACTAATACTAATACTAATACTAATACTAATACTAATACTAATACTAATACTAATACTAATACTAATACTAATACTAATACTAATACTAATACTAATACTAATACTAATACTAATACTAATACTAATACTAATACTAATACTAATACTAATACTAATACTAATACTAATACTAATACTAATACTAATACTAATACTAATACTAATACTAATACTAATACTAATAGCGCACATGGCTAATATGTAGGGTATTAACCGTTTTGAAGCCAGGTCCGGCTTGTTGGCAAAAGGCATTTGAAGTGAGCTTGACTGGGAATGCAATCAACGTTGGCCCACATAGAAGTACTAGTCTATCCAAGTAGACGTCTAACTGTAAATGTTTGTTTCTTAAAGGTTTTTTTTTCGACCCAGTACTAAAGAGTTCAAAGAGTTGATTAGGTTTGTTAAACAAAATACGAAGAGAATACTAATTTTCTTTTCCCCCTCTGTCTCAAAACTGTTTTCAGCGATATAACCAACAATTGCGAATCTGTGTTGTAAATTTCATCACGATCTGACAATAAACTGGATAGTTATTACTTTTCTTTTGACTTAAATACATACAGGGTCTCCAACAGTTGGGTTCTTTGGCTTTTAGTTTCTAGTAGTTATTGTAGTTTCTTTGTATCAAATAATCTCTATGCTTTGTTAACAAAGAGATAAATGGCCACTGTTTGAGAAGAAGGGAATGTGAGATGAATAAGGAAATGTTTGCAGAGCCGAGAAGAATCGGCCCAGAGGGGGTCATTTCATAATAGAAAGAGATGGACAGACCATTAATGGGGAAAGAAGAAGAGAGGGTTATAGATTGGCACGTGACCAAGCATCAAATGCAACTCAAACTTGCTGCATCTGTCGTTGGCTGAGCTTGTGGCATGCTACGGGTGAAGCAATCAATCAACTGGCGGCAAAGAGCTGCATGTGATGCAACTATTTGTGGCAGGAACGGGTGAGAGCGCGAGTGGAATGCATTCAATGGATGCAATGCCCACGTTGTACTTTAATTGATTTTGCAGTGTTGAAAGCCACAGGCGCCGCAAGATAGGGAGAGAGAGAAAGAGAGGAGCGATAGAGAGAGACAAAAAGGCAAACAAACAATCGGCAACAACAAAGAGATGACGACAAACAGATAAGTGGATAAATAATTGCTAAAAAAAAAAATCCCATCATCGGAGTGACCCAATTATAAAGGTGAAAAGTTCAAATACTGAATGCGAAAATTTTAATTGAATTCCGGTATCAGAATCACTTAAAAAACAGAGAGACACACCACAGGCAATAAGCATAGGAGGGAGAGACATGAATCGGATTGAAAACGAGATGGAGAAAGTATTAATCCAATGGGACTGATGGGGCTGATGCTGAACATAAATTATGATCTGTACATCTCAACGATTTTGAAATGCGACATAAATTTTATTTTTTGAGTGTTATGAGTTGAATTTAGATATGTTACGGTTAACTGGGGGGTTCCGGGGGAACGTCTAGAACTAGGCCCCGCCTATTTTTAGCTAGCGCATGCATGAGTATAAAATTAATATAAATTTGTTATGCGGTTTAAATTTGGGGTGCTGCCTGCTCGATCCAAACGGATCACACAGAACGTCAACCAGGTGGGCGTCCAATTGGATTACCCAATCGAATACTAGACATACTCAACGAAGAATTTTTAAAATGTTTTGAAAATCATTTAGATTTAGCATCTCAGCTAATTATAGTTGAAACTGAATTAATACTTATGAGCAGACAGCGGAGATAGATTATTCCTAATACAGGCTATAGAACTAAAGATTTATATGATGCGACAAATTGAATATCAAATTGGTAGCTAAAGCAAAGACTAAATTATTTTCAAAAAGTTTTCCAAAATTTTTAATTTTTAATGAAGAGTTGGTGTGAGCATAAAAGGTAGTGCTATATAGAATATTAAAATTGTTTCGGAGCTGGTCATCACTCTTTGAGTAAAATAAACCTTGATAACTCAGCACATAATGTGTTTAAGATATGGCTTAGTGCATTCTCATCAAATTTGGTCAGTACTATATAGTTGATTCATTTAGGTAATATAAATGAAAAGAAAATCGTTTCAAAGTTCTAGATTATAACTTGATATTATAGCTTCAGCATATTTGTATAACTCTAATTATGACATTAACGGTTAAGTTACCAGTACCCAGCACGTGTATGGAAAAAATAAACTTTACCTCTTTGAGCTCAGTACATGTTTTAGTTATGATCTAGTAAATTAAGTCATTTCAATTTAAAAGTATTCTAAAATAACCTATTGAAAGGATTGATTCTACCGTAGAAAGCCGTATGTTCTTTTTTGCATAAGAATATTTGTTCAGAAATCACTGATTTTGAGTTTGAAAAGCTTGGAGTCTATAAAAATCAACTCTGTAGAACGCAGTAATTAACACTTCTTCTATTTAATGTAGTTTTGATGTAGAGCCCATAAAAGACATTCACAATCTATCCAGTCCTATAGAAATATAATATTTTGGTTTCCTATAAAACATCCTATATTCCAAATTTTCATCTCAAAATTTAAGCCAAGAATTTACAAATTTCCTCCGATTCCATCATTTGAATTTGAGTTACACACGAGTTCCTTTGATTATTTCCAGTTGCAATTATAGACTTCTTATAGATGAATTCATCGCTTACCTTTTTCCTATAGTTATCCATTTATAAAATTTATTCGTTGCTCGTTTTCAATGTTGAATTTGTTGTCGTTTGTCGTTGTCTTTGTTGCTGTTGTTGTTGTTGTTGTTGTATTTGTTATCTCATTAGTAAGCCTGCTTGGGGGCGGAGGGAGAATTGGCTCATTTTACCGTTAGTTAGCGCAGCAGCCGCTGTTGGCATTTTCTTGGTTTGTGTCGACAGCAAACGCAACAGCGGCGACGTTTGCAATTCCCGCGGCGACAGAGCAACATTTTTGCTGATTAACTGCACAGCGTAATTTTATGTTTATATTTAGTTAATTGTTATTGTTAAATAGATTTTAACTACTTATATTACGTGTTTGTTTCTTTTTAGGGGAATTTGTGTCTGGCAATGCCCGAAGCGTTTCAAGCTGCTGGCAATGCTGAGGAGCAACAGCAGCAAGCGTCGTTGGCAGCGCAGTTGGCAGCGCAGTCGGCAGCGGCAGATGGAAAGATCCTTGTCTTTTGTTATTGCTATTTTGTATAGCTCTGCTAATAAATACAGTCGTTTTGTTGTTGTTGTTGCTGTTGTAAATGGACGTTACTTGTTGTTGTTGTTATGTCTCTGTGTTGATATGTTTTATGTTTTTGTTGTTTTTTCTTTTTCTTTGGTTTTACACTCTGCTGCTGCGCTGCTTTAAAATAATTTATTGTTGCTCACATTGTTACAAACTCACACACTCGCACACAAAACACATGTATTTTGTTGTCTGCCTTGCTGTGTGCTGCTTTCTTTCATCCTTTTTGTCGATTTCCTTTTAGTCTTTAGCTTCGCCAGTCAGCTGTCTGTCATTGACATGTGCGCGCGCTCTCACGCTTTGCTCTCTTGTCTTGACTTCGATTTGACACGCTCTCTCAGACCCAGTCTTAGACTTAGACTCATGCTCTGCTCTGCTCTCTCGCGCGCGCCTATACACAGCGTAGGGTGGTCATACACGTACACACACACGCATACACGCACATGCACGCTGTAAATGTGAATGGCCGCTGCGTGTGTGTTTGTAGGTTTGTGTATATTTTGCTCAATACAATGCAAAATTTGGCCTATAATTTACTACGTTTAGCACTTTTGGCTGTCATCATCAAACAGGCAAGCCTATACACACACACACACACACATGCACACTAGAACACACACACATGCACACAAAAACTAGGTGCTTTCGGCAACTTTTCACGCACTTCAGTCAAACGTAATATTTGATTTGATACTTTTTATCAATTTTCTTCTGTCCACTTTCGTTTTTCGTTTTTTATTAGCACTTTATTTACCGTAATGTACCCCGGTCGACATTACTCAACACTAAAATAATTCATTTATTTTATTTGTTTTTTGTAATATTTTACACGGCACCAAAATTTACAACGTTGACTTCGATGTTGTCGTTGTCGTCGCTGTCGCTGTCGTCGTCGCTGCCTTGAACTTTGTTGTTGCTGCTACAATTTGTTTGCTTTTCTTGTTGTTGCTGTTGCCGCGGCTGAGCAAGTTCGTTGCTCAAAAATTGTTTAAACAAATAGAACCGAAAATAAAACGCAGCCTGTGCTAGAGCGTCGAGGCAGCTACAAGTCTTCTTTTGCACAACTTTTGCTCTCTGCACTTTGTTACGCTGCTTTCATTTCATTTCGTTTCGATTCGCTTCGCTTCGTTTCGTTGTGTCTTTTCTGCTTTCCTTTATTCCTTCTTTCGTTCATTCCTTTTTTCGTTCGTTGGCTCGTTCTCTCAGTCAGTCAGTCAGTCAGCTTTTTTTTTCGGTGGTTGTTTCGCATTTTATTGTTTTTTTTTTGTCGCTTTCTTTTGATTCCTGACGACAGCGTCACTATCGACGTCGCGCGTCGCCGTCACCGTCGCCGCTGTCCTTCTGACCGTTGCTCTTCTTCTTGCTTTACGTCTTTGCTTTATTGTACTGCATACAGCTGGCAGCCACAAAGTTATGGTTAAGGACGTAACTCTCGCTGCAGTTGCCCGATAAATGCACTCATAAAAAACAATTACACACACGTACAAACTAACACAAATGCCTCTCTCTCTCTCTTGCAATGCATGCTCTCCCTTTCTCTCTGTCTCTTTTACACTCTTTCGCTGCTCTGAGCAGCTGCTGTCGAGCTTGAAGCAACCCTTAGTATTTCTACTACAGTTGTTGCCTCACTATACAGTTTGGCATGCACTTTGCCGTTGTTTGTTTTGTTTTTCCATTTGGTGCGCACGCAAGCGCTGTGCTTTCTCTGTGTTTTGATTTGTTTTACCGGCGTTTTGCAACACTGCTGTGCTATCTGTGCCATGTGCTCCGCAGCGTATGCAACATAAATTTGCACAACCTTAAAAGCATTTTAAAGGCCCACTGATTGTTGGCCTACCGTTCTGCCTCATTTCTCTACTACCCTTCCCCGTGTACTTTTTGACCTCATGTCCCCGAGGGACAATCTGCTCCCAAGACAATGCCGAGCTACCGCACTTCCTGGGGGAGACCGTGCACTTAATTGCCGGCGTTGGAGCATATTTAAGAGTCCTTATGTATATTAATTTTTTTGTCTTATTTTTTTTTTATGATTAAATAATTTGATTGACGTACAACAAAAGGGGGAAAATGCATTGGCATTGAACGGTAGTTGGAACTGAAAACGTCAAATTGACCGAAAATTTTGAACACAAAATTTAATAAATATATTTCTTTGGAAAGCTACTTTTGAAGTGATTTTAGTAGGGTATGAGTTACTGAAAAATGTCAATTTGGATTTGAAATCTAGGCAATAAATATGCTATCTACATACATAACATACATAGGTATGCATGTATGTATATATATGTACATAGAAATCTATATAAAAACATATGTTTAATTCTAATAAACTCCACTTAGTAAAGCAATACCACAGTAGTTTACATTCAAGTGTATTTTTTCCAAATTAATATGTAAGTTTTATTACGTGGTAGTTCTGTCTAATTCGAACTGGCGCCATCTAGCGCTCATATCTTACCCGAATATAACTTGTTAAAGTAATTTCATGCTTTACTCATTTATTAACTCCACTTTTAATAACAAAAACCATTACAAAAGTGTTGCCAACATTGTCGCTAGTCCATTATCTTTATAATAGAGCTCTAGTCTCGTAAATTTGCAATGTTAACGGTTAATAGTTCTAATAGGCAAATTAATTTTAAAGAGCTAACGAAAAGCGGTTAATTGAAGCGTTGCTAATGAGACTGTTGGCAAGTTGTGTGCGCCATGAAACGAGAAATGACATTGCCAACTGTTGAAAGGGTCCTTGAAGGGGTTATCACTGTCAAGGAGTGGGTGGAACTACAGGGTGTGTGGCTGGGTGGGTGGTTTGGCTTGGCTTGGTAGCTAGTTAACAACCCACGTGTTTGTACATGAATTTAATCTCGGCGCAAACAAAGTAACAAGAATTCAATTTGTCACAGTGGTTGGCAATGGCAACGGTAAAGCCTATGTATATGCCAAGTCTAAAGGGATCTTGGCCAGAACAACGGTAGCCACAGGTACACTGTAAAAAAAAACTTTGATTCCTGGCAAAAATTAATGTTAAAGGAGTGTGGAATTTTTGATTAAAGTAGGAATTTCTTGAGCACATAATAAAATTATTGAGATCACTAAATTAATAATATTTTTTACGTAAATTTTAAAATTAATTAGACATGTAACTGTTTTTATACTCTCTGCAAGAGAGAGTATATTGGGTTTGTGCAAAAAAAAAAGTATGTAACAGGCAGAAGGAGGCGTGGCAGACCCCATAAAGTATATATATTCTTGATCAGCATCACAAGCCGAGTCGATATAGCCATGTCCGTCTGTCCGTCTGTCTGTCCGTCTGTCCGTCTGTCCGTCCGTATGAACAAACAGATTTCAGAGATGGTAAGAGCTACAAGTTTGAATTTGGTCTCTATCGACTCGATATTAATTCAGTCAATACAAGAATCTTTTTTTTTCCGATGCCACGCCCCGCTCTCCCACAATGAGCAAAAAACTAGAAACACCTCGTAAAAAATTGATGTTTTAGGCGAATATCTCAGTAAATATGGCACTTAGGAACACCAATTTTGGTATGTATGTTCCTTGAGACGGCATAAATGTCATTACAAATTTTGAACTGCAACGCCCCCTTTTCCCACAAGAAATAAAATAATTTGCAAACTTCGATGCCGATTTTAAGGCATATGTTCTTATCGTATAGTATTGTAATTTCACATTCGTTTGAAGACAAAGTATATCAAACTATCCTGAAAGTTGCATATAAATCGGGAAAGAATAAAAGACTAGACACGTAACAAAGTTAATAATTTAACGCCATTTCACTGCATGTGTGCAAGCGAGATAGAAACATACAAACATGTGAGCGAACGTTTTCGCTGCTTGCGTAGCTTAGAGGCAGTGCTGCCCGCGAATGCTGGCTGTGCCGAGCAATTGTATATGTATTACATACATACACACACATACATATGTGCGTGCATACTTATAATGTCAAATGTATATGTGTGTGTATACATACAATCAGATGTTTTTGTTTCAACGTGTTTTGTTGCAAGTATCAATTGATATACTTGGATACCGATGTTATTAAATGATCGGGAATAAATTGCAGAGAGTATTCTACGGTCGGGCGTGCTCGACTGTACTTTTCTTTCTTGTTAAACTATAAGTTTAATAATTTAAAAAAAATATATATTCAAAATATTCTATAAATCCAATTTGCAACTTAGAAATTTGTAACGAAAATTACATTTTTTGTTTTTATAAGTAATGATTTTTTTTAGTGCATAGTCATTGTGCTATCCGAGAGATAAACCTGCTTGGAAAATATTTGCATTTCGCCTGTGTTTCGGGGTGTTACGTAGGTAAAGCCCACAACCCCTGGGGGACTTGTTAATGCAAACAATGCGCATTTGATATTGAAAACGCGCGTTCGACGTGACTGGTGTGAGTGCTACTGGGTGGTTTTTTGGTCCTACTGGGTGCTTTTGGGTGGCTCAAATGCTCTTTGGTCCTTATTGTCACAATCGGGGGTAGTTTTATGATGTCTGCTGCGAGTCGCAGCAGCCCAAGCAGATGGGGAAACAAAAGCTCAACATCGCTTGCCAACACACGCACTGCCATGCTGCAAAAAGTGGGCGGGGATGGGCAGAAGTGTGGGCGGAGGCAGAGGATTGAACGAGCGAGGCGTGGATTTGTCCGGTACGCAGCATTGCATTAATGTGTATTTCCGGTGGTTCTGGAACGGAAGTCGATTTATGTATTGTGTGCCCTGCACTGGGGACAGTTTGGCGGTAACAAACACTCAGTGCCAAAAGTTGTTGCAGTCCCCAAAACCAGACTAAAACAAAAATGAACACTAGACAAAATAGTGTAGTCTTAGCCAAATTAAGTCTACACTTAGACCAAAATGCAAAATCTTTTTCATTTAGACCACTTGAATTATCAAATACTAGACGGCGTAAGGAGAGAGACAACATTAAAAGAACTTGATAAAGGCTAAAGCAGACTTTCTTATGGGTTTTACAGAGAGTACAGGGTCTATTTTTGTCAGTGTATGAAACTGATTTAAGCATTGTCATGTGAATGCCACAAATGCTTAAATGCTTTAAACTGACTTCTAATGAGGCGATTCTATCTGGCCAGCTGCTCTTCCTGTTCCTCCTACTCTTCTTACTGCTGTCTGCCGCGAATAATTCTACCCTTGTTTCAATATACCCCACTCCAGCTGATAGCATAGAGGGTATGATGAGATTGTGGGGTTTGTCAGTCATTTAATGACTTACCTTATCTTCAGCTTCCTCGGCGCGTTCTTCCGCTTCGATGACGCGTTGTTCGAGCTCCGTTAACTGCAAGTAAAGTAAAAGAAAATACCGTTAAAATGGGTGTGCATGAGACAGCATAATAAATAGAAAGAGACAGCAAATTGGGGGAGGTAATTCTACGAGTTACTTAAACGACGGAAATCATGTGCAAATAATCGAGTGGCCAGCTTTATCACAACATGCAACATAAACATCAACTTTATGGATATTAGTTTTCTCATATTAAGGGTTGAGTCTCGATAGGATCTAGAGTCGGTTGGGTAAGGAAATTACTGGAGTTATTTTTGCTTTAGGAAAAGGCTTAACACCCACGACTTAAAGTTGCATAAAGCATTTTTATTACACATGAGCTGTGTTGTGTTATTTTAAAGAAAAAACACATTTTTTTTCGATTTTTTACACGTTCAGCTGATAAGAAAATTGGGTATTTAAAAAGTAAACTTTTTTGGCCAACAACCATTTTTCAATAAACTATTTTTTAGCCAAAATTTTTATTTCTTAGCATTAGCATTGTTAATTTTTTTATTTGAGTTTGTACTTGTATATAGCATAGCATAACTTAACTGACACTGCCGTGTTGATCCCTACGATCCAACACGATATTTTTTGATAGTTTGTTTGGGATTTCATTCTTTCAGATCAATTCTATCCCAAATTCATTAAACAGAATGCTCGATTTGATTTTTGTTTTGGATCCATCCTGCTTTTCTGTTTCCCGTACCACTCCCTTATCTAATCCTGAAGCTCCTTATCATCCGACTTTGGAGGTGTTGGTTGATTTACCTGTTAGGGTGACCAGAACTAGTAGTAAATCTACTAAGCGTTCTCGTCAGTTTCAGAAAACCAATTTTAACAGGTTAAATGAACTGTTATTTATATTTATATGATTTATTGACCAAGATTGCCCATAGTAGACTTTGCTAGTACGCAGTTGATGTTCACTTAGAAAAATTTGTTTTAATAGTTACTGTCTGCTTAAATACAAATTCTATACAAAATGCTAGCTTTAAATTTAGCTAAGTTTGTCATGTAAAAGCTCCACAACAATGTGCTTTCTTATACTTACTGGTTTTCTCCATTGAAATATTTCAATTTAAGTTTTAAATCTTTTATAGAATTTACAGATTTTGCTCTGCGTAAGCTTTGGGCACAAACTTTTAGCGCTTATGGCAACCCTGGCAAGCTTTTACGTATATGAAAATTCCCGTTATTTGCCGTGGTGAGTACAAAAGCTCAAGTGTTGAGTTGCGCACGCCACACGCCAGATGGCGCCATGGGTGCAGTAAAACACACAATTCTACAACTTTTTTTTAGTCCCCAAAGCCAATCAAACTCCCACTGCCCCCGTGCTCTACCCACCTACCCCACCCCAGCATCAACATCAATCAATCAATCATAGAAAATGACAGATGATTTGCGGTTAGTAAAGATAATGTGCTCGCTGCAAATACAATTCATAGCCTACTTTTAGGCGCACTCGCCAACTGAACGTGCAAAATGGAGCACAGGTGCGGGTACAACTGGGTTTGGCCGAAAAAATACAAAAGGCGCCCAAATGTCTGGCAAAATTGAACCGTTAAAGTTGGAAATGACCCCCGAACCCCTAACCCCTGCCTCCACCGCCCCCTTTATCCGATTTCCGGTTCCATTGTGCTTTGTTTTGTGCCGTGAGTGTGCCACACCTTTGTGCCACGCCAACCTGCAGGCCACTTGAGGCAGCCCAACCCGTGTTACCCCACTATACCACTAGTCCCACCCCCAGCCCCTACCCCCTTTGCCCACCCAATGTGGCACTTGTCAAAGCAAACGCGAATCGAGTCAACTCAACTCCACTCAACTCAGGTCGACTCAATTTAGCCTTCGGGTTTTCATGGCTTTGAATGGGCGGAAATGCTAATCTCGCACTTTTAACTGCTCAATGGTTTGCCATTAACAGGCCCATAACGGATATAACGTGGCAAGTAACCCCGTCTCACTCCAACGCATATCCCCCTGATCCTTCAATTTCTTATCCTTGTATCTGGGTGTGTTCTTTGCTCTGTGTCTCTTGGAATTTCCATCAATTAATCACTAGAGAGGCCCGCGAGCTTCATCAACCATTGACTTGATGCCGCACAGTGCTCAGTGTACAGTGTACAGTGAATGCCAAAAGTATACTAACCACCGTCCCATCTGCTTTAAGAGCTTTCCTATTTTGAATGCCTTTAGTGCATTAATTTCCGCTTTTTATGCCATTTAAGTGGCCATTCAGAGCGGCAGCTTCAAGCGTCCTCCATTGATTGATGGATGCCAAAATATGAGTGCTCTCTCCCTCTATCTCCCTTTCCCTTTCTCTCTCTCTCTCTCTTTGTATAGATAAACAGCGGAAGCTGGTGAGATTTCTGAGTGTGGGGGTATAAATCCATCGGAAGTCATAGAGTCCTCAGTAGGCATATAAACTCTACCCTTGGGAAGGGGCAAATTACCCAGGATAATGTTTCGACTTATTTTCAAGTATCATCGCTGATTAGATTACATTGTGAAAGAACCTTTTTGACACAAGACCCAATAACAGTGCTCAATAAATATGATATGTATAAACATAATGTCCTTTCGCTGATAACAGGAAATTACTTTGTTCGCCAACTCACATTAAACACTTTCAGGTTAAAAATTAAGTATAAGATTTCAGCAAATCTTAAACAAAATGCTTAGTTCTTAAAGAAAAATTTCAGAAATACGTAATATGAGTTTTAATTTTGAATGTAGTTCATTTTATTCTTTGCAAACTAAATTCATATCCTAAATTCTTTATAGATTTGGATTAGAAATTGTTAATTCTTAAAATACTTTTCATACAATAAAATGAATGTCATGTTCAGTTTTTAGTTTAGTTTTTAAGCTCTTTTCTATTAGAGCACCATTTGATTTGGCCAAGAGGCCAAACGACTTAAATCCATATTGTTAATGATGGGCAGGTCCAAGTCTTCGTCTACAATGGCAATCTCCAGGGTAAGAGTCGAGACCGCATTTCTGGTCAATTCCCCTTTAAAATTGTTTGCCAAACAGCAGCAAAAAATGCGGCTAACAAAACTTCTCCACATGCCGTTGCTGTGGCCAAAAGTTGGGCTCTAACTGCATATGAGGAGTGTCTGTGTGTGAGTGTGTGAGCTTGTGTGGGAGTATGCGACAAGTTGCAGCTTGTCAAAAAAAAAAAAAAAACAGTTGTCAGTCAATCAAGCAACTGCTTTTGTATCAATTTGCCAGCGAAACAACAGTTGAAGGCAATTTGTTTAGCTCAGTAGCCAAAAAGAATCGAGGAGCTTATAAGTTTGTGGCAACGTGTGCTACATACATAAAGTAAACGACGTCTTGATAAGCCTAGTAAGCCTTGAAAAGCTAAGGCATTAAGATTAAGCAATATGAAATAAATTTATATTTTAAATATTTCATTAAGAATTCTATAATTTTATTAAGATTTTCAGAAACATTTTAGTAATTTATCTAAAAATGCTATATATCGATGTATATATAACTGTAGTTTCAAGCAAAATCATAACATTTCTATCTACATATTTCCCTTTGAACACAGAACATATTTTTAGACCCCGTACTCTAAAAACTAGTAGAGGGGTCTATTAGGTTTGTCAGAACCGAAATGTGCGTTACTTTTTAAGTTGTATTTTAAACTTGTACTTAAATAAACTGAAGCTGGGCACTGTTTGTCTAATAGAAAAGTTGTGTTTTAGCTTGTGACTACACTGAAAGAAAATCAAGTTAAAAGTTCTCGAACAAAGCCAGAATTTAGGATATATTTTATTTTAATCTCAATAGTTGAATCTTAAGCCTTAGATCAAGTGTGCCCAAGTGTACGTATGTAATGATTGTCTGGGATAATTTTAGTTCTATAATCGATTAGCATCGATTCTATCCCAATAAACGACACACTTTTCTCTCAGTGTATCTAAGAGTAACAGTGGCTAGTTGCTATAAAGCTACCACATTGCGTTGCAACGCAAGTCACTCGCATTCAAGATGTGCACTAGTCTGGTCAAATTTTTTAGTTGCACGCGTCCCACGGACGAGGATTGGGAGAGCAGCAAGGAGCGACGCCAGGAACAGCAGCAGCAGCGGCAACGGCAGCAACAAATTGTGGCACTGAGTGGCGGTGATGCAAGAGTGCAACGTAGACGACAACGTCCCAAGCAGCCGCCACCGTCCTTGCCTGTGGCAGTGCCACAACCCGTTGCATGCAACATTGGCAACTCATATGAAAGACATGAACAAATATTCGAGGACAATTCGTTAAGGGATTGCGGCGAGGAGCTTTAAATAAATTGTGCGTGTGTGTAGCTGCCACATGTGGCAGGTTGGCGATTAAAGCGTAACATAATGTTGATAAACAAAATTCCAAAATGACAAAATACAAAAATGCTCATCAATATTATGAACAGGGCCACGTTAGGGGCTAAAAGCTAATGGATTATACTAAAGTCCAAAAGGGTCGCACGAGTCTAGGGGGTTGTGGGGCTCAAAGGGGGTGCGGTCGAGGGGTGAAACGAAAGTTATGCGTGCGTTGCGTGCGTGTTGCGAACGGAAGCTTTGAATTCAGCAACTTGCCACTTGATGATAGTTTGCTTGTTGTTGCGTCAAGGTGTGTTTAACCTGCGTGTGTCAGACACACATACAAACATATACAAACGCACAAACACAAATACCCAAACATACGCACACACACACACACACACATACATACACAAAGCAAATGTTGCCTTTGGCTGTTTAATTATAGGCACTTTTGGTCAGACTCGGCTGCCCAATTGGCAAGTTAATTAGAAGTTTTTGAACCGTTTTTGGCTTTTTGCAGCTACGTTTTGTCTTAATTGCAGGGGCGTTTACAACCTGTTCAATTTGTTGCTTTTGTGTTGTTGTTATTCTTGTTCTTGTTGGCAAGAAATATGAGTGGCAGGAGGTTCGCTTTGGGCCTTGTTGAGTTGTGATTGCACACACAAATCTAATCTTAAACTACTGTAGTTTGATTAATCTAGATATTTGAATCGACAAATTGTAAAAGTTTTGCCGACGCCAAAATGTATGCTATGTTTTAAGAAAATTCAAAGTTTCAACGTGAAAAAGATGAAGTAATTCAAATTATTTCTCTTTCCCTTTGTGGACTCATAGAATGTAGGATGATAGGAAAATCCTCTTTATAAATGATAATAAACATGAAAAACATAAGAAGAGCTTTAAATATTTGATTAATTCAATAAATTATTAATAATACACTATAACCCTTTATAGTACTTTTCTCCGATTTTGACGCGGTTTGTTTTATTTGATAGGGTAAATGAAATAAAAAATACACTTTATTTTGCTTTTTTCGATTTCTGGGTATTTTGGCTTAAAATGAAAGAAAAGTATGCGTTGCTTATTTTTATCACATGCACAAAGGGTTTTAATTTGTATAGTAAATGAATTAAACAAAAGAAACAAAATATACAAAACAAACGTAAGAAACATAGATTATTTTACTAAAATAAATTAAATAGATTTTCCAAATTACTTTTGTAAGAAAAAATTAATTTAATTTTTTTTTATAATTTGCAATGCAAAATTTCTACACGGGTTACTTTTAAAAATCGCAAAATTGGCGGGAAATTGTCGAAATGTATACAAGAAACATATGAAAAATAGAAAGAACCAACTGTACAGATATACCTACATATATCAGTAAAAGGTTTCTTTAAGGTCCACACTTTTTTTACGTTGGTAAAAGCCTACCCGTTGCAGATATGCATCACAGACTAATAAAGGGATAAGATATTATTCATATAATATAATATTAATCATAAATATAATTATAGTTAGTCAAATCACATTGCTTATATTGATATATAATTCTATTCAAATTCAAATTATTACAATACGTCCTTTAGTTTCTGAGCTGATCGTGATTTCAAATTTGTTTTGTCATTTCTTAAAGTTTTCAATTTTCTTCTTAATTTAAGTTTGTCACACAAACAAATTTCTGAATTCATAACTTGTTTAAAAAGTTATAGTTTAAGTTGTAAATTGCGAAATTGTTAAACGGAAAAGAGAATTTCCATAAACGATGAAAGTTCATTTTTCCGTGTAGAGCAACAATTGATATTTAAATCTCTACCTATCAATTTACATGTTTATTTAATCCAATATTAAATACAAACATTTTGTTGTTGTTGTCGTTTTCACAGTGCCTGCTGCACACAATGTCGCCACAGTGAGTGTCACAAACAATTGCAGATTCAGGTAAAGCCCTTTTGTAAGCATTTGACATGTGGATTAATTTGTCATGCTATTAAATTTCTAGCCAATTCATTTATGTTTATTTATCGCTTTACTTTTTTTTCCGTTTATTTATTTATTTATCCGCAGCAGCTGCAGTCTGTTGTGACTTGTTCTGTTTATTTATTTATGATACCCTGTAGTTAAGGGGTTATGTAGGGTATGTTATCTTTTATATCGTTGCTCTCAAATTTGCATACACTTATCACAGTGTAGGGTATTTATTTTCGTCTAAAACTCTTACATTTCTTTTTCTTTTTTTCATCATTATTAATTGCAAAAAGTTAATTAAAAATTGTTGTAATTGAAATTTATTTAATTTTTGTTGCTTTTGTTATTTTTGTTGCTGGTCTTAGTTTCGCCTAACCATTATGTCATTTTGTGCTCTCATTGGATAATGAGAAGAGCCTTAAAAGTTTACACACATATTCCAACTCTTCACACCATTACACACACACACACACACAAGTCTAAATGTACTTTAAATAATCATCTCGGACAGACGTGGATCATCAAAACCAAAGTCATCGACATAGTTATCGTCATCGGTATCGGTACCAGCATCGTCATCGACTAATGCAGCTTCAATTCTATCGTCCATATTTTGTCGATCGGTGTTACTATCATTGCTGCTATCGGTGTTGCTATCGTTGCTGCTATCGGTGTGGCTATCGTTGCTGCTATCGGTGTGGCTATCGTTCTTTTTATCGACGTTGTTATCAATGGTGGTACCAATTTTGCTATCGGTGCTATTGTGATTGTCATCGCTGGTGTTATCGGCGTTATTATCGATGTTACTATCGGTGTTAATGTTATTACTAGCTTTGGTGTTATCGGCGCATTTATCGATGTTATTATCGGTTTTGTTATCGGTGTTATTGTTACTGCTAGTAGATTTGTTGTTTTCGGTGTTGTTGTTATTGCTATCGTTCTTGCTGTCGGCGTAGTTGTTGATGCTGCTATCGGTGTTATCGGCGTTGTTATTGTTATTGCTATAGTTGCTGTTATCGCTGCTGTCCTGCATACTGTTAGTACCATTTTCCATCGCTGTGTTTATCTGTAGCTCCAAATTTCTCACCGAATCATAATCAGATTCATAGGCATCATCCCCCGACGCTTGTTGGTTATTGCAAATTGAAGCTTCGCCATTTTGTGGTAATACCTGCGGTACTTGCACCTCCAATCTATTTGATGGCTCCTGGACTGCACCCGATAGTGGATATAGATTCAAATCCATATCCAGATTCAAGTTTGAAATGGAATCAGCTCGCTTGATGGTCGGTCGGTGCCACAACGATTTGCGGCATCGGAAAAAGTCCAAAAATAATGAGAGCAACATTCGGGCAGTCATTTTAATCCAAGACGAGGATTTGATCGCGATACCTGGCACGCTTTCTATAACTTGCTGCTTTTGTAGTCTTATAGTTTTTTAAATTTGGTAATTTATTATTATTTTTTGTATTTTTTTTTTTTCGGATTTTGCCACAGAATACGAGGCAACTGTATCGGCAGCTGCTTTCGAATCAAATGCTCGACTCAGACTAATAACAAAGTAAGAAAATCGAGTAACAATGACACTAAAGAAACGGGTTACTCGAATCTTAAACACTCTTAAATTTCATGTGTGTAAATGGACACAAATGATTTGCAAAGCAGGCATTTGAAAGCATATCAAAACTTAAATAGAAAAACATTTTTATTTTTAATAAAAGACTGTTATAATAAAATAAATTACAATAAATAAAATCAATCTTTTAAAAATATATATATTGACTCGAAATACCCAAAATAAACCAACTTAAATATTGAATAGAACATTGAAGTTCTTACTTCAAATAATTCAAGTTCTAAGAGAACTATCAAATAAAAGTTGTTGACAAAAAGCTTTTGAAAGCTCTTGTAATAACAATAAAATTAAATAAAATAAAAAGTTTATATACAGTGAAAGCTCCCTTGGCCGGACAGCCACGGTTCCAGTATTTTTGTACGCCCAAGGAAGATGTCCGTTTGCGGGAAAGAATTTTGTATGAAAATCATGCACTTGTGACTGTAAAAGTCGTTCGGCTAAGAGAGCTGTCCGCCTGAGGGAGCTGTCCTCGAGTAAAGCTTTCACTGTATTCATTTCAATCACTTTGTAGCGATCCCTAAAGCAAAGCTATAGAAAGCTTTAGATTACAACTTGAGTGGAAGCTCATTAAAGTTTAAAATTAAAATGTTCTCTCTCCGTCTCTCCCTCTCTCTCTTTTCTCTTACTCCCCCGAACCATCTCGAATCGCTCTACTTTTAAACAAGTCTCGTTTGGTTGATTAAGCTTAATTGAAATTGGTATCAACACCGTATGGAACCAAAGTAATTAGCACTACAAATGGCAATGCAAAGCTTATAGATTTTGTGTGTGTGTGTGTGTGTGTGTGCTTGTGTGTGTTTGTTTGTATGTCTGTGTTTGAAATGAATACTTAAACAAATGGCAAAATTAATTAAAATTACAATTAAAATTGGAAATTACACTCAACTCGTTCAATTCAAATGCAGCGTGGAATCCTTGCAGCAAATAGTTTTGCAAACGAACCAAATGTGAATAATAAAACATAAATAACAAATTATGCAAATTTTATTATTTTTTCTTTATGGATTTATTTATATGCAATTTATGTGCATAACTCAAATGTATAAATGCATTATATAATTACAGTTATACGCGATGGGTGCATCCCATCAATTTCAATGGGTAAAATGCATTTGCATAATGCCAGAACGCTTCACTTACTCCCTCTCTTTCACTCACTGTCTCCCCTCTCTTTCACTCACACTCTCCCCCTCTCTCGCTCTCTGTCTCTCTCTTCTTTTCTCCACAACAGCTGGCTTTCATTTTAAAATTATTTCAAAGGGTTGAGGAGCGATGTGGAAATGGAAAACAGATTTGAGAGGCAATGGGGCAAGTTAAGCTGAGAAGTTGAAGTTGCAACTGCAAATGACGCGTGGCACGTTCATTTTTTTTTGTTTTTTTGTTTATAATATTATTCTCTACTTCTTTTCTTTTTCACTCTGCCCCATTGACGGTCATTTTAATTAAACTACGGTCTGCTGCGAGTGGCAGCACAAGATTGCTCACTTAATATACCAAACGTATTACGCATACGCCATGTGGACTCGCTACAAGAAATTGCAATTTGTTTTATAAATTTCTTTTAATACATTTCTTTAAAAATACTTTAATTTCAAGCTACATTTTTTTCACCGCATTTATTCATTTTTTCCCATTTTAGTGCCACAAAAAAAAACCAGGCCAACAGTGTCGCGTTGCCAATTGGTGTCAATTGCATGAAGGCCAACGTAGCACAACTCACACACACAAATACACACATACACTCATTTCATTTTTGTTTTTGTTATAAATTTACCTGCCGCATGCGTCAGTGTGGCACATTGAAGTGTTCTTGGCTTTGGGTCAAGTATATAAAGGAAAGTCAAAAAAAAAAGTAAAAAATAAATAATAGCACAAAATAAATGTAGGCTAACATGGGTTAAGGTGCCTCATTAACCCAAGCCTGCCACTGCAGGGTTGCAACAACGTTTTAAAGACTTCAAACACTGCACTTATTATTATGCGAATGTGGCAAAGTTTGTATCGTGTGCGGTGCACGTTGCCAGGTACCAGGTACCAGGTGGCAGGTGCCACTTGATTGGCAAACTGAAAGCTAATTAGATGCACTGCTTGCTAGTTGCCAACGGAAACGCTTAATGGCAGCGCATAAAACGCTTAGGGTCCAAAAGTTTTGTGGCAAACCTTTAAAGTTGTCATCGCTTCGACTTGTTAAGTGACTTAGTGCAGCGCATAAACTTTACCAAATTGACACAAATTGGCATGAGGCAAGTACTACATCATGGCAATCAGATTAGCAGCTATATCAGCGACTACAGCAACAGCAACAGCAACAGCAAAAGCAACAACAATTTTGTCACAAGCAGAAGCAAGACAAGAATCTTCTTCGTCAATGTTTTCATCATGTGCGATGTTGCCTCTTATGGTTTTATGCTTTCAGCTACACTGCAAAAAAAAAAACACCTACTGATTTAGAAACTTTTTACTTGTATGCAAAAGTTTTCTAATGTTTACCTTAAATATAAATTTTGTTAATAATAGTTTAATAGTTTGAAAATTGTTTATAAATTTTTTGTTTAAATGTTAAAACTCGTATATTTCGACGCTTGTGTCTGATTTCTAGAGCTATTATTTTTTTATCAGTGCAGCTTCAGGCATCTTGCAACATTCCCCGCACTCAGCGCTCAGCACATGATACACACACATACACACACACACACATACACACCCATGACTGTCACATCCATCGTCTCTGTGAGGCAAGGCTTTTACGCTTGAGCTCCAATTGGAGGCAGGACACGCAACGTTTTGCAGCTGCTTTCAATCATGACGCACGGATTAGGACTCAGGTTAAAGATTAACAACAGCATCCAGACGACAGAAGAGAAAAGAGAAAACACAAACCTCAAATGACAGAGAGAGCAAAATAGACGATACACAGCTTTCGGGGGAGGGATGGAGAGACTATGTCCACATTTCCATCGGTGGTGAGGAATGAGGAATGGAACTAACTGTTGGATTATAACGGTTTCTTCTAGTTAGTCTGTTGCTGTTGCCACGCCCACCATTAGTTTGTGCCCTGGGCCATGGCAAAAGATAAGCCGATTGCCAGCAATGGTGAACATCTTGATATTTGCCTCTGGAATGAATTGAAATGGAACGCAACGAATTGGAACATGAAACACTTTTAATCTAGTGATGAAGTTTGATTAGGGACGGTCATTAATCATGTTCATAATTCATACGCCATTTAAATAACAGCTCTCAGAATTGAATCTTTTGTGGAATTTGTGGAACTGGAACAGATATGGAATGAAATGGTAATTCAAGACTCTCTGCTATGGATACCATTCATATAATTATTCAAACTTTATATTCGTTTCATAAACTCCTCGCAGTTGATCATTAACTCCAACGGAACGTATGAAAATGAAACATGACTTTGCATAAAAACTCCCTTTCAAGCTACAAACTAATGAGATGGTGAAAAAAGGGTATGAAGAGATAAATCTACTGAAAGCTTAAGAATAAACTGTAATTTTTTAAAATGAAATCAAAAATGCAAAAATCTTAATCTTGATAAACAAAAACAGAGAGTCACTTAAGTGTAATCTTATAGAAACAGTGGAAAAGAAACATAACAGAGTGAATGAATGAATAAATAAATGAATGGAGTGAATAAAAAGTCGACTGTCGACTATTAGCAGTTTATGGCTATTTCAAGGACTTGCGGCGTTCAAAGTGTTAAAAGACAAAGGTTCTCAGTTGAATTTTTCGGGCAAAAGAAAAAAAAGGAAACGCAATCAGACGGCAAGAATAGCAATTAGTGCATACTTTTAGGCTTAGAAAGCATCATGCAAAGCACAAAAAGCAAAGAGAAGAGTAGTGTTGGTAGTGGAGGAGGGGAGATGGGATGGAAAGGCAGACAGCACAAAAGGCAAATGAAAAGACGCGCAAGCAATAATCACAGCCAAGTGCTGCATATTTATAGGCGCAATCAAGTTAATTGCGCACAGAAAACAGAGAAAAGAGAATAAGAAGACAGCGAAGCAGCACAGAAAGAGAAACAGACACAGATAACAGACAACAAACAGACAGTGGAACAAACAGACATTCTAAGTGGAATGGGCAAACAAAGGCAAGACAGCTACTGTTAATGGACTGCGACTTAAATGGTGAAAAAGGAGCAGCGAGAAAAGAGCCACGACTTTGAGCCAGTAGTAGAATACAGCTGAAAGTAGTAATAGTCACGCCCCTCACCATCCCTCTAACGCCCACTACTACCGTCTACATCAGGTGAGGTAGTTAATGTGCCTGTTTTTACTCTCTTCATTTTGGTGATTCTTCTTGTTTTCTTTGTATACTAATTAACTTAATTGTGGGCAGTTAGTTTGCTTTGCGTTAATTTTATTTTAGTTATATTGTTTTTTGGGTTTGATTTTGGGTTTGCTTTTTGGGCCTGCTTAAGTGGCAGCCACTCGTAATTGCCACTCAAAGTTCAATGCGTGCAACTAAAAGCGCCGCCAAGTATGCAATAATATATGGTTTTACCGCCCTAGCCCCGCCTGCGCATGCAAAACGCCCACTTGAAGTTGAGCACTTGAGAATGAACAGCATAAATTATGTTATCGAAAGTTGCTGACTCAATAAAACTTAGTAAATTCGACTGTAGGTTAAAAAATGAATTTTCAGAACACGATGAGCAAATTGCCTTGTATTAAAAATAAAATTTTTTATAAATATATTGATAAAATATACATGAAAATATAATATAAAAATGTTAGTTAATTCGATTACATAAATCTGTAGGATTTTATATAAATTATATAATTTAAGATTCATATTCTTATAAACGTGTTCGAAAACGAGAATGCTTCAAACTTAGGTAGTATTTAAAATGTAATTAAATCTTTTTAATAAAAATAATTTAAGAATGTTTTTGTTGATTTTTGCAGATTGTTGAATATTTAAGTCTAGACTGGCCCAAGCAGGTCTTGGGAGTGAGTATTATAATGAGCAAATCTGCGATTTTAGTTATGCCACAGCACAGCAGGGTGTGTGAGTTTATGTGTGTGTGTGAGTGTATTTGATGTACAGATTAACGCATTATAAAATTATGAAATTAGTAGACGCATTGAAAAGCCAGGGAATTCCCCGACAGCTGAAATATTCAAGCCGCTTTTGTTATAGTTGTTTTCTTCTTCTGCTTTCCATTCTTTTGTAATGTAAAGCATTGTGGGCGTTGGTGTGTATTGGTGTGTGTGTGTGTGTGTTTGGGGGTGTGGCACAATGCAGTGTGAGGCACACACATTCAAATTGCATGCCACAAGCATGTTCTGTGCGTGTCCTCAAACCAGCGTGTGACCATTCTCAGTTTCAGTTTCTTTTCTGCGGTGAATTTCAATTATCCCTGATGGGTCGCTCCATCTATTGCTCAGGCTCTACCCAGCTACACATTTCCCGTTTTCCATTTTCCATTTTCATTTTGGTAGTCGCTGCTGTTTTTCTTTTTGAGTGTTCTGTGTTGTTGTTGTCGTTGTTGTTTCTTTTTGAGCCTGCGCCTTATATTTCATTTTCAGTTTTATGCATGAGACGCCGCCTAGTTTTTTTCAGCTCATTCTGCAAACTCGAATCTCATTTTTTTCTTCTAGTGTTTTTTTTTCTGGGCCGTTCCCCTTACATTGTCTACCTATTTATTTAGCCTTCTTGGCCGCTTCCCACCCACTTTTGCCGTCCATTTGCGCTGTAAATTGTTTGCATACAATAGAGCAACGCCCAGTGCCAGTTTCAGCTACAGCTACAGCTTCAGTTCCAGCTCCTGCTCCAGCTCCTTTTCCTACTTCCTTGTCTGCACCATTTTCTGTCCAACGCTCAAGTCATTTGTTGGCCAGCTCAGGTCTTAACTTTTGGCGCGGCTTATTTGTGCGGCAAGATTAAGTTTCAAATTGATGGGCATTCTGAAGTCCCGCAGCTGCAGCTACATCTCCAGCTGGGCATTATATAGTTTTCCTTCTCTTCCTCTTCTGCTGCTTCTTCATCTTCTACCATGTTTTCTGGCAACGGCTTTTTGTTGTAAGTCCCATTGATGGCCAAACTTAAATTTGATCATGCTTTGCAGCTCAGTTTTGCACCTTGCCATAATCTTTCCGACCTCAAATACCCAAACTAAGAGCACAAAAAAACAAAGAACACAAAACCAAAACAACTTTCATAATTTGCAAAATAAAATTCTTGAAACTTCTCAAATTTCACAATCATTTTAAACCCCAAGCTAAATTTCCATCCTCGTTGGTAAGAGAAAATGGGGAAATGCATTATTAGTTTGCAAATATTTGATTCTGAAGTGCATTGAAAATTAAACATGAATAAGGCATAAAAGAGATCTTAAGAGCATTTAATTAAAGTTAAATTAAATAAATGCATGATTAATGTTTTTGTGAAATAAAAGAATTCTTTTAAACATATGGTGGATTAGTGTTATTAAACAGATTTCTTAAACTAAAAAAACAATATCTTTAAATATTTATTTATTGATTTATTTGCCAGATTATGAAGAGTCAAAAAAGTAATTCATATATGTTATGTAACTTTTTACACTTTAAATATATTCAAATTAGTTTATGAAAAAAACAAAATGTTTAAAAATTAAACATTATAGTTTTGAATGCTTATTTCTTCTTACTTCAATGGTTCTTTAAGCATGGACTGCTAGAACGAAACAGAGTTCCATTTGCCACTAGAAAACAATGAAAATGGCACAAGTATTTATAGTTGCTGCCGCACCCTGTATGTGGACATTTTGCCTTCCTGCTTGACTGCAGCCCACCTGTTTCCACCTTTGCCATTGCACTTCCGGCGAGCTCTACCGCCATCTTTGCTGTCGAGGGAAGGAAGGCAATTTATGCGTCGCTTGTGTGTTCTCGGCTATCGAACTTTGCGACTGTGCACAACTAGCTGAAATGCCTCGGAGTTGCCACTACGCAAAGGCGTCTTAAATACCAAGGAGACCGCTGCCACAAACTGTAGCAACAGCAGAGAGAGACTTATTCGCACAGAAGAAAGTGATAAGTAAAAACATAAGAAAAAAGGGATTTAAAGACTGAAATCAATTTTAAACAAAGAATTAGGTCAATCTCGGATATTTTAAGCTTCTTCGTTTTAAATATAAAACACTAAAAACGTATTAAAATTGCAAGTAAAATGAAGCGCAGCACTTCAATAATCGTTTTTAACTGAAGAAACATATGTTCTTAATGCGTACTTAAAAATTCAAAGCTTTTTTTTAACAATTTTGCGTTTAGCATTGATTTTTGCTCATATATACTTTTGTTGGTTTCAAAAGTAAGGACAAACTATTAAAGGTTATAAATTAATTACAAATCCCAATAATGTTTCGGTTAAATACCGAATATTTCATAGACGGCAAAGCAACAAAAGCGTTCAAGTGTTTTAACTTGATTTTTTTTTGTGTATTTGTTGGGACATGAAAAAGTTGCACATAAAATTTCCATATCAGCAATTTTATTTGCAACAATTTGGCAACACTTTTGTGCAAAGTACACCCACTTGCCGCCGCCTCTCCCCCATTCAGGAATGCCCCTTCCCATTCAGTCAGTGTGGCCTGGCGGTGACGTATCAATTTCCACTTGATTGCATTAAAAAACGAAACGAAGACAGAAAAGGGAGTAGGAAAATGTGGGGAGGAGCAGTGAAAGCGCAGCAAAAGTTTTTGGCGCAAATTAAGTTTTGGTAACCACCTCCCGCCTACCGCCGCCCGCCATTCACTTCACCTGCCACGCCCTCAACCATACGCCTTTTTTTGCCAGCGATCCGTCGCCGCAACAAATACAATTTTTGCGGCAAACGTAAATCGAAAATAAAGTTAAAAATTTTACGTTTTGCCTGTGTGTGTGTGTGTGTGTGTGTGTGCGACACTGACTGCAAAAAGTTTAAGCACCTCCCACTTTTTCTTACTCTTCTTCGCCCGTTTTATAAAGAAACTTTGGCGAGTGCAAAAGTTTACAATTTTTGTGTCGAACTCGCTCGCTCGCTCGCTTACGTCCAAGTTTAAAGGTTAATGATACCGCAAAGTAACACCAAAAACAAGTTGAGAACGACGACAAAGAAAGGAAAAGGAAAAACGCCTCTGATTGGATTTGCTACGTGCACGCAACCTGAAGAGCAAACCAGTCGAATACTCAGACAGCAAGGCAGACATGTGTGACAGTGTGACCATGCTAGGTGGCGGAATTGTGGAACACAACAATGGGAATTGTTCACTTCTTAATGGCATTCAAAGAAGCAAATGGAATTGGAACAAATTAAACTCGTGGGTAGTGTGGCCAAGCAATGCAGAAGAAATTAGTGCAGTAAGTTGTAAGTGTGACCATGCTAGGTGGCGAAATTGTGGAACACAACAATGAGAATTATTCACTTCTAAATGGTATTCAAAGAAGCAAATGGAATTGGAACAAATTAAACTCGCGGGTAGTTATACCATTCTATGCGACGGAATGGTAGAAAACAGAAATAATTAGGGAATAAATAAGAATACTAATCAAACTTGGCCCCAATGGAATTAAAATTTACTGTGACCTTGTTATCAACAAAATGTAAAAACAAAGCAACTAATACACAATTTATTAGTATACAATTTACAGTATACAATTCATAGTATACAATTTACAGTCCAACTAATTTGAATAGTAAATTAATCAAGCGATTTAAGTTCGATAGTCATAATTAGCCCGGATAATTGTACAATTGAACACTAAAACGTACATCGTATGGATTAAAATCTAAATTGAGGTCCAAAGCAGAGCTGAGATCATCCACAGAGCCAATGGAATCCAGCTGCGATGTGGATTGCTGTGCGGGTTGACGCGTCATCGGAGCATTGGGTGTGACCAGAGCGCCTGCAGCTCTTAAATTTCCTGGATTATTCGATTGCAATTCCAGTGGCCTGGTTGGTCGTGGTCCAAAACAGACACCAACGTCACTCCAAAGGCAACAGAACTGCAAAAGTGTCAGCATCGCTTCTGTAAATAGCGACTTTCGTCTCAGAAGTGTGCAAACAACTAACTGATGGATTGGACCTGACTCTGACACTGGCTCCTGCTCTGACTCTAACTCTTAACTCTAAAGCTAACTCTAACTCTGATTCTGATTCTGATTCTGACTCTGATACCGATTCGTTCGTCAACTTCAACTTCAAATTCCACTTCAGCTTCAGCGTTGGTCTCTAATCGAATCGTCGTTTGAGACAGTTGACAGTTGTTTTGCTTTTTGCTCGTTTTTGTGGCCTCAACACTCACATCCAATATGTGTCCAATCAAAACACGTGTTAATCTACAATTCGTACAATGTGGTTAGTTTTTAAGCGAATGAGTTATGCGGTAAGTGCATCATAAAACAGCATGACAACAAAGCGCAAAATCATTTTCTTAATGACAGACAGTTAGTTCCACTTATCTACACTGATTATCCCAGTATTTCATTCATTAACACAGCAATTTAAGAAATTATTTTAAGCCAGAAGTCTTTTAAAAGTGAATTTTGGCCTGACTCAATTAAAGCTCAAGAGATGTTACTTCCTAAATTCATTGAAATTAAGTTATTTAGCTTTTGAGATCGATATCTGCAGACGTTTACCAATTATTAATAGTTCTATTGATCAGCGCCTAAAAGTATGCAAAAGTTTTTCAACCGCTGCAGTTTAAAGTTCATGATTCAACTACATATGTAAATTTATAAATATTAAAGAGACATTATAATTTTTTGGATTTAAGTGTAGCATTCTTAAATAAACATATTCTTGACAGAAAAGTCTGATTAAGAAAATTAAATTCTATTCTAGACAACTTTAATTGCAAGTAAGTAACATATTGCTGCAACGCCTAATCATTGTATTTGTTGTAAAATACTTAGCTTAAAAAAGGTAAATACTTAGTCAAACAGTATTTAGCGCCTCAGGCTATCGCATTAAACATTCAACATTCACCATTCCTTCTGCTGCATTCAACACTGTGCTTGCCACATGTTTATATTCATCCAACTCGCTGCTATTGTGTCCTAAACTAGAATAAAGCCAGCAAAATGTGGCACGAGGTGGGGGACAACAACAAAATAAGAACAACAACAACCACAGCAAAACTCTGTCTTTGCTTAGTGAACATTTAATTGTTGTTTACATTTGTACTTTGGTTTGGTTTATTTTCAAGCACTCTGTTGTCACTCCCTCTCCCTTGTGAATGTGAGTGTGTATGGTGTATGGGTGTGTGGGTGTGTGGGTGTTTGTGTGTATTTTTCCATTTTTTGCTTCCTTTTTTTAATAAGACTCCAACACATAAACAACAAAACAATAACAACAACAGCGCTCAGCACAAAAATGTTGAGTACAAATTTACATTTTAATTTCTTTTAATTAAAAAGGAAGCAAAAAAAGCGAAAGAGATAGAGAGAGAGCGAGAGCGAGAGGGAGAGCGACAGTGTGGAAAAGATAAACAACGGAAAAAAGAAAATAGCAATGAAAAACGTGCAAAATAATACATTGAAATGAATTTTTTCGAGTATATATTTTTATTGGCATTAGCATTTGTCGGGCCAACGGTGCGGATAAGTAATGGAAATGAGACAGCGAAAGCGACAGTGTAACAGGCAGTGACATAGACAGGGACGACGACAACAGCTGTCAATACAACTTGAAAGGATTCCAGTCTTTAAATTCCTAAATGCCGCAGCAACGCAGCACCTGACGCCAGGGCTGGGTACAACCACCGCAGGAATGGGTACAGCTGCCAACTCAAGACTGTGGAAAATGGAAAACGGAAAGTGGCAAGTGGAAAGTGGCAAGTGGCAAGTGTACTTGCGTGTCCCTTAACGCGAGTCAACTTCAATTTGAATTTCGAATTGAAATTGCCTTTGATGCTGACTGCTTTGAAAAACAGACATTTAATGTCTTTGAAGCATAAGCTACTTTTTAATCTTTTGCTCATTCTAGTCATTTCAGAAAACACGAATAAACATGTTCAAGTTGCCTCAAAGTTTAACCAGATGTAAAGTAAACTAACTGAATTTAATTGTGGAAAATATTTATATATATATAAAAACTTTAAATAATTTTAGAAAATTCTTAAATAAATAATATGTTCTTGAATTTTTCATCTTTACTGCAAACAGTGCTTTTTAAGTATTTGTTTAAATTGACTGCAAAACATAAAATTTTAAACGTTTTACATTTTACTGGGTATTTTGTTAACCAAGTGTGCTTTGTATGAGCACAAATTTATGCATGCGTAAACATGATTTTGACTTTGGACGACACAAAATCCCATTTAAATAACAATTTTCGACTTTGTGGTTACAGAGTGCATAACATAAAGGTTAAAGTTACGTTACGTTACGTTACGTAATGCAAATACTTCAATGCATAGCTTTTTTATTGCATTAGAAGAAGCTGCAACAACTCTGTGTCAACCCACAACACACTCACGAATACACACACTCACATACACTCACACTCACACATACACACACACATACACATACACACACACATACACACACACACATACTTGCATACATATAGAAACAAGTACGTGTGTGTGTGAAGTTTTTTTCCATCAGTTTTTTGACGTTTAGGCCAGATCCATCTCTTTTTAGACCCTGTGTTTGACTTGCCCAGATGGTCTTCTAGGTTTATCAAAATACAAGACGTTGAAGCATCAATATTTACTAAAGAATGATTTAAAACGTGGTATATATTCGTTTCACTAAAACAGTACAGGACTTAAAATTGTCGAGCTTTCTCAGCTGTAGCCTAATAGCTTGGGCCTGAGCAAAGTCCTCGTTGGCAGAAGGATGTAATGTGATATTTGTGAGCAACAAGCATTGCACTAAGCAAACATATGAGGTTATGTGGTCACAGCTTTAAGCCCAGAAATGGACCAAGAGACCAAGAGACCAAGAGACCAAAAAGCAGCAACAAAAACAACTAAAACAACAACAAACCGCCACAAACGGACAGGTTCATTATGGGGGTTTACATACATATGCCTGTGTGTGTGTGTGTGTGTTTGCGTGTGTGTGTAAACTTTTCAATTTCTTTTGCAATTTTACCATCTCACATTGTATTGCTCCCGCTCTGACTCCAACTCTGACTCCAACTCCGACTCCGACTCTGTTTCTGACTCCGAGACTGATTCTGACTCTAGTCCTAGCTCTGGGTCTGTTTTGTGGCTTATACACAAAATGGGGTATATTTATCTTACATTTTTCAACTGACCCAATCACCACACTGCACCTCACCTCGTCTCACCTCACCTCACCTGACAACATTTTGTGTAAATTGAAGTATTTACCGTTTTGGTGAAGGCAAATGCAGCAAACTGCGTGCCACACACACAAATTATTCATGTTAAGCTTTATACATATATATGTTGCTATATACTATATAATGTATGTCTACTTGCACAGCTATTTGTAATTATAACTGTGCCATTATAACTGTCCTCACCAAGTTTGGTTTGGATCGGACAACTATATCCTATAGCTCATATTGGACAAATCGGTGGAATACTTTTGATTTGCATGAAAAAATTTTGTTTTAATTAATTAATCTTAACCAAACTCACGCATTAATTATACATCATGACTATATACATCCTCACTAAATTTGGTCCTGATCGGACAACTATAACCTTTAGCTCCCATAGGACAAATTGGTCGAAGATTGGTGATTTGTATGGGAAAACGCGCACTAGAATGTGTACGGGGTCTTTTACAGTCGGCTCGCTCGACTGTAGTCTTTCTTACTTGTTATGGGGAAGTAAATATCCTTTTACAGACTATAGTCAAGACATATTCCAGTTTTTTTCAAAATATTTAAACAGTCTTAAAAACTTTAAATAATCCAAATTCCGTAGTTGTTTCCCAATATTTTGGGTCACTTGGCTTACTTCTATCACTAATAACAAATTACTGGTTACAGTAAGTCTATATACTAAGTACATATATTAATACTATACTAAACCTAGTTTTGATCAGTAAGTGTATTATAAAGTGCTAAAATCTCTTCCCTGAATTCTTCTTTATATGAACTGTGTGTATATTTTGTAGTTTCAAGAGTTGAATTCATTCGTATTCCATTTCAGGTTCATTTTCTTTATGTAAATTTGGGGAAAAAGAGAGAAAAGTAGAGAAAAGGAAAAACTCGGGAAACGAGAAATGCGCTCAATGGAAGTGCTCAGTGTTATTTTCCAGTGCTTTTAGTGACTTGCAAGCTGCAGATACTAGGCAGCAGGAACCAAGTCGCATGTTGCCTCTTGCTGTTGCTTGCACCCTTCGGGGGACTTCTATGATGGGTATGGGTTTTAGGTGCTACACCTGTCAGGCAGTTACCCGTTTGGGGCACAGCCATTTGTCTCGTGCAACTTGCAACGTGCCACGTGCAACTTGCCCGACCGCGTTGCACAAACACAAACGTTGCGTAAGTTATACCAAAACTGAACCCCATGGGGTTCACTGTCTCAGTGGTTGAGGTGGCAACTCTACTTCAATTCAGGCCACCTTTAACTGGCTATCGTTTACTTTCACCGTACATGTCTGCACGTTCTTCTTCTTCTTCGTCTTCTTAGCTCTGTACTATATCAACTATGCATACCCGTTACTCGAGAAGACAAAGGGTATATATGCTGTAATAGTTGGAGTGCTAGGAATAGGATGCAGAACACTTCCCTGAAACCCTTAACTATATATATTCTTATACGTATCTCGAAGACTATAAGAGCAAGGGATATCAAAACTTTGTACTATAGTGCAAAAATACAGTTGCAGATCTAATTTGCTCTAGATTTATGCCCTTTACTCCATTCTTTATTGCTGCAAAATCAGCCTTAGAGTATTGAAAACTTTGCATTGATTGAATACCCTAAGAGAACTCAATTAGTATGAATTTGCCAAGATTTTAACAGTTCTAATTTCGTACTATATTATAGAGCTGCTATATAAACAATCGCCTAAAACTTCTTTCTAACTTTAGAAAACTTTTTTGGACTATACAAATCTTGATAGAAAATTAACATCGGGTATTCTAAAGTCGTGTTTTTTAAAGCTTTGCTCTTTAGCAATTTTTTTAAGCAATCGCAAATTTTAAGACTTGAATTTGTTTCCAGTTTTTCACATAGAAATTTGGATCGACATCCATTTGCTTTTTGAATTGCAGCTTCTAATGTTTCATTTGCAATTTTCAAGCCATTTTCCTGAATCAGTTGTTGTTATAGCTACTGTTACACGACTGATTCCTACAGACTTGTGTAGCAAACAGAATTATAACAAAACACGACACATCTTGTAAGCGGTAAAACCATTGAGTTTAAGGCAAAAATCACTGATTGTTCCAGAACTTGACTATAGTTATTCCTACTATGAACATTTTTGTCTTGATAAATAAATATTTTAATTTGTTTCGATTAACTGTAAATTGATGAGACCAGAACCGGTTGAAGCTAATGGGATGAAACTCAGCTACGAAAAAATGAAATCATGTTAAAAGCAATGCGAAGTATGTTAAATAATGTAAAGTTAAAACTTTTTATTAAGTAATTTTCGTTAGGCGAAATGAAGGCCGGAAAACCTCAGAGGGAAAGCGAGAAAAGAGAAGGCTGAGAGAAATACGCTGAAAATATAATCATAATAAAACAGAAATTAAATAAAATGAAATGCCATGAAAAACATTTGCACTTGTTCAAAAAGTAAGCAACAACAACAACAACAACAGCAACAACAACAAGAACAATAACAACAACAATAAGAGAAACAACAGTAACAGTTTACAGTGAGTGAGTCCATTAGCTACGCACGGTCAGGAAAAGGGAAGGGGAGGAGCAGAAGGAGGGGCGGAAGGAGCACCAGGTCGAGAGTAGAGGAGTGCAGGGAGTAAGGGAAGCTAAGGGGGAGTGGCATATCGCTATTAAATATTTACTTCGCGCACTCATTTCTTTTACTTAGGCTTACCCCTCCTCTTGAGCCCACAAGCAGCCAGTGGAGGGGGAGATGGGGGCGTGGCACAGCTAGTCGGCCTTTGGGCGCAAGCCAGATAAACATAACCGTTTCGTTTTATGAGCAACAATCATTGCTTTTGATTGCCACACTGATGGCCAAGAGTTTGCAACTGAATTTTGGACGCGAGTTTCAGGTGTATCCCTCGCATCCCTGGTTCCACTCGCAGACGTCGCACCCCTCGCTTCCATCGCATCCCTCGTTTTCTTGGCAAAAGGTGTAAAATGCCGCATTGCTTAAATTTTTTATGGCTCCTACTGCTGTTGCTACGCTCCTCCCTACCTACCTACCTGTGTTTGTGTGTATGGGGGGGGGGGGGGGGCGTATGGCCGTGTGGGCGTGTTTGTTGTTATTGTGTCGTTCTCATGATTGAAACTCATTTTGCTGCTCAGCTTTGCTCTGTTTTCTAATACGCTTCCAAAAGGTATTATTATTATTCTAAAAAGTTTGCAAGGCCTTGTAAGAGGCGTGGCAGACATCATTAAGTGTATATATGTATTCCTAATCAGTATCAAGAGTCGAATTTATATAGCCAGTCAATCAGTTCATGACTTTGCTCACAAACTTTACCAAATCTTGAGAAACAAGGTTAAAGTTTGACACAGATCTGTTTAATTTATGTAAGCAGTTCTTTTGGTTTAAACAGCCGGATCGAATTACTATATCATATAGCAGCAAAGTCAAGCTACAATTCGAAAAAGATTTCGTCTGAGTTTGAGCAAAAAATGCTGATTAAAATCCTACAAATACTGACTCAATTTCAAGAAGATCGATTTACTATATGTATAAAGCTGCCTAAGGAACTTAGAGATGAAAATAATGTTTTGGTATATAGAAAATGTTTGTTAACTATGATAAGTTCACAGTGCACAACATAATATACTGAATTTTGATTAAGCCAGATTTCTATATCATAAACATTCAAGCTCTTCATAAATTTAGTAAGCAACAATAACAATACGTTTATGCCCAATAAAGACTTAGAAAACTTACTGTCCGCAGTGGTCTGCAAGGGTATTGAATCTTTGGTGTGACAAATATAGCTTTTCTTGTTTTTGTATCATTTTTGGGTAATCTTGGCTAGATGCCAGCAAACAGACATGGTCCGTTGCCCTGCCACATGGCTGCCCGTCAAATTGATTGTGGCAGCAACTCATTGGGGCAATCGGCAATTGTTGCTGTCGTGTGAAGAGTAGGAAGTGTAGACCGATGAATGGAGAGTGAAGAGTGTAGAGTGCGGAAAGAGAGACCCTCTGATAGGCCCATTAGTTTTGCTCCAATGCCCGACTCAAAGCTGAATTGCAAGCAAGCTGCATATCAATTGTTTCTGTGCTTTGTCTGCTTAATTTTGCTATAAGCTGTTACGTTATGAGCTACGTAACGTAAGTAGGTTTGGTGTTGACACTTTTGTGATACTCGGACGTATAGTTAAAATACATAAAAATATTCAAATATTTACGCTTTACAAACAAATTTACTTAATAGTTGCCGAGGTAAGCGCTAGCTCTTACGTGACGTAAAGTAAACCGGCAACACAACGTGACGTAAGTTTATGTAATCAGTTGGAGTCCAGTTACTTCTACGACGTAAATAATAATATAACAAATTGAAGAGTTTTTTTTAAGGTATTAAAACTTATGTCGACCAGTTACGTAAGTGATTTTTAAGAAATAGAAGTTATATATCACTACGTCACAACCATACGTCACGTCTCATACGTGATGTTTAGTAATAGTTAATAAAAGTAAATGACGTAAGCAAAAAAAAAACAAATATATTGAAATTATTTACACTTATTCAGAGAAAAACTTATCTGAAATTAATGAAAATAGAATGAAATAAAATAAATATAATATAAATTATAGGTAAGGTTAGCTTCTACGTAAAGAGGTAAAATTAAAGCTTAAAAATAAAAGATTCAATTCCTTTTTAACTAATTTTAATTCGTTTAAGTTCAGTCTTAAATTATTTTAAATAATAATTAACTTTAAAACGTTTTTAAAGAGACACGTTGTATGAGTAAACTCGTGAAAAAAAAGAATAATTTGAGGGACTCCTGAAGGGCTAATTGGTTGCAACACGAACGTCAACAGCTGCCACGATGCCCAAGGTGTGTGCCCAGATTGATGAGCATAAAAATAACAGCGATCAAGTGACAAGACACTGACTCTGCTGTGAAAAACCCCAACCATGGCCAAGTAAGTTATAGCAACTTTAATGAAATTTCCTGCATATTAAGCGAAAACTTCCGTTCCGTTGCAAAAAAAAAAAAAAAAAACAACAAAATATAAAAGCGAACAAAACAAAAGTCACAGACAGGGTTGCCAAGTACACGTAAAAGACCAAGAGCAAGACCAAAACGAAGACGAAGACGAAGACGACGACGAAGACGAGGACCAAGTCCATGTTGGTAGAATTGTAATCGGGCTTCTTGCCGTGAGTTTGCTGCGTTAGCTTCCCTTTTAATTTCCGTTTTTATGTGCTCGCCCGCTGGCTTTCAGGTAAAGAAAATTTGAGGAGTGGGTAAAAAACGCTGGTCGAGTGGGAAAAACGTTTGTCTTTGTATGCGCTGTGCGTTTTTGCACAAAAAACACCTTTAGCAGAAAATGTGGATAGTTAAAGGCAAGAGGAGAGAGAGAGAGTGAGGAAGACAGGAAAACAGGTAGAGGGGAAGAGGAGAAAATGGGATGGAGGCGCTAGGAGTAGCATAGAGTTGGTCATGACAAAGCGCTGATGTTGCAAATTAGAAGCCGACTGTTTTGCCTGCTGATGATAAGCATAAAATTATCGACACAAAAGCAAAATTTTCGTAATAAAAATTTTAATTAAGTGTCTTTCTTTTTCTCTCATTACCATTTGCTGACTCTTTCGCTCTCTCTTTCTCTCTCTCCTTTTCTACTGACACTTTTGGGTGTCATCATCGTCGTTTTAGGACTTGGACAGTGCCCGCGAGCGACTGCGTTTCATCACACAGACAGCCAGAAAGTGTAAAAGAGACCGTTCGAAAGAGGAAGGGAGAGAGAGAGAGAGAGAGAGAAGCTGGCTATCATAGCGCGTAAATTTATGCAAATCGGTTTTCTTTCTCCCTCGAGTTATGTCCGTCTTGCTCTCGCTCTCACTCTCTCTAAAGTCCTCCGAATGCAAAAAACACATAAAAGCGACACCGATTAACGATTTTAATGAGTACTAACTCGCCTATGCAATTATGAGATAGCACAGCAAATGAAAGAGAAAAACAGTGTCAGAGGGAGATAGCATCATCCGGATGTCTGCAGAGGAAAGTGCTGAAAATGAGATGTAGTTTGGCGCGTGATTGCCAGCGGTGGCTGTGAAATTAAATGGAATGTTATATATACTATATATAGTACATATATATAGGCACAGACAGTAAACCGGAAAATCGTGGGGCAATAAAGTAAGAGCGTAAAAGAGAGCAATATAATAAGATGGAGAAAGAGGGGAGGAATAGGGACGTGGTAGATAGAATACTTAGCACTTGATTGATTATTTAGACGTCAGCAAAATGTTTGTGATTTCCAGTTCATTTCCACTGATCGAAATTTACATTTATTAAACATTTTGTGAGCAAAGAAGTTGTGTTTCAATTAGCAATGAGTTTTGTGACGGGAATAACAAAAATATCAACGAATCAAGAACTTAATTAGAATTAAAAAAATTCATATATGTATGTGTAAACATCGTAAGATTCGTATAAAATTAAATAACTATGTATTGTCTTGCTAATGTAATACAATCAATTTAAGTGCCTAAATCCATACGCCGTGTCCTTGCTTAAGTTTTTGGCAATCTTAACCCATCTGGACAACTGTCAGGGAGTTTAGTTGCAAATCTACAACACATTGCCACTTGGACATGGCTGACTAAGGAACTAGGAATGTGAGATAGAAAGAGAGAGAGAGAGAGAGATAGAGAGAGAGAGAGAGAGAGAGAACAGTGACTAGAGCGCACTGCAGTTCATTTATACGAAGAGACAGGTCGACTAACTGTCCTGGACCGGCGCCCTGCGCCCTCTCGGCCAAAATAGCAGCTGGAAAATTTATGCGCGGCCACTTCAAGTCAATAAGCGCATTTGTCTTGCCAACGGGAATTCAACAAAATTTATTTAATTCACTTACACACACAAACACACACTCTCACACACACACCGTTCGAACCTACACTGAAGAGTCCATCGAGATGCAACTCGAATTGAGTTTTGAGACTAGAATTTGTGTTTGAGTCTGAGTTTGGTTTAGTGTCTGGCTTGTGTCTGGTGCATGTGGCAGGCAGAATGCCAACGGGTGCAGCAAATGCCAAAAAGGTAGGTTACTGTCTGGGCACAGACAGGTGTGAGGGTGGGGGAGAGTAGGGGGTGTAAGGGTCAGACAGGATATGTTCGAAAATCAGTTGAAAGTGTTTGTCAGTTGTCGCTGCATTGTTTTCCAAACCAAAACTCAAAATAAACTTTAAATGAAAGCATCTCTGAGCCTAAGTGTGAAGACTTGTTTAAATTTAATATCATAAGCATGAAAATAAAGTACTTTAAATATAAGTATTCTAATTATAAGTTACATCTATTACATACTATAAAAAAGTATTTAATACTATTCCATAAATATTTTGTTTTTGAATTAAGTGAGAATTTGTTAAAATAAAAAAGGATACAAATGAAAATTTAAATAAATCCGTTTACTATTTATTTTAAGAAATATGTTTAGCAGTAAGAAAAATAATAATAATTATGTTAAAAAAAACATTTAAGAAATTAATTAATCAGAAAACAAAGGGTATTTAACAGTCGATTTCCCTTTAGTTTAGCCATACTAATTTAACTTATTTGGGCTAAAAGTTGTCTACGTCTTGAGCCTTAAACCTTGTGTACGTTTCAATGGCATTTCCGTTTCCGTTTCCGTTCGCTTGCACTTTACAAAGCAACGGCAATGGCAACAGCATGTGGCAGATGGAGTCCGTTGCTGCATCAGCCGTTGCGGCAGACATCATACAGTCACTTCCCATGCCACAAGTTGAATTGTCTTGAGGCGTTATTTAAAATTCAATCAAATGGCATTTGCAACCACAAGAGAAAGAGAGAGAGAGAGAAAGAGAGAGAGAGAGAGAGAGAAAGAGAGAGAGAGATAACAGAGAGAAGGCAGCGGGAAATGCTTGTAGCAAAGGCAAATTTGATTTTTAGCTGCTCCATTGGTCAGACACTCGTTCCCCTCCAACCCCCCCTATCCCATTGTTTGCCACGCCCACGCCACATCCCTTTTCACACGCCTTCGCTTAGTGTGCAATGGCATAAAAAGCAACGATTATTATAGAGTCTGGAGAATTCAAGGAGCCAAAGAGCCGAAGAGCCGAACGTGTAGCTACAACATTATTGCGCTTATGATGATTATGATCATGATTATTATAAACTACGCATACACTCTACTACAGAGCATTACATTTATTGTTATGTTTATGCACTAGATTACAAACAAAACAAAAACAAAAACAACAAAACACTATGAACAAGCTACTTATAGAAAATTTGAATTTATGCAGTTCGGATATTCGAAAATAAAAAAAAAATATTGTAAATAAAAATGTTTTACATTTTGTAATACGAATTCAAATGCATTTGACTGTGCATCAGTTGCACATACATGAATGCATTCATGTACTGCAGAATACCGAACATATTAAGGCGGCAGCATTTTGCAGTGCATTGATATTGTTTAGGTATAAATATATATATTCCTTTTTGTCCATATTATATTTGAACAAAGTGGACAAAAGGAAGTACACATATTTTTTGTATTAAAACAAGATTTAAAATACTTAAAAACGCACTTTTGCAAAGAATGTTTCCAATGAATAAAATGTTTGTTATATAAATTAATTTCTTATTAAAAAACTAGAGAACTGATTAAATAAGAAAATTTATTTTTAATTAAATTAATTTCGTTACAGAAAAATTCCTTTATAAATGCCTGACAAACTACTAAAAAATCTAAAGTATTGAGAAGCTAAACGAATTAAAGTCAAAGCACTTAATTTAAGATTTCTGCAGAATATTCTAAAAGCAATTGCATAATAAATTTCATTTAATTATAAACATACACAAATCAGTTCATGAGAATGGATTTGAAATTTCTTTGGCTTCAGCACAACCAAGATTTGCTCAGTTTTTTGCTGTTGTTATATATATATATATATATATATATATATATATATATATATATATATATATACAAGCAAATCTAAGTATATATTGTTTTCATTCAGCTCTTGAAAAGTGGGCGGCAGGCGTGGCATCAACAACGACAAGAAGAACCTTAGGAAAGTTCGCTCAACTGTTTTTGTTATCTTACGCTTCGATTATTTTGCTTTAGTCGTTGTAGAAAATTAGCTAAATTGCTTATGGCAACGCACGTAGCGAATGCCAGCAAATGCCAGAATGCCAGGGTCCCTCCCCTTCCCTACCCTCCCCTCCCCTTCGCTATAACCGATACACCGTCCCTGTCATCTCTTCAGCCCTAGCCCAAAATTACTGGCATATTGTTTGCTGCTTTTTGGATACGACAAAACGGTTCTGAGGTTTCATTTCTGTTACTGTTTTCGTTTTCGTTTCTGTTTTTCGTTTTTGGTTTTGGTTTTTGCTGCTGTTTTGTAATTGTTAATCACAGAAACGTTAAGTGAGTGTGCTTGTGGGTGTGTGTGTGTATTAGGAGGGACCGGAAAAAACAAAACACACACACACACACATATGAATTTACATAGCGCATTTTGGGTTTGTAGACCCTGTACTAATAAAAACGAATGAGTCTGTTAGGTTTGTGAGAAAAACAATTTTATTTAACGCCATTTTGACTAAATTTTCAGCCCTAAGATTTCCATCTACATTCAGTTTCTTATCTAAAAGTAAGTGTATCTAAATTGGTGAAAATGATTTTTACTAAATCAGTACGCGTTCTTTTAGAGTCTACTCGTTTGGCTCTAACTTTTTCCAACAGTTCACTTCGTTTTGCGTTTATTTTGAAATTTCTCTGCTGCTATTTTGATATTTTTGCGCCAATTTGTGCGATATTGTTTCTTCTTTTTTGTTGTCCATTGAGCTGGTCAAAGAGCGGGAAGATTAGAGTAAGAGAATCGTGCGTAGTGCATGTCATTTTCAAATCTGTTCCGCCTCTAGCAATCTAACACACAGTGAGTGGGGGAAAGAGAGAGAACGAAAACAGGGAGAGCGGAAAAACCAAAAGAAAATCTCCAAGCTATGTACGTGCAGGTAACGCATAATTAGGAAAATTTGCAGTCAACGTTTCATTGTGTCAGGAATTGGAAAAAACATGGGAAAAAACTAGAGCTTACGGAGAGAATGGAAAAATTTGAGTAGTTTTGGTTATGTTCTTCTAGTCAAGTTGGCTTCTAATTTGGCTAATGACCTGCTGTTGTTCTTCTGCGAAAAATAAAGGGTTCTCTTTATAAGCGAAAACATTTGATTACTTATGATTGTGTTTCATCGCCTCAAATGAACCAAAATTATATTAAAAGTTGACTTTGATCAATTTATAGAATCCACTTAACAATAAGTTTTAGTTGTAGTCTATAAAATCATTAAACATTTTATATACTTGGAATCAATGTTAAAATGAATTGAAAAGCAGAATAAACTGTATCCCTCTTAAAATATATTTGAGTTTAAACATATTTGGGATTACTAAACATTCATTATGCGTTCTTTTTGCATAAACCATGAGAAAATTTAATGCTCTAGAGAAACAAACCCTTTTCCCAAAAATTCTGCATCCAATGATTGCGAGCAGCTGAGCTCATTTATTGAATTTTCTCACTACTCACAGCCAGCGGGCAATTCAACAATTTCGCATCTTATATTTCCTTTTTCTGCCAAAACTGAAGTAAAACTCACCTGTAAGAAATAGAAAAGATGGAAAAGAGAAAAGTTAGAAACTTGTTTAAGTAAAAGAGGCAAAAGGAAAATGAATGTTGTATAAGAAACGGTTAACAGGCCGTATGAGTGATTTTTATTGGCCCAATATCAAATGAAACTTTTTATGCGCACTGCCTCAAAGTATGCTATACATTTATTTGCGCACGCATAAAAGGTCATTTCTAATTTACGAGAGTCGAACGAGACTCTCGACTGTGGTTCGTGGTGATTACCAACAGTTAGCGGTGGTGCAAGTGGTGATTCTTTTGTTTTTCCCTCTGTTCTTGTGTTTGGGTTCATTGTCTTCCTTATACTCTTGAAGAAAGTATATGCTGTAGTCGTTGCAACCCTAAGACATTAAATATACCGACAAAGATTTTCCTCAAAAGCCTGTTTAAAATATTACTATTAATCTCTTAACTATTAGATCTAAAAACTTAAAAGCTCTTAAATAAATATCTTAAGATATATCTGCTTATAACTTTCAAGTAACGGGTATTTAACAGTTGTGTGTCTTCTGTTTTCTGTTCTGTGTTTTTATTCTTATTATTTTCTTTTGATTCTTCAACTTTTTTCGATTTTGTTTTGCTCCTAAAATTATGCCATAAAAAAGATTCCAGTTCCCGCTGCGTTTTCTAATTAAATCAACATAAAAGCTAAAACAACAAACAGAAACAACAATAACAACTTCCAATTTCACATGTGTTTTGTGTGTGAGTTCTTTTAATGTCTTTCGGCTGAGGCGCAGCTGGCATCAAAAAAGGTATAGAGGGCGTGGCAAAGGGGCGGATAGCAAGGTATGCGCGGTGGCGAATCGCGTAAAGTTAGATGGGAAAACAGTTGTTGTTCTGCAAGTGCTTTTTGCTGCGTTTTGTTAGCCAAATGAAAAAAATTAATGATGTGGAAATTGCGCAAACGCATTGCATACTTTCAGGCGCTCGCTCGTTAATTTTATGTGCTCTCTGTTCCTTTTGGGAGCCAAAAACTGTACGCAGAAAAATCTCACACACACTTTTGTTCGCTGCACGCGTTGATTTGATTAGTTTTACATCAAAAAGAAAATGAAATCAAATTTTGATCCCCAGATTTCCTATAGTCCATCTTTAAGCACATTTCGTGGAAATTTTTTGAATTTTTTAAATACATCAAGTTTAAGCTCGAAATTTATATGAAATTACCAAATGCAAACGAACAATTTTTTATTTTCCTCATTTTAAATTGAAAATCCTTAATTTATGTAACTTTTACTACATTAAAATAGAATCATCTTTAGAAACTATAGGCTTATTTCTTAATTGTTAGTTGTTCTTAATTGACAACAACTAAATTTAGTACAAAGCCACTAGATAAAACTGCTACTGTTAAGTAAAAAATTCAGTAAAAAATAAAAACAGTTAAATTAAATAGTATAATTTTTAAAACTTATCATGCTATACCTTAAATAAAAGCAAGAATTATGCAATTTATCTGAAAGCTAATTGAGTAAATTTTTTATTTGGTTAATCAAATTCGAACAACTCCCAGCAAATCGGTGGCTACAAAAACAAAAAGAACAACAACAATCAGAACGCCAAATCCCCCGAATTCTATTTTGCGTAATCAATTTAATGAAGCCGCAAATTTTTCATGCTTCAATTTGCCGCACAATTTTGTGAGTTGTGTCGGTCCGATGCCGAAATGCTGGCAACTCTGGCGACACCCAAAACAACTTGCCACAAATTTCACACAGCATATTTTTCCAAAAGTGAGCATAAAAGGGCGGTGGTGTGAAGGGGAGGGGCTGCTTTCAGATGGGTTAGGCAAGAGAAGCGTACGCACACTGCATACATAAATCAATTTCAATTAACGTTAATTAAATACGCATCAAGTGGGCATGACCACAGAAGCAACAACAGACAATCGAATAGGGCATGGGGAGTGGGGGGGCGTAGTAGGGGGCGGGAGTCTGAGCGGGTCGAAGGGAAAAGGACAAACCACAGAAACCATTGGCAACCAAAAAAAAAAAAAAAAACCAAAGTTGAAGAAAAATTGGATGGGTTCTCAATTTGGGGTTGAATTAAGTGCGGAACACAAAATTGGTAACTTATACAAAAGCGAATACGGAAAACAACGCGACGAAAAGATACCCATTACTGTTTCTTATGCATTTTTAAGCTCATTCTTCCAAATAACGCAATGTCGCCATAATTTCTTTTTTTTTTTTTTAAGTTAAAATGTGTTGTAGAAACAATTTAAGAAAATTAAATTAAGAATTTTACTTTACAACTTTGGGTTCGAGTCCAATAAAAGTTGTGGTTTGATAACTGTCTTTAAGAGCGCAACTTTACTTAATAAGTCACACTAAACACAACAAATTTGATGGCTTATTAAATATTTCTTATCCTGTAATTTTAAATCAATCAAATCAACCTTATTTTGTTTGAGGTAAAATGTATTTTATAATATAAAAACGTTAATTCAAAGCCGCAAACTCAACATACCTTTAATTTAATGGGTTGCGGGTATGAAAAGAAGTGAGTAAATGAGATTTGCAGTTGACTGTGTTGCAGCTTCGTTTTAGTTTATTTTTTGTATTTTGTGCGACGCTTGAAAGTATGCTACACAAATTGAAAATACTATCTGCGTGGCAAACCCAAAAACGTGCAATTGCTATTTCCAAACTCGCTTCTATCTTTCTCTCTCGTTCTCTCTCACTACCTACACCCCCACTCTTACACTCTCTTTTCAAATTCTTCTTTTTCACCAAGTCTCATTTGGTTTTCTGTTTCCATTTCAGCTTCTGTCTGTTCGCAGTGTGCGTTTGTGTTCTGCGGTTATGCGCTTGGTTTGACAGCCATGAGACTAAAGCTAAATAAACAAGCTAACAACAACAACAACAAGAGGAACAACTACAACAACAAATTGTACCTAAAAACATACACAGAGTGGTACTGTGGGTAAAATCGCCGGGGCAGTTTCCAGTGAAACCGCAATGATGTGGCTCAGCCACAACGCACGCACCAGACGAACAGACATCTAACATTACATAACATACATAGTTACAACAACAGCAACAACAACAATAACGATAACAATGCCCAAAATCCATCTAACAAAAAGCAACCCTCAAATATAACCAAAGGCCTGCAAATGACATTGATATTTTTCTAGTTTGCCAGCTACAAAACAACGAAAACACGATTGCTCGTAAAACAAAAACAATTCTACTGTACCGCAACGAATTAAATATACTCTACATTTATCTAAGAACTTTAATATGAGCTTAACTGCGAACTTCAATCTGCTTTAATAAATATTTTCTTATTTAATAGAAGAAAAATCTAAATCAAATATAAATAAATAAAATTAAATAACATGTCAAATCTAAATGGGTTGATGAGTTTTCAGTTCCATTTAATTTTCCCCACACAAAACCGCTTAGAATTTGCTGTCAGTCTTAAATACATATACAATAATTACAATTAATTGAATTATCTTTCTGTAACAGTCATCAACTCTTTGTAGCCAGCTGTCAAGTTTGTTGAATTGTTTTTGCCAAGTCACATTCATCTCGACTTGGCATTCTTTATGGCATGGAATGTGTTTGTTTTCATAATCCAGCTACATTTGGATTTGTATTTCCTATTTCATTGAATTTTCTTTTCTTTCCATTTTGTTTTCTTTAATTTCTTCAGTCTAAAATTTGGCATTTTGATTCAAACTGTAATTAGAGTAAAGTTTTGCATAATTACAAAACTCATTAGAGGCAAAATTGAGTTTGGGATTTTTAGCGCACAAAAGTAGGCAACATAAAAAGTGTATAAATTGTAATTAGCAAGTTTTGCGCTAATTGAAAATGAAATGGAAATGAAAATGAAAATGTATATGGAAAATTCAAATAGAAACTGAAATTGAAATTGAAATTTAAAACAGTTTCAAATTTCATGGAAGGTAGTAAATTTGATTATATGGGGGCAAGAAGCAGCTGCTACGACCTTGGAACGATAAGCAAACAGCTGACAAATTATCTATACATATTGTTTTGTTTCACTCAATACAACACAAATTGAATAGAATTTTTGAAAATTTAATTATATTTAACAACTGGTCAACTATAAAATTGCTAAACTTGGCCAGTTTTCGGCTGGCAGCCAAACGATGCGAAACTTTGCCAAGTGTTTTCTATTTGCATTCTGCTTCAAGCAAAATCAGGATGACGAACAAACCTTTGCCGATCAATTGGAACAGCAGGCATCAAGTCAGGGCATTGCTGTCATACAAATCGAGCAACCCGAGCCGGATGCACAACTGCAGACGGAAATCGAAGTGGAACCGGAAATGCTGCGAAAGGATTGCAATCCAATTGATTTGGTACCGATGCGTGGCTCCCATTCGCCCGCACGTCTTGAGGAGATTAGCATCTGTGCGGATGTACATCAAGCTGGCAAACTTCACACAAATTCAATACAAATCGATAACATGGCCAACATTGTGGCCAATAAAGAGCGGTATTCGGGTGTGAACATTAAGGATGAAATTGAAATCTTTACCGACATTGATTTGGGCAACTCGGCACATTATTTTGTATTTTAACAAGCTCAAAATGGAGAAGCAAAAGCAAAAGGGAAACGAAACTGATACTAGGGATTTTAAAAGCGGTGTCAGTTTGCAGGTGATGGATAGACTCATCGTAACATATCAAAACGGGTAACTCAATCACACGCAGTTCAGTTCAAAGTTCAAAAATTGACTTTGATATGGTCTAACATTTCACAGATTCTCTAATTCAGCAACCAGTTTCAATCATTCTCGCCATTCATCCATCCATCCATCCAACCGACCAGTCAACCATTTGGCCAACTGTCAGCATTTAGCCGTGATACGTTTGGTGCGTGTGTGTGTGTGAGTTTGTGTTAATATCTGGCAACGCATCTGGCTGTCATCGCATTTGCATTTGCAAATTGGTAACACAATACGTTGACAACAGTTTTCCCTATATTATTCCTGTCCTGCTCTCTCTTTATCTCTCTCACACTCCCTCTTTTCAGCAGCTTTATTTTCTGATTGTATGACTGCCGCAGTATTAAACATTACTCTAATAATTATAATATCCATATTAAACATGTCGCATATAATAATAAAATTATAAATACTTAATAATCAACGTCATAATTATTACAGTTTGTCTGCCATTTGCATTAACATAAACGCATCACTTTACATTAAATAATTAAATCTCACCCAGATGTTACACCTTAAAAAAACAATTAGTGCTTATTAATAATTCTAAGTAAAACTGTTACAAATTAAATCTAAAATTAAGATTAAACTGATTAAAAAGTGATAGCAAAACTGAAAAACTTTGTAAGTACATTTTGTAGTTTTAAGTCTCCATATAGTTATAGAATATATATGTATATAGTTACTAACACTATCACAAGACTTCAAGGTTTAAATTAGTTTAATAAGATTTTTGAAAAAAGTTCTAATTTTATCACATTTTTAATGTAGGAATAAAATATTTGAAGCACATGTTTTTCATGTAGGAAACTGACCTTCATTTTTTATCAGTGTATGTGTTCTTCCTCTCTCTCTCTTTCCCTCCCTCTCTTTGACTTACTGCCTGACACTTTAATCTGGCAAAACAGTTGCCGACCGTCTCGACAAAATTCCAGCAAAAACATAACATAAATCGTAAACAGATATTGAATTATATAGAATAAAACAGTTTTGTTTGGGTTTGAGGAGTGTGTATTTGAAGTATCTTTTGTTTATAGTGTGTGGTATCTATATAAATCGTTACCGTGCGACAACTTTGCCACAGTCGTTATTTCGTTGCACTGAAGAATAGAAGCTAAAAGTATCTTTTGTTAAGTATAGTTCATTTAAGATCAATTGAAGTGCTGAATTTTAATTTAAATTGGAGTTTAATGTTCCATTTTGTGTGTAAGTGGATTATAGTTAAACTTAAAGTCAAGGCTTATTTGAATCAAATATTTGTAAGCGATATCTATGACATTAAAATTTAATTATTTGACCGATTTCAATCATGAACATTTCTTACTTTTAAAGACAAAGTAAGGTACAAATTTTTATTCCTTATTTCTTTACTTTCTCAATTTCCATTTTATCTTTTCTTGGGTTTCAGTTGTTTATTGTTAATTGCTTCATGATGTGCTTGGAGATTTGTTGCTGTTGTTGTTGCACAAACCTATCATCGGGTCATAGACAGCTGAAGTGCGAAGATATACAGCTAAAGGAATTACATTCTGATAAGATCATAACAATAACCCAACAACCGATACCAACAAACAACAACAAGAGCACATTTAATCAAAGTGCCCGACAAAGTCTCAATGTGCGTCCTTATAGCTGGAACTGTGAAGAGGATAACGAACATTATAATGTGGATGAAAATGAACCTCGTACGCCAACATTATGGAGCGCCTGGTGGCTCAAAAATGCCAACGAGTAGATACAAACTATAACCACATGTTGAAATACAGAAATACGAAGAAAAGATACATGTATAGAAAGACAGCTGTTAATTGGCAACACAATAGTTACAGATATAGATAGAAACACTTATTGAGATACAAATCAGAGATACATTTTAACACATTCATAAAAATCCGACTATGCTTCAGAAAAAGATAGATTTTACAATATACAATAAATACGAGATGGAGTTAAAGATGCAGATATATCAACTAAATATTAACACATCAACTGTCTATCTCTAACTACAGACATTTAAAAAGAAAAAATTTTGTCACTTAGTAAAACTCAGATACATTTTTGCATAAAGATACATGTTATTACGTTATTTAAGATACAAAAAATGTTCAACGCAATTTATTTTTAGTAATATTCAAGAGACCGATAGTCAGGCGTGAACAGAGCTAAGTAAAAAGATACAGCTGCAGATACACACACGTAAACAGACAGATAAAAGATACAAATAATTTTCGTTTACCAAGAGAGCAAAAAACTTCAGCTACTCCGCCGCTTATGCACTCTTAATGCAGCAGAAACTCGAAGTGGCCAAAATTAATTTCATTAAAAATTATGCAGATAAGCTTTGGATTGCTAGCCCTAAACATACCCTGTAAGAAAGGGTACACAACCAAAATGAAAACATTTTTAAAATATTAATTAAACGCTGCCTTTAAGCTTAAGTGCAATGAAAGTCGTATACCCCTTGTCTTAACAATTGTGTAGGGTATACAAAATATGGATGGAAAAAAGCGCCCAGAAAACAAATATTCCGCTAACTGACTTTGTGTCTGCCTTTATCTACCCAAAAATAGTTTAGTATAAGTTCGCAGTCAAAAGCAGACACCACACACACCACACCACACAAACCACACCATACCACACACATACACACACACACACACACACACACACACACATACGTGTTTGGTTGTGTTACATGCATTTTTAAAATGAAATTACACCACGTTTAGTTAACTGTCTGACTCGTTGCCTCCGAGCTGGGAGTTTGGAATGCGCTCGGTAAGGACTATGTAATAAAAATTTGATTAGCTGCTTGTTTAACTTTAATTAAGTTGATTTCATTGCGCACAAAACTGTGCTACATTCTTCAAAGCCAAACCAAAGAAAGCGACAGAGAGAGAAAAAACCCATTACAAATATATAAAAATTATATATACACTTAAAAATAAAGAAATTGTTTGGTTATTACTTCTCAGAAATTTACTATAAAGCTACGTTTTTTAACAAATAAATTCATAAATAATGCAAATTATAATTTAATTTAATTTTTAACTCTCCCCAACAAATTTGGTCCGTATCAGATAACTATAGCCTATAGCTTCCATAGAAAAAATCGTTCGAAAATTGGTGATTTGTATGGAAATACTTGCACTACAATGAGTACGGGGTCTTTTACAGTCGGCTCGCTCGACTGTAACCTTTCTTACTTGTTATTTTTTTGTTCAGTGTATAAAAATTCGGCGCAAACAAGTTGAAAAGGACGACGATGACGACGCCTGGCAGCCATTGCTAATCAAATATTTAGCCACTGCGCCTGGTTGCGTTGCATGCCACAAGTTTGTGGCTTTTGGGCATGAAGCTGCCTCAGCGTATTAACATTTTGTTGAACAAACTGTGTGGCAAACTGTTTGCCTGTTGCCCCTAAAACACTCAAACAAGCGGCATAATATTCATGATTATCATTAACACACACAAATCCACACAAACACCAATACACTCTGCAGAGTGGACAAAATGCATTGTGATTTCATGAGATTTGTTCTGCAGGACAAATGCTGCTGACATTGCCGCTAACATTTGACGCCTGTGTATATCACATATGCAAGCTGAAAGGCTGAGAGAGAGAGAGAGAGAGGGAGAGAGAGGGAGAGAGAGAGGGAGAGAGAGTAGGTTTAAAGCGAGCACTGTGACAGAATTTCATTAACTTTAACCAAAAGTTTTCAGTTTTCTTTGATCAAGTATACTTATTTCTTTCATTTTGCTTTGCTCTGATCATTCGTAAACGTTTTCAAATTTTAGTCGTTGCTATTTAGCTTAAAAAAGTATTACATTTATGAAGTTATGTTGGTTCTTATATCAAATTAAGTTATGAAAAATCGTTCTTATCGCATTTTTAAACGTTGCACTCGCAGCTTGAACAAGACGCAAATCTTAACATTAAAATGCATTGCATATTTGCCTACAATGATGTATAATTAGAACCAAAAGTTAATACAAACTCGTGCAAAGTTTTATCTTTCTCCCTTCTCCCCTCTCTCCGACTCCCTCTCCCTTTGTCTCTCCCACGATCTCCATGAGATTTGGCAACATCTTGAGTGCGCTGTGCTGCGGCATGCCATTAAAGGACGTTGATGCCTTGATGCTTGCCACTTAGTCAAACGCTGTGCATATTATCGATGTGGCCATAATGCGAGACAACTTGCGGCAACAAAGCCAAAGCCAGTTGTTGTTGTTGTTAGCCATTAAAAACTTTCCGGCAATGCCATTAAAATAAAAATCGAGAGCGTGTTAAATGATTTACAAAAGCAGCAAAAAGCAACGTAGCCAAAAACAATTTCAATGCTTACGGGTTTATCGCATTGCCATAATGTGTTTCAGGTTTTCCTCCGCCCTCCGCCACGCCCTCTTCCCCACGATCGTCTCCTCTCCGCCCTTTCACTTCCTACCCAATCCAAGCTCGTTGAATTTTTTTATGCGGTTTTTGAGACAAGCTAAAGCTTTTGCAGCACCATGTCGTACCTCCCTGCCCCGCACCCTGCCACGCCCCTCATGGCCCCTCTTGTTCACAACGACATCTTTTTGTACTTTATGGCTTTTATGAGTATTCAATAAGTTTTCCTCCACATTGTACTCAAAAGTCACTTCAAGTTTATCGGCCCTGCAACTTGCCTAGCAATTGTATTGATAATTTCCATATATGTCAGATTTTATATAACCATAACGTCATATCAAACACTCGATCTCGCACAATATCATATCTAATAATAATACAAAGTTACATAATTTTACTTCCGAACGCTTCAAACATGTGAAAAGCTTGAAAAACTTTTGAAAGTTTTATAACTGAGAAGTTTATTTAAATGTTCGAATGGAACTGCTTAAAAAACTAATAAAAAATCATGAAAAATTTATCCTATTAAATACATTTTTTTATTACATATTTTCAAGAAATTTATTTGTGTTTATTTTTAAAATAAATAAAAAATTTTATAGAATAAATACCCAAAAGTTCATTCATTTCTTAGCTTCAAATAAATTCTATTTATTTTATTTCTTTTATAACCTTTTTCAATTTCGTGTATTCTCCATAAATTTACTTAGCTTTTCTACAAACATTTATTAATTTTACCAAACTTTGCTTATTATCTTAATGTCTGTCAAAGCCTTTGACTTTGGCTCTTAAATTGATAAGAAGCATTGAGTTTTCCCCATACACATGCTATTAAATTACGCACTCACTCAATAAGAAAAGGGTCGACCATGAGAAAGCGAGAAAGAGATAGACAAGTCAAATCTATGACAGAGATGGAGATAGTTTTGGTTTGAGAATTTTGCTGGTCAACTTAATGCAACTAATCGCCTACCATTAACCGCCAATGACACTTTTATGCCACTTTAATAAACTTGAGATACGCACAAGTGACACTAAGGGGTGGTCATAGGGTGTGTGTTGGTGTGGGTGTGAGTATGTGTGTGTGTGTGTGTGTGTGTGTATAGTTAGTTTAGTGGCTTGGTGGTTGGAGGATACGTGTGACAGACGCTTGTCCAAGCATCACAAAACTTTCGGCACGTTGTGGCAATGTCTTAAGCGAAAACAATTCTCCTCAACCTTCTCAACTGTGAATTGTCCTCCCTGAAGATGGGAAAGAAGTTATTCCATCTTGTTTTGTTTCAGCTGTGAAGCACTTCAAGTCATACGCAGACCCAGAAACAGACAAAAAGACGGAGACATGAAAAAAGTGGGAAAGAGAAAGAGAGATTGGGAGTAATTGGTAGCTCGACTTTCGAGTGCCCAATACCTTAAGCTTTGCAGACATTGTATGCTTTGGAATTTGGAAATTAAATCTTTTTATGATTGTATGATTTAACAAACTCAGTATATAACACGTTATATACACGAATAAATTTAAAGCAGCTTAAAAATATGTTTTAAATAAGAATAGACTCTCCCACACTTATAAGCTCATGTTAACTTGCTGTGCTGGGCTTAAAAGGCAGAGTGAGAAAGAAAGAGTGCGATACACCACTTATATCAATAATAATTCCCATTTGTAATAAAGCCAACCAAAGGGCGGCTCTGTGTGGTGAGGGGGAAGGCCAGGGGGAGTTGCAGAAGCGGGGTGTAATGCCAGACATTGAGACGGAGGATTAGTTTAACGGGGAAAGGGAGATGAGAAGAAAGAGTTGTATGCAATGAGCATCAAGTGAAATGCATAAATAAACATCAATTCGATTCAATGTTGAGTGGGTGATCGGGTGTCTCACTCTTTTCCTCTCTCTCTCTCTCTCTCTCTCTCTTACGCTTTCTCTGTTTATGCTCCATATCCATATCCAAAGTAAATTGATACAAATTGTTCAATAATCACGCCATTGTATTTTATTTTTGTACCATGGCAATGGCAGTGACAACAAATATGGCTGAAACAATGGCACGTGTGGTTAAATGGCAACAACAGCAGCAACAGCAACAGCAAAATCAACAGCAGTATTAAGAAGAAGAACAACCACAACAAGAGCAACAATATTGCGTTGTGGACAACTTACCAAAGTGCTGTGCATTAGCCTGGCGGCAATTTCATTTGTTATTAATAGCACATGGTCACACTGAACCAACACTGAACGACAAACTTTTACGACAGCACATGAGACGAAAGAGAATGTGTGAGTGAGACGGAGAGAGAAAGACAGAAAGAGAGAGAGAGAGGGGGAGAAAGTAATGAGTAGCGGTCAAGCACAATGCACTTAATTGTACCCGATAAGTCCGTGTAACGCCTTAAAATAATTTGTATTTATTTAAAGGGAAAAATATAATTACTGTTTGTTAAGGGATTTCAAATCGAAATGAATTGTTAAAAATAATTAAAGATTTGTTTAAAAAGTGAATTAATAATGTTAAGAAATGTATATTTATATACATTCAAGTTTATTTTTAAAAACAAATAAAACATAGAAAATAACTAAGAAAATATTTAAGTAATTAGACCCCGTACTCTAAAAACGAGTAAAGGGTCTATTAAGTTTGTCTGAAGCGAAATGTGCGTAACAGGCAGAAGGAGGCTTTTCTGACCCCATAAAGTATATATATTCTTGATCAGCATCAACAGCCAAGACGATATAGCGATGTCCGTCTGTCTGTCTGTCCGTCTGTCTGTCTGTCCGTCTGTCTGTCTGTCTGTCCGTCTGTCTGTCCGTCTGTCTGTCTGTCCGTCTGTCTGTCCGTCCGTCTGTATGATCACCTGGATCTTTTTAACTAGAGCCACCAAATTTGGAATGAAGGTCCGTCTGCTTCGCGAGCAGATCACGTTTATTTCAAATCTTTGACACGCCCCCCGCAAATTGTAAAAAACTATTTTCACATCACCAAACTTAAAAACGAAAAGAGCTAGGGGGACCAAATTCACACATTATGTATATATTACCTATCTTACTATCCACACTAAATTTGGTCCGGATCGGACAACTATAGCCTATTACTCCCATAGGACAAATCGGCCGAAAATTCGTGATTTGTATGGAGACATGAAGTTTTAGTTAAGCGACTGTAACTAAACTAACACATTATGTATATGGTACCATTATAATTATCCTCACCAAGTGTGGTCCGGATCGGACAACTATAGCCTATAGCTCCCATTGGACAAATCGTTCAAAAATTGCATATTTGTATGGTAAAACGCGCACTAGATTGAGTACGGGGTCTTTTATAGTCGGCTCGCTCGATTGTAGCCATTCTTTCTTGTTTTTGATTAATTTAAATGATATGTTAGCTTTCAAATATTAAAGTAGGGCTGCCTTTATCACCTAAGTCCATATACAGAAGATCTTCTCTAAACATATATAAATAATATTTATTTTTTTAATATTTACAGAAAGATTTTCAAAACATATCTTAAACACTAAACTCATTTCCAATCCGCATCGAAACACTTAATAAATTAGCTTTAGATTGAAAGAAGTTTGAATTGTGGTTGAAACTGGATCTTATTGTATCAATCCAATTGAAGTATTTGCTTATAACGCCCTCTCTGGTTACGCCCATTCGATGTTATTTATCATGTGGCAATGTTGTAATGCATTTTGTAATCGATACAAAGCAATCACAACGAATTGAAGCTCAGCCCCTTTACTACACTCCTCCCCTCTCCCTTTGCCACTCCATTTACCTCTGTCTTTACTTCACCATTATCCTCTTACGTTTCCTTTTCCCTAGACCGTGCGCGAGGCACGTGACCAATCACTATTGGGTATGAGGTAAGGGCTGTATTCCACGCCCACGACGCCCTTTTCTGCGTGTTGTGGCGCAAATTAATGGAGCTAAAGAACAAGTATCGTCAAGTCTGGCAACCACGTACGACAAGAAGAAGAACATGAACAAGAGGAGTAGGAGGAGGAGGAAGAAGAGGAAGAAGAAGACAACGCGAGTGCGAATGTGAATGGTAGCGCATAAATGCAATCACAAAATAATTCAAAGTTAATTTCGATTCCATGGCTTAAGAACGCGACCAAATGAACAATGATATAGCCCAAGTCGTTAACTTACCAAATCGAAACATAAACCAAAGTGTTAAATTACATCAAGTGTTTAGAGCTCACAAAGGAATAAAGAAAGGTATAAAGAATGGAATATAGAAAAGGTATTTAGAAAGGTATAAAGAAATAATTATTTATAATTAAGATTATATTTAGTTTGTAATTAAACAAAAGGGGAAAACGTAAAATAAGACACTCTAAAATCCTAAAGTAAATTAAAATTGACAATTGTTTCCATTTTTCAACTAAATACTAAAAGTAAATCGAACACTTTTCCACAATTTGGGAAATGCAAAGTTTGCCATTTCCATCATTAACTTAAGCATATCAAACGAATAAAATTTGTTCGACAAATAAAATGCTTTTTTGCTGACTTTAAAGTAATTTTCACTTGTGTTGCTGGATGGAGAGGAAAAGCTGTCAATGTGACAGACTAAATGGCCCAATAAAATGCGTATTCAAATGCCAAAAAGTAGGCTACAATTTTTTTGTTGTCTGCTCAGCAAAAGTGAGAGCGAGCAATAAAGAGAGAGAGAGAGAGAGAGAGAGAGAAAGAGGGAAGAGGGGGGAGAGCAGGAATAGCAAACGCCTGCTTTTGACTGATAACAGGCTGCCCCACTGAACCACTGAAACCACCAAGCTGCCAGGCACAATTTCCATTGATTTTCCCATTGCGGATTTTCTGCTGAGTTTTCCACTTGCTGCGACTAATCAGCGGCTTTAATAATGCATAGGGGAAATATGAGTGTGGAGGGAAATTTGAGAGCAGCAAATGGGACGAGTGCGAATGTTTATTTATTTTGTACATTTTACTTTGGCATCAGTTTAATACAATTTGGAGCAAGCACTTTGGCACAACTTTTAAGGCAGCAGCTACTGTTGTATTAATTTGTTGGCATTAGCAAAGAGACAAGGGGTGACAGAGAGGAGGAGAGGTAGAGAGAAAAGTGGAGAAGTAAGGCTCGTAAGCGTATTGAAACTTTAATGACTTTATGCGCCAGTTGCAAGTCGTTGCTAACTTGCAACTTGGCAACGAGTGGAAATAAAAAAAAAAAATGAAGAAAAACTTGACCAAAGCCAAGTTTGTAACTAGTTCCCTTCATTTCCTGTTGCCCAGACAATTAAGTGTGCAACTTTTTGCACAATTGTACTTTAAACTTGCGACCTGCCACGCCCCATTCGCCCACACTGCTGCTATTGATGATCATGATGATGCTGCTACTGCTGCTGCTGCTATTGGTGATGGCGTTGTTGCTGTTGCTGCAACACGTTGAGCAGATTCAATTAATTAACTGTCAATATTCTACTGGCACAAGCAGCAGGACGAGGAACGAAGCACGAGCCACTAGCGCTTGCCACGCCCACATTGAACACACATTTCGCCTACATTTTCCACCATTGCACTGTGCTTCGCTTTGCTTGCTAAATAATTAATGAAAAGACAAATTGCTGTTGGCACAAGCAGCATGATGTTGTCCCCCCCCCCTCACCCATCATACTGCTTTCCATCCTGCTCTGCCACAGCGTGAGGCAAGCTCAAATTCTTATACTGAATCACATTCTCATCGTATGCTATTTCTTCAATTCTAGCACAATCTTTATTCCTCCCATATGCTCGTCTTCTTCTTCTTCACCACTTCTCAGTTTTCATTTTCTATTGCATACTTCTGTGCGCAGCTTTGATTTTCCTCTGTCCTGCATTTTCATTATGCTTAGTTGCTTAGCAATTTTTCAGATTTTCTGCTTTTTGTCTTATTGGTTTTAATTCCACTCCAGATTGCGCTTCATTAATTGCATAACTAATTGGTTTCGCATAACGAGAGATTGCCGTTATTAGGGGGTGCCCACTGTAATCCCAAGTAATTAGTCAATGCTTGTTTAGAATGCATAACAATCTATACTATATATATCACAGATTTTAATCCTTTTGAAAGCATAAAGTCAATACATTAAACGCAAAACAAACTAAGCTTTGAGTTGGCTTTTATTAAGGCCTTTCAGAGCTCTTCAACAAGGAATGCGCTTTAAAATCTGCTAAATTGTTTGTAACTTTTATGATTTTGAAGATGATAAAGTGTTGAAATTTGCACACATTCACCACATGATCATTGGCAGAACAATTCGAGGCATTAGGCCAATCTTAAATGCAAATCTCACTAAAGACTCGCACCTACGCCATCGACTCAATTCAACTAAACTCAACTCGATGCGAATCCAAATGAAACCCGAGCGAATCCTGCGCTGATTTTGAATGCAAATGCGGTAGAGCTTTCACAGCTTTGCCGCTGGGCCAAGACCCAATGCATAAATCATGTAGAGCCTGCCAAGAAACAAACACACACGCACACACGCACACACGCACACACATGTCCTTAAACACTTGGAGAAACAAAAAGAAAGTAAAATAAAAATAATAATAAAAGGGTTGCACAAGTGGCAACTTCCGCTTTCGCTTTTCTTTTAATACCCGTTCCGAGTAGAAAGCGGGTATATTGTGTTTGTTAAAATTAAGTTTATTTCATTACTGAAAATGTTTCAAAACGATTTTCTGGCTAAGTTTTTGTATTGGCCATATTTAAAAGTTACTTAATTTTAGCTAATCAAATTTTAATTTTTAAGGCTTGCTTACAGGTCCACGAAAATAGTCACCTTTCTGCTTATTAAGACATACTTGGCTAATTTTTTTGTTCTCTTTCTTTCCAATTTTATGGTTTTTATCCCTTAACGACAGGTAGCCCAAAGTGTAGCCCTGAACTTATAGCTTGTTTTTGCCTGGCTAAAAGAGATGCCTTGACGGGAATTTTGTTTGCGGAGATTTGCGCACTCTTTATTGTTGTTGTTGATATTTTTCTCAGTGTTGTAGTTGCTCTTGAGGTAGTTGCTGTTGTTGTTGTCGTTGTTGGTGTTGCAATCGATAGGCGGCGTTTTTATGCTGTCACTTTTGGCCTTAGCACGTTCAGCATTTGCGCGCCACAAAGTATGCTAAGCTTATTTATTATTTACACGAGTGAAACGTGTATGAAACCGAAAGAGCTGCTAAAAACCTCAACTGCTCCTGAAAGGACTCTGTCCAACAACAACAACAACTCGTGTGTGTTTGTGGTTGATTTGATTGCTTTATGCACCCAGTGAGTGGCCGCATGAATTTCAAATGAGCCGCCACAGCATCAGTTTCTTCTACTCTGCCACACGTTGCTGCCCCATGCCACCAGTTACCAGCCACCTGCCAGCTGCCACCTCCTGAACGCTACTGTCTGGACGAGCTGGCAACAAAAAGGTGCCAAATAATACCAAAAAAAAAAAAAGGCATATGAGAAAAAGAAGAAAAGGTTTAAAAATGTTAAGATACGCCACAGTGCAGTCATTAGAGCTATACGCCTGCCACGCCCACTGCTCTGTAACGTGTTGCACACGTTTCGGCTGCCAGTCAAGTTGTGTGTGAATGGAAATGGAAATGCGAATAAACATGAGAATAGCACTGGAGAGTGGCCAAGAGAGTGGAGGAAGAAAAGAATGAAGAGAAAGAGTTTGGAGTGCGGATAGAGAATGGAGTGGGAGCGAGAGTGAGAGAAATTGTGGGAGTTAGAGAATCAAGCGGATTCTTTGACTGTGCGGTTTTGGCTTCTTCTATTTCTCACTATTTCTCCCTCTCACTCACTCATTCTCATTCTCTCTTTTTGGGACTATTCTTTCTTTTTCCCAGGTCAGTATTCATAGGTCTTTGGACAATCGTGTCTACTACGTAACGCTCTTTCTCAACTACAGAAATACGTAAAGAATAGCGGAAAGGGGCCAAAAGAAAGGTGACTAAAAAGACGAAAAGGGGCACAAGAGAGTGGAAAAAAGAAAAAGGAGGTAACTACATAGGTATTGCGACTGGTACTGTTGTGTGTCTGTATTTGTGTGTGTATGTGTGACTGTATGTGTGTGTATGGTGTTGTTCCCACAGTAATTTGAAATTCATGCGCTTCGTATGTGGAATAAATTTAAGATTTTGATTTGCTGCTACGTGTGGCATCTTATTCCATGTCTCCCCCTATATGCATGTGTTTGTGTATCTGTGTGTGTAATTGAAGGTGTGAAATCGTACATAAAGGATAATAAAAGTGAAAAGCTTGAGAGACTGTATATTGCCCCATTCGCTTTTGCTCCTTGCTTAAAGCTCTAAACTAAACCGAAAAGATTTCATTAAATATTTAGCAAAAAATGTTCTGACTTGTGGTTATTGCAACAATTAAGGACTTGGCTATGATATTGATGGCCACAATTGTGTGTTGGCTCTGGAGATATGGAGATTTATTCGAAAGCTTAAGCTTCGGTGCAGAGAATATAAACAGTCTGGAAAAGGAATTTACTCAAAATACTCGATTAAAATGTATTTTATTATTTGTATATTTTTGCAAAATTTATTTTAAGTCTGCAACAAATAAATCAGAACATTTATAAGATATTCCATTGTTATTCATTTCAAACAATAAAATTATTACCAATTAAATTTGGAAAACATCTACTAATATTTTAAAAACACTTCAATATTTTTTTCAAATTTCATTCGCTTATGTCTTTCATCTTCAATTTATAAATTCTTCAGAAAATTGTCATATTCTAATGAACAAATTATTTAAAGTTTAGATGTACTCGTATGTAAATTCATACTTTTGTAATATATTAAGAGATAAATATTTGTTTAAATAATTAATTAAGTCACAATGTAATTTATTTAGTCATGTCTTGAGACCAAAAGCAAATAAATTAAAGTTAGACACAAGAGTTTTGGTAAATAGACATTTGATTGTTGATTTTTGTACTAATGTCCAAAGAAACAAAAAGCTAGTTACACATATTCCCCTCTCCGTCTTTCTCTCTCTTACTCTTTTTTCCTTAAACACAACACACAAATGCGTATATTTCAGTAACTTAGCTGTGTTGTCTGTACATATGTGTGTGCGTGTGTGTGTGTCTATGTACTTAAGCTATTCGAAAAGTAATTTATAGCATTTAACGCCCAACAGCACACTAGCGATTTCAACAATTTGCCTCAATGTCGCGTCGATAGCGTGTTATTTACCCCACCCCCCTCCCCCCTCACTTCGCGCTTTTCCCCTCCACACACACACACACAATTTCCTTAGCCTTAAGTTCATTTCCATTCTGTAAAGCTCTATGACGCAGTTGTTTGCAATGGGCTTTTGTCGATGTCAGAGCGACTCTTGTTTTCAGATTTTTCAAATGATGCCGAAAAGTAGGCAACAACAAACACTCACAAACACACACACACGCACATACAAACACACATTCGCACAACAAGCAAATAAACACGCGCGAATATTACGAGCTGCTTGACTGCTGACATCGCTCTCTCTATCTCTTTCTCAATCTCTCTCACTCTCTCTCTCTCTCTCTTTCTAAATTTCTATCTCTTGCTTCCTCTTTGTATCTCGCTCTTTCTCTCCTTCGCTGTGCTCTCTTATCTGTATCTTATGCTGTCTTCGCACGGCAGCTGTGCGTTTATTTTTGGCATCGCGGCAAGCGCCATTTGCGGCAAGAGGCGTGTCCACGGGGCAAGAGGGAACTGCGGCAGTCGGCAGGAGGAAAACATGTCAATGACTTTACAGAAAAGCGGAAACTCATAAAGATAAGTGTTGACATGGCTGCCAACTTGGCTAGGCTCCGTTCATATGCCCCTCTCTATCACATCTCCTCTCTCTTACTCCCTACTACTCCCTCTTACTCCCTACTACTCCCTCTGCTCATAAGTGGCAACTGTCGTCTTGTATTTGTGTCATTCCACTGTGCATCTCACACAACTAACTGACGAGTGTGTGTATCTGTGTGTGTGTGTGTGTTTGAATGTGTGTAAGTGTGTGTATCTCACATTTCACACTTTCTCAATATACTTTTTCAACAACTGAGAAACGGTTATTTGAGCATAAAGAGTTTTGTTTGAAAATTACGCGACTGACTTTACTTTGAGAATAATTTGTTGTAAGTTTTGCAAGTTCGAAACCAGCAGAAAAATTGTAAAAAGAAAAATCAACAAATAATTAGTCGAGTATGCCCACTTCTTTAAAACAATGAGTATAAAAATATTTCAAACAATAAAAAATGTTTTCAAATTTTCGTTTTTCGATTTATTACCAATTGTTCTTCAACAATTTTATTCCAGAATATATACACAATTAATTAGTTTGATTGAGTTATCTCAAAAGTAAATTATTAATTTAATCTTGAGTTAACTTCATCAATTTAATAGTAGTCTTTAGTTGTCAATATCAACTAAGACCACAAATTCATTATGGTTTTATCAATAAACAAAATGGTATTAGAAACCATATAAATGCTTAAGTTGTAATTTAAGTTTACTTACTAGACTTTACTTAAACTAATGAAATTTCTTCTTAAAATTGACTGAAATTTGCTTTTAATTTATTCTTGGAATAAATCGATTTTTGGTGTAAGCAATTTGCAAATGCCTTCAAAATTCTCTCATAAAGTGTATGAATTATGTTGCCAGAAGAAAGCCATACCACAATTAATGGTAATAACGATGCCACACACATACACACAGCCACATACGTACACACATATACAGAGACACGCGTGCTGACACAGATGTATGTTATTATTATTGGCAAAGCTATGCAATTAAGCCCGTCTATATGTATATGTATATTCATACATGGTTTATATGCATGGCCAAAACGAAACCACAAGGCGCCAATTGGCATTGGGGTCTATTGTGGCTTGACTATACGTTACGAGCCAGAGTCAAAGTCAGGGCCAAAGTGTGTGTGAGAGCGAGAGAGAGAGAGAGAGAGAGAGAGAGAGAGAGGGAGAGTCTAATTAATGTTATCGCAATTCATGCATCACTGCTAAGTGTTATCGATAAATAATGCAATGTCAGGCGGCAACTATTCTTGTTGTTGTTTCAACATATTTCTTTAGCTCTGTTCTTGTCACATTTGGTATTATTCAATTTATCAGCGTGCAACAAATTGTGGCAACGTTAAGAGGGCAAAGGGGGAGGGGCAGTAAAGCCGCTTTGCGTGTAAACATAAATTTCTAAGGGCAATCAAAGGCTTATTAATTACCACATGCGAACGGAAACAATGAATATGAAACGGAAACGGAAAACGCAAGCGGAAACGGAAACAAAAAACTTATGTGGAAATTGAACAGGATTTGTTCTACCAACTAAATGCTTTAAGGAATTTTCCCGTAGCCTTTTATTTGCCATTACTTTGTGTCAAAGTGACAATTTGATTGATTGATTGACGCAGGTGTGATCAAGTAGAATACCGAGACAATTAAACCTTTTATTTAACAATTTATTTTCATTTTATTTTTGAGGGGAATCAATTGATTCATGTGTCTCCCTCTAGAAAGGAATCAATAAATTATGTTTACAGTTATTAAAATAGAATTGATAATTTTATGTAAAAATGTAACTTACTTAAAAATGAAGAACATGAAATAAATGTGCGGTGTTTTGAAAATACTTGAACTATTTTATGGCTACGATGAGATAAAAATTAAAAATTACAATAGAAAATTTATATAAATTTAGGTAAAACATAATTTATTTATAATAATATGTACAATTTGTATTTCTATATTTAAGTAAGAAACTTGTTAAGATGTAACTTAAAGCAGAAAGAAATCATAATTAGGCCTAATTAGAAATCGTTGCATACTTTTAGGTGCACACATGGCTTTATTACTATAAATAAGCGCGTACTTGCTACTAGGCTGCTTTAAATAAATGAACGCTAATCTCTTAAAACTAAGCTCAAATGTTTTTTGCTCTAAGTTATGTGAGTGAGTATTTCCTAAATTTCCTATAATTTCCTGAAATCTATATTTCATTGAAAACTTTTGCTCAACCCACGCGACTTAAGTTAAGGATCAGTTATAGAATTAAACAAAAACAGAAAGTGATTAATATGCTGTGGTGTGCTGTGGCACGAACCTTGCCGCATACATCAAATGCCATAAGGCTATTAAAACTCATTATAAAGTCATGTTAAATGAGGGTTTTTCGGCAGTACGGAAGCATTAATTAAAACTGAAAAATAAAATGCACATCATAAGTCGCCTCCGGCTTTAGCCTAAAACTTCTCGCTCACAACGAATTGTTGAATTCCACAGCAAACAAACAAAAAGGAACTGGAATGGAAAAACAACTAACTAAAAAAAAAAAAACAAGACAAAAACAATATAGAAACAAAAACAGAAAACTGTAAACGAAATAAAAAAGGAAACTGTCCAAAATAATTACGAGAGGCAGAAAAGCTGCTGTGATTTTGCTGCTGTCCGAGGCAAAAGAAAACAAAAGCAAAAGGCATAACAAAGATTTATGCCTTGTCTAAAGGTGGAAGCATAAATTTAATGCGCCCAAAATGTTGGCAATGCTTCTACCCAAAAAGAAGCCAGCGCAATAACAACAGCAACAACAACAACAACAACAACAACAATTGGCAAAGCCACAGCGAAAGTATTAAAGCAAAAAGTTTATCCCCGAGTAAAACTCTCGTCGTTGATTTTTTTTGGCTAAAACTTTTCAATGTTTGTTGTTGTTGTTTTTGTTTTTGCTGTTGTTGAGGTTGCATGATACGGAAATTTTTGTGGCTTGCAAACTTTTTGTGGCCAGCACATAGATACAAACTGTAGAGACAGAGATACACACACACACACATATCCATTGGGATTTGCTTTCAACTTGAAAAAGAGTATTTAGCCGTAAGTGGTAATAATTACGAATCTGACTGAATTCTGGCTGGATTCTCAGTTTTGGATTAAAGTAACAATGTTGCCAAATGGTCTGCGACTGGTTTACAGTAACTCACATACACACACACACAGGCAGACACCCACAGTGAGTCACACTCCCTGGCACATGAGTTAATTAAGTTTAATTGGATTAAAATTATATAAAATTATACGCAAGCTCTGATGGAAACACAGTGGGAGAAATTAAATGAGGAGCAATGAACAAGAGTTTCAGCCATACAGAAAGAGACAGCAAGAGAAAGGAAGAGAGAGAGGGAGAGAAAGGGGAAACTCGTTAAAATTAATTGCTGTAGAAAAGGTACAGATCAATATTTTAAACAGAGATTTAATAAACAAGTAAGAAAGGCTACAGTCGAGCTAGCCGACTGTAAAAGACCCCGTACTCATAGTATTTGCAATAAAACACTTTGAAACAAAACCATCAATTTGTAATAGGGATGCAAATCGCCAAGAAAATGCCGATATCGATATTAATTAAAATATCACATCAAATCAAATATCGATATTATCAACAACTGAATTTAAATACGATATATTATAGACATAATGACCAAATATCGCGTGCGATATTATATCGCAATTATAATTACTATGATATTGAATATCGATATATGATAAATCGTATGCATACATGTGCGTGCATCGTCCGCAAGCAGTGCAGTCGCTACACAAGCAGTGCAGTCGCTACACAAGCAGCGAAAACGTTCGCTCACATGTTTATATGCTTCTGTCTCGCTTGCACACATGCATTGACGTTGCGTGCAATTGTAAACTTTGTTACGCGTCTAGCTCTTTTGTTTATTGTCCGATTTGTATGCAACTTTCAGGATAGTTTGTGATACTTTGTCTCCAAACGAATTTGAAATTACAATACCGTACGATAAGTGCAAATGCCTTAAAAATGGCATTGAAGTTTGAAAATTATTTCATTCGTGTGGGAAAACGGGGCGTGGCAGTCCAAAAATTTTAATGACAATGCATTTATGCTGTCTCTAGCAACTTACATACCAAAAATGGTATTCCTAAGTGCTATAGTTACTGAGATATTTGCTTAAAACATCAATTTTTTCCGAGGTGACCATAGTTTTTTACAATTTGCGGAGGCGGTAAGGGGCGTGGCAAAGATTTGAAATAAACTTGATCTGCTCGCGAAGCAAACGGACTTTCATTCTAAATTTGGTGGCTCTAGCTTTTGTAGTTTAAAAGATCCAGGTGTTCATACGGACGGACGGACAGACGGACAGACGGACAGACGGACAGACGGACATTGCTATATCGTCTCGGCTGTTGATGCTGATCAAGAATATATATACTTTATGGGGTCGGCCACGCCTCCTTCTGCCTGTTACGCACATTTCGCTTCAGACAAACTTAATAGACCCCTCTACTCTTTTTTAGAGTACGGGGTCTAATAAAAGGTAGCCAAGACTTAATTATTTTACTTTCGTTTTTGTTTATTGAGCTTTATTTTTGCCAGGAAGTCTTCATTTATTTTTACATTTTACATTTATTATTCATTCTCCACTAAATTTACAAAATTTTCTATCGTCTAAAAAGCCTAGGGTATCTCAACGTTCAGTTTCGTTTTGTTATTTGCTATTAGCGTAATTTTAAAAGCTCATTCTTTAAAAACCCACAAGATGCTAATCAAAATCTGCTGCATACTTTTAGGCACTCGATGGTTTTTCAACTGCAGCAAAGTCTTGCTCCAGTCTTATGCAAAATTCTATTAGCTCAACGTCAACGTGTACGTCAAGTTTTCATTAACAAACCAGCTAATTTAACTAGCGTCTTGCATTTTAGAAAATGTCGCCAAGGGAAAGACTTTCTCTCTCCCATTTTTGCTCACTCTACCCGTCTCTCTCTACTTCCACTTTCTTGAAAATGCCTACATTTCTACAGCCTGTTCCCATTTTCTTGTTATTTTCTAACTTTTGAACTGCATAAAAGCTAAAACACTCCCTGGTGCACTATTGTATGGCGGGCGCGGAAAGGTTTGCTTTAATTTGATGACACCAGTCTATTGCTGTCCTGCTCTCGCATGATTTTTTTGGTCCTTTATTGAAATATTATGCAACAAAGTTGATGAATTTTTAGCTCGACAAACTTCAGCGCTGCATGGGGACTGCGCATTAAGCAAAACTTGCCTTTTACACAGGGTGGTCTTGTCATGCTCCCCCATGCTCCGTTGCCCCCAAATGCCACCAAAATGGCCCATGCCATTGTATCAGGTGTTTACCCAAAACCCAACCGGGCCAACGACTTTAAGGAGCCAACAACGAACAACGTAAGGCAAAAAATATTATAATAGCAATTGAGAATTGCTGATGAGCTTTGCCTGCCAACAACGACAACGACAGCGACAGCAACAACAACAACAGCAACGACAAAAAAAGGCTCGCCAAGGTATACTACTAAGTACACTGAACAAAAATTACTAGTGGGTTGAGCTACAGTAGAGTGAGTCGATTGTAAAATTGTGTAGACTCACTCTGAGGCAATTACATGCACTAATACACCCTTTTTTATTCGTGTCTCTGAATTTTTACTGCAACTTTTAAAACTGGGACTTTAGATACTTGTAGATATAATTTGTATCTTTCTTAACTAGTTTACATTTACAATATTAAACGTTATTCCAACTTTAATAAAACGCTTCTTATCAGATTTCCTTCGAAAATCGATTTATGTAGCCCCAAACAAATCTTTTTTTTTTCAGTGTAGGTAGTTGTCCCCCGCTCGACATTTCTGGCTTCGTCTAACCCTCTATCAACTGTCAAGTCGCTGAAACAACAATGCAACAACAGCAGGGAGCATAGGCAGTCAGTCGAGCCTGAAGCTGGAGCAAAGACGACTTTGCTCTAGTCTTTGCACAGACTTGTTGTCGAGGGAGCATTTTAATTATTCAACATTGTTGACAAACTTTCAGCTGCGACTGACTCAGCTAGTAAGACAGAGACAGAAAGTGAGTGGTATAGAGAGAGAGACAGAGAGAGAGAGAGAGACTGGGAGAGAAAGTGAGATAAAGCAATATGATTTGCTGCTTGAGCAGTCAAAAGTTTTGGGGCACAAAAATTGGTCTAGAACAAGAGCAATCTGCGGCTGTTGACAGCGCATAAAATCCAAAAAGAACCAGAAATATCTCATTTCTGACCTATAACTATTTTTAAATAGGGTTACAAAAGAAGTAGGGGGCTATAATAAAGAGAAACTAATGCTATGAATAAATAAATGCATAGCTATTTAAATTTTTATAATTTACATGAAGTAAGTTATGAATCAAATAGAAAATTAATATTTATACATAAATACTTATAATATTTATATAAAATTAAATAAATATTAAAACAATAAATATGTTTTAAATATAAATATAAGCATAAAAAAACGTCCGATCGAGTTTCCGACCAATATCTATGGGTATTATTTCTAAACAAGTTTCAAATCTTAGTACCCAAAACCTTTACCAAATTGTAAATAAATTTATATTAAAGTTCAGATATTTTTGTTATCTGAACATTTAAAGATATGTATGCTGATTTTGAAACCTTTTTATGAATTTCCAATCGAATCCCAACACTTTGATATATTAAGTCAAAATGCAATTTTCACCCTGTTATTAACATCAGTTGGGAAGAAAGGAAAAAATATTCAAAGGAAACTTTTTGGCTGATTGTTGACGTTTCAATATTCCATTTATCGAGCTGACGCACTACACTGAAATTCCTGGCGAGTCCTTTTTGCCATATCTTTCTGTAATTTAATTCTTTTACAGTGACCCAAAAGCCACAACCGATGTCCCTGTGGATGTCGAATGTCGATGTTGATGCTGTTGCTGGTGCTGTTGCTGTTGCAGCTGCAGCAAACGATGACGCCGTTAAGTGAAGCGGACAGTGGGTGAAAAAGTATGCAAGTACAGTGGGTACAATGGAGCTCGTTTGGTGGTTTGGGCTGAAATATTTTTTTGGACAGCGCGCTTCAATAATTCTGTTTGCTGTCACACACTCGCACACCCATAGCCACAACCACACACACACACACACACACACAAGCACATATATGCAACCACACACACACACACAGACACACACCAATACGAGTACAGCAAACATATTTGGAGTGGCTTTTGTGGCATTGACGTCGACTGTTTGCAAAAGACAAAAATGCCAGAAAACTGCAGTTCAAGTCTACAACAACAACAACAAAATTGTGTGTGTATGAGTGTGTATGTGTGTGTCTGGGTATGTGTATGCCTGTGTGTGTTGTTGAAAAATTACAATGCAATTGTTTGTCATTGGCACCCAGTAAAAGACGACGGCAAAAGTCTGAAAAGCCAAGTCAAAAGTCGAACCAGAACCAGGACCAAGACCAGCAGCAGAACCGGAACCGGATCCGAACCACAAAGAGCAGACGTTGGACTCAACACAATTCCCTTTGCCACTAACACAAACACACACACACACACACACACACACACATACACAAAAGAAGCTTTGTTAAAGGTTCGACGGGTTCATTATCGATTTAGAGTCCTGCAATTTTATTATCAACTAATTGAAACTGTTGTACTGCCACAAAAAGGCAGTTTTACTTGTGATGACTACAGCCGCCATTTTGTAATTTTCGAAAAAGAATTTTAGCTGAAAATTTGTAGAATTCTTGTATTTAACAAATATGAAGATTATCAGCAGTTTCAGTCAGTAAATTGACTGATAGTTTATAGAATAATTTTTTAATGGTATTAATACTTTAAAACGTGTTAATAATAAGATCATATTTTTATGTCTTATGACGTTAAATTATGTTAGTTAATCAACATTTTTTAATATTTTTAAAAGCAATTACTTTAATCGCATACTTTGTTGGGCCTTTTCATTACTTAGTAGCTAATTTATTCTTTTATTCGCAGATTATCACGCATCTTCGTGTCACGACACGTGTCCAACTTCACTTTGCACGCAGTTACTTAAAAATGTGCGTATGTGAAAATGTGTGCATGTGTTTGTGTGTGAGTGTGCATAAGTGTGTGTGTGTGTGCGAAAAACAAAATACGCAGGCACGCACTCAATGTGCATATTTAAGCACATGAGCCGCAACACTTACTGCTCTCATCAAACTTTCTGTCCCGCTTACTCCGCCAACCCCCTCCCCTATCACCCCTTCAACCCAAAGCGACCGCCCTCCATTATCATCTAACCGCCCCTTAGCTCATCCAACTCCTTGACAGCGGACCAAACAATGAGGCTTTTGTATGCGACAGCGCGTTTGCCTTTTTGCTGCTGCGACACACACATACACACACGCACACACACACACACATATGGCCATTGTTTTGTATTGAACCCCAGACTTTACCAAGAAGTGAAGGAAAGGGGGGAATAGGGAGGGGCTTTCTTGGCTGCTTGCCGCCTTTTGCCCGGCGTTTTCATTTGCGCTTCAAATCTAAGAATAATAGCTGCCTTGATTACATTCACGCCGCTTTATGACAAACGAAAAAAAAAAACAAAAACAAAAAAAAAACACAACAACAATGAGCAGAAAAACAAGCAACAATGAAAACAACAGTGGCAACAATGGGATGCTGCACAGTGGGTTCAAGCCAAACACAAAAGAAAAAAATTGAAACTTTTCCTTCGAAAAAAATATGTAAGAAGCGCGACTGTGTTTAGTTTTTATAAATATAAAATTAAAGATAAAAATTTATAAATATTTCTATTAAAATATTAATCTTAGTTGGATTTTTAAACCTGATAAAATAAATAATACGTTAAAAAATATTTACTTTTCATTGTTAGAATTCTGATTGATTTATAAACACGTCACTTAAATTTGTCTTCTTTTCTTTAACCAATTTAAGTTTAGTTTAAATAGTAGTTTATTTAGACAACTGTTGCTTAGTTAAACATACTTTATTCTAGAATTAATAGGTACAATCAGATTTTAAGTTTTAAGTTAAGTGGTGACTCGTTTTTTTTTTTATGATTTAAGAAACAAGAATTATGCTTGAGGATATACTTTTATATTAATCATTTAAAAATAATTTATAAAATAATTTTGTTATAATTTGTATAGTATAAATACAGCTTTTTCAGCCACTGTGCAATGCATGACTGCCAAAATGAAAAGAAATGAAATTAAGTGGCATGTTATTCTTTGTTTGTGTAGGTGGCTGGGACGTGGTATGTGGCATACACCATGTGGTATGAGGCATGTAGCACATACATACATGGACAGGCATCAAGTTAAGCCCACTCTTAAGGCCTGTTAAACATTTCAAGTGTTAATTGTGTGCGAACAACAACAACAACAACAACAACAACAACAATATAGCAACAGACAGATGAGCTGACTGCCATCAAGTTGTTGTGGCATAAGGCATGAGGCAATGAGGAATAAGGCAAATGCTCTGATTTGCGTTAAGATACACTTGCCACATGACTCCGGTCATGACGATGAAATGTATTTAATGCAGCTGAAGCATGGACACAATCAAAGGCGTCCAATTGAATTGGAATTCAATTATGCAACAAGCAACAGAAACAGCAACACAAAAGGCAACAATAAACGCATAAAAAGACACAGAAAAAAAACATTTTGAAAAGGAAAATTTTTTTTAATAATTTTCTTATGGTTGCGTCCGTTGCTTGCCACGCTGCCATTTGGTCTACTTGCCACCTTGCCACTGCTGCTCCCAATGGCAAATCAATTTGCGCTTTACATAAAAATCAACAAAAGACTCAAGTTCTGTATGTGTTTGAGTGTGTGTGTGTGTGTGTGTGTGTGTGGGACGAGTATAAAGCTCTTCGAAAATCACAGCACATAACCCATTAACCCCACGGTGCCCAACTACTTACAATATGCATGAATTTGGAATGGAGAAATGGTGAAATGGTGAAATGGAAATGGAGCAGTCGAGCAACAAAAGCCGATTTTTATACAAAATATTCTTTGGCTGTCGTTGTCATCATCATCGTCGTTGTTGTTGTTGTTGCCCGCTGACGTTGCCGCATTTACATAATGAATTCATATGTTTAATAAAATCTACACGTGAGCATGAATATAAGTATTTACGTATGTATAAAGGAAAAGCAGCCAGGAAAAGCATTCAGAGCAGCGAGTAAAGAACATACACAAAAAAGAGCAACGCTAACAGAAACTGGCAACTTGAACTCACACACTCTCTCTCTCTCTCTCTTACATTCATTCCCCTATCTCTTTCCCTCTTTCTATCAGAAACTTGAATCTGTTTCTAAATCGCAAAAAATGAATGCAACAGCGCACAAAAGTATGCTAAAAAAAGAAGTGTTTACTTTTACTCTCTCTTCACTTTCCACTTTTCTCTGCTCCCTGTTTTCTTTGCATCACTTTTTCCCCTCCATATTTTTCTCATCATTTCAATAGTTCGGGTGATGACAATGACGATGCTGATGACTGAAGCTTTACAAATGATAAAAGTGTTTCCCTGTACAGGCGTGCATGTGTGTGCGGAGGTGACTGTCTGTCTACCTGTGTGTGTGTGTGTGTGTGTGTGTGTGTGTGTGTGTGTGTGTGTGTGCTGTTCAGGGGTTGACTAACATCAAATTAAAATCAAATTATTTTTACGTATGTGCGCTAAGTGCTACTCACGGTTATCGATGTATGTGGAATTTAGAGTGGCGTTGATTATTAAATTACTGAGTATCTGATCAAAAAATGAAAGAGAAAAAGACTTCAAAATTTTTCCACTAAAAGGAAATGACCAGTTTTATGAAAAAAAAAAAACATTACATTAATACTTTGGACATGAAAATTATTTTTATTCATTATAAAATCAAAATAAAAATTCAATAAAAATAATTCTGAATATTTTTATTTATTTACTTAAATTATCGATAGTTTTTTATTAATCATTATCATTTACCAAGTCAAACAAATTTGTCGACTCTCTCTTTCTCTGCCCTTTCCCTCATTCGCATTCTACCTTATTCGTTACCGTTTCAGCCAGCTTACAAATCACATCAATAAACAATCGCTCTTTATTAGTCTACACAGTCTACGCAATCTCTCATAATTCACTTGCCGATATTTTTTTGGTGTTGTCAAATTATCGATATATGCCTGATTGCATCTATGGGGAACAACAACTGTGACAGAGAAAGTGAGAGAGAGAGAGAGAGAGAGAGAGAGAGAGAGAGAGAGAGAGAGAGAGAGAGAGAGAGAGAGAGAGAGAGAGAGAGAGAGTAGTAAGAGCCAAATAAATTTTGCACATTAACCATGGAAAAGTTTTCAACAAATTTTTCTACACCACAAAACAGTCTGGGAAAAAAAAGTTTAAATGACCCAATCTCTAAAGATACTGTGTGTGTGTGTGTGTGTGTGTAAGATGGGAGCAAAAAAAGGAATGATAAGAGTGCAATTGTATTTGAAAAGACCGAGCTATGTTGCTATGTGAAAACTCATTTTGACACTGTGGTCAGAGATGGGAAACTAACTGGACTTATTCTGGCGAAGCTATTTCGAAACTCGGTCAAGTTGTTGCCAGGCAGCATCCACAAAAAAAAAGAACACACAGAAACAGAAACACACACACACACACACACACATATACATGTACACAATAGCAACCAATTGCCAATTGTGATAAATTGTACTTTTAAGCAATTTAAACCCAAAAAATAAAAAGAAAACACGCAAAATATATTCACAGAGAAAGAGGAACCGAAAGAGAGAGAACGAAAGAGACAGAGTGAAAAGTTAGGCAGCAAAGTGTACCGAAAATATAGTGAGCCTTCATCAAAGTCAGTGTCAAGATACCCAAAAAGGTTGACTCTCAGCAATTCCAAAAACAAGGCAGAATTTAGGCAGAGAATACCCAGTAATATGGAAAAGGTCTTTACACTATAAGCCAGGCGTTGGAGAGGTGAAAATAAGTACCTTAAAGTTCCTATGTAAAATCAAGCGCATTCAGTAATTGCTAAAAAACGGTATCGATAAGTTATCGATAACTTCAAAACACTCCATAGATATATAAAATAATTTAACTGCATTTCAAAGTGGCCATTAAAAACAGTTTACACATACTTGTTAACTCGATAAAAATGATCGATAACTTTAGGTTTTTGCATTTAATATGGAAAATGTTTTTGCATTATACTGAAAAGACAACTTTTGAGTAGTACACCCATAATTTAAGTTTAAATTTATGTTAAAACGGCAAATGCTTTACAAACTACAATCGATTAGTTATCGATAACAATCGATTGCCACTTACAAATTACTCTATTTCGTAGTAATTTTCAAACGAAACTTCTTACATTCTTGATATTCCATCAAATTAATCGAAAATTTTACATTTTTGGAATTTACAGAGCTTCGACAAGTCTAGCAGCCTCGCGTTCGGTAAAGCTTTCGGTATGCAAAACTACTTTACTAATAATGCCTCAATTGTGCAGCATTTTGAGGGCCGGACTCGTCTCCGGCTTATTGCATAGGGTCCGTGGGCATTTGCGAGGGGTTAGTAGCTGATTTTGGGTTTAGGACTTTTCTTTCGCTTTTTCTTTTTTGTTTTTGGTTTTTGTTTTTTTTTGGCTCCACATATGTAACATTACCCTAGTTAAGCGTATACGCAACACTCCGCCCGAGTGTTTCCATTTTTCCAATTTTTTTGTGTGTTCTTTTTGTTGTTGTTGTTGCTTTTTTTTTTGGTATCTTGAGTATTAATCCTAATTGAAGGGAAATCCCTTGATGGACAGGCACACAGCAATAGGGAGTGACACACACAGTGTGCGTGTGTGTGTAGAGTTGAAGCGGTTAAGCGGTAACCCTTTTTTCTTCTTCTTCTTCTTTTTTTTTTTGCTACTTTGGGGGCTGCCCGAGTTCGTTAGTTTTGCTATTTTATGACGTTTTGTTTTTTTCTTTCTTTCGTTTTCTTTTCTCTTTTCGTTGTTGTAGCTATTTCAGAAAAGTAGCGCTTAAGGAAATCTGCTGTAAAAGGGTTGCGGCATGTGTGTGTGTGTGTGTGTGTGTTGCAAGTATTGCCAACATGTGGTGCAAGATAAATACGTGGCGTCTCAAAATTAGCTGCTTCTATCAGTTCATATACCCACTTCTCTAATGCTTTTTGGTAGCTTTGCTCATAGATTCACACGATATGCGAAATGAAAATGATTACCGTTATCTTTAAAGCTTAGCAGGAAAGAGACAGAGAGAGAGACAAATAAAATTAAAGTTATTTAAAACGAAAGTAATCTTCAAATGGAAGTTAAAAACGATGACTTTTCAATTTTTAGTTTTAAGGCTGATAGCTTTGTAACTGCTATCAGTAGCTCACTGCTATACAGAAAAAAGAAACTTTTTTTGCGTATTAATTGTTGACCTAAGGTACTGTTTATGTTGTACAGATTCTACACTTATAAATAAATATATAAAAAAAAAAAAAAAAAAAAAAAAAAAAAATTAATTGTTCACATTTTGCAGATTTGAAGTAAGACTTTCAATTGAAAGCTGCTCACGACTATGGGGTAGAGACTTCATGAGAGATTCATTCAGTATTTTTATGACAAAACTGTTGGACTACAAAAAGCTCACTGCTACAAAAGCACATAAATATAGCACAGTTTTTGCTGCCGAATGAAAGTAAAAGTAAAAATCACACAAACACAGCAGAAAGAATAAAACAAGGGCCAAGAAAGTTGTAGAGATCGACTGGCCAATACCCTGCATAAGCTGTAGATTTTATACAAACTAAAGATTGGAGAAATATAGAATTTTCAGCCTCTTAGCTCATACTGCTTAGACTCCTTGCAGGATAGCCAAAGTATTCTGGGAGAAATTAGTAAATTTATTATGAAAAACTTTCTGTCTGTGCCATCAATATACATGTTTTAGTTGCTCATAGCCATGTTTCTGTTTACAGGGTATAAAAAATGTGCAAATAGACATTTAATGATTCCCCATTGTCATTACATAAAGGTGGCTTATAAAAACATTATTTCACAATGGAGGTGTTGAAGGTGTGTGGGTGTGTGTGGGTGTGTGTGTGTTTGTGTGTGATATGTGTATTGTAAAGCAGACCATGCGGGCTGCTGCTCATTTGTTGACTGCCTCCGTTCCCAGAACGAAGGCATTTCATGGCGACTAACGAGCAACCTGGGCATAGCTAACTCAGCCCACACCACAACACCAGTTGCCCCTCCCCTTCTCTCCACCCATCCCCACAAAAAAGAAAAACCTTCTTTTCTTTTTCATCAGACGAAACCAAACCACCAACACACAGCAGGCATTCAGGCAAGTAAACAGGATTTTCCCTTTCCTGCTTTATTCATACATGTAATTATGTTTAGGTGTGCATAATTTGTACCCGGACATATTTGGAAGTTGGGGTATGCACATTAAATATTTGTCAGCTGCTGGTTCTGCGTAGCCAGCCATAAAGATGCCATTGATAAGACCAATAAACAAGAGCAAATAACCATAAATACACACACAGACACATTGGCAGAACTTGGACAAATGTGAAAAAATGAAACTTCTAGTATTGTTGTCCTATGGGAGCTATAGGCTATAGTTGTCCGATCCGGACCAAACTGGGTGAGCATAGTTATAATGGTACCATACATATAATGTGTTAATTTGGTCTCTCTAGCTCTATTCGTTTTCAAGTTATGGTGATGTGAAAATGGTTTATTACGATTTGTGGGGGCGATAGGGGGCGTGGCATAAATTTAAAATAAACTTGCACTGCGTACACTATAGACAGGCTTTCATTCCAAATTTGGTGTCTGTAGCTCTTGTAGTTTAGAAGATCCAGGTGTTCATACAGACGGACAGACAGACAGACGGACAGCCGGACATCGCTATATCGTCTCGGCTGTTGAAGCTGATCAAGAATATATACACTTTATGGGGTCGGAAAAGCCTCCTTCTGCCTGTTACGCACATTTGGCTTCAGACAAACCTTATAGACCCCTATACTATTTTTTAGAGTACGGGGTCTAAAAATTAATTATAATTCAATTTAATAGTATTACAACAGATACTACAGATGAGAATAAATTCCTTAAAATTCGAATTATTCATTGCTGGTTACATTTCTGTCTTAAGCAACTCAAATTCAAAGCGTTTCCCTCTATTGACTAATAGTTTTATAAACATTTCAAATCATAACTGGTCACACTGGTTTCAGTTACTTAACTGAGTCATAAAGTATTTGCTTTTTCAGCACAACTGGTCACACTGTCGCTAAATCATATGCGATTGGGCTGCAGTTTCAACCTAAGCAAAAACCGTTCCAAGCTGTCTTCCTTTTAGTTCCAGCTGGTCACACTGTTTAATTGGAATACCCAAAAATCAATAGCAATTAAATATTGTTGGCTGCTTGCGTTTAAGCAGGAAAACCACAAATTTCATTGATAATTCCTAGAATGCTTTAAACTTGCCCTTAACTTGATAAAAACTTTCTTTTGCGTAAATTTTTTTTTATTTTTTTTTTTGCTTTTTGCTTTCGACCAAATTCGATTTAAGTTCAGTTGCTTTTGGGTCGCCTGTTGCCTTTTCCAGACTGCTTTTTTTGCTTCTTCAACTTGTTCTTGACATTTTTCGTACTTTACTTTCTGTGTCTGTTTTGCCGTTTTGCCTTTGAGCTCGTCATTCGTTTATTGCGCCAAAGTTTGTGCCCATTTCTTACGGTTCATCTAATTTGTGGGGCGCGTTTATGACAAACGTTTGGCAAATCGAAGTAAAACTTTGATTGTCTGTCATACAGAACATGGCAGCAGCTTAGACATTGAAGTTGGTTCCTTGGTGATGGATGGTCGGAGTGTGTTGGGGAGGGGAGGGGATTGGAGGCGATAGAAACGTGGGTATGAGGGTAAACAATGAAATGTCTGCATATTTTGGCACATTATTCAAATTGCCATTATGCACGCGTCCCGTACAAAAAGTATGCCACAAACAAATTGCAATGGCAAATGCAAAATGGTAATAGAAACAGCCGCATTCCGGACTTAACAGACCACGGCCCGTAGTCCGTAGTCCTCAGTCTGAAGGCCTCAGTCCTTCATAGTTCTCGCTGTGGGCTGTGGCCCATTATGGCAGCCACAAATGCAATGCAGCAGCAGCAACAGAAGTATTGCTGCATAGTGGTAGAAATTAACAGTTTAACACACAAACAATATTAATGCCAAAAACTTTTTCGAGAAATATGTAGAAAATCAACTCAGGATTCGTAAAGTCTGTTAAATTTATTTATTTATATTTTAACTTTAAGTCACTTTGTTTTGGTAACTTAAGCTTATCAGAAATTTAGATATATAAATTTTAAGATTAATTATTAGAATAAAATTGCTTGGATAGTAAATAGATTTTGTTAAAACAGGCAATTGTTCCACTGTGCGGCGCTATAATCGATTGCAATAGCGATACGCCAGCAACAGCATCGACCCATTTGCCGTGTTTGCTAAGTCGGCGGCAATGCGACACTGCAACAATAGGTGGTGGCCCACAAAAGTATGCAACGCTTTTCGTTTCGTTTAGTTTCGCATCGTTTCGCCGTGTGCCGTGTGCACGTGGAAATTGTTGGTATAGAGTTCATTATCGCTAATAAAATGCAGCCGGCCAAAAAGCCGTAACGATGCCGTGCAACAAATACGAGATTCCCCCCCCCACTCTTCCCTCCCCACGCGCGGTTTTTCCCTTTCTCTCATTCACACACTTGCTCCCTTTTGTGTTTGCTGTGTAAATAGTGTGCACATAACCTCAAAAACCATTACGCTGCGTGCGTAGAGTTGCCAGGTTGCCAGTGACCTAAGCCTGAGCCTGAGCTAGAGGCCGTGTTTCCCTACCACAGGCCATCACTCATTAGGTACGTTCGCTGCGACGCATTACAAATTTAAATTGTATGCATGCCACTGTATGCCCCACAAAAAAAATATTAAATAAACATACTTTAAATAAACACAAAGTATGATCAAAAAGTTTACATTAGAAAATTGTGTTTCCAACTATAAAATACCCGTCAATTGGAACTCTGCAGTTGGCACACGACTTTCGTACATTTATTATTACTTTATGCATAATATAATATTATTTGTAAAGTTTAAAATTTATTGGATCTGAGACATTTACTTCCCACTATTACATACACTGCAAGCGTATATATGTATTAGGTTCAAGGCTCAAATTCAAGTCAAGTTCAAAAACAATTGCATAGTTTTAGGTGTTTAGTTTATTATTTTAAATTTGGTGCATGCCTCGGAATTGAATTCCACAACTAAATACCTATGTTGTATATAGTGTGGTGAATGCAAATATTCCCAATTTCTTACTTCTGCTGTCTGCCAAACTCCAAATCTCTAGCGCTTATAGTGTAGATGCTCGTACACTACTTTTCTGCGTACCAAAAGCTGCTGAGATTTAGATGTTCATAAAGACTAACAGTCCCACACACAATACACAACTAGTACGAATAACAGGTATAAATTTAAGAATAAACTTGTCGCATATTATTTATGGGTCGTTTTTTTTTTTTTTTTTTTTGTGTGTGCGACGCGACTCGGCGCTTATAAATGTTAAACACGTAAAAAGCGTTGCATATATTTCTGCAGTCTCCAAGTTTTTCATATTATTTGGGTGCGCAAGTACTCGCCTTGCAGCAGTTGGTAGTGCCACACGCTGTGCAACCGGACTAGGCTCAAGATTTATGACTACGGTCAATGGCAGACAGATGGACAAAAGGACAGACAGATGGCCAGACAGTGTGTGAAAAAATAAGTTAAAATTAAGCGTCTGTCTTTACGTCTTTATAAAGCTTCCAAATTTGCTTTGAAGGTTGTTTTGAGTTTTTGACACAGCCCCAAAAGAAATACGTTTTCAAAATACCATAACTTGAAAGCTCCTTAAGCAAAAGATAGGAATCCTTTCCAGTAGTTTTGGCCAACTTTATCTCTACTTCTTAGTTTTTTTCGTTTCTTCTGTGGAACTTACCTTTCGCAGCATATCATCAAGTGAATCTACATCGAGTCCGGCGTAGTTGTTGTTGAATTGACTGGAGCAATTGGATGATGTGCTTGTATAGCGTTTGCGTCGTCCCAATGCTGGTGAATTGACCAGCGAACTGGGGCCACTGGAGCTGACATAGCCCAATTGGGCGGCAGCCATCAATGGGTAGAGAGAATGATGGGCGGGCAAATGTGGCACATGCCCCATGGCAATCTGATGATGATGTGAACTGGCAGCAACTGTCGATGTGCAACAAACGGCTAAACAAGCGTTTGGCGGTGTTGAAGGTGCTGAAAGTTGTTGTTGTTGCTGTTGCTGCTGCTGCTGATGCTGCTGTTGTTGTTGTTGGTGACGCACTGTGGCCAGTGGTGATGGTGGCGCTGTATGATGCAACTGCAGCGTATGATGATGATGATGTGCTGCATGATGCAAATGATGATGATGCAGAAAACTAGCCTTCGCTGGCGAATTGTTGCCCGAGGAACTATTTGAGGTGCCAGCGGTTACCGAATCCGTTACATTTGAACCGGAAACGATACCGGAATTGGTAATGGCAGTGCCACTTGAGTCATTGTTAGTTGTTGTTGCTGCCGTTCCTGTTCCTGTCGCTGCCGCTGTTGTTGCTGTTCCAGTTGCTGTTGTTGTTGCTGTTGTGTTGCTGCTGCTTGTGGCGGCAACAGCACTGGACTCATGCGACATTTGATGGCTTAGATCGCCGCTCTGGCGCTGCAAGTGACGCGAATTATGTTGATGATGATGATGTTGGTGATGTAGATGATGTTTATCCAGCAACAGTGTTGTGCCAGCCGCATCCATTTGTAACTTAACTTTCTAGTTTTCAACTCTTAAACTTTTTTTCTTTTATTTTGAAAATGTTTATTTCATTTGGATTTGTTTTAAATTTTCATTTTTTTTTATGTATTTTATTTCATTGGTTTAATATTTGTTTACTTTTGTCGCTCATTAAACACTCAGCGCTCAAAAGTATGCAATCCAATTTTGGCACTCGACTCTGCAAGAATGCAAAATAAGAATTGTTGCATGCTGTACACCCGTCAGGTTTCCTTCTCTTTCTCCCTCTCTCTCTCTCCTTCTCACACTCTGTTGTCGTCTGTGCGTCTGGCGTTGCAAATTTATGTTGCAGTTGCGATTGTTTGCTTTTTAATTGCATGCCGCATGCTGCATACATTTAGGCGTCACCCACATGATTAATGGTTCCCCGGGGAGTCTACAGAAAGGCAGGCGGCATACAGCAAACGGCAGACGGGAGACAACAGTAGTGGCAGCAACTTTGGGTCGAGTGTTAACCGCAAATGCGTTGCAGTAACCGAATATGGCTAAAAGCAACTTTAGCTGCAACTGCCAACTGTAAACTGCAAACTGCAACCGATTGTTGTCATATGCCATTTCATGGTCGCAAATCGCAAACGAAATAACAAACGCCATAAAGTGGATATTAAATAAAGCTATAAATTAACTACATAATGATTGCAACTACTAAATGCATAATAAATAAATGAATGCACTAAATGTCAATAGCTGCGGGTGGTAACAAATAAAAAAAAAATTAATTTAATAATTAAAATAAAATGCGCTACAATTCAAGCAAGCACATCGTGTTTATACCCTATATCGAAACTAAATTTATTAACTATACTTAATTCTCAGAAAAAAAAAATAATTTTTTTAAATCTAAATAGTTATTCAACAAAAAAATTGTCTTCCTTTAAGTTATAACGTTTTCAAAAATTATTCACTGCACATGTGTTGTGCATTTAACATTAAATCAATGTACCTCAGTAAATTATATTTTTTTTTGCAGAGTATCTAACCAAATTTATGTTAATGAATGTGATTTTCACACAATATTTGCTCTAATTGCACTTGATACATCCGACAGAATTAAAATGCAAATAATCATTAACGTTTAACATCACAAAAGATGTTGACAAATACAATATTTAAAACCCAAACAAATGAGATAACAATATGGTACTGAAAAAGGCTTATCTTTACTATATTTTTAATGAATAAACTGGTATATAATTTGCAATTTCTGACCAACTTCTATATAATATTGAAAATCAAATAGCCAAAAAGTTTTCTATACTAAATTCATGTTTTAAAAGTTAACAATATTAATATTTAATCAATAAAAATGCATTTTTTATTTTCAGAATTGTTTTGTTAGCAAGAACAGTTATTAAAAATATAAAAATATATTTTTTGAATGAAAACTCTAAAAGTTTTTAATTATGAAAGAGTAGAATTTTGAAAATTTTTCTTTTTTGCTTTTGACTTCAAACACAGAACAGTTTATATTCAAGGCATATTTATTTAAGTGTTTTAAACAACACTAAGCTGAAGTTGACAACACTAAGCACTAAGCTAAGCCAGCAGCAAACTCAGATATAAACCTTAACAACTCAAATTGTATAAGTACTTAAGCTTATATATTAAAAATTGTAATAATACTTATAATTTCGATTTGATTTAAACAAGCAGTTCAGTTAAAAGCTGGTATATAGTATATTTCACAATATTTATCAAAAGGGTTTTAAATTTCAATATACGATATATGCTAACTCTATAGCAAGTTCTTAATTGTACCTTTTGTTTTCTTGTTTCTGCTATTTACCATACTACCACATGCTTGAATCACTTGTCCTGAGACTGAAACTGTATTGTCTGCTTGAATATAACACGATTGCAATTTACAACAAAGAGCAATCAATTCAGAAGCATAAATAACTCAATTTCTAGCATTAACCAAAGACTTCTTCCCTTTCTGCCCTTAATTTCCCTACAGCTCCTGATGTTGCTGCTGTTGTGGCATCAATAAATAAGCAAAGGATTGAAAGTCAAGAGTGAAGAGCAGCTGTCTGTTTAACTGGATGCCTGAATACTCGACTTTGGACACTGAACACTGAATACTGGACATTGGACACTGTAAACTGAACTCTGAACACTACACACTCTTGAGTTTGAATATGGTAAATGGCTAAAATGCTGCGGTCGTCGAGCCAATTAGTGAGGCCCTCCCATTAGCTCAATATGCTTTTCGATGGCTTTAAAAAAGAGAAAAAAAAAAAATACTGTTAGCAGCGTGAGAGAGTGTGAGAAGTTGCCATATCGAGATCTAATTTCAAGTTGCAGCAGAGTCGAGAGTAATTCGAAACAGCAGCAGATGAAGGGGCAGACAGTTGGAGGAGACACCAAAGTGCCAGGCGACATGTTTGGCAGGCGGCAGGATATGTCTACGTTCTTGTGTGAGTTGAAGTTTTGTATCGTCCATTTAACAATGTGTGCCACAAAGCACACACAAGCTTGGAAAATGCCATGTTTAGCATATATGTTAGTGTGAGTGTGTGACAGACATTGGCCAGGCAATTGTTGTTGCTGTTTCTGTTGCTGTTGCTTTTGCTGTTCCTTGTAGGGACAAGCCGTTTTGGAATCTATATAGCCTGGCCATAATTCACCAGAGATAATATACATATGTCTGGCTGGCAGCAGCTAAAGGACATAGACCAAGACCAAAAGGCATAAGGCAACGTCATGCAATTGCCTTGCACGCACGCACAACAACAAAACACAGACACACACACACACACACACACACTCGCACACACTCCTGGACAGTTGGGCATATTAATGAAACGCTGCCTGACTTGCAACTTAAAGCAGCCAGACTTAAAGTTGCACACTGCACTTGCAAAATGTGATTTGTTGTATGCCTCACAAAAGTATGCTATACTTTTTGCTATCTTATAAACACAAACAATTTTTTGTTGTTTTTTGTGTTTTTGCTGCTCATCAAATATTTATGAGGCACTCACACACACACACACACACACACACACACCCACACACACACATAAACACACAGCTCGTAGCTACACGCATATTCTGTTTTTTTCTTCTTTCTTTAGGCTGTTTTTTGGAAATACATCAAATATGCTCATGTATTTGCTTGGCTGCGCCAAAAATTATGCTACAAAAACGCGCACAAAACGAAAGAAAAACAAAACAACGAAAACAAAAACGATACCGAAACTGAAAATGAAAAGCAAACAAAGCTGAATGCTATACAGAAGAGTATCGCCATTAAGAAATATGTTTTCTGAAATGGCGCCAGGCAGTCTGACCATTTAAATTTGCTGCTTTTGTGCAGTGCCTGGGAAATGTGCAACAATTGATTGCAGTTATCACAGCTAAGGCATACTTTTACTTTAACTTAATAATATTTACTTTAATTATGCATTAATTATTGAACACACTTGTCAATTGCACTAGGAAAAAAATAAATAAATCGAGTGTCGCACATCACACACGCAACAAATCTCGCGGTTATCAAGAGTTATATTTACTTAAATTTTATTTGCTTAACTTCAATTTATTTCTATTCTTTTTGGTCCAAATTCGACGAGTTTAAGATTTCACATTTTACGTTAGTTCATTGACGAAACCGGGATACGAAAAAAAAGGCCGAGCGATGCCGTCAGAGCACGCAACGCGTTACACAGCCAAACACAAACTGATTGCCGTGTGCCGTGCAATGGTTGTGATTTACCGACAACCAACAACCGACAACCGACAACCAACAACCGACAAGCAGCTCCAGTCAGTGCCGGAGTTAGTAGCACACACAACAAGGAAACGAATCACACACACACACACATACACGCACACTCAATGGACTCACTTGTTTATGTATGTATATAAACACGAGTTCGCACAGCTGTGAATGGTGCGCATGTGTGTGTGTGCGAGTGTGTGTCTGTTTGTGTGTGTGTGTGTGTGTGTGCGAGTATGTGTGTTGAAAGAGCATCGCAATCTCATCGCACCGTGGTGAGTGGAATTTCCCCATTTTAAACACCATTTGGGATAAAATTGTGAAATACAGGTTTAAGTTCTGCTCATTATTGCATTAAGAGAATGTAAATTTGTAAATGAATTTTTAGAGTTAAAAAAATTTAAATATTTCTATTAAAAAATTGAAGATAAATCTACATTTCTTTGATTGCATTTGTTTACGAATATTATTTTGTCTGTCTTAAAATCACTTAAAAATAAATATATATAGAATAAAGAAGGGGAATTCAAAGTGTTCTTTATAGTAACCAAGGACAATCTTTTATTTACAAGAATTTATTCGATTGAAGAAAAAATAAAATAAAAATCAAAGTCAAATCAACAAAGTTAAATTATATAACTTAAATTAAAGAACTTAAATTTAATATTAGAAAAATTCAAAATTAATAAATAGAATGAATTTTTACAGAAAAATAAAATACAGCTTTAAAAACCGTAAAAAATTTAGGAAATTTCCATAATTTTATTTAAAATTAAAATCTTTTAAATTAAATAATATTAATAACCATTTTTGAAAAGAGTCTAGCCCAACCGATGTGTAGCAAAAATTACAGCTCTGGTTTTTTTTTCCCTTTTTAAATCGCGCAACATTTAAAATGAACGATTAATCCATAAAAATGTCAACACAGATTACGTTGCGATGCTGTAAGCGGGAAAAGCGCAAGCAACTGTAATTTCCCTTTATTTCCTATGGACTCAAGAGAAAAGGAAATTTCTTATTTTTTTTGTCATGCCGTGGTGAACAGAGTGCCGATAGGTAAGAGAAGAGAGGAGAGTTTGTGATTCGGCTTGCCTGCTGATTTTAACCCACGCCACTTTATCGTGATGAGAGGGTATGCGTGTAGCATACTTTCGTGCGCTGATTGTGTGCGAGACTCCATGTGTATGTTTATTTGTGTGTGTGTGTGTGGGTGTCTGTTCGTGTTTATATTAAAGCCAAATTTAGTTAGCCTTAAAGACCTAACATAACTGAACGAAGAGCTAAACAAAAGAACGCGGCCACATTTGTTTTGGACGCTTGCGAATTTTAATGACTTCTCGCTGGCTTTTCGACCTGTTTGCCAAAACATGTTTGAATTTGAATTTTAAATTAAACGTAGCTCACGACAACGCTAATGGTATAAGGATGCGAATCAACCTGATGATAAGCATGAGAATGTTGTACACATAGATTGGGATGTAGATGTAGATGTAAATGTTCATGTTGATGTTGATGTGATGTGATAGGATCAGATGAGTTGATTTCAGTTGATTTGACTTGGGCACAAGAGATATGTGTGTCATGCTAAATTAGCAGCGGATTGTTATTGATTTTGTAGCTGACCTTTAATTTGGTTTTGCCGTCTTTTTTAGCTGATCTAAAATGCGGCCAATTAGCATGTGTCATGTGACAATGGAGGACGGACTTAAGTCATGTCAAAGTGCCTGCCATTTTAATTGCGTCTCCAAATCGAAATCTGCACCTGCTGCCATACGGTAAGGGCATCGAGCTTACAGCCACAGCTGTCAACAGACGGGTATTAGATGTTGCCACACACTGTGCCGCACACACACACACACACATACACACACACACACACACACACACACACATGTCACATACTGGCCTGGCAGGTGGCATGTCCCACAATGCGAAAAATTGCTTAAATTGAATGTTACCCCAAAAGCGCATACACTTAAAAAAAAAAGTGATCTGCTCAAAAATTTCTAAGCTTGCATTCTTAAAAGTTCAGCAAAATATATCAACAAAACATAGGAAGGAATTGTTCCTAAAATTCCAAAGAATAATGTATTTTTTAGAAAAATGGATTCTTAAAATGTGAACAAAATAAGTCTAAAAAATTTCAACGTTTTTTCCAGTGTATGCATAAATGTGGCTTATACGTTGTTATGCTCGTTGTATACACGAAATACTTGTATATTTAATTTTCTTATTCCTCTTTTGGACAACGACAAAAAAACGCCACACGACACCAACTTGTTGAGCAATTAAGTCAACGCTTAAAGCCAACTCTATGAATTTATGTAAAACTCCAAATGAATATAAATACAGTTACACGTTACACACACACACACACACATGTCTTATACACACCACAGAAATGTACATGTCGTTTTTGGCAATAACTATTAACTAAATATTTGAGCAAATCAATTGCATTGTCTGTCAACTATAATCAAATTTAGAAATCATTTAGTTTCATCATTTGAATAATGGGAACACATTCAAAAGCAATCAAAACAGTTTAATTTTGAATATATTAAGCTTTTGACTTATTAATACTTGAATTAATTCCGAATATGAAATTATTCATGAACTCATTTGCATGAATACATTAGTTATTTGCAATGTCTTGTAGTTCAAAGTGAATTCAGTTCTAAAAATTAAATCAATAACTTTTACTAATATTAACATGTTGTTTACAGGTGCTGTTAATTACTGTTAGTAAAAGGTAAGAGCTGCTGTTGGGTTATTTTCCCTAATCTACTTCGATTTGCAAGGACATAACATTCAGGGAAGTCTTTAAGCAAGTAAGAGCTCAATGAGATCGCTTAAACTTTACATTTCATGTTTACAATTTAACAGTTTAATGACTACTTGTTCTATCTTTAACAGAAATCAACAGCAGAATGTTAACAGCTGTTAAATATCACTTAACATTTACATCTGTTATAAATAGAACAAGTGGACTTTTTGAGTGATCAAGAGTCACTTTAAACTTGTGACATTGAAAAGAGTAGAGAAAATAACATTTGATTAACTAAATCAGTAATTAAACTAATGTTAAGGTCTGCTGTTAAAAAATTGAACTTTTCTATAAAATTTTTCTCTTAGGATTTCATACTCAAACGATAACGAATGGTTCGCTTTTGTCGCCTGTCAACTACTGTGGCATCTGTTAGTGCTATTGCCAGCACTTGTTCAGACGACAACTGGCTAATATCCTTTTTAATCCCCTTACCATAAATATACACACATGCTGGCGAAAACATTGAAACTACCTACAACAAGAGTCGCCATTTCTTGCTCTCTCTGCTGTGTGTGTGTGTGTGTGTGTGTGTGTGTGTGTGTGTGTGTGTGTGTGTGTGCTTGAGTGTGTCTGCGTGTGTGCACATTGGTCATAAGTATTATTGGTGTTTGGTGTTTGGTGTTTGGTATCCAGTATTTGGCTTGTGTATTTGTTGCTCGGTTTGCCTTTCGCATAGTTTTCATAAATTTGAAACCTCTGTCTGAGGCGACACTGGACTTTGCTTCTCTCACTCTCTTGCTCCCTCTCTTTCTCTCTCTCTCTTCATCACTCTTTCGCATTCGCTGTGTCGTCGTAGCAATCCGCTTAATATAATTTTTTGGCATTACTTTGAGTATCCCGTTAACAACTCCACACAACAACACACGATCCTTCTGTAGCTGACATACGGCCGGCAGTTGGTGTGAAGTGTCGTTATGTGTAGGTACATTTGTATGTACGTGTGTGTGTGTGTGTGTGTGTTTGTGTGTGTATTATGTGTGTATTTCGCAGTTACACGTAACAGCATAAACGGCTTAAATACGCAGCCAAAAGCCGATTAACACACAACTTTAGTGCGGTTTTTGCAGTGCGAATCCATGAAACGGCTGGCAAATGGAATTCGCGGCTTTAATTGCAAGGCAGAAAGTTTTACGGCTCTAGGCCCAGTCCAACATAGCTTATAGCCCACAGTCCACAGTCCATAGCCCATAGCCCATGGCACAGTACGGGCTGTTAGTCCGTTCATAATCATGTTTTATGCTCGGCGACCGCACCAAAAAGTATGCAACGAATTCCGTTTCAGCTTCTGCAAAACTAAGCGTTTTCTCTCTCTCTCTTTCTCCCTCACACGCGCTCTGCTTCACATCCGGTTAAATACATACTCACACACACACACACACTTAAAAGCGACCGCAGTCTCTTTGCTCTTTTATATTTATTAGCTTTATTTTTTTCGGTCAGGCATTTGAAATATGCCCACAACGCATGTAACTTGTTTAAGCCATGCGCCTAAAAGCTTACAACAAGCGGCAAACCAAAGTACAGTGGAACTTGTTAGGGCACAAAATTGTTGTTGTACATAGTATTCGATTCTTAACTTAATAATCTCATATAGAAATGACTTTCACAGAATATTTCATGCACTTATCACTTCTTATCATTGAAAACTTTTTAATAATATTATACATTAATTTTAATTTAAACCTATAAAATAAACACAGTTGTATTCCTCCAGTTTATAGTTTATTTTTAAGCGCTGTCTAATAAAAAAAAGTATTGAACGTTAAACTGATATCGAAATTATTGATTTTGTCAAAACCGAAACAAACTTTAAACCGATTCGCATAATGATCAGGAAAACATTGTCATTGCCATTGTAGCATCATTTCGAGTCACTTCTTTAAGACATCTTTCAGCCTACGTTTGTTGTCCTACATTCAAATGCTGTCGCCAACAGGGGCAGCCCCAATGTTCTAGCTCCCCCCTTTCCAGCCACAACCCTGACATAGGCCCTCCTCAATCCCAAATCAACTCACTTTCAGTTCTCGGAATAAAGCTGAAGCAGAACGAAAAAACAACACACACAAAATAAATAAGATAAAAAGAATAAAAATGCAAAACAAGGCAACAGCAGAAAAAAAAAAACAAAAGAAAAATACAAAAAAACTGAAAACAAATATTTTTGTCTTGAAATATTTATTTGATTTTTTATACTTTGCAGCTTAAATGGTTTCAAAAAGTGGATAAGGGTCAAATATAATGTATTCTTATTGTGAATTTTTTATTTATATCTATCAATAGTTATGCCTTAATTTGCAAAAATATCTTTATTTTTATATTTATACTTATTCCAAACTGTAACTTCAAGCATCTCTATCAATAGTTTTTGTTTGTTTTTGCGAAATACTTATATTTATAGTTTCTGTAGTTCTTTACTTTAGACACAATTATTGTGCTCTGGTTGTGGTTTTATTGTTGTCCTGGTTATTCAAATTGTGGTACAGTTTTCACGTTCTATGTCTTCCCCTTAACTGTCAAACAGTGAGTAGAACTGATCAATATATAAAATAGTTAAAGCTAACAAAGTTTTAATTAAATTTGTTAAGAAAAGGTTTAACTGTTTGAAATCTTTCTTATTGTATTTCTTTCTCTTTTAATATTTACTTAGTTTTATTAACAAATTTCTAGAGCTTTTTGCTATATTGCAAACTTTATACAGACTAAAATGTCGCACACTTTGTGATAGAAAATATTTTAATACCCTGTGGCATGGGTAGGAGTATTAAAAGTAGATTAAAAACTGACTTGGCCCAGGAGCTGACACACAAAGGACTTGCTCCTGCTCCTGCTGCTGCTGTTCGCATTTAGTTGGATGAGTGCAATCCCAGCGAAAGTACTCGAGGATGTCAACTGACTAGTCTTTAATCTTGCCAGCAATGGGAGCGTATAATGCCTTGCTCCCAAAAAGGACAATGAGAGCGGGAACTGAAGTAGTGGATGAGTAGTAGAAGAATGGGAAAGGGGGTCGGAAGGGGGACAGAGGGTAGGCAGATGGTAGAGGCCAAAAGCATTCTGTATGAGGCATTGTCACGCATAATTAAAATTAAATGCGCTTTTGGGAATAATTCAAATGAATAAACGAGCGTGGCCAACATGTGTGCGTTGCATACACAAAATGAGTTGTCGTTGTCGTCTTCTTCACACACACACACACACACACACATACACAATACACACACCCATTACCCCCTTATCCTCTTATCCCCTTGCCGTTTGTCAGTTGCGAAGGCCGCACGCGAATCTGTTTTGCAGCACAAATTTTTGCCTTCACTTTGCCTTTTCCTTTGGCCAAAAAGAGTCTGAGACAGAAAACTTTAGAACTTTTTGGTTGTCTCGTAGAAAATGTTAGACCCACGTCCAAGTGGGCGTGGCAATATTTGGAGAAAGAGCGAGAGACCGAGAGAGAGTGAGAGAGAGAGAGAGAGAGCAACAAAGACATCGCTTCATTTATTATGCGACTGATGGCCATTAATTTTGCAGGCCACAGTCGTTTGGCAGTTAGTTGTTGGCCTGGCTCGCAAGTTGCCAGACTAGCGACGCCGAAAAGTAGGCAGCACATGTTGCTCCACTCCATATGTTAGTGTGTATGTGCATATTTAAAAGTTGTCATAAACAAAAACCCCATATCAACACACATCCACACATACACACACTTGACATGGACATGAGAATATGCCGGGCAGAGAAGACGTCAGCAAAGAGAGAGAGAGAGAGAGAGAGAGAGAGAGAGAGAGAGAGAGAGAGAGAGAGAGAGAGTGAGTAAAAGGAGTAAAGAGAAAGGCGGCAGCTTAACCCAACGCGCACAAAAATATGCAATGCATTTTGGGATACTAATTAATTATACGCAAATTCAGAAATTCTGTGCTCTGGAATGAAAAGTTCGGACCTTATCTAATTGCTCAAATAGTTGAGCAAATTTTGGGCGCCTTTTACAAGCATCGACAAAGACAAGGACGACGACAACGACGACAACGACGATGCGCAATTTATGCCCAGACACGAAGCTGTCCAACATTTTTAATTAAAGATTCTGGTCGAAAGTGTCGTTTGACGACCTTCCCATTAGAACCTTTTTTTTCTGGACACATGCCAAGATTTTTCTTGGCACATCATCAGCACTGTGTTAGACATTATTGAAAGCTGTTTAACAACCCCATCGAAATGAAAATTAATTAAGTGTTAGTCAAGCTGCAATTACAGCAGCTCGGATTGATGCAAACCTATTTCAAGTTTATCGAAAATATGTCTCAAAGCGCATTAAAACGAGATTGATTTTAATTTAAAATATAAGTAAGATAGCATTGCTATATCAAAGATTTCCCATAGGGATAATCGGTCGAAAATGAAGTTTTAAATAATTTAGTTGAAATTACTTCTATTTTAAATAATTGTGCTTAAGAGCTGTTTCAATTTTCAAGACATAAGGCTTTTAAAAAATTTTTTAAATTAGACTCACAACTTTAATTCGCTTTGATTGGAATTTTCATAAAACTTGAAAATTAAAGTTTAATTTTTTCAGCTTTTACTTATTGTCAGTTTGGCCTTAATTTTAACATATTTAAGAATATAAATCCTAAATCTTTATAATCCCTCAATTGTTTCACTGAAAACAATGCAAACTGCATTATAAGCATTTTTTTCCGTTAAACTGTAACAAAGAAGAAGAACAGGAAATTTATTTCCGACTTAACAGCAAAATACGAGAACATTTTCAATTTCCCAACGCATAATAGCTATGAACAAAGGCAACAACTCTCTGCACTGAAATAATAGAACTCACAAAGTGAACGTTCCATTTCAGATGCAAACTGTGTGCTTATTCGATTTAAGCGTGTGTATGTGCGTGTGTGTGTGTGTGTGTGTGTGTGTGTGTGTAGTGGAGGAAAATCAGCGCAATGGTCACAAGTGCAATGTACGCTCTTAGGCGTCTATCTCGCGTTGTCGGATGCGGCATTGTTGCACACAGGCGTTACCAACTTGCAACGGACCCAACGGATCCAAATGACACTCCTGACAGCTGCACCAGTTACAACTGGCAACGTGACTATTTAATACCCTGCAGTAAATTTCTTTATGTACACAGGGTATTATCGTTTTTTTTAAAATTTGTATTTATTTTAAAATAATATTAAATAAGAATATTTTATTGGACGAAGTTTAAGATAAAGTTTCTAAAAATTACAAACAAATAAGTTAAAAACTAGAAGAACTTCACAATAAGATCTTAAATGGGAGGAAAAAGCAAGAAAAGTAAATCGGTATGAATAAGTTTTAGAACTTTATATGAATATGCAATAATATTGAAAATTATTTTAAATAGTTGAACTAGTTAAAAGGCTTGAATTAGTTTTAGTTAGTTTATTTTAACACGCAAACACGATGCACGAAATTTATTCTGGAATTTTAAACCTTTTCTATTAAAAAGTTGCTTTAAAAAATAATTATGTCACTTTAAAACTAAGATTTCTACGAACTGTTTTTATTTTTCTAATTATTATAATTTTATTAAATTTATTGATTTCCAAATTATAAACTAGACTTGCGGAACTTGGCAAATTACGTAGTAGTACTAAAGTAATACTATAAACATAAATTTTTAAATACTTATTATGATACTCTTCTTGCAGCTGAAGAGTATCTGCTGTTCTAACAACTGTGACAAAGCAAAATTTACATGTTAACACATGTCAGGTATTTCAGCTGTGTTCCCTTTTAATCGACAGTGGACGTCAACTTTTGTCAACGTTTCGGCTTTTTTGGGATTTCGGGACCAATGGGAAAATTGAAATGGCAGCTGATGTCGATGCTGATGCTGATGCTGATGCCGATGATTATGACGACGACAATGACGATGACGATGACGATGAGGATGGAAAAGCTTATGCCTCAAAGCGCAGTTTTTAACGCGTAAACGTGTTATACACTTACACACATATACTACACATATACGTATGTATAGATGTATATAGATGTGCATTCACACAGTTGTAGACGTCGCATTGCTTATGGCTTATGGCACTAATGTGGGCACTTTTGGTACTCTTGCTATTTGACTGTGTCCAATGTGCAATCACTAGCAACTGGGCCGTTGGCATTGCAGATTTATGAGGCACATTTATAGCCATGCCGGTCACATAAAGCCCAACACAAAGAAAGCAAGAAAGAGAGTGAGAGCGAGAAAGAGAGAGAGAGAGGCAGAGAGAGGTAGACAGAGAGAGAGTAGCAAACAATGAAAGGGAATGAGAGCAAGAGAAACGGGGAATAGATGAAACCATTGCCAATTGACAAACAAAATTTCATAACAATGTGCACAGGAATTGAAGAACGACCAATGCCACTTGAGTGGCAAAGTGTCGCTGGTACTGGCACAGGCACTGGCACTGGCACCGGAACAGGCAATGCTACTGCCATTGAAGCAGCATCTACAAAGTTGATTTAACACCAGAAAGCCGTTAAAAATACCAAACGCCAGACGCTACTTCAACTCTAACAAGCACGACAATTTCTCGACTAGTCTACTTAACAAATTTTTAAAGTTTGAAAATTGGCAACGTAGCTGAAGTTTGACAACAAGGCACAAGTTGGACTGTGTCAAGCGCAGATTATTAAGCTTTTAAATCAAACAAATATCATTGAATGTCAATAATGCAAACCAAAATGCACAAATAGTACATAGAAAAAAAATACCAAAAATATTTAGTATGCAAAAAAAAATGTTAATTTGAAATAAGTTCAGTTACAGAAAAATATATAAAATGTCTAGAATTAGTTTTTCTATTGTTTTAAATTATTGCTTCAAATTAAAATTTCTTATAATTAAAAAAAAACAAAACTTTAGACAACTTAGTTTTAAGACTGAAGTTTGACAACGTCTCAGCCGTAAACAGTTTGGTATATACGATACAATACTGTGCCCTTTGCTCCATGAAACTTTATTCATTCGATATTCTTTTCGACACATTTCTTTGCCTTTTTGCCTGTCCAGTTTTTGGCTACTCCTTGGCTTGGCTTGGGTTCAGTTTTGGTTTGGTTATTTGCTGGCTGCTTGGTAATAAACTTGAATTTTATTGTCGCACAAGAATGTTGCAATATGCTTGGCCATAATTTCACGTCCTTCACATTGTTGCCAAAACATTCAGTAGCCAACCGATTTTGTGGTTTTAGCTTAACGCCTCTTTTGATTGCTGTTCTTACGTTTTTTGTTTTTGTTTTTCTTTTTTCCCCTCTTCCGACCACTTTTTACTTTGACATTATGAAAGTGACCCCTAACAAAGCCAAAAATTTGTGTATGAAAGTGGGTTTGACTATAAAATATCCTATTAGCAAACAAGTATGTATATGTACGAAGAAATTCCATCTCTAACTTTATCCAAAAATACTCTAACTTTCTTCTCATAAAATGTAAAAAAAAGCTAATTAAATTTTAATTTTTCCCAAATAAACATTCCTTCTGCCAAAAATGGTTTTCATCAGTTTTTCCTAAATGTTTTGTGTCTCTGATAAATTTTTCTGAGTAATAAAAAATTCATTTTTTTAGGAAGCGGTAGAGAGGAGCATTGCTGACTTAAGTTTAATGCAACTAATTTAAAATTTATGATGACACAAATGTGTTGCACTTGAGCGGCTGCTGAAGCAAAAAGTTGCAAGTTAAAAAGGCAACAAAAATAAATAATAAGAAGAAGCACTCATAAATGGAAGGGCGGGGATGGAGGTGGCAAAAGGCAAAAAGGCAAACAGCAAACAGAAAATGGCAAAATGGCAAAATTGCAAAATTGCAAATGGCAAATGCATAAAACACAAATAAAATATTCATTGCATACTTTTAGTCACCGAGTTGTTATATTTTTAAGTGCAATTTGGCAAAGTTTTGATTTTTTAACACCCTGTAAAATATTAAAACTAATGCAGATTTCGTTTTAGTTTCTGTGTACGTTAATCCGTTAATACTTAACTCTAAAATAGTTAGTTAAGCATATCTAATTTTACCATTAACACCTACAGGGTAGTCAGCTAGTCGAAACATTTTCTAAAGCATTGTTGTTGACGACAGGTCGTATGGAAATTTTTTTTGTCTTCGACTGCATTGCACAAAATTTGCTGCCAATTAAATATTGAAACTGAGTGCAGCATCAAAAGAAGGATCTGTTCTGTTCTGTGTTCCGTGTTCCGTGTTCGGTGCTGTTTTTCTGCTTTTATTTCTCTAGTTAACGAAATTCAGTTTTCTGCTTTCTGTTTTTCCCATTTTTCCTTCAATTTTTTTCATTCATTAAAAACGTCACGCGGCAATGCACAAAGCAAACGAAACGAATGCATTCATTCAACTCTGCCCACTCGGAACAAGTATGGCAAAAATCAACAATGGCTCGCAAACTTTTCATTGCATAGCAATAGGTGCTACACACACACACACACACACACACACACACACACACACACACACACACACACACACACACACACACACACACACACACACACACACACGGATACATTCATGTCGTCACCTAGCATAAAAAGTACTACAATACACCAACCTAAAACGAGTAACTTTTGAAGAGGTCATCGAGGGTTATATTCGTTTACTTCTTGAGAGAAAACATGCGGTAATAAAATACTTATTTTCCATTCCAACTGTTAAATCAACTTGAATAAATTAAATTATTTAATTTTTTTGCAGTTTTCGCTTGTTAAATACGTATAAGACTCTATTGAGGCTAGCACAAAACACTAATAAATTAATTAATAAAATGGAATAAACAAAAGAAATACAAACAAAATGCTTATAAATGACAAACTAACACATTATTATTAACAAGTTGCGACAGTCAGACAGGGAGGAAAAAGGTGATCAAGGTATAATGAGGAGTGTAGGGTATGCAGGACTAGGAATTTGTCAGTGAGATTCCGAAACTAATGCATTATTCATGCTGCAAAAATCATTGAAGTGTAATTAATTTATGTCATGACTCATGACTCATGACTATACAATGTGTATCACATGATGGGAGATGAAAGGAATACTCATACGAGTGTAAACACTCATACACTGAGAGAATTTATCAGAGACGATTAAAAATTTAACTTTATTTTAATCCCAAAAGATGATTTCATTAAAAAAATCGGTAGTTTTTTATAGAAATAAATTCAATTTGCCTTAAACAAAAATTTTAGAATTTAAAAAACTCTAATTTTAATTTTTTAAGAACTTTTTGTACATAAATTAACATAAATATAATTTAAAAAAAAAACAATTTGTTGAACAAAAATATTTTTATTTATAATAACTTATTTTGTGTGCAGTGTAATCTGGCGTATGTATGTATGTATGTATGTGTTCTCTATTAGTGGTATAACATTTTAATAATTCATATAGTTTTTGCATTAATGTGCCGCTAGATGGCGCTGCCAATAAGCCTAATGACAATGCTGTGGGCCAACAAGGCTTCTGGCTAACTTGCATAGCGACAACTGAGGGATCGCTGATGTTTTTGGCCAAATGCCTAATGACTTAATTAGCCTAATCATAAAAGGACTCACACACACACACACACACAAGCATATGAGAATGTCAACAGACATGTTCACTATTTCCGCTACAAATTAACCGTAAGTTGCGGTAAAAGGGGAGTGAACGAGATGGAAAGAGCTTTTGGGAATGGGAATGGAGATGTCGGCACTTCCGGGTGCCGTCTCGGGGTGTAAGTAGAATACTTTTTGGTCTGATAATTGTAAGGGGGCTGTCGTAAAAATGTTTTAGCCCTGGCCCCATAAATCATCATTAAGCATAAGATGTGCATTAGTCCTGCTGTCTCTTTCTAGCTCTTTCTATATAAACATACACACATGTGGTATATGTGTGTGTATATGTGTGTAATTAATGTGTCTGTGCGTCAGTCTGTTTTATATATACTTTTTTCTCTCATATTCGTTCTCACTTATTAACTCATTTACGCTAATCAACAAGTCTCAAAGCGCCATTAAAATGGGTAAAAAAAAAAGGTATCAAATAAAACTCGTTGGTTCATTTTCGTGAACTAAACCAAACTGGTTCACGTTCGTAAAAAATATTTTAATACGCTTAAAAAAAACAAAGCTCACATTATCACAATATTTTTCCGACATTTAACGAACTCTTAAAGTATTTGAAAGCGAACCGGTTCAGTTTACTGCTCAAAGGTGTTTCAAATGGTTCGTTTTTTTTATGAACTCGACATAAAAAACCATTGATGATCAGCTCGTAAATATCGTTTATGAACTGCTAATAAAAGAAAAACTGTTTTTGAAACCAGTGTCGACAGCGAACAGTTTCTAACTAGAAAATCAATTCAATTACAAAAGCGGAAGAAAAAAAAAGTTTCAATTTTAATAAAGTTATATAATATTTTAAGTCTTAAATTAAAAATCTAAGATTAAATTTATGATTATTTTGGTAGAACAAATGGATTCAGATTTTGAGTACAGCTTATTATATATCATGAAGAATTCGTGGGTAGATCACACCAAGCATAACAAATACTAGTAATCAATTTAGGATTTTAACAATTTTCTAGCAAATAAAAAGTCTAACAAATTTTTATAATGAGTCACAAAGAAGTTGTTTTTGTATTCCACAAAATATATTTTATTTTTAAAAAAATATTTTTCTCAATTTATTTATTTAAATTACATAATTTTATTAAAGAGTACTGACTGCTAGGACATTCGACTCTCGTGTTAAGCTTCAATATTATTTAAAACTTAAGAGCTTAAGAACAATATTTACATTATTAGATGTGGATTTAAATAGTCGTGTTGAGTGGATTCAATATTTTGGAATATTTTGGAGTTTATTGTCTGAAGAGATGAGTACTCTATGAATATATAGGGTAATGATATTTTTATGTTATAATTTTTGGGGCAGAAATTATCTAATTTTGTGTTGGTTAGTGATCTCATTGTGGCTAATTCTTAGTGTCGTGAGTTTGATTTGCTTGTATCTAGATACATTGAGAACGGTATATGGACAAGTACTAACTTTTGCGGATTTTGTTTATTCCTTGTGTTTTCTTAATATTTTTTTATGTCCCAGAAGCTTAAGGCTGCAAAGTCAGCAAGCTCGTTACTGAACTATTTATTCATAGCAAATATTTGCTACAACCTTAAAAACTATTATTTTATTTTAACAAATGAATTTAACAGCAAATGTTTGCCACAAAATTTTCTAATTCTTTGAGCAAATATTTGCTCTGTCTGATGTTTGCTTTAGAGAACCATTTTGCTGTACTTAAGCGAATTGGTTCATATTGGTTAATGATGTGATCTTAGTTGCTTCCTCTATTAAGAGTCGATGCAAAGAAAACTTAACGGAATGAGTTCTGTGAGCAAATTTAGCTATTTAACTCTAGGTTAAAAAAGGGTTACAAACTTACCTTTTCGCGCAACATATCACGTATGCGACCTGCCTGGTTCTTTGAGCGACGCAGTTCCAACTGTAGTTCCAGACAACGCTCCTGCCAGTTGATCTGTGCAACAATTGAGATCTTAGAAAGGATTCAAAGATTTCCTGTTAACAATTCTAGACTTACCTCTGGTAATGCCTGTCCGTAGTTGTTCAACTGGTGTACGTCCAGGTGCTCGGTGAGCGTAGAGAAATGAGGCCATGGTGCATCGGGTGCATCCAAGGCCGCTAAGACAGGATTCAGAGGTGACTGCGACTGAGATGCGGTGACTGATGCGGTTTGTGCTGCTGCCTGTGACTCCTTTGATGGCTTGGCCGGTATGGGTGGTGGGCGTGGCACACGGCGTGGCATTAGGCGTGGACTATTTGGTGTTGAGGCGGCCACGAGCCGAACCTCATGGAGCTGAGCGGCGCGGGTCAATGGCATTTGGCCGCTGAACGATGTGGCGCGCTTTGCCAGCAGCGGTGAGGCATGCAACGATTGTGTTCCAGATCCGGAACCAGATGCCGAACCGGAACCGGAAGCAGAACCTGATCCCGATAGACGGCCAGGCAAATGTATAGGCAAAGATGGCGGTTGTTGCAATTGATGATGTTGCAGTTGCTGCTGCTGATGATGATGGTGATTATGATGATAATGATGATGTTGCTGCTGCTGTTGTTGTTGTTGGTAGTAGTGGTGTGAGGCATGTTGAGCGGCTGCCGCTGGAAATGTATGCAGGTAACTGGCGCCATCTTGCGGTCGCAGAAAATAGTTATGCGTATGTGTGTAATATAAGGTTTGTGTGCCAGCCACGCCCAGTGTTGTTGCACTGGGCGTGGCACGCCCTGACGTCGACGCTGACGCACTTGCCGACGGTGACGGCGATGATGAAGCCGAACGACGTCGCTGCTCTGCCGCTACCGATGTTGCTGCCTGTTGCAGATGCTGCTGCTGCTGTTGATGTTGCTGCTGATGTTGCTGCTGTTGTTGCTGTAAGTTGGTAAGCGTATCGAAAATTTGCGATAAACGACCCAAAGGCACTTCGTCAGACATTTAGTCGGGTGACAGCAGCTGAAAGAAAGGCAAAAAAACGCATTTTAATAACTGAACTGCAACTACAGTTTTGTTATAAATCAAATTATTATAGTATAATGATCTTAATATACATACATAAGTGAGTATAAAAACAATAAGGAAAGACTACAGTCGAGCGAACCGGCTGCCTCTAGCTCTTAGAGTCTCTGAGATCCAGGTGTTTATACGGACGGATGGACAGACAGGCGGACATCGCTATATCGTCTCGGCTGTTAATGCTGATCAAGAATATATATACTTTATAGGGTTGGAAACGCCTCCTTCTACCTGTTACGTACAGTTCGCTTCTGAGAATTACATATATGTATGTATGTGACCAAGTTTGCACCGGATCAAACAACTACTATATAACAAATAGTTCCCAATAAAGAAATCATTTCAAATAAAGTTAAATACGGAAACTTTCAGTAATCAGTATGGAAAACTATTGAACATATATATTTTGAAAATGACTACAGGGTCTTCTACAGTCGATACTCACTCAGCTGTAGCTCTACCATATTGTTTTCTATAATAATCTTAAACAAACCATACCTTTTCTGGTGGATAATTTTATAATGATTCCTTATACGTAGATGTATTATGGCTACATAAGCCTAGTTTGGGTTTAATTTATAGCTATCAGCAGTCGCTTGAACTGGATACGTGCCCCAACCACAACAACAACAACGACGGAGTGGAAGCCAAAGGGGAAAACAAAGGGAAATCAATGCGAATGACCGAATGCTATGCAGTGAACGGGAAACTATACTACACTAGTGAGTGTGTGTGTGTGTGTGTGTGTGTAGTTTTCGGAACAAGATGTGGTACAACAGGTGCGCGAATCTGGGGCGTCAATTGGCATTACGTGTGCGCAATGTTTAATGAACATCTGTCCAGTTGGGAGTATCACTACTATCTGCGTTTGAGTTAAGGGGTTTTCAACTGAGCCTTTCTCTCTCTCTATCTATCTTTCCTCTTTTCACCTCTCTCTCTCTCTCTTTCTCTCTTTGTATCTCTTGGCAGCAATTATGGCTAAAGTGCAGGGCAAACTTTTGGAGTAAATTGAATGTGCCGCAAAATTGACAACAACAGCAAAATAACTTGACATAATACACTGAACAAAAATCAATACTAGCTTCCAAAAATGTACAAATAATACAATCTCAAATGAAGTCTTAAGATTAAAATGTTAAGATATTATCAAGAATTTTTAGACCCCGTACCCTAAAAAAGAGTATAGGAGTCTATTAAGTTTGTCTGAACAGGTAGAAGGAGGCTTTTCCGACCCCATAAAGTATATATATTCTTGATCAGCATCAACAGCCGAGACGATATATTGATGTCCGTCTGTCTGTCTGTCCGTATAAACACCTGAATCTTCTAAACTACAAGAGCTAGGGCTACCAAATTTGGAATAAAAGTCCGTCTATATGTCAGGGAGACAGGCATTACATCACCATAACTTGAAAACGACTGGAGCTAGAGAGTCCAAATTAAAACTATATGTGTATAGTACCATTGTTACTATTCTCACCAAGTTTGGTCCGGATCGGACAATTATAGCCTATAGCTCCCAAATGACAAATCGGTCAGAAATTACTTATTTGTATAGTAAAATGCGCACTAGAAGGAGTAAGGGGTCTTTTACAGTCGGCTCGCTCGACTGTAGCCTTTCTTACTTGTTTTAACTCCAAACTAGAAATATTTATATGAATTTTTCACTAAAACAATCTTAATGAAAACCAAATACTTTCTTAAACAAATTTTTGTTCAGTGTACGCGTCAATGAAGCAAAATGTAAGTTTAGTTTGCCAAGTTTAGAGCAATGCTGGTTCTGTTACTTCACTTCAATTATCAAAGCGAACAAAAGTCTTTCATCTTTTGTGCGGTTTGCCATTTTGCCCCGAAACGACCGAAAAATTGTCTGAACTTAAGACAGACTCTCAATTTAACAACTAAAACTCATTCTCTCTCTCTCTCACACTCTCTTTACTCTCTCTCAGTCTCTCTGGCTACCCTGATGGCTTTTCGTATAGTTGTATTTCAAGTCACAGTATATATGCATATAAAATATATGCTGGTTACAACAAACTAAACCAACAAGAAGAACATGAACAGAAACAGGAACAGGACTAGGAACACACAACATTCATTCAATGCATTTGACGATTTTCTTTGCTATAAAATTTTTGTGGTTAAAAGCCTGCAGCTTCAGGAACAACTCAAAGCTCTAGCATCCTTCAGTATAGGATGCCCATTTTGGTTGTGGTCGGAGGATGCAATACCCAAGTCCAAAGTCACGAGACCCGAGACTCGAAACCAAGAATCCACGACCAATGCAAAGCACAACTCTTGGGTCATTCATGAGAATTATATTCAAATTTTGTGCTGATTACGAAGACGATGATGATGGCGACAAGGACAAGGACAACTGTCAGCTGTCCATAGTATTGAAGTTGAAGTTAAGAGTTTTGGTTCAACTCATCGAGTGGTACTCAAACAATCGAGCGTATGTGTCTCTCCCTCACTCTCTCTCTCTCTCTCTCTCTAGTACTACACTTCAATTTACAAATTTTGATTAAATTTAAGTTGATTGAAATTCAAATTCCATTTTAGATTTGACAAATTTGTGCACTTCAGGGCACCAGTTTTCAATTCTCCATGTTATTAAGTGCACTTTGCTGCAATTTGTTTCTAATTGAAAATTGGCAACAGCGCTTCTAACAAATAGGAATCCTAAGAGCAGCTGTACAACAGTAGATTGCTGTACTTTAACTAACAAAAATGCATTCCATCACACATGACGATGGCAGCTGAACAAAAGATACTTCATTCAAGTGCCCAAACAATGTTAGCAAAATTAAGTTAAGAAAATTGACTAAAATGACATTAGGATATTGCTTGCAAATTTCACAAAAGTGCTTTTCAAGTCAAAGGGCAGCATATGTTATCGAGTGTCGGGTTAGAGCTAAGTGCTCTTTGTAGCAAGTTATATTTAATTGATTCACACACTTTTGAAAATAATTGAATGTTTCTTAAGGAAGTTGACAAAGTTGACAAAATGGCAGTTTAAGTACTGAAAGTAATCTCAAATAAAGTATTTTTCAATACAGGTGTAGCATAGAAGCATTAGCTTTTTTTAAAATATTGAAAATATAAAATATAGTACTTGTGAAATTTGACAAAACTTTAAGTTTGACTTGATAACACAAAAAGATTTTAAAGCTCTGATTTATAAGACAAAAATAAGTATTGAAAGTAATGTTTGACAGCAAAAGAGAGAATGAAAATTGTCAACAATGGCAAATTTCTTTAGTGTGAATTTTGGCAACAGCGCACAAAAAACTAAAAACACTGAATATGAAATGAGCATATGTAAAAATAAAAGTTGAACAAACTCATTAGCTTCGAGGGCACTTTAAAGCTTTCAAATCACAAGCCGCTTAGCAATATGAAACTTACAGATACAGATACTTACTTGCCGTAACTACAAAGATGTGTCTGTGTGTGTGTTGTGGCTCTGCTTAATATGGAATTACACACACACACACACACACACACACACACATACAGTCAACTGGATAAGTGCAGTTCTTATTTCAGACAGCATTGTCTTGTATTTGCTCTTTGGTTTGCTTAGCTTAACATTTTTGCGTGGCAGCAACAACTCGCTAATGCACACACACACACACACACACACACATAGTCAAACACTCACACACAGATACACGAAGGAAGTAAACTAAATATGTGTAAGAATGGCGGCAGCAACAACGCATGAAAACTCACTCAAATAGTTAGCAGACTTGTTTAGTTGCAATGAAGTGCGGCATGTTGAATGTTGCATGTTACTACTACAGTGAGAGGCAAAAGTAAATTTGAGACCACTCCAGACGACAGTTAAGCTGCTTCGAGCTCTACCCAGAGCTTTAGCAAATATTAGACAATGTATTTATATATTACCAACTTCACATATGTAGGGTTGTGTCTCTGTGTGTGTGTGTGAGTGTGTAGTGTTTTGTCTTAGGTAGGGATTGAGACCCCTATAGTCTCTAGTCGATTGCCCCTTGTTAGCAATGTAAAGTCTAACTTAAAATATCGATTGAGGAAAAGGGATAAAGGAATAAAGTTAAAAACTAAATTTGTATAAATAATATTAAGTTTAGTATTTAAATTAAGCACTTACAATTTCAAATTATTTTGAAATTATATAATATAAACTGAAAATCATTATCATTTAATATTTTAATTGGAAAACAGAAACATGAAGAAAATCTTAAATAATATAAATTATAAATATTGTATCTTTTAAAAATAATTTAAAACAAAAAATTCAGAAAAAAACAATAATATAAAATTCAAAAACTTAATTAAATGGAAAAATTAAAATTCCTCAAGACTCACTTTGAGCCAAAATAGTTTTTAAATACATAAAACTCAAGCTAAAATCTATTTTAATTAATAAGTTATATTTCGAATTAAAATAAAATGTTCAATTTAAGCTTCCGATGCAGAAAAAGAATCTGCTATTAAATGCGGTATCCAAAAAAGTATCTGGAACTCACTGAAGCCAAACTAGTTTTTAAATAACCACATTTCTTTTTTAAATAACCACATTTCAATATCAAATTCACAGCTCTCACCGTGCTTGCAACGTGCAAATGATTGCCTGCCACACTTGCCCCGCCCACCTGCCCCATCTCACGCCCACTCACAGCCAATAAGGACGCAACCCCTCTATCCAATATCTCATCGTCAGCTATAAAAAAAAAAACTAGGAAAAAAAGTTGGATGCATTTGATACTCATGTTGCAAGTTACAAAATGCAAGTTGTAAAATTAATACAACATAAAAATCTACATACTCACACACACTCTCTCACACACACACACACACACACACACACAAGTGCATGCATGTAGTAAATATAGCAATTTACAGCTTTCCCCCAGCTTTTGCCCCGTTGTTTTCCTCTTTTCACCCCCATGAGCTGCTCTGGATGTCCCCAAACACTGGATCCCCTCTCCCCCGATATATCCCCGCTCCCGCTCTAGCACTTCAAAAATTTAATAAACGTTGCAGCATCGTTCGCATGCCAATAATTTCACAATGCCACACTTGGTACACCCCTTTGGCCCCAGCAACTTTTTACTTCTTTTTTTTTTTTTTGAAAACCTGTAACAAATTTACATCAAGCACTTTTTACCCATCTCTCTCTCTCTCTCTCTTTCACTTCCAATTAAAATTACTTTAAAAATAAAATTACGGTTAAAAAGACAGAGTTTTTTCTTCAGGTGTATTATATTATATTTAATAAAACTAGAGAAAATATTTTGATACTAAATATTCAACCAACAAAAAATTCGTATTACTTTGTTTAAAATTTCTGAAACTGCTTAAACTTTAAGTAACACAAAGTTCATGTTAATATGTATAATTAACAATTCCTTTAATTGGCTTAAAAATTTGTAATGTTTTTTCTGTAAATTATACAAAAATCATTTTGATAATATTTAATATTTTAAGCCAAAACAATTCATACTAAAGACATAAAATATTTGTATGCTAAATCTTTAAAAAGAAAAATCTCTTATATCTTTTTAGTCAAAATAAGAAATAAGACAAGTTCTTATTGATGAGATTAAGAAATCTTAAAACAAGTGAATACCCTTTAACAATTAAACTTTAAATTAGTCAAAATAGTTAATAATAAACTTAAAAATTGTTTGTCTTTAAGAATAGAATTATAAAAACTTTTGTTAATAAGCTAAAAAACATTATTTCTTTTCAATTAAACTTATTTAAAAAGTTCTAAGGATATTTAATAAGAGAATTTTCAATTGTTATCCAAAAAAATGGAAAAAATTAAGTTTTTTAATAAAACTGTTTTTCTAGCTTTAAGCTTTAATTTGTACCCTAGTTTCAGTACTTAAGGCTTAAAGCCCATTTTGTACCATCAAAACCAGTTAAGAGCTTTAGCGATACAAACATATTTTTATACATTCAAAAATTTCAGACTTTTTTGTAGAGAATTTTTAAAAGCATTTTAAAGTTTATTTTATGGACACTAGTTTTTTCTAGCAGTGTATATATAATTCTTGTTCACTTTATTTATGCGTTGCTGTCTCTTTTTCTCACTGTCTCCATCAGCTTTAGTCTCTCTCCCTCTCTCTCTCCTTCTCTCCCTCTCTCTCTCCCTCTTTCTCTCTCTCTCTCTCTCTCTCACTCCTTTGTAATGCGTCGTCAATTTGAAAAGCATTGTCAATGCATGTTTGTCTAGTTGTGTGTGTCTGTCCCAGTGTGAGTGCCTGTGTGTGTGTCCCTGTGTGTGTGTGTCCCTGTGTGTGCGTGTGTGTGTGAGACAACTGCTAAGCGTCATATTAACAACATTGTAACATGCACGAAGCATAGATGCGGGACAGAACAACGTATTCCGACAATGTTGGCAACTTCAATCTCCATTTTTCCTCCTTTTTAACTTTTCCACACCCCCCACCCCCCCCCCCTCTACCCACCACACCCCTCCCACTCTTTATCTATCTATCTTGTTCTTTATGCGCTTTTATGCTACCAGTTTCTTTTTACCCATTTTACTTTTTGTTGTTCTTGTTGTTGTTTTTTACCAACTATTTTTCAGTCAATTCCAACGAAAAATTTATAATAAATGCTCGCACACATGTGACGTCGCGCATTTTAATTGGTAACTCCCCCCCCCCGACCTGGCACCGACCACGCCCCTTCTCCCACGCCGCCTCATACATTGCAGTGCCTATGAAAACAGCGACACAGGAACATGTTAACGGGGGGCGTAGAAGGCGTGGTTGGTATAGAAGGGAGGTTCTTAACTCGAAAATAGCGGGTGCGTTATCTGTCTGCATTGTGGTTTAGCTGTAAAACGATTGTCATTGCAGTTGTTGTTGTTGTTGATAGTGCTTTTATACCCGTTACTTGTAGAATAAGGGTATATTCGCCGAAGTATATGCTGCATTCGTTAAAATGTATTAGCAATGAGACAAAATTTTAATAGAATCGGAAACTAAAATTAACAAATTTTAGCAATAAGAAATAAGAAAGGCTACAGTCGAGCGAGCCGACTGTAAAAGACCCCGTAATCATTCTAGTGCGCATTTTTTCATACAAATCAGCTATCTTTGACCGATTTGCCCTATACGCTATAGGTTATAGTTATCCGATCTGGACCAAACTTGGGTAGGATAGTTATAATGGTACCATACACATTACGTGTGAATTTGGTGGATCTTAAAAAGATCTAGGCGTTCATACGAATTGATAGACGGACATCGATAGATCGTCTCGGTTGTTGATGTTGATCAAGAATATATATACTTAACTAACGCACATTTCGCTTCTGACAAACCTAATAGACCCCCCTACACTTTTTTAGAATACAGGGTGTAAAAAAAAAAACAAAAAAGTACAAAAACGGGTATTTTAAAGTCATTGTCATTTTTCTACTCTTAACATAAGCTAGTTGGTAAGCACTTCTGGGACTGAAGTCAGCAGATGGAAGAGGGAAGTCAGTCCTCTATGACCTACGTGACAGCCAAAAGACTGCAACTTGCTGAAACAACTGAATATATATGCAATACACACACACACACCCTCACACACACACACACCCACACACACGTATACTGTGTGTGATTGTATTGTGGTTACTTTATGGTTTATAATAGCCACTGTATAATGCATGGCAAATGCAATCGTTGAGCTCATCGAAATGCGACACAAAACTGCTTAAATGCCAAGCTACTTCAACTGCAGCTGGAAAATGTTTTGGAAACTCGCAGTTTTCCATCAAAATCCTCTTTGCGAAATGTTGCTAAAATAGTAAATGTCAATCAAATGTAAATGAATGGCCAGAAACAGGAAAAGATAGTTAAAGTAAAACACGAAAACAGTTAAAACTGAAAACTTGTTCAGAATAAAAGCAGAGAGAGTATTTTATTTTAACCGTTTTATAACTGACTGTAGTTTAATGGAATCGCTAGATTGATATGATTTTATACAGTATGATTCTAGTTGGCCTATTTCAAGCTAAGATTTGTTTTATTGCTTATTTAACCCTCCAACACATAAACTGTTAGAAAAATATTATACAAAATTTGTTTAAAAATTAAACTTCTTTTTAGACCCCGTACTCTAAAAAAGAAGGGAGGGGTCTATTCGTTTTGCTGTCTGTCCGCATAGACACCTGGATCTCAGAGACTGTAAAAGCTAGAGCCACCAAACTTGGAATGAAAATCGGCCTATTTCTTGAGCAGATCAAGTTTATTACAAATCGTTGCCACGCCTTCTGCCGCCCCGTAAATTTCAAAAAACAATTTCACTTCTCCATAACTCAAAAACTGTTAGAGCTACCGGGACCAAATTAATACATTATGTGAATGACACTATTATATCTATCCTCACAAAGTTTGATTCGGATCGGACAACTATAGCCTATAGCTCTAATATGAGTAATCGGTCGAAGATTGGTGATTTGTATGAAGGTGATATATTGTTAGTCAAGCGATTGCAACCAAACTCACACATTATGTGTTTATAATCATTCCATTTATCCTCACCAAATTTGGTCTAGATCGGACAACTATAGGATATAGCTGCCATAGGACAAATCGGTTGAAGATTGATGATATGAAGACATATAGTTAAAGTTGAGCTATCGCAACCCAACTCACACATTATGTGTATATCATAGTTTTAACTATCCTCACCAAGTATAATTCGGATCAGACAGCTATAGCCTATAGCTCCAATAGGAAAAATATAGAAAAATTCGCAGTAGAAGGAGTACGGGGTCTTTCACAGTCGACTCGCTCGACTGTAGCTTTTCTTGTTTATATTTATTTTAAAGCGGAACACTCGCTAAAAATCATAACTTAAACGATTTATTGCATTGCCAACTAAAGTCATGTTAAATATTTGGCTTGTAAAGAAACCGGTTAATACACAGATACATACATACTTATATGAGCGACTGCAGTTGTTGTTGCTGTTTTAGCCACCCGCTTAAAACTTTAGACTTTCAACAAATTACAAAAAGCGTTGCCTTTAAATGAGATAACAACAAAAACAACCACAAAGTGTCAACAAAAAATAAACAACTAATTAAGAATTGTGGCTAATGTTGTCGCCGTTACTTTTGTTGTTGTTGTTGTCCCAGTCTCACAATCCAAGATCTAAAGTAACCCAAACCAAACCCAACCAAACCCAAGCCCAAAATGCACGCCAAACACTGAGCACAAACAACGACCTTCGTTTGGACCAGTTTTGTGGCTTAAATCGGAGACAAGTGTTCGCAATGCCTTTAAAAATGCGCTTTTTGGGTTAATGCCGGCATTGTCCGTGTCTAAAGCGACACGACAACACAGTAAAAAAAATTATTAAAAAAACAATTTAGCTTTTTAAAAATCAAAAAAAATGTTTCTAAAAATGAAACAAAAATGCTAAATTTAAAAACTTAAAACTAAAGAACTAAAGAAAGTTGTTTTTTTTTTTGTAAATATTTATTTTTATTATAATATTTTGGAATTCGCACTAATAAAATTTTCAAATGGTTTTAGCTGTTTTTATCTGTAGAATTCACTTTTTTTGTCTTAAAAAAATTATTGAAATTTCTTAAAATTTTAGTGAAATTTACATTTCTTTCCTTAAAAGTCTTCTTAGACCCCGTACTCTAAAAAATAGTAGGGAGGTATATTATGTTCGTCAGAAGCAAAATGTGCGTAACAGGTAGAAGAAGGCGTTTCCGACCTCATAAAGTATACATATTATTGATCAGCATCAACAGCCGAGTCGATATAGCAATTTCCGTTTGTCCTTCTGTCCGTCAGTCTGTCCTTCTCTCAGTTTTAAAGCTATCTTGATGAAACTTGGTACAGGTGTGTATTCTCTCTGCGTATGTTAAAATCGGCCAGATCGGATGAATATATCATATAGCTTCCATAGAAACAAGCGTTTATAAGGTTTTGGAACTATCTCAACCAAATAAAGCCATTATGCATTTAGTACCAATTCCCATGTCCAAACCAAATTTCATTCAGATCGGATCACTATATCATATAGCTGCCATAGGAACAATCTGTTCAAATGCTTAGTATGAACATTTTCAGTATCGATTGAGCTATTTCAACTAAATACACGCAATACACATCTGCTACCATTCCCTGTATGCTGACCAAATTTCATCCAAATCGGACTACTATATCATATAGCTTCCATAGGAACAATTGGTAATTGAAACTGTCGAGCCGAAGATAACCGTTTTTTCTTGTTTTAAGTTCAAGTAATAGTCTGAGGAGTATTTCTTTGCCACATTTTGTTGCAGTGTCTATGACCGGCATACGATTTGGAGTTTAATTTGCAATTGTAGTTGAAGTGGAGTCTCAAAATTGGAGGTAGTGTCAGTGCCTGGCCCCGTTATTTGACAACTGCTTTAGTTAGCACGCTGGTTGCCTTGGCTTTTACATCTGCACTGGTATTACAATATTTATGATTCGCATTCGCATTCGCATTCGCTTTAATTAAATTGTAAAGCCCCGCTTCAAGCCCGACCCAGCCCTGGCTCTGACTCTGCCTCTGTCTCTGTCTCTATCGCTGTCTCTGTCTTTGGCTCTGGCTCTGGCCCAAGACAGGGAATGCGACTGTGCAACGACCGTGTCACACATTTGACTTTACGACTTGCATTTAATTAAAGTCAATTAAAGCTCTTGAAAGACAAAGACAGACAAACGGACAGACTGATGGACAGGGAGCGAGGGAAAGGGATAGCAAGCAAAAGAGACTGAATGAGTTGTGGTAATAAGGCTGAAATTGGCAAAACTTTTCATTGGGAATACCTCTATTTAACTTAATTACACATTAATTGACTACACTTGCATCGATATATATATATATATATATATATATATATATATATATATACATATATATATTACTGTATATATAGCAAGATCGTACACATTGAACACATTTTAAATCAAAAGTTCTTACAATAAGATCTTTAAGAATTTTGGATAACAGTTTCAAGCTCTGACACTATATACCAATATAAGGGCTCTTGAACCGACTAGTTTTTCACAGTGTACCTTAACAAATATCACGTATACGAATTACAGTTAGTTAAGCCAATTGCATTAGACTTTTTTAGTACAAATTGAAAACTATCTATAAGTCGAATCAAATATATATAGATATATAATGAAAATTAGTTTTAATGCCATACTTGGATACCACTTAGGCTCCATTTTGGTAGTAGAACTATGTTTACCGTTATGTGCCTAAAGTCGCATTATAGTAGCTTTCAAAAGTAATCGCCTGTCATAGTTTTATGTTGCTGTTCACTGACTTTACAAACAATTTCCGCCCACTCCTTAACTTCAATTTATTTATAAACTGCCCACAATGAACTTTGGAAAACAGGAACAACAAAAACAACTGATATGCATACATAAATATACATATGTGTAGTGTTGTGTAGTGTAGTGTAGTGTAGTGTAGTGTATGACTGTCATGAAGTGAAGTTATCTTAATTAAAATGCAACAATAAAATAAACTGCAATGCGATTCAATGCGACATGTGATTGACTAGAAAATACTCTTTTTTAATTTTTTATAAAATAAAAATAAAAAATAAAAACTATTGTTCATGTAACCATAAAATTATAAATTCCATAAAATGAATTTTATAAAAAAATCGCAGCTTTTTAACTGAATATTTTCGACTGCAAATAGTTTTATATAAAATTATTTTATAGAAAAAATCGGTAAAAATATTTAAATTTTTTGCGACTCACAGTTTACAAAAGTTTCTTAAATTTTTTTAAGTTGCTTTAAGCTACATTGCTTGAAAAAATCGTTTCAATACATTTTACAGGGTATGCAAAATATAGCAAAAAAAAAAAAAAACAAAAAACTCCTACAAAGCCAGACAGACTTCATATTGATATGCGCTGAACGAATAAATGTGTGAATATGTATGTGTGTGTGTCTGCATTTGCATACACACGGATGCATTCATCTGAGTGTGTGTGTGTGTGTGTGTGTTTGTGTGTGATTGCGCTTGTAGACTCACTCAGTTCACAGATTGAAGTTTTATCGTTAATAAACAAAACGGGTGCATGCTTATGCATGCATATGAATAAAATACAAGTAAACATGGTAAAAGTGAGAAAAAATCTATACAATAATGGCAATAACAATAACAGCAGCAGCAGCAGCAGCAACAACAACAATGACAACGACAACGACAACGACAACAACAACTAATAACAGCAACCAGCAACTGTGACAACTGCGCAAAGCGCCATCAGCGGCAGCGCCAACAACAACAATAACAACAAACAGCAAAAGAAACTGAGCAAACTGAAAAGTCAATGGACTGCAAAAACAACAACAATAATAACACCCAACTGACTGACTGACTGTAGTTGCAGTCGTCGAATCGCAGTCGCTGTCGCAGTCGACACAGCGGCAGAGCAGCTGCAGCAGTCAAAACGTCAACGTCAAATGCTCATTTACAAAGCAACAACAACAATAACAACAACCGCGCACATTACATGCAACGGACTGCAAACTTTTTTGCTCCCCCACTCGCTATGTTTACGCTCTCATTCTCTTTCTCTCTTGGTTTTGCTTTTGCTACTGCTCTCTGCGCTGCTTCTGTTAAAAGTAAGTACTTGTTATAGTTACATTGAAGAGCACTGTTGCGCCGCTGTTAGCACTTAACAGACAACTGTTGTTGTTTTACAGCAAACAATGCAGGCGTCTGGCTGGCTGCCTTTGCTAAACTATTGTTAGCTCTATACGTTTTAGTTGTTGTTTTCGTTATTATATTTACTTTATGCATAATGCCAACAACTGACTACTATGTACATACATGCATATATACATATGGGCGTGTGCCAGGCAAGGGCAGGTAGAAAGTGTTGCTGTGCGGCAGAAAAAGGCGAACACTCCCTTTATGAACAGCACAAAAGTTTTTTGTTTACTTTAAGTGGACTGCTCTCTGTTGTTATTTCATATCATTTCATTTGTTTTGTTTTTATTCATTATTCCATTAAATGCTTTTAGAAAATTATTCTATTATCTACGTAATGTTGAATGTTGTTAAACAATTAGAAACGGATCAACAAATACAAATAAATTTGTTTTTTTTTTCGTTTTTTAAAAAGTTTTTCGAAAAGTTATAATTAAATCACAAATTAATTTATAATTAAATTTATTATTAGAATATAATTTATTATTAGAATTTCTGGCAAAAATAATGAACTCATTTTGCATACAGGGTCTTAATATGCCTAAGCAGTCTTGTACTATCTGAATAAAATGTGCAAAAAAATGGATTCATCAGCATTTTTCAGCCGTCAATCCACATTGTTTATCGTATTGTTTATATAAATGCTTCCCAAATATAAACTTTATGTACAATTTCCTATATATATATATATATATACATGTATCTAAGTGTGGTGGGGCCATAAAAATCCCAAGACTTGAGGCTCAAGTGGAGTGCAATTGACGCCATCGATTAAACAAAAAAAAAAAAAAAAAAAAAAAAAAAAAAAAACTTTCGATGGCGCCACTGAAAGATTCTTTTTTTTCTTGCTCTGTCTCTTTTTTTTATTTTATTTTGCTCTGTCTCTTTTCTTTTATTTTATTTTCTTGGCTTGACTCTTAATTGCCAGCTAAGTGGGGAGACACCAAGTTGGCCAAGTCAAGAGGCCTAAATGGGACAGTTTTGGATGACGATGATAACGACCGTGACCTTGACACATGTCCCACTCTTAACACTCGAAAGCGACGCGTGTTGAAAACTCGCACTTCAGAGCGAGATATTCGATATCAATTAAAGTCAAATTTTTTTTAAATTCTCTTAACTTAAATTCTAGACAACAGTTTTTTGAAAAATTATAAACTTTCTTAGAATTCTTAGCGTTATTTCTAATAATTTTTTTTATATAATTCAATAATATTTCTTCTACAAATCTCTTATTTAAATAATCCAAGCAGAGAAAAAAATCTAAAAGATTTGAGTTTATAAAACTTTACTTTTAGAACACTTTTTGTAAACTTATTATGCACTCCACATTGGGTATGAAAAATGTTAAAGAACACAAAAATGTGGAGCAATCATAATTTCTTGTTTTTTTGTCAAGACCATAAAAAATACGGAAAGAAAAAAACAAGAAAATGGAAAAGGGAAACGCTCATTAAACGGGAAATGACAGCACCAAAAACAAAAGCATAAGAGGCACAAGTAGAAGAGCTGGAAAAAGACAGATGGAAACAGAAGAAGAAGACGCAGAAGAAAAAGTCGACAAGATATTGTCTATGGCCCAAAAAAGAAAAAAAAAAACAGAAAAAAACAGAAAAATATAAAAGGAAAACAAGGCCGAAGTGCAGGAAATGTCAGCATTGACAAGAAAATGCACTTGCTTTCCCAAAAGGATATACACTTGACACAGCAACTCACACACACAGCTACACACACACAGTCACACAGTCACACAGCTACACACACACACATGCACAGCCATTAGCCTATACTCAAACCTATAAAGGAGTAAAGCAGCAACGCCATCAGAGCTCTTGGTTTTTACTTTACAACAGCAACACACACACACACACACAGTCAGTGTATGTGTGTGTGCTAGTGTGTGTATTTGTTTTGGACCCGCATAGGCAAAGTGGAGCCACAAGGACTTGCCCCAATGCAAGCCAAAAGTTCAAAGTTCAAGCAACAAAAAGAGCCAAGACAAACAAACGCCTTTTCTAATAACAAAACAAATCTCAACAAATTAAAAAAAAAATTTTTAAATATTTAAAGCAATTTAGAAAAACAAGTTTATGCAGGCACAACAATAAATTGTTGACATTTTGTCATTTGGGCAAACAAAAAAAGTCAAATAATTTAAAACTTTAGAATTTTGAAATTAACTGAATATAAATTTAAATTATTTTTTTAATCAATCAATAAAAAACTTAAGAAAAAAATTGTAATATTAATAAAGATTAATGTTCTAGATTTGATTATTAAATATAAGTTAGTTCTACAAAATACAGTGTGAAAATAAATAATAAAAAAAAATTCTCAAGTACTCAGATCAAAGTTTTTTTTTATTTATTTTTTAACTCTTTTAACAGAATTCCCTTAAAATACATAAAATATTTCTAATCGATATCGAATTATAACCGCAGAAAACAGTTTTTATTGAAATAGGGGCAACCCTAAAGGCAACCCTAATGAAACACGCTCTTAAGTATGCAATAAATTTTGTTTCACATACGCAAAACTCAGTCTTACTATGAGCCATATGTGTTCTAATACTTACATATGTGTGTGTGTGTGTAAGTGTGTGTTTATGTGTTCTCATCTTACTTAGCCTCAATGTCAAGGACAAACTTGGTACACTGTAAGAAAACTTGTACTTAAACTCAAACATAAAATATTTAAATTTAACTCGAATTTTTAAGCACGAATTTTTCATAAATTTCGCTTTAAATTTAATTTAATAAATATTTAAGCATTTACTTTAAGTACAACATTAATTATTTTTTACTTTAATTTAAATATTTTTTTAAATAAATTAGCTTTTAAAATAATTTTTTTATGCTCACTAAACAAATTTCCCTACAACAATACCGTATGAAATTTTAGCTTTTATTTCTGTGTAGGTCAAACGCGAGGACGTCCGTCCGTCCCTAGGTTTTTATTTAGACTCCCGTGTTTAAGGCCAAAACGGCAAAAGTCAGACATGAATTTGCCAATTGCCATTTTGCCGTTCTTTGCATTTTTCATTTAGCCAATAATCACAACACTTGCCAGACGCCATAACTAACATGCAACTTACAACACACACCCCGCACAGTCGCACACCCAAGCACACACACACACACACACACACACACACACACACACACACACACACACACACACACACACACCCAAGCACACACACACACACACAGACACACACACATATACAGGAGTAGAGTCCTCTGACGTAGTAGATTCCATGCTTGATTTTCTCCATCGTAAATTCTTATTTTAGGGCTGCTGCAAGAAATGTTGGGTTGGTGTGTGTGTGTGTATGTGTGTGTGTGTGGCATGTGGCATGTGGCAAGCTATAGCTAGTGTAGCAAACAGTTTGAACGCCGTTGCTCGTTATATAGCCAGTCATTTAATCAATTATGCAAAAAACGACGTCGACGATGTATCCGTAAAATGTTTGCCACGGTAACTCCCCACCTCTAATACACCCCCTACCACCCCCTACCACACCCTACCACCACCCACCCTCTCGTGCCACAGTTGCTTGCAACATTTTGGTTGTAGCTTTGGTTGTTTCTTGCGTGTTTCGGGCATTGGACGACGACGGCACGTTTACCTTTTCTTGTATAAATAATTAATTAAATGTACAAGAGTTTTGGCCTCCAAGTTGGCAGAGGGCAGTGGCGTGAAGAGGAGTCTGGGTAAGGGGGGGTTAGTTGGGAAAAGGGGGGCAATCCCAGTTAGACGCTCCAAGGAGTCATTGGACAGTTAAGAAACCACTTCGTTTAGCTCAAATGGCGATTTGAATGGCGATACATGAGGCCAAATGAATGAATGAATGAATGTTAAGTGAATCGAAATGAATTCAAATCAAACACACACACCCACACACACACACACACACCCACACACACACATATGTGTAAAGAAAGGTGACAAGTGTAATGTAAATAAAACAATGCTGTGAATGTAATACATTGAATCAAAATTGATTCTAAGATAAATAAATCAATTTTATATAAATAAATTCACATTTAAACCAAAGATTTGTTAAACAAAACAATTAAATAAAATACTTTTTTGCTTCAATAGATAGCAAATGCTTCACTTATTCACGCTGTAAACAATGATAACGAGTAAGAAAAGCTACAGTCGAGCGAGCCGATTGTAAAAGACCCTGTTCTAGTACCCTTTTTTCAAACAAATCATCCGTTTTCGACCGATTTCTTCTATGGTAGCTATAGGCTATAGTTTTCCGATGTGGACCAAATTTGGTGAGAACAGTTGTAATGATTATATACACGTAATGGGTGAGTTTGGTTGCATTCGCTTAACTAACACTACATCTCTTCATACAAATCACCAATTTTCGGCCGATTTGTCCCATAGGAGCTATAAAGTATGGTTGTCCGATCCGAATCAAACTTAGTAAGAATAGTTACAAGGGTACCATACACATAATGTGTAAATTTGGTCCCGATAACTTTAGTCGTTCCCAAGTTATGATATTATCAAAATGGTTTATCACAATTTGCAGGGGCGTTGGTGGGTGTAACACCAATATGAAAAAAATTTAATCAGCTCGCGATGTAGACGGACTTTTATTCCAAATTTGGTGGCTCTAGCTCTTATAGACTTCGAGATCCAGGTGCTCATACGGACAGACGGACATTATTATATCGTCTTGGCTAGTTAAGCTCATCAGGAATGTATATCCTTCTACCTGTTACGCACATATCGCTTCTGACAAACCTAATGGACCCCTGTACGCTCGATCAGTACTGGGTCTAAAAATACTTGACACTCACATTGATTCAGAATGCTTTTAAAATGATTCACTTGCATGAACTTGAAATCAATGAAATTGTAAATATTTCTCATGTTTCGTATATGAATCAAAGAAAATAAAATAACAATTGATTGGCATTGATTACATATAAAAAATTGCTATAAAAAATAGTGAATGAAACTTGAATAAACTGAAAGAAAAAACTAAAACTCAATGAAATGAAAGAAAAGTAATTTATCAATACCAAATGAACTGTAAACAAATTTAAATAAAACCAAATTTGTAACGAATAAAACTTATGAAAATTTCAGATAAATACAAAAATACCAAATTTAATCAACAAATAAATTAAATAAAACAATAAATTTGTAATAAATCAAAAGGAATTTATCATCAACTATTTGACTCATTGAGTTAAAGTTTTCATTGAAAAATAATTAGTAAATTTAAATTTTCAATAAATAATCTAAATTATTTATATAAGAAAATAGTTTTCAATACATGAAACTTCTTAGTAGACCGTTTAGTAAATGGTAATAATCTAAAATAATCTGTTCTAAAAACTATTTGTTTAAAATTTAAGAAATTTCAGAAATCTTTAAAGAATTTGAAATCCCCCAATCCAAGAATAGATTTGACCCCACTCCCATTGTGGCAATTTAGTATTTTTTTATTTTTCTTTAAGTAGGTAACAAAAAAGTGGAGTAAAAAACGCAAATCGCTTGCATTTAGTTAGCCCAATTACCTTCGGTCCTTTTGTGAGAGTATCTGAGACCGCGCACTTGACACCAAAATGCAACTGAAATTTGCATAGAGATGTATCTAAAAGCAGTTGCAACTTACAACCAACAACTTGCCACACTTGCCACACTTGGCCCACTTGTGTGCGGCACTTGACAAAACGCATCATGTGGCAGCAACAGAGGCACCAACAGCAGCAGCGTCTTCAAGTGTCGGCTTGTGTCCAAAATTGGGCAAGTCGTGCAACGTCACGTAGCACTAACTTCAGGGCCCAAAGGCAGCGTGAATAGCGGTGTGCAAATGTCAGAGGAGGAAACAGTGGGTAGGAGGGGCAGGAGTATGAGGGTGGAGAGAGACGGGAAGGAGGTGGAGTGGAGTGGAGTGTGTAGGAAAAAGGGGAAACTCATTTTTTAGTCAATTACACTGAACAAAATAATTTTGCTTGAATTCTATAATTTCAAATATTTTTTAAAATTTAAATATAAAATTATTCAGCGTTTACACAAAAAATTAATCTTAAATATTTCATTCAAACAACTTTTTTTAATCATAAGATAAAAACTAAAAAAAAGTTTTTAGATATGTTTACATCAAATGCTCCACAATTTCCAAACTATTTTGAACTTTTCGTTAAAAAAAAATTAAAAAAATATAATGAATTTAAATTTCAGTAACTTAAAATGTTTAATTAAGATTTAATTTCTATTTGAAGGCTTTAAATTTCCATTACCTTCGAGTTAAATGATAGCTACAAGAGCTAAAACCGCTAAAAAATGGCTAAAAACTTAAATATTTTTTAAGTGCACTTAATACTAGAGTATTATTTTCTTAAAGTCAGTATTTAAATTTGATGAGTGTAGATTTTTTTTCTTCTTTTTTTGGCTTGATTGCAGTGGGTGTCAAATCTGTGCAGCAGAATTTGTTGACGCCTTTGCCTTGTCGCCGTTTTGCCAGCACCAAAATAATCTACGGCAATTGCATATGGCAGTGAGGCAATAAACTTGGTCAAGTCCAAAACAAGAGCAGCTGTGGTATATGGAGGGGGCGGGGGAGGGGCATTTGCAGACAACGTTGAAGTCGCTTTCGTGGGCGTCTTCGGCTTTTCAAACCCTGTACTTTAAAACTACGAAAAGTTGTGCATACGCGATTTATGAAAAGTCCCAAAATTAAATTTAAACCAAAAATAACTTTAAAAATAAAATTATATTATTCTATATATTTAATAATATAAAACTTATAATTTCAGTTCTTCGATTATAAAAGACAATTTTAAAGAATTCAAAAACTTATCGATAAATTTACGAAATTAAATGATTAATTTTTAAACTATAAATCAATAAATTTATTAACTTGATTAATTGATCACAGCCTTTAGACGCTATATTTGTTGCTAAATACAGGGTGTCTCCGAGTCGGGTTTGCTCTATCATAGCTTGCATTGCTGCAGTTACTTCAACGAAAAGTGCTCTTGACATGTTTTTATTAAAGTTTCCTCTCCTCAAATGTTTTTCTAGTTTTCATCTTTTTTTTTTTACAATTTTAACAATTTTTTTTGTTGTTTTTGTTTTGTTTTGTTCAGTATGTATTTTGTGGTGTTTTTCTTGGCCAGCTTGTTTGGCCATATGTTGATGGTTCGGACCAAAACTGCACCAGAAACGAAAATAAAATTCTCAAACAGTGTGTGTGTGTGTGTGTGTGTGTGTGTGTGTGTATTTTGTAGCAAAGTTATGTTTATATTGTGTGCGTGTACAGTTCATGGAATTGCTATTTGAGACTCGCATTTTGCACCGCCAGCTGATGCCACAAATGACGTAAAAGTACTGCAACCAACGGATACAATCTGCAAGAAGTCCACAGCTGCATTATTACCAAATTCAACTACTTCAATTTCTGTTACTTTTCGAAACTGTAAAAGAAACAAAAAGCCAAGAAAAGAAAGACTTTCTTTGGCACACCAAAGTTTCAAAACCCTGAAAGATTCCTGTAGACAGTATTGATCCAATATCGTTCATTACTATTGGAACTATGTGTTATAGTATTTCGATGTGATTAAAAGTCAAATAGTTCAGAATGTTTTGAGATTAATCTAAAAGAACAACAGTTGTTCATACTTAGACTTTGTTTTCGTCCTTAAGTTCCTATTTCAGGTACAGGATATAGTAGTTCGATTTGATTAAAATTTAGACAGTATATATAGAAGGGCACTATATGTATGCTGTGTGGAATTAGTTTGTATATACTTTCAGATTTCATATGGCCACTATATGATATAGTGATCCGATATGGCCGATTTCAACATATCAGCTGTTATTTGAACTAAAACGGACCTGTACTTAAGTTTATCAAGATGACTCTAAGACTAATAAAGTAGTGGTTATAACGACTTATCTGTTAATGCTGATCAGGAATATATAAAGCTATATACATACTTTTTGATTTAATTTCTTAAATTTTAATTAAAAGATAACAAAAAAGAAAAGTACAGTCAACCACGCCCAACCGTATAATACTCTCTGCATATTATTCCCGATTATATATAATATAAATGCAATTGTTCGGATTTCAAATAAAAGACCAAAATTTTAAGTGTCATTACATTTATACCGCCTTAAGGAACCTGCGTAACAAAATTGGCACTCCTAAGTGTCATAGTTACTGAGCTATTCGCCAAAAAGATCGATTTTTTCCGAGCTATGTCTAGATTTTGGCTCATTGTGGGCGAATGGGGCGTGGCATCGACAAAATAAAAGATTCTTGTATTGACTGACTAAATATCGAGTCGATACTGACTAACTTAAAACTTGTAGCTCTTACCATCTCTGAGATCTGTGTGTTCATACGGACGGACAGACAGACAGTCAGACGTACTCGACTTATGAATCTGATGAAGAATATATATACTTTATGGAGTCTGCCACGCCTCCTTCTGCCTGTTACATACATTTCACAAACTCAATATATTCTTGCGGAGAGTTTAAAATGTTTAAAATAAAAGTGAGTCAACTATTCAATTAACCCTCGCTACTAACACTCAACTTGACCCAGATTGACAGAATAAACTATGTAAAACACGTTAAAAGCAAAAGAAATAAATAAAATAAGAAAAGTAAGCGAAAACTTAAGTGAAAACTTAAGTGAAAATGTGGAAAAGGCAAGAAAACAAAACAGAAAATCAATTAAATAGAACTAGTTTCTAATGGAAAATGTTGAAGAATTTTTCCACGTGACACAAGAATATGGGAGGGGGAAATCAAACGTCAAGAATTAAGAATTCAAATGGCAAAGAATGTAACTAAAAATAGTAAACTACAATGGGGTTAAAGGGGTTAAAAGAAAAGGTCAAAGGTGCGACAGCTCGACGGTGTGACGTTGTGAGGTCAGGTGTATTAAAGCCAAGTGAATTCACCACAAATTGGCAAATGATTTTCCAGTCACTAATACGAAATGCACTTTGAACCGACATCGGAAAATCACTGCACTTGAGCTTTGACCACGGTTAATTGCCCAATGGACCAACAAATCGATTGGGAATTACCTCCCCAGTTCCACTACACCTCTCTCTCTCTCTTTCTCTTTCACTCTCCGTCTCTCCATGATATGCGGGGGAGAATATGATACTACAAATATTATGCGAAGCATTCGACAAATTCATTCGATAACAAACATAAATATCTCAATGAAAAAACTTTGGAAGAGTCGGTGCAGAGGTTAACATTCTAGTGGAATTGGTAACCCTTTAACAAGCAAGTAGACCAAACGAACTCGACTTGCAAAAACCCTGTACTTTTGTTACTAACAAACCAAAAGAAAAAATTCATTCCAAATTTGATGGTTTTACTTTTCATTTGACAAACTTAGGTAACCGTTGGTTGCTTTGCAAAAGTACAGGCTCTAAAATTTAAACCCTGTACATTTGTACTATAGAAAATGTAACAAAAAATAAAAAGTTCACGTCAAATATGATTTTATTCCCATTACATCAAAAATATTAGATAACCCTATTGTGTTTTGTCAAAAGTACAGGGTCTAAAAAAAAAAGCTCTATTGAAATGTAACAAAAAGTCATTTAAAATTGGGTTTTTTACTTTTCATATGACAAACCTAAAAAGCACTTTGTGTTTTTGCCAAAAGTACAGGGTCTAATATTCAAATTTTTTGTGCAAACACGAAAAAAATATATATAACATTTAATAAAAAAACTTAAAACTTTGTATACCCTATGGGTTTTTGCCAAAAGTACAGGGTCTAAAATTAGAAGTAGCATTGAGCTTTTTACAGGCAGAAAAAGCAAAACCAAAACAAAGTCATTGCTAAGCAAATAAGACAAAGGATATGGTTTCAGGAATGTAGCACCAAATTAACATAAATTCCGTTCTCAAAGGAGTACGGGGGTCCAAAAGCGGAAGTCAAAAGGTAAAAGGTACAAATAAAACAAGACAAGAAAATATATATATGTAGTATATAGTATATATATATATATATATATATGTTTTTAGCTAGTACCACTCGGAAGGAGTACGGCAAATAGAAAGCCAGTTGCAAAAAGTTCAACGACGCTAACGAAACGGCCGCAAAAGGGTGCACAGGAAAGTATGCGGAGTGGGTAAGGGAGTGGGAAGTTTAGGGGGTAGCGAAGACAGGAATTGTAGGATATTGTCGGTAGAGTGTAGGTTGTTGGCTGTATTGTGTCTATGTCTATTTTCTATGGCCTGCTCCTTTGGCAACAACAACGACTATAACTAGTCGCACTTACATTCGTATTCCCACAAGAAAAATCAATGGAATTGTTTGGTATATTGCGCTATGTTTGGCTCCCACTCCCTGCCCCTGCCCCTGCCCCTGCCTCTGCCTCTGCCTCTGCCCCTCCGTTTGGCCCTTCAGCAAACCGACATGTCCCGACATGTCTGCCCCGCCTCGCTGAATGCCTTTTCTCTTGATTTGTCTCTCACTAAATTTTGTTCCTTCTTTCTTTTTACTTCTATTTTTTACGTTTCTATTCTTGCTTTCGGTTTTTGGCCAAAATGAGCGACGACATCGGCGACAAAATGCTGCAAGACCATTCCCCTTCCCCGCTTCCCATCGCCACCCTCACACTATCCACGCCCACCTACACACACACACACACACACCCCTTTACCCGCTGTCCATGCTCTGCGCTAATGCTGTTGACTCGGTTGACATACTTATTGATGGCACTGTGCACCACAGTCTCGTGGGTGTTGGTGTGGGAGTGGCATGTGCAGCATTGAGACCGTTGAAAGGATATTGCAAAATGCAACCAGGACAAATAGCAGCTGTTCAACTGAAGACACTCTACAAAATATGACCATGAAATTAATCTAGCTTTCAATTCAAATTCACTCTCTCATCGTGTTTCCCAGGAGTTTTTAAAGTGTATTATTTTTTTTTAAATGGCAGAAAAAATATTTTTAAATCATTTTAATTATTTATTATATTGTTATTATTTTTCTTTTTGTTTCGCCAAAACAGAAAATGTTTGCATTGTTTCTATGAGCTTTGTAGTGTTATATATGTATTCATACATATACATATGTAACACTTAAAATAATACTTAATACTTAAAATATCCTTAACCACAAAATATTCGAAATTAAAATGAAATTAAACATTAGCTTTGCTCCACTGTGCGCAGCAGCTATTAGTGCGTATTTGAATTGCCAACAGTGTTTATCATGCATCGACATGTTCATTGCATGCATTTTATTCAATTCCTTTCCCCCCATATTAATCCGTTATCATAATAAGATGACCAAACAATTACTAACCTCTCTCTCCGCAGCGTCGAATTGAGCAGCGCTGCGTTTATCACAGCAAACGGCGGCGACGACGACGACGATGACGATGACCACGACAACGTCGACAGAGACGGAGACAGCAGCAGAGTCCAAGTAAATGGATGGGCACAGTAAATAAAGCTGTTACTAGATGACCGCATTAACAGAAGCAGAAGGAGTGCTTGTTGTATTAACAGTAGCAGTAGCAGTAATTGTGTAAATGTAACAGTAGGCGGCACACACAAAATAAGCTGTAGAAAATGTACTAAACGGCCGCATGGGAATTTCTTTGCATTTATCAAAAACGACGACGCGTCGCAGCTGGTGTCGCAGTCGGCGCAAACACGTGAGAGCGCCAAACTGCGCAGGCAAACGCAAACAACAACAAAGTGAAGCACAGAAACAACAAAAAAAAAAGAAGAAAAAAAAACTTGAAAACACTTTTTGCTGCTGCTGCCGCTGCCGCTACTACCGTTATGGTTGATGTTTCTGTTTTTGTTTTTGTTATTGCGGTGGTCGCAGTCGGGTGGCGTTTCTCTCTCTCTCCCACTCTCTCTATATCTTGCTCTCTCCACTGCACACCACTCTTCTCCAAAAAAGAAAATAAAAAAATAAAGGTACAGGGAGCACAAGTGCAAGTTTTATTGTTGTTGTTGTTGTTGCGGGCTGCTGACATGTATTTTCACAATAACCGCATTGTTGTAAATATGTTGACTGCTATTGCATTAATTTTAGGTTTTTGCCATTGCTACAGTTGTCAACTGGCAAACAGCTGTCAATGTAACTGTTGTTATTATTATTGCTCTTGCTTTTGTTGTTCTTGTCTCTGACGCTGATGCTGCTCTGCTGCTGCTGCTGCTGCGTCCTCATCTCTTGCACTTGTTGTTGCTGTTCATTTCATTTGATTTGATTTCATTGTATTTGAATTTCACATTTCACCACAAGAACAAAAAAAATAAACACAATTGTTGTACGAAATTGGCGAAAGCCTGCAATATTTACTGCATTAATAACAATAATTTAAACAAATAGTCAAAGCAATGACAACAACAAACACTGAACGACGCGACCGCGACACGGACACAACTTGACGGCTTGTGAAAAACTGCTCTTTCCCAATAAGAAAGAGAGTACAACACGACGACGAAATAGCAGCGGCAGCTCTGTCGACGTCGCAGCTGTCACGCGCGCTGCCGCTGTTGTTATTGTTGTTGTAAGTTGCGTTCTATGCTTTTGTTGTCGTTGTACAACTTTTTTTCTTTCGTTTTCTTTATTTTTGCACAACACAAACCGTATGAGAGAGCGAGAGAGCGTAAGCGCCGTCGCTCTCAGGCTTGCTCAACAGTTGTTTGTGCTAACAGTGTGCTGTTAACCAATAGCACAACCAGCTGTTAAATAACATAAGACAAATAAATACAAACCGTTAACAGCTGACTGTTAGTTAAAACTTGATACTGGAATAACAAAAAAACTTAATTATAAATACGAATATTTAATATAGGAAATACCCGGTAAGAAGATACCTAGTAGATTAAAATAAACTAAGATTAAAAGTTTACGGCTTGTAAGCTTTGTAAATAGAGCAAGTCTGAGTATGGCAAATAGTGGGGGTGGTCAGCTCGCAATACAACCTTCCCACCCGCCTCCCTCACTTCTTTGCACGACCAAGCAATGGTGTCGCCAGGCACGACAACAACAATTAACGGCATTCCTATGTGTCTGGCCGTTTCCAGACTGACGGGAAATTTCAAAAATTTCAATTCACAAAAATTGAGAGGAATGCGCCCATGCACATGTACTACTTGTTACATACATACATGTGTACATACATACATGTATGTATGTATACATACATGTATGTATGTATACATACATGTATGTATGTATACACTTGTGTCCCTTTGTTAGGCTCTGCTACCTGTCTGTCTGTCTGACTCTGCAGGTGTGCGGCTGTGCATGTCCTGCCTTGCGGCCAAAATGTCTGCAACAGTTGAGGAACAACTGCAGCTTTAACACACACCAAAAACATATACACACACACACACACCTCCCACTCCTCAAAGGTAGATTACATAAATTTGATTTATTCCAAACAATTTAAATGTCCTCTATACGTATCATATGTATCTTAATCTCATGTCTGGAGTATCTTATAGATGCATGCAAAGTTTAAATTAAATATAGTCATAAATTTGATCTGAAATAAAGTGAGAAAAATCCATTATTTTATACTTCGATTTTCGTTCTTAATTTTAACAGATTTTAATATATTTGTACTGTACTAAATACTGTTATATTGGTAGTCCTATTAAGAAGATTCTCCAGCTGTGACATGTCAAATGCAGATAGAGATAGATAGACAGAGAGAGATAGATAGAGAGAGAGAGAGAGAGAGAGAGAGAGAGAGAGCAAATGCTGGACACTGGTTGGAAGTGCTTCTAATCTCAATTCCCATTCACATCATACACATGGTAGAACACCTTAGTGAAGCATCTATGAATTAACTGTGAAGCACTTGATGCATCAACATCCATCAGCACTCTCGGATCATCAACGAGAACACTTCAGAAACACGACTAACAGATGCAACAACAGCAATGCTAAAAATCATGGAAACAGAAAGAGACACAGTGGGAGAAAGAGAGAGAGAGAGAGAGGGAGAGAGAGAGAGAGAGGAAGAGAGAGAGAAAGAGAGGGAGAGAGAGATGAATTGCAATTACAATAATGCATATAGAGAACAACATAGTCATCGAGGCTGAAGTATCCAAGTGTCGGTGACGTTACCAACAGACAGCACATCACATGCCATGAAACAATAAATGAAGCGAACGTCGAGCAGTCTAAATGGTCAGGACAGCCAGGACAGCCAGGACAGCCAGTACATTGGATTTCGGACAACGGGCATAGGACAACTAGGACATCGGACCAACATGGGATAACATGGAGAGGCAGTACAAACTCCATGGCAATACGCAACAGAGCAAAACTTGCTATAGTACACTCAGAGAAATATCCAAAATTTAAAAAGTAAATTTATACTAAGTTTTAAAAAAATATTTACAGTACAACTTCGCTATAATATTCCCTAAGAACATTTTAGTAAAACAAAAAAAATTTATAAATATTAGAGTAAGTGAAGAAATAAAAACGAAAAACAAAATAATTCTTAATTATAATAACTTTTAGCATAAATCAAAACTAATTTATTTATTGTAACAACTAAAAGTCTTAACATTGAATAAGTTTTCTCTCAGTGTAAGCAGCATAAGTCGAGCCATTGGCAATGAAGTGGCCCATGGACCATGTCCTTTGGTCAGTGATTACACGTTCTCATAAACAACAACATAAATGCCAGAGTTGGCTAAGTTGTAAATGCCTGGCTAAGGTGATACAAGCTCCACAAGACCCAGCAGGAGGAGAAGCAGAAGGGGAGTAGAAAAATTAACAATAAGATCTGAGGGAATAAGAACATAGAAATATATGTATATATATATAAAGGAAGTAGCGCATCATGTGCCTTGAGACTGATTTATGTGGCAGGACTTTAGTTTTCATTTAGCAAAGAAGCCAAATTATTAAGACAGGCTCGTAAGCGGTTTTAACCCAAACACACACACACGCACATGGAGTACTGTGCTTTGTCGCAACTGTACACAGACAGGGACAAGTACAATTACAACAACAAGGACATGGTGCAACGTGCAACGTTGCAAGGACGTCGAGCACGACAAAGTCAATAAATTTTGTGGCACTGGATTGGCCAACGAGCTGCACTTATTTAGCCTGGCTATATCCACTCTCTGAGCCACTTCATCTCCATTTTCCATCTTCATTTCCCACTTTCCACTTTCCACCTTTGCTCATGTTGCACCATGTTCTTCTTGTCTTCGTTTCGAGCAGCGTCTTGCCTCATTGTCCCAGGTGTCCATTTTAGCTGCTTTCAACTTTGTTATGGCCACGACGTCTTACAAGCTTTTAAGCATAATGTCCTGCCTCATCCCGGCTAACTACCGCCACGATTTGGTCAGTTTGGCTAACGTGTCTCATCAGTTTATGTTTCACGCTATTGCTCAGATTTTGTGACCCACAATTGAACATGCCCCAAAGCTAGCAAGTGTCACATAAAAATTAAGTTAACAAATGTAAAAGTTAATGAGTTTTAAGATATATTTTAATTTTTACTTAAAATTGTTTTAAGACACAAGTTCTTAATTAAATAATTAACCTTCAGTAGTGTTAAATATTTCAAAGTATGATTTAGTTATTATAAGAAACTGTTACTTTAAACTCTAAATAAATAGAAAAATCAAACAAAAAACAAGTACGAAAGGCTACAGTCAAGCGAGCCGACTGTAAAAGACCCCGTACTCATTTTAGTGCGCGTTTTTCTATACAAATCACCAATCTTCGACCGGTTAGTCCTATGAAAGCTATAGGCTATAGTTGTCCGATCCGAATCGAACTTGGTGAGGATAGATATAATTGCATCATTCATATAAGGTAGTTATTTGGTCCCGATAGCTGTAATAGTTTACAAGTTATGGAGATGTGCAATTATTTCTAGCAATTTGCGGGGCGGTAAGGGGCGTAGCAATGATTTGAAATAAACTTAATCTGCTCGCGAAATAGACGGACCTTCCATCCAAATTTGGTGGCTCTACCTCTTACAGTCTCTGAGATCCAGGTGCCTATACGGACAGACAGACAGACAGACAGACGGACATCGCTATATCGTCTCGGCTGTTGATACTGAACAAGAATATATATATATATACTTTATGGGGTCGGAAACGCCACCTTCTACCTGTTTGGTACATTTCGCTTCAAGCAAACCTTATAGACCCCACTACTCATTTTCAGAACACGGGGTCTAAAACGATGTTTAAAAAAATTATTTTTTTTAGAATCCTTTATTTCATTATAATTCTAAAATCATGTTCAACCAGTTTTGTTTTTAGAACTTTTACAAGTTTTTCTTCAGATTTCAATCTAAAATCTGCCAAATTCAGCTCTGAAAAAGCTAAAGGAGCAACACTTTTATAATAAATTCTATACGAAAGGTTAACTAAACTGTTTTTGTATTGAAATTGAAAATTGTAACAAGGAAACTCAAAGGATGGCCAAGTCAGCAGAGCTGGAAAATGATTAAATCCCAGAGAGTTACGAGTGTGTAAGGAAACAATCACAAATTCCTAAGACACTGATGATTGAGGTGGATGCTTAACCTTCAGTTTTAACAACAACAACAGTAGAAACAACAACAAGAAAGTACATAGGGAAAGCTTTTTGATACTAAATGTGATCACGCAGTGCGCATAAACAACGAAAGTCGCGTATAAGTTGTAAAAAAAACACTGAAAAAAAAAGGAATACTTTTGTTATGCTAAAGTTTATATACTCTTTCCGATCCCTGTAGACAGTACTTGTTGATTACTTTGGTTAATATAGCTGAAAGTTGTATGTCAAGATTATACAGAATTTGGAACTTACATTGATTTTTAGACCAAATCGTAATTATGTTAGTTATATGATATAGTAATCCGATATGATTGATCCAATATGAACATATTGTCAATTTGTGCTTATTGTGTTAATTTTCAGGAGATGTCTCAATACGTTGTTATACAATAAGTTGTTCATAAAGAAAACTTTATTTTCGTCCTTAAGTTCCTGTGTATATAGATATACATAGTAAAAACATACATAGTAAACCAACTTGATAAAATAATGAAAATTGAATAGAGTAACATTAATATATAATAGTGTTGTGGGATCTTAGTTTCCATAGCTCAATAAATTAACGTTATTTCTAACTTTACTGTAGATTTCTTATGGAATTTATATAATATAGTCATTCAACCCGACTGATTAGAACATATCATAAATATATCTTCAAAACTGAAGCATGTAAGGTTGCATAAGATCATACGTACTGACTGAATTAGCTACATCAACTATCGTCTATTGATGCTGATCAGGACTATATATACATATATACTTATATATTTAATAGTGTATGCCACGCCCTCTTCGTTATCTTACAAAATTCATGACAAAATTACTATACACCCTGTATACGAAGAGTATAACAAATATCAAAAACAACAACAATAACAGATGTGTCTCTTAGGTGGGTATGTAGTTCAAGTGGGCAGGTGGGGCAGGTGGGGCAGGTGGATGGCTTGAGGGGAATGGTGGCGCGGGTAATGGTGATGGTAGGTATGAGCGTTGCCGCAGTGGCACAACTAAACTATAAACCATAAGAATAAGACGTGCGAAGTGATAATCATAAAATAGGCTAAACATATGGTGAGTACAGACTATATAGATACCCTGCAAATTGATTGAGTAGTTGATAGATTACTTAAATACAAAGTGTAATAAAAAGTAATTTCTAAAATGAAATTAAGTTATGTAATTAAATAAAAAAAGTTTATAGTTTAAAACTAAAAACAAAAAAATATAATAGATTTATTAGTAAAAAATAAGAAGAAGTAGTTAAGTAAAGTATTTAATAAAGTATTGGCGAAACTCCATAAAAAAGTTAGCAAAAAGTCAATGATTTTTGTAAAATAAAAACAACCGTTATCTTATCCAGTATTAACACCGATATACTCCGTTAGTAAATTATATAGGGTATTCTTAGAGCATATGACAGATTATCTCAAAGATACATACGTTCCGTGGAATAGGTAATGGTATCCCGTGTCCTCATGTGTCCTGTGACCTGAGGAAGTGCGAAGGTGTTGCAAGATGTGTAGGGGTGTGTGTGTGATTGGGTGTGGGTGTGTGCGTGTGTGGGACTTGGGTGCAAATGTGGTGTACACACACTTATAAGCAATGCGCGGTACGTGGACTTGCCGCGATACTCATTACACATGAATACCAAGCGAATGAAACACCTGTGCCCAGGTGTTGACAACAACAACAACAACAACATCCATAACAATGGCAAAGGTAGATGTGTTTAAGTTCAGTCCGGGCTATGATATACCTGTTAGTATGAGTCGCTCACAACCACTGCATACTTTTGGGCGCGTAAACAATAAAATATTGTGTTTGCCTAATATTAAGATAACTTTTAACATAAATAAATAGCAAACAGTATTTTTAAAAAGTTTTTCAAGCTTTCTTCTACATATACCCTTATTCTACGCATACCGGGTATGCTAACAAGATGAATCAGAAGGAGAGGCAGATGGCGCCTGGCTAAGAAAAAGATGGAGCTGGAGCTGGCAAACGATGTATTGTTGTGCCATTAGCGTAACTTTTGCAGCCAGTCGACGGCAAATAAACGCCATCGAGAATTGGGCAATGGAACGTGAGATGCCACATTTGTCCATGCTGCAGGTGGAGCCAAGAGCAAACCGTGGCAAGTATAACCGTAAACGGTGCGGACATTTACAGCAGTGCCAGCCAAAATTAATCAGAGTTTCAATCAAACATAACATAAACGCTGAGATTTCATATGACAGAATTCTGTGCATTTCGGTTGCGGCACAAAAAAAGCTAGTAAAATGAAGTACAGTTAAGCTAGTCGACTGCAAAAGACCCTGTAAGCTTTTATACATATAATAGAGAATCGATTGGATTCCTGTGTTTCTAGGCAGCTATGTGATATAGTTGTCTGATTCTTACCAAGACAGAGCTCACGAAGTAAAAGTATAAGTTTGATTGAGATAAATCAAAATTTTCGAAGTAATCACTGCTTTTAAACCGATTTTCCCTTGGTAGTTTTATGGTATAGATGTCCGATGCAGATCAGTGTTTGTTTATTACACACCCAATGTGATAATATATATTATATATGAAGTTGGTTCATATATCTACAGTAGTTTCCAAGTTATGGTGTTTTGAAAATGTTATTTTGTTTTTTCGAAAAACCTTTAAAGACCCTTATATCTGTCTGAGTACAGGGTCTAAAAACCAAAGGGATATGTGTTAAGTGCCACCTGACAGAAGCAACAAAGAGACAGACAGGTGGACAGACAGACAGACGGACTGACACAGGTACAGTAAAACCAACAAGTGACAACAGTTGTCAGTTGTCACATGTGTGTATTATATGGGATAACAAAATGTCCAAAATATTGCATTTCAAGGCCCTTTTCTTTTATTGCTTTTCATTTCGATGGCCAAAATTCGGTTGGAGATTTTTATTTGATTTCGAAAATATAAGTCTGAATTTAATATTGATTGAATTTCAGTTAAAGAATGTCAAATGTTGTTAGTGGAAACTAAGTGTGTGTAAAGTGTGGTAAAATAATTGACAAATTATTAGACCCTGTACTATAAAAAAGAGTAAGGTCTGTCAGAAGCGAAATGTGCGTAACAGGCAGAAGGAGGCGTTTCCGACCACATAAAGAATAAATATTCTTGATCAGCATTAACAGCCGAGACGATATAACGATGTTTCCCTGACCGTCTGCCTGTATGAACACCTGGATCTCAGAGACTATAAGAGCTAGAGCCACCAAATTTGGAATGAAAGTCTGTCTATGCATCAGGCAGATTTAGTTTATTTCAAATTGTTGCCACGCCTCCTACCGTCCCTAAAATTTGTATCTTTATACTGTAATTGAAGATATTGTATATGGTGATATACAACTTGGAAACGTATAGAGCTATCAAGACTTAATTTGCACATTATGTGTGTAGTATCGTTATTACTATTCTCACCAAGTTTTATTCCGAATCCGACAACTATATCACATAATAGAATGAGTACGGAGTCTATTACAGCCGGCTCGCTCGCCTGAAGACGATACTCAGTGACGTCACAAACAAGTTTATAAATATAACTACGTGATAATTTAAAACTCCAATATTATTTTTGTAAATTTGTAACCAGAAATTTTGTCAAAATTTAAAATTTGAGGATTTAAAAAAAAAGGTTATGTAAAAGCATCGAATAGCTTAAAAAATATCTAGCGGGAATCTAATGTCTATTTGGCTGTCTGTTGGCAAATGTCGACTCTCTGGCATTCTATTACACACCTTGGAAATTTGATTTAATGCCAAGGCGTGCGTGTGCCCGTGTCATGTAGACACGGTAATTTTTCAGACAATTACACCAGCAGCCGGCAATGGCAACCCTGAGCGCACATAGTACACTGCGAGAAATAACCACACCGTGTTCTAAAATAAAGCAACTTTTGATTCAAGTTTAAGATAAGACTGAAATGTTGAAATTTTATTTGTTTTCGACTTAATTTATTAAAGTTTGAATATATTTTATAATACTTAATAATATTTTCAAATTTTGAACTTTATGTCCACAATTTTTTTTTTAGTTAAACAGTTTGTTTTTATATAATTTCAAATTTTAAATTTTATATATTAAATTTTTCATTTAGTTCTGTTTTTTCATTTTTTTTAAGCATTTGAAATTTTTCAATTTTTATATATCTTATAAAAAAATTAAAGAAAAACATTATAAAATATTAAATATATATCTTAAATTTTTTCAACGTTTTTTAAACATTTTATTACATTTCTAAAAAAATTTATTTTAAAGTCGTAAATTTTAATTTTAAAACAAAATCAACCAAAATTTTAATATTTATTTTCTAAAATGAATTGTTTTTATAAAAAACGTTTAATTATTGTATTTGTTACCTTGAGTTTTGTAGCAGTGCATTCACCTACACTCACACACACACACATACACAGCCACGAGCACACACATGATACATTTCACCTGCAAGTGAAATATTATTCAAAAATCAGTTACGCCCCCGCCTAGAAACTGGCGACGCCTTCGTATTGTGAAAATTTATTAGACCAGACATTAGAAAGGGAAACCTGTGCATTACTGAACCCCCAACCCCCTATCCTGCCCCACCCCAACCCCACACTCACTCGCCTTCTGCTTTTTTTTTGCACCCCAACTCACACACAGCATCAAAGGCACTTAAGAAAATGTGAAGGAAAATGAATGAAAAAAAAAAATAGAGTCTGAAAAGAAAGAAAAACCCTTTCCCATTCCATTGGCAGTTGCTTTGGCTTTGAACTACATTAAGAAAATCACTCGAAACTCAGCTCAACTGCAGCTGCTGGTCGAATTGAATTGAATTTATGGTTTCTTTTTTTCCAGGGGGTGTGCGTGTGTGCGTTTGTGTATAGGTGTGCGACGCATGGGCGTGTCATTAGCAGTATTGAAGAGGGCACCCAAAAACCAAAAATATCCAGTAAAAAAAAGAAAAGTGAACTCAAATGTTTTATTACATGTGTTTGCTGTGAGTTATGTGCGTGATCCAACATGAGTTTTACATTATGTGAACGTCTTGCTTGAGAAATTAGTGGAACAACCCAGGCAGCCTCCTCCCCCTTGACTCCACCCCACGCGCACTTTGTGTCTAATCCATCCCTGGTCCAAAAGGCTTCCAATGACTTTGAGCTTAGTAACTAAGCAAAGCTCTGATAAGTCGTTCAGGCTCTGGATATTGAAGGATAAGCTAAAGTCATATGATGCCCGAGAGCCTTTAAATACTGTTAAAAAATAACATTAAATTATAAAAATTAACATATTTTTAAACTCCGTACTCTAAAAAAGAGTAAGCCACGCCTCCTACCTCCATCGCTAATTTCACATCACCATAACTTGAAAACGAATAGAGCTAGAGAGACCCAATTCACACATTATGCGTATGGTAACATTGTTACTATCCCTACCAAGTTTAATTCGGATCGGACAACTATAGCCTATAGCTCCCATAGGACAAATCGTTCGAAAATTGGTGATTTGTATGGAAAAACGCGCACTAGAAGGAGTACAGGGTCTTTTACAGTCGGCTCGCTCGACTGTAGCCTTTCTTACTTGTTTGTTCTTGCTTTAACTTTAAAAAAACATTGTTATTTATTGCAAAACTGCTTTACATTTTTTACCTTCCCACGGTCCCTCTCTTCACTCCCTGCTCCCCCTTCCCACATCGGTCTTTGTCTGTCTTCGCTGAAAGTAAAAAAGAAATTTCGTCTTTTATTTTTTAATAAGCTGCCTCACATCAAAAATCAAGTCAATTTGATTTTCTTTTTTGTTCCACTTTTGGGCGTATTCAAAATTAAATTTCCACCAAAAGGCAGGGGACGTCCTGTTACCATCATACGGCATTGTTTTGGCCCAGTTCTCCCCACGGTAAGAAGTACGTCTTTTGTTTTTTATGTTGACTGACTTTAATGAAATTAGATTGATTTTTATGCTGACGTCCGGTTTCAGTTTGTATTTCGTTATTTCTTCAGTGTTTCACTTGGGCTTCTCTTTACCAACTTCACCCCTCTCCACACTCCCCACTCTCCTCTCTTCTCTCTCTCTCTCTCCCCTCTTTCTCTTCTCTTTAGTGCTGTCCGGTGTTCATTTTTTTCTTCTTGGACTTCACATTTTTACGGCTACTTATTCATCATGTTGAGCGACTTGACTATATAATTTAATTTTTGTGTGTAGTAAAAATAAATTTTTGATAGATGCGTTGCGTTCGGGCAGCTGCTTTCAGTTTTTACGACCCGAACGCCAGGTGGAGCCACAAGTAGTTGCTGTTCGAGTCGAGTATAGTCGCTTTATATATATACTCGTACATATCTATATACATATTTACGACATATTTTCATTTTGCGAGCGTTTGGAGTTTGGCGTTTTGCGCTTAAAGATATGCTACAGTTTTTATAGCCAACAGCTGGGTATCGCGGCCAAGAAGCATTGCATACGCTTAGGCGCTCTCATTCTTTCACTCTCCTCTCTTTGACTCAACAAATTAAAGCCAACGGCACAGTTAACACTTGACAAAATTATTAAACTTTATTAACCTTTTACGCTGTCTGCATTGCCAGCATCATAAATTTTCCAACCATTTTACAGTGGTAAAAATCGAAATTTTTTTAAATAAATTCTGAGAAACATTTGAATTAATTTATAAATATGTATTGATTTTTTGTTAATTTGCTTTCATTTTATATTAAATCTGCAACAAAAGAGTTTAAATTACTCAACGATAAATATATTTATTTTTTAATAATCATAAAAAAAACATAATTTTATGCCATTGTGCGTTGCAAGGATAAAGAAGGAAACATACACATATGGGAGACTGTAGGGGCACTAGAGCCAATTGGTATTTGCGACAGTCACTTGTGAATTATGGCCACAGTCGACAACGATAACGACAACGACTTGAAACAGAAGCAGAAGTCGTTCCGGAACCAGAAATATCTACCATTGTGTGACCATGTTCGAGGAGTATTCTATGTTTGTGGAATTCAAAAAAAAATTAAATTCGATAAATTTAAATTACTTTTGTGCAAATTAACAAAAATCAATCATCAAATGGGGTAAATAGAGGAATAAACTTAGGGATAAAATCAGAAATATTTTAAGAGGGAAATTAAAAAATTAAAAAATTAATTAAGGCAAAGTTTGAGATGAATTTTTTGATATATGTATGTAGTGAAAGATTTGAAGATAAATGCCTGAATAGATTTAAGAATAAACTCAAAGATAGATGCAGAAATATTTTAACGTATTTTCAAGAGTAAATTCGAATAAATATTTCGAAATAAATTAACGAAAAGATTCTGAGATAAATTCGGAAGGAGGAAAAAACGTATTAATAAATTTAAGCATAGTTTCATAGATAACTTTAGGGGCACATTCTGGCTTACTTTTAGGTTTAATGCCAGCGATGATAACAGGAATAATGCCAGAAATAGTTTTTGCTAGAAAATACCAGTAAATTTAACGCAAGTTTCACATATTTGTCACTGGCTTTGCACTTAAATGCATACAATTTATGGTCATTCAATACACAGCAGGCATTCTCATTCATTCTCTCTATCTCTCTCTCTCTCTCTCTCTCTCTCTCTCTCTCTCTCTCTCTGTCTCTCCCTCTCTATCTCTCCCTCTCTCTCTTTCTTTCCCTACGCGTCTTCGACTTGTGCGTTCTCATTTCCTTTGTGTCTGTGTCCTCGAGTTCTTGTGCTCGACCCCGTGCTGCACAATTGTAATTTTTGCTCACTTACAACAGTAATTCGTGTTAACTTTTCGTGTAATGTGCAAATTTATGGCACAAATTTCACACAGACAACGACAAACGAAACGAGACAAAATAAAACACACGTGTTTCTGTCTCTATAGATGGGTGTGAGTGTGAGTGTGAGGCAAGACAGTGGCTGTGGCAACCCTGGCAAGGAATGAATTTAAAACTCATTGAAGTGCATGAATCAATTTTTTAATTATTACCTTAAAATAACAGTACTATTTATTAACAAATAACGATTTGGGCACATGAAAACACCCTTCATATATAGAAAATAAGGGGTCATATGATATTCGTAGTAAGATCTAGTATATTCAAGGAAAAAAGTTTGTTGAATTCAAATAAAGTTTTCAAATGTGAACAGTTTTTCGCACTGTGTTGGAAAATAGACATATTGTTGGAAATTGAGTACGAAGATTTGTAGTGAATGCATTTGTCATTTTGTGGTCACTTTGTGGCATCCAAAATGCATTTAGCTCGATTGCAAATCGTTTTTGGCATTTTCAAACGCACACACACTTCCTCTGTATCTCTCTCTCTCTCTCACCCATTCTCCCCCTCTCTATCACACTGTCTGTCCATCTAATTCCACTGCATTGCATGTTCACGCACCATCAAACTGATTGCAATTGGTTAGACGTACATTTTTTGGCAACAGTCTGTGCTTAAAGTCCCCAAATAATGGTTGCGCATAGCGTATGCATACTGTACTAATAACCAACCTATTTTTTTAATGACAACTAGTAGTTCTATTTAGTTGAAATTTAGTTAGTTTTAAAGATAGTTTAGTAATAAAAATAACATTTCTCTACTGATTCTAATTGTGACTCAATTTTTGACCGATTGTTACCATAGAAGCTATATTGATATTCGATTCAAAACGGTTGTTAAATTTATATATTCCTTTATTTAATGGTTTAAATCATAGTAAGCTATAAACCGAAACATTTCTACGTATTTCAGTAAAATGACAGTTCCATATCGACTTTTTAAAGCCTTTAGTTGGTACTAACTTAATAGGATCTGTCACGCCCTCTTCTGACTTCAAAATTAACAATTTTCGGCCGATTCGTCCTATGGAAACTTTAGGCTATAGTTGTCCGATCCAGATCAAACAAGGTGTGGATAGTTGTAATGGTAGCATACACATAATGTATGAATTTGGTCTCTCTAGCTCAATTCGTTTTCAAGTTATGGTGATGTGAAAATAGTTTTTCACAATTCCCTGGGGCGGTAAGGGGCGTGTCAAAGATTTGAAATAAACTTGATCTGCTCGCGAAGCAGACGGACTTTCATTACAAATTTGGTGGCTCTAGCTCTTGTAGTTTAAAAGATCTAGGTTATCATACAGACGGACATTGGTATATCGACTCGGTTGAGGCTGATCAAGAATATATATACTTAATGTGGTCGGAAACGCCTCCTTCTGCCTGTTACGCACATTTCGCCTTAGACAAACCTAATGATCCCTCTACTCTTTTTTGGAGTACAGGGTAGGGTAGGGTAGGGTATGTCTATAATATATGTACAGGTAACCATAACTAATATTTGGAACTAATTAAGCTGGTGACTTTAATACCACAACAAACACACAACTTTTAGCGGTGCCACAGCTGTGACTGTTGTTGCAACTCACAACATCGAAGTGCGAGCACACACTGTATGTGTTTGTATGTGTGTGTTTGTGTGTGCGTGTGTGTGTGTGGCATGGTTTGGTAGCTAAAAAGCAAACTTTTCAATCACCGCCAGAGTCGGCGAGTCAACGTCATTGCCAAGGCATTAAATGAGAAATGTTGCAAAGTAAACACATGCAGCAAAAGGCGGAGGAAAGTCAGAGACGAACTGAGCTCAACCGAACTGAACTGAACCGAACTAAACTGGATGTTGCATGCAGCAAGTAGCATGCCACATGCTGTACCAGCAATGGCAGTCAATCAGCGAGCAGTCAACGCGCGCTGAAATAAAAAAAAAAATAAAAATAAAAAGTAAAGAAAAATATATAAAAATCTACAACGTTTAAAAACAGACGAAGCATGCAGCTAAAATTGTAGTCAGAGTCAGAGTCACAGATGGAGTCGCAACTCGGAGTCTGTGAAGGGCAAAACAGAAAAAAAAAAAGAAAACCAACAGTCATGCGAACCGACAGTAATAGACCCTGTACTCGTTACAAATTCAATTTTTTCAAACAAACAAACAATTTACGACTATTTTGGCTATGGGGTCTATGATATATAGTTGCTCGATCCGAACTAAATTCGATATGGATATATAGAATCTTAATATACACATAATGTGTGAGTTTTGTGAAGAAAGCTCAATGAGCACAACATTTCTTTATGTAAATCAGCTATTTTCAACCGATTTGGCATATGGAAGCTATATGATGTAGTTATCCGATCAAAACCACATTTAAAGAGTATGCTTCTAGTACTACCATACATAAGCCTTGTGAATTAAGTTACCATATCTCCAGTAGTTTTCAAGTTATGATTTAATGAAAATGTTGATTCGATTGTTGATGTTGATCAAGAATATATGTATACTTCAAGGGGTCGCCAGCATTTCACTTCTGACAAACCCACTAGACCAATACACTCTTCTTGTCTACAGGGTCTAAAAAAAAAAGAGGGGGCTTGCAGGAATACACGACTGACGAGCGAAGCAGTTGAAAACTGTGTGACAAATACAAATCACTTTAGATTTATTTGATGAAATTGTTTGATGATGTAGAAAAGGATTAACGCCAATGATATTTGTGTAAGGATATAACAAACTGTAGCAGCAGTTGTGCCAGCTGCAATGCCTTGACAACCCTAGCCAAGCAACAAAATTGATTTCAAATTAAGACGAAGACCGAAGACCGAAGACCGAAGCATGACAGTAATCAATGATGAATGACCCAACAAATTGTAAGTGGAATGTGGATAATACCAACTGACTTATCATTGACTTTATGAAAAGGTCGTACCAAAGTTAACCATAGGGTTGTTGCACGCTCAGCGCAGCATTAAAGCTTTAAATAACCAACAAGTTGGCAATAATTTGGTCTAAAAAGCACCGTTGAAAATTTAAGTTGGTACTAAGCCAATTTTTTTAAAATTTTAGTAGAAGTTTGATACTCGAAACGGTAAATTTTGATGGCAATTTATAAAAGTAGTTGCCCAGAGTCTGAAAAGACTAAGCTTTTTAGAATAACCTAACATTTGGCTTAGATATGATCAGTTAAAGTAATCATAGCAATGAAATTTCGATTTGATATACTAAGAAATTTTCTCGTTCGATTTTCGATCAATATACCTTTTTGAACCTGTGAGAACTGGGACTATCGATTGGCATTATTAAATACTTATGTATCGAATAAAATTTTCAGTTTACACTATGTAAATTCTAAAAACTTTACTGTATATAATAAGTTTTTTGACAGCTGCTGGAAAATTTAGAGCATACAATTTTGTTTGACGTATACAACCGTATCTAAATTGGGTCACATACCGCCACACCCTCATAAAGAAGAAGAAAACTTGACCCGACTCAAGTCCCGGTTTGGAGACATCTCTTGTTTTATGCAACGACTTTTGAATTATGTGAGAAATCGCTGTTGAACGATAAGCAAAAGAACGGGGTGCCAGGTGTGGAGTGGGGGGTGGGGGGGGGATTCCCCTTTCCTTTTATATTTTTATATATAATCGGCGAGGCATAAATCTCAAGACCTGCCCGGCGGCTGCAATTTACGGCACGGTCGTAAATTTTTATAAATGTCCTTGTAAATAAACTCGCAAATATGCTGATTTAGCATATTTGTGATATATGAATGCGCATGGCCTTGTGGGCGTGGCACCACGTCTGTGGTTTATGCGTGTGTGTGTCGGTGTGTGTGTGTCGGTGTGTGTGTGTGGCAGTTTTATTGTGCGCTTTCTGTCCTTGTTCTGTTTCACATATTTTATTTTATTTCCCTTTGATTTTATTGTATATTTTTTTTTGTTTTGTCGGTCGTCCCCCTTTTTTTTATTGTTTAGCCTGCCCTCAAGGGACAAGCGTATTCGAAAAGAACAACAAAACAACAACTACAACAATGCGTGATAAATAAAAAACGTAAATTTTATGTTGCATTAACTTCTGTTGAAACTCTTGTTGTTGTTGTTGTTGTTGTTGCCGCATAAACAAAAGCACATGTGTAATAAAATGTATGCACATAAACAGCTAAAACAACAACAATAGAATAACAAATAAAATAAAATAAAAACAACGACAACGACAACAAGTAGAGCAACAACAACCAGACAACGAGACAATGAAAAGCGAATTAAATATTTCATAAAGCAGCCGTCAAGTATGCAATGGTTTTTATTTTTCATTTGAATACTCCTTTTTGGCAAGAGTAGAAGGGTATACTCGATTGTTATTCAGTGTATGTAACATGTTGAGGGACGCATATCAAAAACCATGTACTGCAGTTTAAATACTTGTTAAAAGTCTTTAAAAAACAGATTCATAATCAAAACTATCACAAATATTAAGCTTTAATTTCTTGATTTTAATTAAAAATTTAACAAATATTTCATCTGTTAATTTTTCTCAGCATATTCATTTATTTTATTATTAAATCGATTATGAAACTATATTCTTTTAAAAACTTAACAAAAAGTTTTTATATTAAATTTTTCAAACTAAATACAAAATTGGAAAAATTAATATTATACTTAAGTAAATTGAACATGATGAACTATATTTAAATAAATTAAAAAAAACCTATATTATAATTTGTTTACTTAATTTTTTCCAATCAAAAATGTTAACAAAAAATTGTTTACAAAATTCTTACAGCCCTTGCTGGAAGCCCATGCTAAAAAAAAAAATACCAACTAATGGGCATTTTAAAGTCGAGTTGAAAATTCAAAGTTGACAGTTTTTTTATGCAGTTCTTCCTTTCAATAATAACATCGTTCTCTTACTCTTGTGGAGACACATACAAAATGCTTTTTAATTCGTGAAGTTTGTGCATAAAATTAAACATTTTATTATTTAAATATTTAAATTTAATGGAATACAAAACAATACAAGCATATAAAGAATTAACCACCTATCCATCGGAATTGCTAAAATATACAATAATTTATATAATAATTATAACATAAAAGATTTTTTCAAATTATAGTTTAGTACAAAATAGCTCAACTAAATTTTAGAAGTAATGAATATTCAATTTTAGAATTTACTATGAATTTTAATATATGTATATATGTATGTGCATAATTATATTACAAAGCCATTAAATGTAAATAATTCAATTTGTTGTAAGTTAATTAATTTTAAAATATTTTGTAACATCTGTGAATATTTATATAGCTCGAAATACATTTTCTAGCAATTCCGCAAAATAATTATATTAAAAATAAAATTTAATTTACGTTTAACTAACTAAATTTTTATTTACCTCCATTCAGTGAATTATTCCATCCCATACCTAACTGCAAATTCACCTCAAATTCACAACAATTTAAACACTAAACGTTACAGAACAGTTTGAGCCAATGTCTGAAGCAACATAGCGTTTTTTAGCCATGTTTATTTTTGATTTAATATTCCATTATCTGGCAGGAATTGCATTATGGGGGCACAAACAACTTTTACAACTTCGTCTGTTCATAAAGCTCAACCAACTGGTTTTTCACATGCACAGTATTTGTGTGTGTGTGTGTGTGTGTGTGTGTGAGCCATATATGTGTGAGCTGTGTGCACTTGACAGTTTCAATTTGCTCGCCATCAAGCGCCATCTACAGTTTGCAACATTAATACGAATTTTTTAATAAAAAAAACTAATTTGACACCCAAAAAATGGTTGAAAAAGCTACAAAATGCTGAAAATTTTTAAACATTACTCTTAAAAACACACAAATTTGTATAAATAAATGAAAAGTATCGTTTTGAATATTATAAAAAAAAATTTTGAAAATCAATTAATTGTTCTAAAAATAAATTTTAAAATAAGCTGAAAAATTCAAAAATATTTTTTAAACTTTTAACTTGAACTGTGTTGTAGAAATTACAGCAAATCTTAATTTTTCTTACCTTGTCCCTTTTACTTACACTTTACTTACTTAACTTCCACTCATTTGTAAGTTTTCCGCGGAAAAGTTGACACTTCTGACCGTGCTCAGAGTTCAAGTGTTGTTCTTTAGTTTTGCATATACTTACACATATTTGTTAGTTTAATTAAAGTTGAACTTTAAGAAGAATGTTTGCTTGTTTGGCTTAAAGTGCACTGCATCATTTGTGGCATGCACAATTGAGCTTGCAACAAAAGTCGAAAAATTGCCGCAGGACACAAGCAGGAGCAGCAGCAGCGAATAAGCCAATACAACGAATGAACAAACAAATAAACAGTTGCATGGCTTTGTTGGTCATTGTTTTTGTTATTGTGGCCAATGCTATAACCTGTACCGAAGGTATTATGAATTTATTAAAAGAAGGCAAACGTGTTTCATTAATAAAGTTCTTTTATCTTTAAACAGAACCAATTTAAGAAATTAATCTGCATGCCACTCCCACTTTCCAAACAAACCACAGAACATCATGTTTTAAAAAAATAATAAATATTTTGTATACAACTTCAACTTTTAGTATAGCTAAGATATCTCAACAAACAGAATACTTTTCAGTACTATAACACAAAATACCCCATACTTTGTTTGTGTACAGGACTAAAAATTAGTAAAATTTATTGAGAAATATTCAAACCGTACTGTTGATACTTTAGTCTTCAATTTGTTCATGGCAATAAATTTTAAATACGTAAATCGAGCGGGAACCGTAACAGGCACAGAGTATTTTACAGCTTAGAGAACTCAACTCAAACCTATACTCATATGGTAGATTGCCATCGTTCAGTGCTGCCATTTTAGCAATTTATGCAATTCTATGATTTGCTATTAACTATTTAACAGTTTTTTTAAAAAAAAAACTTTTAACTAGCGAAACTTCGGTTAAATTTAAAAGGTTTTTAAAACAATCATTAACTTAAATTTTAAAGTTTTATAAATTTCGTTTCTTTCAAAACTTTATAGTAACTACAGTTTTGTCACTTTAGCTATTTTTAGCTATTTAAATTACTTTTTTAACCCCTGGCAACACTGCAGTGCACTCTGCATTTACATGTGCGCCTAAAAGTAGGCAGCATTTGTTTGCCACACGCGTCGCTTTTGTATCTTGCAGCACAGCAGCCAAATACATATGTATATCTGTGTATGCAAGTGGGTGTATGTGCGTATATACATATAAATAAACAAACAAATGACGCATGCGAGCGATGAACAAAAATGGTATTTTCTGCGTATTTCACTGGGCGTATGCGTAATTTTTGTTGCTTTGGCCCAGCTACGCCTGTCTGTGTCTTTGGTTGGCTGTGCCAAAAATAAAAAGAACTTTTACAGCCACAACACGTGGCAAACTTATACTAGGAACCCCCAACTACCACCTACTGTCGCCCCCACGTTGGTATACCTGCCCCTGAGGCATGTGGAAACTTCATAGTACTGTGTCTGTGTGTGTGTGTGCGTATGTGTGTAAAGCATTACCTAAGGCCATTTATTGTTGTAGTTAATGTTGTTGTTGGTTGTTTTTGTTGTTATTGCTGCTGCTGCCTACGCAACTAAAACTGCATTTGGTGCATAAATGTTGCAATATCTGTTGTTGTTGTTGATGTTGTTGCCGTTGCCAGTCACGCTTATTGCAGGCTAAAGCGCAAGACGTGCGAACTCCCAAAAAGCAGACAACACAAATTCCCATTAGCGCTTTGCCATTTGACTGTCCCACCTTAGCCCCAACCACCTGCCACCTACCACCTTCAACCCGCCCTTTCTCATCGTTCCCCTTCTTCACAATTGCCACACAAACATTGAAGCTTGCAACTAAAGCCCATTGTACTATGGGCAAAATAGGTTTATTCTTGTTTGATATTTCAAAAATATTTCAAAAAACGGAAGAAAAAAAATTCTAAATTCTAAAATCTAAATTAAAAATATTACACTTTAAACTGAGCTAAACTTAACAAAGTTTAACAAAAAGTTTCTTTCAGTTTAAGTGGCATACAAGCAAATTTCCTGTCTCTAGCTTAAAAATTGAAGCTTATGTTATCATAAAAAATAGTGTTTTTGTTCCACAGTGCAGCCGTCTGTCTGCCTGTCTCTCCGCTTCTGTGGGATAAAGTTAAGGCGAACGAACATATGGCCGAATTCGACTTTGACTATTCATATTTTCACAACTATCTCAATGTATTTGTGCTAGCATATACATATAGAAGTACATCTGTGGTTGTGTGCGTGTGTGTGTGTGTGTGTGTGTGTATGTCGACCGTAAGTCGGTCTCTGTACGTGTTTGCATAACAAAACTAACATTTAACAATAACATTTCCTACGCAACGATGTCGAGACCAAAGCTGAAAGGATAAACATTTTGCTCTCATCGCTAGTTATACCCTGTATTCATATCATAACAAGTTGCATGGCTTAGTTTAACAATTGATTTCTTTTTTTTTTTAATTTCTAAGCAACTTTTTGAAGAGAATAAAATATTAATTATTTTGAAAACTTAAAAAAATATATTTATTCTGTCAACTGATTAATCCAAGAAAATATATAAGAAAACTTTAAAATTTGTTGAAAATTTCTAAAAAAAAAAAAAAAAGTATTTAAAAACATATTTTAAAAAATTTTACAAAATTAAAAAAAAAATAAAAAAAAAAAAAAAAATTGGTATGAACTGAGGCTAAGAAATTACTCTTTAGCACAACAAAACACCGCTAACTTTAAAAACCAAATCGTACAGGGTATTTATACGTTAGTGGGCATGAACAACATTTAGAATTCATGTTTTTTTACGCTTTGTATGCGCTTTGATCATCATATTTCTTTCCACGCTTTTGCATTCTGTTTGGTACACAAATACTTTTCAACCGTGACTATTTTACCCGCTCACTCCCTCTCTCTCTCTCTCCCTCTTTCTCTCTCACTCTCTCTTTTGCACAGTTTTTAGCTGTTCGTTTTTGAAAGTAACCCACAGTGCTGTCAGTCAGCCAGTCAGGCATTTTCTTTAGAGTTTTGCGCTACTTGAAATGCATTTTCTATTTCATATTTCAATGCCTGCGGCTGTGGCAGCCTGTGAATAAAGTTTACTGCAACATTTTGATGCGTTTTGATATTCGTCTATGCAACTGTGCAACTACATCTGTCTCATTCGTCTCCCTCTCTCTCTCTTCTTTTATCCCTCCAACTGTCTGCCTTTGGGGGCGTATGCTTAATATGATTTTTATTGGCTTAGAAATAGTCGAATCGTTATTTGGCATGCCGCAATGACTTTGAGGCAAGTGCGTGGGGCAAGCAGCAGCAGCAGAAACAGCAGCATTCGAAAGCCGAGGATTGACAGCTCTTTCTGAATTGCTGTAAAAGTTGATGCCAATTTAGTGGCGAGATTCCTTCAAATTATCCAGGAAATCATCGAGTCTTAGCCGTGGATTTTCCCATTCAACATTCAGCATCCTCTGCGGCACTTGCAACTTGAGCAAAACTGTTGAAAATAAAGATAATATAAATAACGTTTGGAGATTACAGATTTATAGCGTTATTCAACTTATTACAGTTCAAAAGCCGCAAAAAGTACTTTGTTAATGGAATTATTACAAATGTGATAAAACAATTAAAAAATAATCGCTTTTATTTCAAAGCAGAACGTAAAATATAAAAGTTTTTCAAAACACTTTGGCGCTAAGCATAAATGTTTGATTAAATTACGAAAAACAATTGATCACTTCATTTTAAAATACTTGTGTTTGACAAGTATTCAATGAAATGTGGAAAATCTTCCTTTTTAAACATTTGATGATTGCTTTAGCTGATCAAATGCATCGTCCACGCTTCGAGGCTTTACATATCGCACCCGTCGACTTTTTGGAATTTTTGTGGACCTTTAAAAAGGAAAAAAGAACATTGTAGATAATTTCGATTACAATTTGTTACCAACTGGTTACTAACTTCTTTTGTGGTGGCTCCCAATCAGATTGTGCTGCATTGTCATCAGTATCAGTATTGAAATCAGACCAATCTTTTTCATAAGCAGGTCGTTTTATTTGAGTACGACGTCGAATGAATCGAGATGATCCTGTCGTTGCCAATTTGGAAATACTATTATTAAATTTATCAGCAGCATCAACAGAAGCCACTGACTCTGGTCGAGTTAGAGTTTCAGCTTCATTTTGAATTGGTAATTCGATTAATGGAGTTGTTGGCTGATTGTACTCGGCTTTCTTTAGAGGAGTGGCACGACCCACAGGCTGACTGAACACGTTACCAATTTGTGTTATCTTGTACTTAAGCTCTGCTATGGTTGACTATTTAATAATTAAATAAATTGATTTAAAAATCTGAATTTTTATGTGCCTATTTTTTAATAATTACATTCTTCTGGCGCTCCAAATTGGCGTAATCCTGTTTAGAGCCAGCAATGTCGAGCTCCTTCCGTTGCAACATTTCTTGCAGCTCCACCAATTTGTGCTGTAAAACAAATGGAATTATTACTTATAATCTTTATTGTTATTGTTTTATTTACCTCTTGAAGTTCCATGTAAGTCTCCAACTGTTGTGACAACTCAGTTTTTTCAGCTGTTAGCTTATTGGTTATATTAACGTGATTCTGCTGCATTTCACTCAACTGTTTATTCTTCTCAATCATTTGAGTTTCGTACTCTTCTCGAGTTTTGGCCTCTTGTTCGGCATTATTTAATTTCAACTGCTCGTTGGCTTTTTTTAGCTCTTCGATTTCAGCTTTATTTTCATTCTCACGTTTATTCAATTCAGTTATGATTGTATGCAATCTGTCCATTGTTTCCTGCTTGTTCTTCATTTTAATCTTTGACTGTTCCGTTGCTGCTATTGCCTCCTTTGACAATTTTTCATTTTGTTTCTGTAGCTCCAAAGAATTCTTCTCACTTTCCTCCAACTTTTTGGCAATCAACTGCATTTCTGCCTCTCGCTGACCAATTTCCTCGACCTGCTGGCCACAAGCTGCTGTCTGCTGCTGCAGTTCAGCTCGTAGTTGGGATAGTTCCTTTTGAATTAAAAGCAATATGGTCACTTATTGTACAAAAACTTATTGTAATTCGATATGCTATATTATTGCAACATCATCCCTACATCAGAGATCTTTTGTGATATATACAATATTTTAAACCAGTTGGTTGGCTTTTTTAGGGTTTTTGGAACTTTATTGTACTTTTGTAATAATTTTAGTTGAACTGGATTATAATATTTAATGCTTTGAGACCCCGTACTCTAAAAAAGAGTAGAGGGGTCTGGCCGACCACACAAAGTATATATATTCTTGATCAGCATCAACAGTCGAGACGATATAGCGATGTCCGTCTGTCTGTATGAACATCTGCATATTTTAGACCACTAGAGCTACAGCCATCAAATTTGAAATGAAAGTACGTCTATACAGATCAAGTTTATTTCAAATTGTTGCCACGCCCCCTATAAACTATTTTCATATCACCATAACTTAAAAACGAATAGAGCTAGACAGACAAAATTCACGCATTATCTGTACCATTATAACTATCCTCACCAAGTTTAAAACGGATCGGACAACTATAGCCTATAGCTCCCATTTGACAAATCGGTCGAAGATAGGGAATTTGTATGGAAAAGAGCGCACTAGAATGAGTACGGGGTTTTTTAAAAGTCGGGTCGCTCGACTGTAGCCTTTCTTACTTGTTATAGATGAATTTAGTATTCAAATGACTAACTTTCTTTTGTTTTCGTCTAAACGCTAATTATTTAAAGTTTATATATTTGAATTAAACAATAATTCATTAATTACGCACCTCTTTTAGCTCAGCGAGTTCCTTGGATTTCTGTGCAAGCAGCAGCTTTTCATCCTCCAAAGTTATTTCCATCTCACTCTTAAGCTTCTCATGTTCGGTCTGCTTCAGTTGCATATCAAGAATATGATTTTCCTTATCCTGTAGCAAAGTTTCCAATTGAGCTATAATTTCCATACGTTGTGAATTCTCCTGAATGGCTTGATCAAAAGCAGAAATCTTCTGCTGCAACTCAGCTTGCAAATCAGAGAATTCTTTCTAAAATTATAGAATAATGTAGTACTAACAAAACTATGATTTGGACGCACCTCTTTGAACTGCTCAAATTTCTGTGCAATTTCCAGTTTTTCCATCTCAAAAGCTGTTTTTAGCTCACTATTGTGCTGTTGCAGCTGTGTCTTTTGTTGCTGCAATTCAGCTAACTGTTTTTCTTGTAGACGTAGCGAAGATTCCATCAGTTTAATCGTTTGATCATGCTTCAAATTCTCTTCAATATGCTGCTGATCAATAAGAATCTTCTCTTCTTCCATTTTAGTTTGGAGCTGCAAAAGTTCGTCCTAAAAGTAACAAGAAAATATAGTTTTTTTAAGCATTTAATTGTTATGCTAGGCTCACCTCTTTATGCTGCAAAAGAGCTACAAATTTCTGTTCAATTTGCAGCTTTTCACGCTCAACCACCGCGTCCATTTCAGTTGTTTTCTCTTGAAGTTCTGTAAATTTAACTTGTAGTTCAAAGAGCTCGGTTTCCTTCATACCCATTAAAGTTCCCAATTCAGCCAACTTTTGCTGGTATTCCTTATCTTTCTCCATCAACTATATTATTCAATTAATATAGTTAAATTATTCACTTTTTGTTAAAAAATTAATATGAATTTACCTGACTTTGCAGCTCATATTTTTGATCATTGTTGGCTAGTAAAATGCTTTGCAGATTACTTATTTTGGCTTTTAGATTGGCCAGCTTCTCGTCATACCCTGTCTCCAGTGAGGTATATAGGTCCTTTGCAGCACTACATTTTCGCTTTAGCGATTCATTTTCTTTATTAAGCATTTTGCTTTTGCTTTCCAACTCTTCTTTCTTTTTCTCCAGATCCGAAATTCTAAGCAAACTCACATTAAATCACTATAAATAGTTTTGATTTATAAAATGTAACTTACTGTTGTTTTAAATTTACATTTTCCTGATTCAATTCTGCATATGCAATATTAGTTTGATTCATTTTCTCAACAATTTCCGCTGTTTTTTTCTTAGTCGCCTCAAGAGATGATTTGTGATATTTCATAAAACACTTTAGCGTATTTTCAGGGCTGGTTGGATCGTAGTTGATATTCTTCTCCTGTCTGACGTCGTCGAATGCCTGAGCCACTTCGCCGGCGCTTTTTTGTTTACGCGACGGCTTCGGGGCTTCATCGCTGCGCGAATATGGTTGGTTTAACGTAGGCGAAGTTAATCCGCGATCTGATTTTACTTTCGGCATGTTTATTGTACCGCTGTTTACAGTGCGTCGAAAATATAAAACAGCCAATAAAGTTAACTATTTATTTGCATATGAATAACACATATAAACTTACATTTATTGCCAATTGTCCACGTTTAAAAAACTTATTTAAAAGATTACGCTGAGGAAAAAAAGACAACGGTAAAAAATTGTATTGTCAGGGTTGTATGAAAACAAAAATCGATAGCTCGATAATTTTAAGAATTATTTTCACCTTTAAACATTAATTTTGTCTAAACTGGAAATGGAAATTATTATTAACAAATAGCTAGTAAGGGTTACAATTTTTGCAGATTGCACTTTGTTTCAAAAAAAAAAAAGAAATTGTTAAGTGTAAATCTAACCAACAAGAGATGGCGCGACAGCTGTTATCACTTTATAAATAAACGTCGCTAGAGAGCGCTAAAACCATTCGATAACGATAACAGTTTCATACGAAATAATTGAGTTGCAAATACTGAAAATTGGTCGTCGTTTATTTTTATTCAAAAACATTTGATTATGTTCGTTTGATATTATATCAGCTTGAGTTATTATGGATCATTTGTCAGCCCTTTGAAGTCTTCGCTTTCATGGGGTTACAATGTAAAATGTATAGCCGACCTTTTATTACCAATTCAAACAGTTTTTTTCTTGCATACATCAACCGCTCTCATTCCACTTGTAACCAACTTAACTTATAAATGTTTCATTAAAATTGCCAAATATTTTATGTGCAACTCAAACAACGGAAAAGAAAAAGTGACCAACCAATAAAGCAGACATTGTATGGCATGAAGGGGGAAGGGGCAGGCGCTGAGGCTACTCAAAAGTCAGCAGCTGGCAAATTATGGCCAAGTAAGTTCGTGAAGGGAATGGGCCAGATGGAGGTCAGTAGCATCATAAAAAGCATATTGTTTTGGGACCCAAAACTGAAGGCGATCCTATGGGCACGCCCATTGCCTTCAAAGACTGGCGCTACTGCCGTTGTGTTGCTACTGTTGCTTGTCAATAATGTCAACAATGTTGTTTGTTGGTCCATAAATTACAATCGCTTTCTCTTCTATCTCTCTCTCTCTCTCTCCTTTGCCTTTCTCTCGCCTCCATTCTTTGTTGCGCCCTCTATGCTTGGGCAGTGGGGCCAACGGTTTATGAGTGCAGCTGGTGCCGCCGCTGAAGCACAAGTAGCAACATCAATTGGAAATTTAACTGCAACAAACCGAAGCAGTTATACGCTATAAGTTATAAGATATACCTTATTATTAGGTAAATCAATATATATTTAATTTTTGCATAAGCTTTACAAAGTGAGTTCTGTTTCGTGGAAAACAAAATAAAAACAATAAGTTGGTAACCCTACTCCAAAATCCTGTAACAGCGCTGCCATACTAATTAATACTTAAAATATATTTAATAGTGTGGCAACGTTGTAACATTTCAACTTTAAATATTGTTTGCAAATTAATTGATTCAACTTAACTAACCGCAAATAACTATTTAATTCTATATACCCAGTAAAATATTCATTGCTAAAAAGCGTATTTTTACCAACGACATACAAATAGTGGACAGTTCTTCACATTTTACGGCAACTGTTTTCACGAGATGCATATGTGTGTATGTGCATGCATGTCTGTGTCTGTGCATGCGCATTTTACCCTTCAGTTCTCGGCAGGCTTTTCGCAAAAATGAAATCAGTCATGATTCGAAAATTTCAGTCATGAAACTATGCCCAAAATGGGCATTTGAGCCACGAAGCTGCAAAGCTGTCCGAGGGACTCAACGATCGGTGAGCCGTTCGCTTCTACTCCTTATCTAATTGTAGACCTTAACATAGAAGTAAATTATGACATGTTTTCATGGCTGAAACCATATGAAGCCCAGCCATGAACTTAGGCATGTTTCATAGAGGGAAATGTGTGAAGATATATTTACTATCAATTTTATCTAATTTATCTAATATCTAATTTTATTTACATTACAATTTTATACATAATTCTCTCCAATGAAAGTTTTATTCGATTTGTCAAACGATGAGCCGATTGCTTTGCTCACAAGTGAGACGTCCGCTTCCCGTTCATGACTGAATTCACTTATCGGTGAATCCAGATATGAAATGGAAGCAGTTCATACAAAGAGAACTGAAGGGATGTTGTGTGCATGTATTATTGCTGTTCATATTTTTCAAGTAAGTTTACCATAATATATTTGTTAGTTTTATGATTTGAATTTTCCATTGTAAACAAATTTATGAAATGAATACTATTCCATTGTAAACAATTTATGAAATGAATACTTTTATGCATCTATTTATTTCACTTCAAAAAGAAAGCAATTTTAATTTAATTTGAATGTTTGAATACCTTTATTTCTCTTAACTTAATTAAATTTCATGAATATTTCATGTGAATTAAAAAATTTTTGGTTAAATTTTGTAAATTTCTTGCTAAAATATTTCAAATATTTTCATATTTTGCGTAACTTTGTCAACTCTGACAATTTTATGATGCTCGACTGACATTAAATGTTTATGATGCGTCTAATTAGAAGAGACTCAAACTCAAACTCATAAAATAATATGCGAAAGAAAAAGTCAAGAAAATGGTCGCGCGGCATATTGAATTAAATATTCAATCATAAGAACAAAAGGCAAAAACTTACCACGCAGCTGCAAATTGTTTGCCTCCCACAACATATTCTTCGATTAAACACGTCGCCCCCTACACCCCACCCACCTGGCCTCATCCCCACCTCCAGCCTCAACCCCCACCCACTCTTCATTCAGGCAGTTGCTTCAAGTGACATTTTACGACTGTTCGTTCTGGCAGCGACGTCGCGTCGCGTCGCCTCCCGTCGCGGCATCGTCAGCTGAACTTGATAGACAATTTTGAGTGCGTCATAAACATTTACCGTTCAACGTGAGCCCTCACACTCCAGCATCTCAATATGTATGTGTAAGTGTGTGTGTTTGTGCTTACATATATTTGTGTCCTTGGGAAGTCAGTAAGCGTTTGACGTTTGCCTCTCGCAGATGTGTGCCTAAATTAACTAACACATCTATCGATAAGAGACATACCGTTATATGTATGCGTGCATTTGTATGTGTGTCTGTGTGTGTGCATGTGTAAATTGATAAAGAAGTTTATCAAGTTTTGTTCAAGCAAGTGATATTCATGAAATTGATTCCAAATAGAAATTCAAAGATGTTTTTATGCATCTAGGTGACATCATCATAAATTAAATCAATTAAATTAATTATAGTATACGATGTATGGATTTTTGTCCCTCACATTTTTATAATTTCCGTGTTGTAATAAAAAAAGGATTTCAACATAAAAACAAGAAAGCTTGCTACAGTCACCTCGACTTTAAGATACCCGTTACTCAGGTTTAATATGTTATTAAAATTGGGGTATAATAATAATATTAGTCCCATCTTTAGTTAAGAAAGCTTGATCTATGTAAATGCTTTTCGTACTATTTCATATAAAGAGCATATTTTTAACCGATTGTTCCCATGACAGCTAAACGATATGGCTATCCGATTTGGATGAACCTTATTGAGTTTCCTCATGTTGCTGGCCAATGATTTCTGTGTGAGTTTCATTAAGATTGCTTGGTAAATACAGAAATATTTCATACTATTTCATATTTAGGCTTAGTTTTTGACCGATTCTCGCGAAAAAATGTTAAAGCTATAATTGTCCGAACTGGATCAAAATTGGGCAGTACATGAACTCTTTGGACAAGTACTCCCTGTGTAAATTTAGCTCAGATATCATAACTTACAAACTAGTTTTCTAAATTAAAATATGCTAATTTTAACAGTTTTTATATTTGCACTAACATAAAACGCCCTAAAGTGGGCGTGAAGGAAAACAGAAACAAACTTGTACTGCTTATGCATTTCATATTTCATTTGCGACTTCCCGGACCATTCTTGCTCTTATAGTCTCTGAGATCCTTTAGTTCTTACAGACGAACAGACGTAAGGACATGTCTATATCGACTAGGGTATTGATGCTGATCAGGAATATACATAGTTTTGTGGTTTATGGTCAGCCACGCCTCCTTCTACCTGTTACATACATTTCAATTACAATATACCCTTTTACTCTACAAGTAAAGGGTATAGATATACAAATGACCTGAAATAATCTGATAAATAGATAACGATTCAATTATAACTGTTTGAAAACTGGTTTAACCAGGCATAAAATATTTATCAGCCATTTATTAAGTTTAGTTTGAAGTAAGTTTTATTTCTTTGGCTTAATAAAAACCTTTTAAAGTGCTTATACATTAAATTATTAATGTATATTTTATTTCTTATTCAATTCGATTTCTCGTCCGCCTGCTGAATGCATTTCTCTATTTAAACCGATTCGAAATGTGCAAATCCTTTAAGCTGATTTGGCTCTAATGAAAGACTACGCGTTTACAATTATGTTCGAATTGATTGCATTTTGGTTTTGGCAATGCAATTTGATAGTGTAAATCGCACTTCGTGCATTTAGTGAAACGGAAATCTTGGCCACCCACATACACACACATACACACACATACACACACACACACACACACACTTATACACACAGATACATTCTGAAATCTCGATATCCTTCTGCAGAGGATGTAGGAAAACCTTATGCATGGCTTGTAATTATTATTTTATGGCATACAATTAGGCGCAAGGCGGAAATGCTTTGTTAGTTTCTTGGCCACGTAGCCAAAGCCAGTTACGTGTGTATGCGTGCATACGTGAGGCTTGGTTTTCGATAGGAGTTCTCTCTGCTTCTGCCACTCCACTCCACTCCACTTCCAGTCAAGATGCCTTCAGTGAGTGGCTTTGTGAGCTTTGCTCCTGCTGTTGCAGTTGTTATTAGTTATGTCAGAGGCAATTAGCCGAAATAATTTGTAATCTTATTAGGCACACACATACACACTCACAAAAGGACATGAGCGGGGGAGAGAGCAGGGGGGGGGGGGAAGATACGGTGAGCACAAGTGTAAATGTCCATCAAATGTTTGTGGCAGCCATTTGCACTTCACTCTGCACCTTATGTCCTGCAGCCTTAAAGTATGCAATAGTATATACTTGTGCATGTGTGTGTGCCTGTGTGTGGGTGCGATAATTACATGCATGAAAATTACAATTTAATTTTGAAAGCTTTTATGTTGGTGTGTATCTGTGTGTGTGTGTGTGTGTGTGTGTGTGTTGGTCTCGCCATCTTGCATTCACTTGAGCAAAAGATGCTGTTGCATAACTTCAGGCGCATAATTCCCCATTCTCCAACACCCCCACATTGCCAACAACCACAAAACCAGAAATGACCTCTTGCCTCTGGCATTATAAACAGTTATGTGTATATTTGATAGCTTAACATTGTTAATTTCAAATCAATCAACAAATAACACACTCTGGAATTTTGCTTAAGTAAATATTTATGCTATTTACAATTGACATGCATTAACATGCACACACACACACACACACACACACACACACACACACACACACACACCCAAAGGCTTTTACATTTAGTTAATCGAATGCATATTTTGCCTTTACACAACACTTCATTTAATTCGATTTATAGCCCATTCTTAATAAATTGTTGACTGTCACTTTGATGATATTAAACATTTCATACATTGAATGTAGTCACTCTCAGGGAAATGTCAATTTTGGAACATGTCAAGGAAAATAGCAATGCTTCGACATGGAAAACTCTTCCAATATTTATTTAATAAAACTCTTTTTAAAACACTTCTTCGTTTACTTATTTTAAACGAAATAAAGTATAATCTTATCCGATCCGGGCTTTAAGTTCCTTAGGAAGTCAACACTTTGCCTGAGTTGGAATGAGGAATTTTTATTCAAATGCTATAAATTCTAATTGAACTTTGATAAGTTGAATGCTATTGAAACCTATAGTGATTTGATTCCCTCGATTTCTCTGCCAAGTTGTGATAGAAGAACGAAAATACTAAACGATTTTTATGGATTTAAGTATTTTATTTGAAAATTAAAAAAATTTGGAATACTTTTAAGCCTGTAAGATATAGCTTAAATACAAACTCCTGATAAGATACTACAAATCCGTGAGTAAAAATGTATGTTTGTGTACTTGAGTGTACGGTAAAAAGGGTTCTACAGCTCGAGAGCTCTACTTATTAGCAGATGTATCTCCTCCCAGCTGAGTGTGGGTATGTATGTGTGTCTGTGTGTGTTTACATCTATTTGGGTAGCGTGCTGAAAAGCAAATTCGTGTTTGCCGCTACTGACTGAGAACGTCATGCTCTCCATGCCGAATCAACTGAGCCCCTGAGCAGGCAATCATTTGGTCCATAAAGCACACGATGCGCCCAAATGCCAAACGGATTTCGTGTTACAACACGTGAGCCACTACACTAAAAAGGGGAAGTACCGAATGGGAGTAAAGTAGGGTGTTTGGGTGTTCTGGGTTGGGTGTTGGGTCTTGGGTAGGGACCTATATAAAAGTTAAACGGCAGTAAAGGAAGCGTTGACGTCGCGACAGGAAATCAGTTGAGGCACAAAACACGAAAGCTGAAGCTTCATTTCACTTTACTCTACTTGACTTCCCTACCCACCTCGCCTCAACTCCTCCATTACTGCAAGCAGGCACACGTAAGAGGGCTAAAGTGAAGTACCCGACTAGCAAATACCCGTTACTTTATAGAAGTAGACATTGAGCTAAGATTTACTTTGTGCTAGCCATAAATTTTTTTTTGTTTTAAAACTTTTTTTTAATAAAATTTGCTTTTGTTTCAAGCTTCTCATACCCTATTGCAGTACAAATGCCGGGTATAACGACATGACTTGGGTAAAATGCTTATGTGTGGGTATTAGTACGAATTTCAACCTTTTGACATGCACACACTCACACACACACACACACACACACTCACACAGACAAGAGCTGTGAGCAGTGAAAGCGGGACAGAAAATAGTGTCAGAGAATCACAAATACTGAATGAAAGTGTCATAAAGTAAATGAAAACTATCGCCGGTCATAAAGCTGATAAGAGCGGGTCGCAATACCCAATACCCAATGCTAATACCAATACCAATCCCAATCCGTAGCCCAATCCGTATTCCAATCTCAATCCCTATAAGTAATCCCCGTTCGCTTGGGCCGCCTATCGTTGCACGTCAAAATGTCCTTCAATGAATGTCACAAGAAAAGGGCATGTTCTCCTGGTGGGCGTACACTGACATGTGGGTGTGGCATCTGTCAAAGTTTTGTTTTCAAGCAACAGCATTCACTTAACCTACAAAAATGGGATTTTAAATGCTTTTTGCACAGACTGTACTCGAAGTTGTGTCATAACCTTTTTGGCGCCTGCTGCACCAAACGGGTAACGGGTAGCGGGTAACGGGCAACGGGTAACCGTTTCAGTTAAGCATTGCCGTGCAGCATGCAAAACGTAATTACTTTATATTGCATTTCGCTCTGTCTGCCCAATTAAACTTCAATTGCCAGGTGTTGTTTTAACACCCGTTTACAGTTATTATGCACCAGGGTATATCACCTGGTTGCCAACATTTCGATACTCCCCATCGAATCCTAAACGATTCAGTTATTTTATTTGAACAGCATTTTAAGCTTTATTTATGACTTCAACTTTTGTTAACGAAATTTTTTGTTATCAAAAACTTTAAATAAATTATTTAAGCTATTAAAATTTAAACTTGGAATGGATATAAAATTCTTATAGTATTTTTTGTTTGAGTTGTAAGTTTTTTAGTATTTTAATACTTCAAAAGTTTTGGTACTCACAAAACAGTTTCCTCATTTTTTTTATTAATAAAAAAAAAATATTTTAAAAAATTTTAAAAATTATTAATTTATTTTAAATATTTATTTTTAAAATGTGTTTTTTTTGCCATTTTCGATATTTAGCATATTTTTGAGTTTTTCAAAATTTATCGAATACATTACACTGAAAAAAATGCGGCATAACGTAAAAAATGCATTTTTTAAACTGAATTTTTAACTATTTCGAGCGCTATAAAAATTATTTTAATATATTAGAATAATTTTATAATTTAAGTGTTAATTGATTTATTTATTTATTGTTTATTTTTAAATTTAAGAATTATATATTCGCAAATATAAACTAGGAAATCAAACTAAAATTGATTTTAAAATTAATTAGAAACAGTTAAAATTAAAAATATTTTTGAGATTTAGTTCAAGTTTTTAATTTATAACAATTTAACATTTTTTTGAGCAGTGTACTCTTGTTCAACTGCGTTACGGCTTAAACTTAACATTTTTGTATTTTTCAATCACTTTTTAAATTAAAAACAATTTTTAAAATTTTTCTGTTTTTTACCTTGAAAAAAAAAAAACCTTTTTAGTGGGATTCTTAAAATTTATAGGGTATCTGCTCGTTAAGCATTCAATGAGAATACAAATAAAACCGGTTGCGGTGCTTGGGGCTGCAGTTTTTTAATTAAACTTCTCTTTTGCCATTGCATACGGCAAATTGGAAGAATCGAGTTGTGAATTTTGTGCAGGTCTATGGAATGGGCATCAAATTGATGCCTTTAATCAGGCAGCCACTTTAATGACACTTAATGGGTATAGGGGTGAAAGGAGCGAAACAGGGGTATAGGGGAGTGGGGTTAAATCCTTAACCCTATAAATTAATCGAAGTTGGTCAGCGCCAAAATTGGGAATCGTTTGGTAAAACTTTGGAAAAATGCCACAAGTCAATTTAAAGGAAAGTTCTCGCTGTCGCATCCGCATCCATTACCAGTTAACCCTTTTTGTCACCCATGGTAGGGGTTTAGGGATGGGGGCTGGGGGAGAAATATTGTTGTTGTTCTCTTTGGCGTGCTTCAATTGCCATGAAATTTATGTGTTGGAGCTCAGCGTGAACTTGAAGCGCATAAATCCACATGAAACGGATATTAACAAGTAAGAAAGGCTACAGTGGAGCGAGCCGACTGTAAAAGACCCCGTACTCATTCTAGTGCGCGTTTTACCATACAAATAAGTAGTTTTCGAACGATTTGTCCTATGGGAGCTATAGGCTATAGTTGTCCGATCCGGACCAAACTTGGTGAGGACAGTTATAATGGTACCATACACATAATGTGTTAGTTTGGTTGCAATCGCTCAACTAAAACTTCATGTCTCCATACAAATCACGAATTTTCGGCCGATTTGTCCTATGGGAGCTATTGGCTATAGTTGTCCGATCTGAATCAAACTTGGTAAGGATAGTTATAATGGTACCATACACATAATGTGTGAATTTGGTCTCCCTAGCTCTAGTCGTTTTCAAGTTATGGTGATGTGAAAATAGTTTTTTACAATTTGCGGGGGCGGTAAGGGGCGTGGCAAAGATTTCAAATAAACTTGATCTGCTCGCGAAGCAGACGGACTTTCATTCCAAATTTGGCGGCTCTAGCTCTTGTAGTTTAAAAGATCTAGGTGATCATACAGACGGACGGACAGACGGACAGACAGACACACGGACAGCCGGACATCGCTATATCGTCTCGGCTGTTGATGCTGATCAAGAATATATATACTTTATGGGGTCGGAAAAGGCTCCTTCTGCCTGTTACGCACATTTCGCTTCAGACAAACTTAATAGACCCCTATACTCTTTTTTAGAGTACGGGGTCTAAAAAGCATCCAGAAACGAGCCAAAAAAAAAAGCTCTCAAACTACCCTTTCCCACATCCCCCCAATTGGCCACTCCCCCCACTAGCGAGGCGTATATATATTATATAGCTGATTGACTTCGATCGCTTTGGCTTTGTTGGCTTAAATTATGAACTTATAAATTGACAGGCGGCAAAGGAATTTTCTCTTCGGCCTTTGAGTTTTCTAACATTTTCCTTTTCTTCGAATTTCTTTTTTGAGGGGTCGAGCGGTGGGTCAACGCCTGAAAGCGGAAACAGCTGGAGAAAACTGACAGTGTCAGGGAATTAGCTGACTTAGAAATGTCTGCTGCGAATCAGCGCTGCAAAATACCCTGTAAACATGTAGATATATAGTTAAACTATAAAAATGTAAGCTACAGGGTTAAAAATATTCAATTAGCAAGACTAGGCCCTCAAAACAAAGGTTTTAGGTTTTAATGAAGGGCAAAAATTTTAAAAAGAAGGAGTATAAATCCTAGACTTAAAAAATGATATATAAAAGTCTTACCAAAAGTTATCAGTATACTCAAATTCATTTAAGCCAAAAGAGAACTTGAAAACTGCTCTCCTCAAATGCCAACTCTAGAGTTGAACAACTCCTAGCACTACTCTACTATCCCATACAGGGTATCAAAAGGGTTCTAAAAGCACACTTAACTCGACTGATGTTTCTCCCATAATTGAAACTGGCCAACTCAAAGGGAAAACTTTCAAGTTATGTGCAATCATATTAGTTAAACAAGCATTTAATTAAATTTGGCCAAAAAGGAAAAAAAAATTGAAATGAGAAAAGTCATAAATTTTACAGGAATATAGTCACATGTCAGCTGACAATTTTAAAATAAACTTCAAAGGACATTCCGGCAAAGCACAGGCAGAGGCTATGCAGTTAGAGATACAGATATAGATATAGATACAGATACAGATAGAAATACAAATAGAGTTAACTGCAATGCAGTTAGTCCTTTTCATAGTCAATAGTCGAATTTGGCCCCAGGACGCACAATTCATATGATAGTTTTCAAATAATTTAACATGTTTCCAATGCCAATAAATTGAATTGTCTCTGATGGCAATGCAAGCAAGCGAGCGAGGGAGCAAGGGAGGGAGGGAGGGTGGTAGCGTGCAGTTAGTTGTGTATCTCTCACCATCTTCATGTCCATACGTATCTGTATCTCAATCTGTGTGTATCTGCGTTGCCTGTATCTTTAGCCATGCAATGTGCCAGCATATAACTGAAAGTTTGACATTTGCAAAGCCAGCTAGAGTGCTGACAATTTAGCTTCTTTTTGGCTGCAAATCTAACACGTAGTATATGTAATGTTATTAAAGTATCTATAAGTTTGCGTTGTTTAAATATTTTATTTTTAGACCCTGTATTTCAAAAAGCTACCAAATTTGTCAGCTACAGGGTCTTTAAAAGTTCACTTTAGCTTTTTTTTTTTTGTTAGCTTTGTTTCTGTTCTTAAACTAGCCGTTTTTTGCAGCCAATTGACCGAAGTAGACAACACTAGAGTACACTGCCTACTCCAACTCCAGTGTTGCAAACTGTTGCCAAAAACGCTGACTGTGCCCGGAGGACAGCAAAGAGTTCCCCTCTCTTCCTCTCTCTCTCTCTCTCTCTGTCTCTTTCTCTATGTTCTTGGCATATTTGATTTTGTAATTTGCATTTGATAAGCAAGAGCTGCCGAGGCGACATAGCTCAACTCGACTTGGCTTTGTCCTTGGCAGCCTTTTGTTTTGTTTTAATTCCATTGAGCTATGCTATCTAAGTTATCCATCTAGCATCTCTCTCTCTCTCTCTCTCTCTCTCCCACTCTATCTTGATCTTCTGCTTCGTTTGTTTGTGTACAATTTTATTATGTATTTGTATTTCTATGCTCGTTCTCTCTGTAACATTTCCTCAGGCTATTACCAACTTACATTAGCACATTCTCTCTCTATGTGTATGTGTGTGTGTGTGCGTGTGTGTGAGTCCTTTTGCCGTTTAAGTTTCCTTGGAAAATTTGTTGAGCTTTTCAACTGGCAGATATTAAAAATACCCAAGGGCACTCCATGACAATTTTGTGCATATTATGGGTATTCCCATGGGTCTCCCTCCCTACCTTCCATCAGTTAATTCCCTTTAGTTTTCATATTTTTGTTTCTAATAAAAAACAATTAATTTTTGTATAAATTAAACAACAATATAGTTTATTTTGCTTTTTTTCACACACTCAATTGTATATTTGACTTGTTTACTGTATATATAAACTACACTTAATAAATAATACTCATATAATATTTTATAAACTTTAAAATTTTAATTTGTATTTTTTTTTTTTTTTGTGGGACTAAAAACGAACAAACGGGAATCTTGGCAAGGGTTCAGATAATATCTGACAAATGTATTCCAATTTTTATGCATTTATAAAATAAAAATGTGAAAAATTAATGAAAATAAAAGTAAACAAAATTTATTTAGATGTTAAGTATTTTTTTTTTTAATTATTTATGGTTTCGTTCAAGTTTAAGGGAACTACATATTTAAAAAAATGTGCTACAAAAAAAAAACATTCCTTAAAAAATATATATTCAAAAAAAAAAAAAAAAAAAAAAAAAAATATTTAAAATCATATAGAAATACTATGGACGAATAAACTTATAGACTTTTTTTTAAGTGATGATATAGTTCTAAAACGAAACTCTACATAATTAAGTTATTAAATATTAACTGCAACTAAAAATTGTTTAAGTTATGCACAGTTAGCAAATCCGACATAAATACATATACATCTGACTATAACTTGGGAATGGTAGTATCTAGCAGGAGGACGACTGACGTTGACAATAAGTAACCGGTTATTTTATAAAATCAAGAGATTTAACAATCGAACAAGAACCATATAGCAAATAGTATATATATTAGGTTTACAATGAGCTTCAAACTTACATCAAATAATTTCCAATAATGAACTATTTTCTACATCAGTTTTACAACCATAAAAATTAAAATTTTGTAAAAGAAAAATAAACAAAAACGAAATGAAATAAATAAATGCCAATTACTACAAATAAAGTTTTCTAATTGGGGATGCATAAAATCAAATGAAAAGGGAAATTATTTAATAATGATAACAAAATACTAATACTAATACACATCAAGTATTAACGTTTAACAGAAACAGCTATCACAATTCTGTCATAAGTCGTAAATTAATAAACTATCATCAATTAACTGGCAAGAAACAAGTTATTTATGTATATTAGTATAAATATTATTTGTTAATTATACAAATTTGAACAAAAACAAAAAGTTATTTATTGTTGCAATTGACGTAAAATTTGATCATTTTGTTTTTTTTTTTTTTATTTATTTTGTTTTTTTCTCAGGTTTACTTCACTCTGTGTAAATCGTTAACTGCTTCTCGTCTGTGTTCTATTGCTCAATTAGCTAACTGGAGGGGTTATTAAATTGATTTTGGATCATTTCAATTTCAAATATAACTTTGGAGCTTCAATTAAATGTTTAGATAAGTACAGCAATTAAGAACAATTAAGAATACAGTTAAATATTGGTTAATAGTTTGTGTTTTGTTTATGTTTATGATAAATGTGTGTAAGCTTTGAGCTTGGACATTAAGTTAGTAAGATTTAGTTAATTAAATTGCAGTGCCACAAGTACATTTACATATATATATAGATAGTTAATATAAACTAGAAACTAAATATCGTGCATATAAACATAAAATGTTAGGTTACACATACATAAATCTATTAGTTGTATGTTAAACAACAGTTAAATAAATGTACTTGGCATCGAGTTAACAAAACAAAACAAAATTTGTTTGTTTCTCTCTTAATATTCATCAATCACTATCTATCTCAATATCTATTAGCCTGTAGAGCCCCGATTTTATCTAATTTAAGTATAGAAATCGTAAAATTTTAAAATTTCGATGTATAATAATGTGTATATTAATCTCGAGTTTATACTGAACAGTAAATTGCTTTTATCATGAGATTCAGATTGAGTTACAAGCTTAAATAAAGCTTCAAAAACACTAGCCGAGTATTTGTATATAAAATCATAAATTAAGAACTCTACAGGATTAAAACTTTATAACGTTTTGCCTGTTCGCTATCGTTGAACTTTTTGATTTAAAACCCTTTTGGAATATATGTATATATGTATATATATATATATAATTATGTTTGTTTGTATGTCCAAGCAAATAGTTTGATTGTGTCTTAAAGAATTCATGATTTAACCATTTTTTTTTTTACCGACTATTGACTAACCATTATCGCTTACTGACTACCATCTAACGGATCAAAATTATCCTACTCTTTCACTCTCTCCCTCTCTTTTATACTCTCTGTCTATCTCGCTCATATTCGTGTTATCGCATTCTATTGCTCTCTCATTCTAACTCTTTCAGATTCATTCATTCAATCATAATTTTGTTTCTTTGGATTTATGATTGAGTGTGTAATAATTTGTATGAAAATTGGATGAAAAAAAAATCCAATTTTTGTAGGGTATGAGTATGCAGGGTATGTTATGGGGTATGTTGCGCTATCAACCGCTACTGCTGCTTTACGTGCTACGTCCGATTTGCAACCAGGCGAGCAACAACTGCAAAGCCGGCTGTAGCAGCACTAGTTTTCAGATATCTGTATTGATATTGATGCGGGTCAGAAACTCGCCTTGCGAATCGGCCACAGCGCGTATTATCTCCAGCAACAGTTCGCGCGACAAGCCAGCGATTTTGGGTAGCCTCGCGACCTTTGCAAAATCTTTGACAATTAATTTCAATGCATATTCCTTGATGTCATAAATTTTAGTTATATCCGACGCTTCCAGCGTCTGCAATACATTCTCAAATGTAATATTATGCTCCAATGAGTATTTGCAAAAGGCATGCAAACGATTATTCGATAGACCATAAAAGCATGGTGCCTGAAATAGATACAGTGCATCCTGTGGCGGCATTTTAGTCTCTCCATAATAGATATAGCGTAGCAGTGAATGAAATGCCTCCAATGATGGTGAAATTTCCCCAATTTGTATCTAACAAATAAGAATTTATATAAATTATTAATACATAAACATATACTTAATGATTGCATACATTAACGGTATTATCCGGTGGCATGAACGAACGGAACATGCCCTGGAAGTAGGTACAACGTGCTGATAACACAGATTTGTGGGCCGGTATCACATGATCCTCCAGTATGAGGCTTATATCGCAAAAGTCCTTGCCCGTTGTTTCCAAAAACGCGGACAAATCAATCTCCAATGTGGTGCCTAAAAACAAACATAAAAAATTTAAACATTTCCATGTCGTTTACAGTTTTCAAAAGATGCAGAACTTGAAAAGTGCTCACCAATATTGGACTCGAAACTGGTTTCCATAACCAGTTTGCTGGGATGCAAGCGTTTACGTATAATCTCCACCAGCAGCGGTTTATCGAGATCACTGAACTCACTGGACATGACCACATCGGTGAAATTCTCATCCTTAATGATGAACTGCATGCAATGATCCTTGATGATTTTAATACTACGAAAACAGTGATTCATTAATAGCAATCAATCAAAAATTAAGTAAAACTAGTTAACTTTAGTTTGACTTTGAGCAAATAATTAATAATTTATGCAAAATGTAATGTATTAATGCCAAAAGATTGTCACTTACTTGCTTTTATCGGCATTATAGAGGGCCTCCAATACATTCGCCTTGTTTATCTTATAGTCCAGATACTGTATACAACCATGAGCCAGGCGTGGCATAGTGAACAATCCAGCCAATTGATAGATGTCGGTGATTAATATGATAATATTTTTGCTATACGAGTCCTTCAAATCAATGCGATCCGTGTAGATGTAGTTTAGAATAATCTCAAAAGCCTCGGGTGAGGCATGAGCCAGACGAACCTCCAACATAGGCGCACGATCCGCACCGACGCCCGTGTTGAGGGCCTGTGCATCCACCTGTCCCACACCATAGACCTTCTCCATTTGCTGTTGTCGTGCCTCGCGTGCCGCAAGTATCTTGTTGCGCAAATACTTGGAACGTGCTGCCACAAACGCAATGTGGGCCAAGATACGAATCTCCTCAACGCCAACGATAAACTGAATGTCACAGAATTGTTTTTCCGCAAAGAATTTGCCGAAATCATCGCGTAGCGTACATTTGGGGTAGCTGGAGAACTGGAAGCGATAAGTATCACCACGTCGCACACTGTTGTCCACAGTGCCTCCAAAGATATACATGGCATCGGTGATGACGGCCGATGCATGGAATACCCTTCCCGAGGGCACGTCCGAATTCTGCTCTGGTTGTATGATGGACCACACCTGTGAGTCTAGATCATAACAGTGCAAATCATTTGGTAGCGTTGAATCCGCCGATCCACCAAATACATATAGAAATCTATCATGATGCACCATGGTATGACCATAGCGACGAGATGGTGGCGCGGACGTAGCACCACGAAGCACCGGCTCATTTGATATACGTCGCCAGGTGCGCGTCTTGAAGTGAAACTCAAACAACGAATTGGTGATCTGTAATCCACTCTGGCCAGAGAACACATACATTGCATCGCGGGCAACGGCAACGGGAAAGTTACAACATGTGGGCGGCCGATCACCACGCTGTTCCACCTCCTCCCACTGATGATTCTCGCCGGTCAAGTTCAGTGTCCACATATCATTCAAACGTGCATTGCCATCGTATCCAGCATAAATCCACATCTTGTTGTCATACACGGCGGCGCCATGTGCGGATCGTGGCACAGGTTGCCTAGATCAAGAGTTTTAAGTTAAATACAGATCTTTAAGGTATAGTGAGATATTTTATAGGGACAGCTCTGAGATTTGCTCAAAGTAACCTTTGCTTATAGCTATAAACCTACTATAAATTCAATCGCAGCTGTAGATTCATTAGTTTTGGAATTTCTTTATCTACATCTTTAGAGAGAAGTTTGCTCACAATTCTTAAAAGGAACATATTTCTACCTTTGCTCTTACCTGCCCGAAAACTTCCACTCCACCCACATGGCACTGAGGAATTTATACTCGAATAAATCATTTTTGTTGGTCAGATTCGAGTTGGAGTGTATGTCGCCAGTGTAGCCGCCAAAGATGAACATGGAACTGCCGGCTACAACAGCCGAGTGATGATAACGTGGTGCTGGTGGTGTGCCCGTGGCACAGGCTCTCCCCCATGACTTGTCCTTGACGCCAAACCGTATGAGATCGTTGAGCATGTTCTTGCCATTATCACCGCCAAACACGAACATTGCATCCTTGTAGGAAACCACAGTGTGTTTGCTTCGTCTGCATATAATCAATACATTTAGTATTCAAGTAATTGGGTTATTGGGTCATTGACTTGTACTTACTTGGCGCCCACAAATTCGGCACACTCGAGCATGCGAGTCCATTGATGGGTTGCCGTATAGGAGGTAAAGTCCACGTTGAGGGCGTTGCAGCTGTAGCTGCCGGGTGAATTGGCCTTTCCATTTGCACTGTTGCAGCTGCCAGTGCTGATCCCATCATAGTTGAGACTATTACAGCCACTGGAACCACCGGCGCAGGGCATAACAGCCGAGGCTGATGTGGTGCTGCTACTGCTGCTGCTACCGGCGGCGGTGTTGCCACTGCTGCCAGCACCACGGGTACTTCGCATTGAGCTGGACGTTGACATTCTTAGATTATTACGTATCTGCTGCGCGTCCAGGCAACCCACAGATGATGCACACTTACGCGCCTTGGACTTCTTGCTGCCACTCTTCGAATCTCGCGTTAATTGTGACTCAGCACCGGAGGCGTAAGCCAACTGCTGTTGTTGTTGTAGCAGCAAACCGTTTGCCACACATGCAGGACAATAAATATTCGCTGGTGTACTCCCACCACTTCCACTTGCAGTCGTGCTGCCGTTGCCACTCCCACTACCAGTACCACTCCCACCTGCAACTAGGTCACACACAGTACTTAGGCCACTCGATATTGAGCTGGAACCCAGGCCGCAATTGTTTCGGCCACGTGCTCCAGTATTGTGGGTGGTACTATTTGTACTGCCGCCACAGGCTGCACTGTTGCTGCTGCCACCACTGGCCACGCCAACGCTAACGCCAACGCCACCGCCACCGCTTGGTAAATCTTCCGCAGAACCATTCGTGTCCGCGCCAAGTATCGACCTTAGCATTAAAGCATTACAATTGTAGAATCTCCTTCGTTGGCTTATCTTGATCAAATTTACTTTGCAGGACTCGGAGGCCTGCGTTCTTTATTTAATTGTTAACGCTGCCTTTTTCTTTTGAGTTCAATCCGTTTCACTCAGAACAAATTACACTCCAAGGGTCAGTGGAATGTACTGCTGAATAGAGCTGGAACCTCAATCGATGCATCGATATTTTATAATATGCGCGATACATCGATTCCAATTTAAGGAATCGATTTCAGTCGAAGTGACTGCTAGCAATAATTTGTAGTTTTATTAAATTAAAATGAATCCTCGATTTTCCATTAGGTGTATTTATTTTAAATAAATTGAAATTAAAAAAGACGAATAATTTATGTTCACACAACGTCCAATGTGTAAACTTACAATGAAAGCCTGGTATCTATTATGTTATCGTAAATTAATTTGATGTACTTAAAAATATAAAATTTTTGCCAAACATGTGACTTTATTCAACTAAATTTACAAAGACATTAAAAACGCTAAGAATACATTTAATTCCGATGAAATTTTTTTATTTTTGATTATGCTTCACACGGTGATATCGAGCAACCCGTGATGCAGCAGCTATCGAACTATCGCTAAGTTTGTTATACACATTACGATGAATTTTCGGCAACGCTGCAACCCTGCCCGAATGCGGCGTAGGCCCACAACCTACAACATAAACATTCTAAATTGTTTGTAAATAAATAAATAAGTTAACATAAACAAATAATGGCCGGCACGACGCGGATTACAACATTACCCCAATCCAAGGAGGCTCTGCTCAAATCTTACAATGCCCGCCTCAAAGACGATGTTCGCAGCATGTTGGAAAATTTTGAAGGTAATTGAATAAAGTGTTTTATTTAGCAACTATTTATTACACACATGTATATGTATATATATATATATGCATATGCATATATTAATCGGCTAACGACGCTGACGGATCATGCGATATAGCTGCTCCAAGCCCTCGTGAACACCGCGACCACTGCTAGCACTAACACCGTGCACCTTCCAGCGCTGCTGCAGCTCGTGCAGCCGTAGACGCATAGCCAAATCCGCTGGTGCAATGGCTTGGGGCAGATCCTGTTTATTCGCGAATACCATAAGAACACTGTCCTTCAGCTCATTAACATGCAACATCGAATGCAGCTCCGACATGGCCTCTGGAAAACGTTGAGTATCCGCAGCATCCACAACAAATATAATGCCAGCCGCATCACTATAATAATAACGCCACATGGAGCGAACACGCTTCTGTCCACCAATGTCCCAGACGGTGAGACGAAGTCGCTTGTATTCCAGCAACTCGACATTAAAACCAATTGTTGGTATATTGGTCAATTTGGCGCCCAACTTTAGCTGATACAATGTGGTCGTCTTGCCAGCTGCATCCAATCCAATCATGAGCACTCTGGCATCCTCTTTGGCAGCAAAACGATCAAAGAACATTGAAAATTTGCTACCCATATTTAAGCGTTTAGCAAACCTTCGCTGTTGAAGCCACTTTTAAAATGGCAAATGGCAAAATTCTACCGAATCCAAGTGACACTCTGTTGTATGGAAGCAATTTAAGCCTTGGCAGAAGCTCTCGCTCTCCGGCTGTTTATTTGTTTATTTATACGAACAGTGAATGTTTGTGTTTAAAAAAAAAAACCACTGACTCGCCTTATTTATTCATACAATTGTTTACAGAGATACTCAAGCTAGCGAGACGCGAGAGTCACAGTCAAATTTCAAAGATAACACAATGCGAACAGGATGCGCTCGAGATGCAAGTGCGTGCCGCCAATATGGGTAAATATTAAAATATAAAATCGATTAATTAAATATATACTAATATTGTTTTCTTGTCATACAGTTAGAGCTGGTGAATCGCTAATGAAGCTTGTGGCCGATCTCAAGCAATATCTTATTTTAAATGACTTTCATTCGGTGAACGAGGCAATTACGAATAATTCTCAATTATTTCGTGCCACACAAATAGAGTGTGACAAGAAATTGATGAAGCTACGAGATGAAATGGCCATGGATCTTTATGATCTTGAAGAGGAATATTATACAAGCATATTTAAATAGTTCTTAATATTATAAATTTTGAAATAATACACAAATTGTCCGATGTCAAATTAATGAGATATTTTAAAATTTTATTTAGGATTAACACTATTGTTACTGGAATAAACTTTTGTCTCTCTACGATTATCCTGATCACCATGCGATTCCGATGATATAGATGCCGATGTATTATCCGCCGTGCAGAGCTCATCGTTGACATTATCGACAATGTCGCCGGTATAGAAGAGTATGGCCTTTGGCACGATTTGGGTGCGCAGCAGATAGCCAACCTCAAAATCAGCACCAAGAACCATTTTGGTTTTCTCATCCGCCAGCGACAAATCCATTGCCTGTGGCGGTGAAAAGAATCGAAAGAAGGATTCGCGTGGCATTACCTTGGGCATATGTCGGGCACCTTTGCGTGGTCTCTTCTGTCGCACCGTTTGCAGGGTCAAATTGGAGCCATCACGCCAATGGATGTGACAACCCTCGCAGCGTACAATCTCGGGTCCCTCGAACATGAATGGAAAATCTTTATCCGCCTCATGGCGAAGTATATACTTCTTGGTTAGCAGCAGCGATGACGTATGCAAATGCTCATTGGGGCGAAACTGAAAGTGGATGGTATAACTATCGGGTTCATAGCTAATCCTCACATCCGTTAGACACTCGAGCAGTGGTTCATCGTGTTCCTGCACAAGATCAGAGATGAGTGCCACATTACGAAAGACCGTTAGCCAAAAACGTGGAACACCCAGCGCATTTGCTGGCAATTGTTGCAACTGTTCGGTCAATTGTTTAAATTCCTCCGTCGTCTTAATCTCCTCGAGCAACTCGTCGGGCTCTTCGTTCCAATAGCGCTCCATGGTCGGTGGTTCCACGTTCCCGGCCACAATGTCACGACGGGCATCAAACAACGTACAGCTCTGACCATAGAAACGCTTCTCCAGCTCATAGACCTCGCGAAAGAACTGCTCCGAGATTTTAATCTGCTGCAATTGATTGTGCTTTAAGGCCAGCACACGATTCTGTACTGTTTTGGGTAAATTATCGACCATATGCTGTAGAAATGCTCGACGACTATTTGATGGCATCTCCGATGGATTCAGTTTCATTATTTCCGATACTGCTCCTGGGCTCTGACTGCGACTGTGACTCCTACTCTGACTCCTACAGGGACTTCCGCTGCGATGTCGCATCTTATTTGCCGCCTTCGTGGACTTCACCCCATTGCTCACATTCACAATGGTCGCATTTGAGCTCAGCTCTGAGCTGTTCCCAATGTTGTACATCTTCAAATTTTGGTAGCCGAATTTCGAGACTTTTTGCAAACTTGACTAATTTTTTCGGGGCTTTATGTTTCTCTGATTTGTGTATATATATAGTTTGGATTTACTCTCATTTGAAAGTTAAGTGAGCACAACAGATTCAAACTAGTGACAAAGTCAACAGTTGAGCGCGACAACTGTAAAAGACCCTGTACCAATCACAACGATTAAGATTTAACTTGATTTTCTTTAAAAGCAAACTGTTTGATATACTAATCTGATCAGAAATTGGAAAGTTTCAAGTAACAGGACCGTATTCTATGTGTTTTTTAACTTAAGTTTTAAAAAGAAATTTGTTTTGTAACTAAAGCTGGATTTTCAAGCACTTCTTTGTATGGTTAAATTCTGAAAACGCAGAAATGATCTTAAGAGTCTTAAAAAACTGACCACCAAATTTGAAAAGTCTAGGTTTGTTAGTGTAGTTGTTAAGCGTGTTCTACGACGATCAGAAATACACACACTTTATTAGGTCGGTTATCAACCCCATGAGCCCATCATGGGGTTAATGAAAAATACTTTTCTTCCACTTTTATCAGGTTTCAGACAATTGATGTCTACTTACGATTACTTAGGCCTTTAATCATGGACTTTGATCGTTGGCATTATCTTATCGTACAACAAAATTGATACTAAAATTGTAGTATTTATTTAATACTTGATTTTAGCTTGTTTTTAGGATAAACCATGTTTCTTGAAACGCTTCAAATATGTGTTTGAAAATCCAAAATTTACTTTTTGAGAGAAACAAAATACACTGAAAAAAAAATTAAAGTTATTTTTAAAAAAACCGTGATTTTATCAATACATTGTACCCATTTAATACTACTCGGAATTCCGCTTTTACTGAAATCAAAATTTATCAATTCCTAATTTTTTTCAGTGTTGTATTTCCTAATGGGTCACAAAAAATCCGAGATAAACAAACTGAACGTATTTTGGTTTTTATGTGTAAAGTGTTTTATGATATATCAACCATATCAACATAGATATTCGTATAATCAACGCGACTTATCTTTACCGTTAACAAGTACTGTTGTCGCAGGTCAGTTATAACGGTACACAGTCACCACTAGCATAATATGATCATTGAGTTATTTTGTGATCAAATTTTGATAGCATTGAATAATGTCTTCCTGTATTGCTCATGTCATCAAATTATGATACTTGAGTTGAACGTTATCATCAGCCAGCTGGCGGAATTGGATCATTATTAATCCCAGTAATTGGGCCCATGTGCTAGCCATACTTCGATAAGGCCAAGACAAAAAGTCAAGTCGGTTGTCTTTAACTTTATAAATTAACTGACATAAATAATGAAAATACTCAACGACCTCGGTATTTATACCCGTTACTCGTAGAGTAAAAGGGTATATTGTATTCGTTGCAATGTATGTAACAGGGAGAAGGAGACATGGCAGACCCCATAAAGTATATATATTCTTGATCAGCATGACAAGCCGAGTCGATATAGCCATGTCCGTCTGTCCGTCTGTCCGTCTGTCCGTCTGTCCGTCCGTCCGTCCGTCCGTCCGTCCGTCTGTCCGTCTGTCCGTCTGTGTGAACAAAAGGATCTCAGAGACTATAAGAGCTAGAAAGGCCCGAGTGGTCGCAAACGAAAGATAAAATGCCCAAGCAGTACAAGTTTGCTTTTGTTTTTTGACACGCCCACTTTAGGGCGTTCTATGTGCATACAAAGGTAAAAACAGGTAAAAATAGCATGTTTTAGTATAGAAAACTTTTTTGTTAGTAATGCTATCTAAACCAAATTGACACAGAAAGTACACGTCTAGGGATTACGTATACTGACCAAGTTTGATCCAAATCGGACAACTATATCATATAGCTCCCATAGGGACAATCGGTCAAAAATACGCTCCAAATATGAATTTATATGAATAACTTTTGCGTTGGCCAACCAATCGAAGTGAAACTTACACAGAATATATCTGTCAATAATATAAACATATTGACTAAGTTTGATCCAAATCGGACAACAATATCATATAGCTCCCATAGGGACAATCGGTCAAAAATACGCTCCAAATATGAATTTATATGAATAACTTTTGCGTTGGCCAACCAATCGAAGTGAAACTTACACAGAATATATCTGTCAATAATATAAACATATTGACTAAGTTTCATCCAAATCGGACGACTATATCGTATAGCTCCCATAGGGACGATCGGTCAAAAATACGCTGTAAATATGATTTTGTATGAAAATTATCTGCGTTTCTCAAGTCATCTGAATTAAAATCAATAGGGTCGATTACCTAACCGATTGTAATATTATTAATATTATTAATAATATATTATATTGTTAATAATATAATTAAACTGAGTAACGGGTATCCTAAAGTCGCGAGGCGACTATAGCATTCTTTCTTGTTTTTATTTATTGTTAGAAAATCTACAATTATATTTCTAATCTTATCCCGAAATGCTTGAAGAATTGAAATCCAGCTGTGCTCAACGAGTTCTTCATAACGATTGCATTTTGGAAATACTTTGCGTACTTTGAAATGGTTTATTTGGTATTTTTTTTTTTTTTTTGGTTCTTCTATCGCTTTATGAATATAGTAGATAGAGGAATGCATTGAGAATTTCGACTCATAGAAAAAATATTTTTTTATGAATGAAACATTTGTTATTAATATAAAATTTAAAAATAATAGAGTTTTATTAATTTTTCATAAAATAGATCAAAATTTCACAAAAAAAAAAAAAGGTTTGTAGTTCTTAAAGAGAGATTTAAATGATTTTTTTTCTTAAAGATTATAAAGACTAGTATTTTCTACTCTTTATAAGCTCTGAACGATCAAAAGTTTTTATAGATCTTCATTTGCTATAGTTCACCCCTCCTTATTAATTCCATTTCACTCTCAGACTCCAGTTCCTATAGATCTTATAGGTTTATAATTCTTTAAGCTTTGAAAGACCTTCAGTTCTTTGAAGGAATTTGTTTTCAGATCCTTCATCAGATCCTAGATCAAAGATCGTGAGTTCTTTTTATACTTGCTATACTTATATGTACTTGATCATAAGCAACTGTTTATTCTATTAGATACTTAGTTCTTCTAAAAACTTAGTTTATTAATGATTTTTAAATCGTAAAGTTTTTCATATTAGTTCTTAGATCTGTTCGATCTTTTAGAATCATAAGATTTTCATCACTTTATAGTAAATCCTTCAGAAAATGTTCACATTCACCAGTTTCTATACGCTTTGCTCTGTTTTGGGTATACCTACAAGATTTTCCAAAACCCTTAAATGTATTATCTGAAAACCTAATTCAAAAAATGAAAAATCCAAAAGATATAGAAGAAATTCATCTTTTATCACATTTGTATTGGGTAAGTGCTAAACCAAAAAGGAAAAAAAAAGTTGCTTATTACTAGAATATGAATTCCTGCTCATTGATGTGATCCAAATTACTTAGACTTCTCTCGTAGCGTTTGATGCGTTGATACCACTGTGGATCCTGGGCAGACACCGTCTCGGGTCTGCCCGCACTGTGCCTGTAGAGGTACTCAGCGTGTCCCTGCCCTGCGATGCCATTGACAGTGCAGGCTACAAACTGATTATAAACTTTCGACTCCCAATCACCGCCTACATAGCGTACGGCACAGTGCTCCTCACGGATTTGCACCAAATACTTGTGTTCCTCGGTGTGCACAATGAAATTCTGATGCTTTGGGGGAGTGCCCTTCTCGCCATACGAGTATAGCTCAAAATTACTGGCCGTTATGGGTTGATAGACCCCACGGGGTGTACGCACATAGCCCATTTTTAGGGAGGACAAAAAGAATGAGGGTTGACTGAGGTTTCCCACGATCATACTACTTCCATCGTCCAGCAGTAGAGCAAAATAGACGTAACGATTAATCGAACTGAGGCAACGTTCGGTGCCAAAACTATGATCACGGAATCCCCTCAATTCCAGTGCCAATTGTCGTTTGCCCAGCAAAATGGTGCCCGAGAGATCACCGCACTGCTCGTAATGGGTGCGTTTCTCCACAATGTGAGTGACGCTCTTGAGCAGACCATAGAAACTATCGTTCCATGCCTCACGAGCTATAGAATCCGCAATTAGTGATGAGCTCAGATCGCGATTGTAGTTGAAGTGATCCGATGTGCTGCTAAAATTTAGATCAATTTCAACGTTTAGCAATTCCGTTTCCGGCTTCACTTCCGTTTCCTGCTTCCCTTCCAATCCCCTCTCCATTTCCGTTGCCTTTTTCGAGCAGTACCTCAACTGTCCCGTGTATTTCAGTCTCCATTTGCGCATAGATTCCTCCGGATATATATGAAATCCTGCACCTTGGAACTCACTGCTCTCCTGCTGTCCATCGGTGGTAAAGTGCACCATATCGGGTAGCTTGGGCGTGGCATATAGCCCCTCGCCGGGCAGCCACAGGTACAGCGCCGCCTTGAGTACGCCCAGACGACGTCGTTCGAGTGTCACCATTAGCTTCTGACCCATCGCATTCGCAGCCATAAAACTCACCACATCGTAGCTATTTGGATCACTGGTCAACGTTTGTGGACGATCCAAGGTGGCCAAGTGTTCATCTGAGCTGAGCACCTGCTCGTTCCGCTTGTAGATGCGATAACGCAGCTGTCGCAACACCAGCAATGCAATCCCGTACTTCAAGCGATAGAAGACACCTTTGCACGGGTATTTGCCAAAGATTAGCATCGATTTGCGGCTCAGGAGCAGCAGGGCCAGGCTCAAAAGGGCCAAGACAAAGCCCAGTATTAGACTGATTGTTACCAGAATGTACATGTTTAGTGCTCGACACTTGCCTTTACGTGACTGTTCAATTTGGCTGCATTGGACGCATTAACTTGGCCAACTTCAAGTGGCTAAATCAACGAATGTCTTTTTGAACAACCCTTCGTAACCCCCTTTTTCCTACTTACTGGACTACTATACTTATCTATGGGTGCCTTATCAGTCACGCACACACACACATACACACACACACACCCCCCTAAAAAACACACTCATACAATTCTATGCCTACGATCGTGATAACGATCACAAATAGATTTATTCAATTGAGTAATGCTTCGTGTCCATAAATCTGTACTACATCGGAAAAAAAGTATTACTCAAAAAGAGAGGCGTCTATTAGGTTCGTCAGAATCGAAACAGGCAGAAGTAGGCGTTACCGACCCCATAAAGTGTATATATTCAAGATCAGCATCAACAGCCGAAACGATATAGCAATGTCCGTCTGTCTGTCCGTATGAGCACGTGGATCTTAGAGACTATAAGAGCTAGAGCCACCAAATTTGGAAGGAATGTCCGCCTATAATGTACACTGATCAAGTTTATTTTAAATCTTTGCCAAGTCATCTACTGCCCCCGCGAATTCTAAAAAACAGCACCATAACTTGAAAACGACTAGAGCTAGAGAGACCTAATTTACACATTAGGTGTATGGTATCTATCCTATGGTATAACTATCCTCACCAAGTGTAATCCGGATCGGTAAGCTATAGCCTATAGCTCCCATAGGACAAATCGGTCGAAGATAGGTGATTTGTATAAAAAAACGCGCACTAGAACAAGTACGAGGTCCTTTAAAGTCGGCTCACTCTACTGTAGCCGTTCGTGCCAGTAAGCCATAGAACTGTGTGAAAAATAACTCACTCATGTCAGTGGATATTGGCTATAACAAAAGTAAAAACAATTCTTAAATGTTTTTAAAAATCTTGTTTTTTATTTTAGGTAATATTTTAAGTAAAAACATTAATTCGTTTCACTTGTCTCGAACATCAATCAGCTTTTGTCAGTGAGCAATGGAGGCTTAAAAAGGTTTAAGGTTTCAGAATATTCAACACTTAAAAATGTTGTGTACCTTTGTTTGGCTGGCGCATGACATTTGGCAAGCACTGTACACCCGAAACCACTTTGCAACACTGTCAATCAAGAGAGAGTATTTACCGTTATGAGAGGTTTGGCAACACTGCAACTGCAACAAATTGCGACTGCGCGAAAACTTAGTAGTTTTCCGAGCTGTTGTCGTCGCTGCTCTCCGATTGGGGAAAAACAACAAAGCTTAATCAATAAAAACATAAAATTTAGTGCGCGAGAAGCGTGCATGCAGCACCACCAGCAGCAGCAGCAGCAGCACCACCAACACAAGCAGCAACAGCAACAACAACAACAACAGCACTAACAAATTGGCAACAACAAACAGTAAATAAATTAACAAAAAGTAAGAAAAAATACGTAAGGAAGAAAAAACGAGTCAAGAAGCAAATTTTGCTGCATCGACAGTTACACAAAACTCAGAAGAAGAAAAAAAATTCTATAGATATAGAAATATAGATATATATACATATAGATATATATACAGATATAGGTATAGGAAATCGGGTCAAAATGTACAAGACGATAAGACACGGCGAAAACAGTTTGCAATACACGATATTACCGCAAAACGATGATTTTCGCATTGAGGGTAAAACTCGTTTGGCTGGCAGCACATCCGCATCCGCAAGTGCATCCATGTCGTCATCATGCTCGTCCAATGCACATGGCGCCCATAAGCGTAGCTCGGGAGCGCCACGAAAGCGTCGAACATTTTTTGCCTATTTGGGTTTAATTTTTGTGTGTACCGTTATTATTGGAGCGGTACTAATACCGTTTCTGGTATCCGCCGAGTGTTTGCCCAGTCCCACAGAATGGTTCCTCAAAACGAAGGCAGCGTTCACGCACAGCGGCGACAGGCAGCAGCTGCAGCTGCAGCAGCAGCAACACATGACTGCAAAACCAACAGCAGCAGCAACCGATTCACCGGAAATGAGATCAATACTCAATCAGAATGCGGGCAAACCAGTGCACATCATAAATCGCAATGGAATACAGCAGTTTATGCTGAAAATTAACAGGACAATGCCGTTTAGTAGCAGCAGCACTAGCACTAGCACTACACCAAGAACGACAACAGCTAAAACTCCAGGTACAACAATAAGCACAACAACAACTACAACAACAACAAGCACAACTACCAGCACAACAGCAGCAACAACATTGGAATCGATTGTTGCTTTTATGCCCGCAACAACAGCAATATTGTCGACACTCGCAGCAACAGCTGCTACTGCCCCACCGCTAAGCAATGCACGCCCCACAGCAGCAACAATCACCACACGCATCATACAAGTACCGCTACTCAAATCGGCCGCCAAGAAGCCCATAATGCCGCCTGTGTTGGCCAAAACCCAAAGCAATTCCCAGCAGCAACAACAACAGCAGCAGCAGCAGCAGCAGCAACTGTCCAACAGCAATCTGGAATCGGCGCAAAATAAGAGCAACATCGCTTGGATGAATACGCATTGGGCCTATATTGATCCATCCACATATGTCCAGTGGTCGGTAAGTAATCCCCTTGACCTATTAAAAAAAAAAAAAAAAAAAAAAAAATTGGAATGCATTAATTTGTGTGGAACACTTTGCAGGGCTACAAGGCTGAGGATAGCGTGCTGCTGCCCGCTCTGCTCGGATTCGCACTCATTGGCATGATTCTAATTATAACGGTCTGTTTGGTTGCACGCAACAAGCGGACCATCGTCTCCTCCGTGCGAAAGCGAAACCGTAATGTGAGTACTAAATGCATTTTAATTCCATTCAAAGTACACTGTACAAAACTAGGGGTGTGCTACAATCAAGTATACGAATGGCGGTCCCAAATTTATGAACATGATTTCAAAATAACTTTTAATCGCTATGAGAAAAACGAAACTCAAACTCGTTTTGTTAAAACTTTTATCTTAATAATTCCCAAACTGTTTTAAATATTCTAAATTGACATTTTCTAAAATCAAGTGTACGAATTGGGGTCTAAAAGTACGTAGATTATCCTAAAATGTATTTGATGTCTTAAAAATTCAAGATGCTCGATTTTGTAGCACTTAAAATTTTCCAATATTTTTTTTATCAGTGTAGAAACTCCATTTGCCTGCATTACCCACAGTTCCCTGTGGGGCAAAAAAGTCTTTTATGCAATTTGCATTAATAAATTGCGTTTTAATGGGCTAAATGCAAATCGTTAGTTTTAAATCGATAAGTGGTTACAGTTCACAGCAAGCAAGTCTAGCTTATTCACATTATATGTGCAATATGATACTATATATACATACTGATTAAATTCATCAACTTTATGGAGAAGCTTAGTGTTTAGTGTATGATTTAATATATGACTTAAACTAGTTTTTTTTTAGAATCGAACAACTATATCTTTAAGATGACATAGGAAAGTATGGAAAACGATTTGTTATTCGGAATAACTAATAAGTTATTAACAAACTGCTACAGGGTCTAACTGGTGCAGGGTCTTTCATAGTCGATTCGACTTTCTATCCTACCAGTCCAAATATATTTTGCTGAAAAACATTTCTTTAGTAAAGAAGTAAAATGAGAACAAAGTTTCAAAATAAACTAAGCAAACGTTTCTTAATTCCAACAAAATTAAAACAAACATTTTCTACCGTCACTTTGGGTGACAAATTTAAACAATTCGTAATAATCTCACAAAAGCTGTAAATTTCATTTAAAAAGATTCAGAACAATTTAATTTGTTTCCGTTCTTAACAATGGCATTTTTACAAAAAGAAAATGTTGAAGTAAATCCTGTTAAGAACTCACGAAACTTGGATGAATGGTTGCAATGGATTAATTTGCAGTTAGATGCGAAATTAAAGAAACTAAGTTTGGGTGATATTCAAAAAAATTGTGAAATTTTTAATCAAGATCAGCAGGAAAAAGATTTACAATATGGAATTATAACTACTGACGAGCTGAGTCAAAATAATCAACACAAGAGCAATAATCGGCAGTTTTATCCCTATAGAAAGCAATTTAAAGTTAATAGAGAATAAAATATGCATATAATACATACTAAGTAAAAGCTTAAATGTTCTAAAAATCTAATTTATAAACATTTGTTTAAATGTTTTTACAAAGTGCACGCTTTACCACAGTATTCATTTTGAATTCTAACGTATTTTATTGTATGCATGCAAGCTGTGTTTAAGTGCAATGTCGGCGTGTTAATGTGAATGGCAAATAAACTTAATGCAACAACTCTGACTAGAATACTTATTTTCCCTGTTCGCGTATGATGTCCAACTATTAAAGTGCATAACTTTACGCCAATTTGTGTTTAGTGCGATACAAAATAAAAAAAAATAATGTGAAACAATTGTGATAACACATGCGCGCGTACCTTCGATTTGTTTTGCCCATTGAAAGCAAAAACAGAGTTGCTAAAACGTCTCGTTTGACTATCGATAACCGAAAAGACAACAAATTACACGTCACAGTCGGTTCGCACACGAAGCGAACGAAAAACGGACATCGTGGCTAAACATCGTAACAACGACGGCAACGACGAGTGGGCGCCTCAACATAATATTGTGGCGCTCTGGGGGTGTGAAAGCGAGAGCGCTTGAGTTTAGCCGGCAACATATTGGCTTAGTTGTGTGTGCACAAGCGAGCAGGCAATAAACAACAACGTGAACAAGTGGTAGTGAGCTAACAACAACAATAACACGATACACTATTGCTGTTGGAGCCGAGAGTCGTTTGCGTGGCAGTTTTTTTTTTTTTTTTTTTTTTTGCTGTTGCTGCCACCGCTGGCTGTGTTTTGTTGGACTGCCGCCGCTGCTGAGGCTGTTTGGTAGCGTTCGTATTGTTGTTGTTGCTTGACTCTTGGCTACTAGGCCGCCTTGGCATTCACAGCATTCATAGAGCGGTTTTTGGTGAAACGTAGCCACACGTATTCGTTCAGTCAGTCAGTCAGTCACTCACTCACAGGTGAGCAGTAGCTAAAGTAAAAGCCAGAGGCAGGCAGCAGAGGCGGCTGGACCAGAGGCGAACTGGAATAAAACAATAAACTAAAACAAATTAAAAAAAAAAAAGAAGCGAAGTACGACAATCGCAGTAACGGAATATCTAAAACGAGGAACAAGTCAAAATATACATACAACTGGACGACGCCTACGTCAGCAGATTGCACACAAAAATTTCAATCCTGTAAGCAGCACTAACACAAGCAATAATAGCAAAAACAACAAGCAAGCCTAGTGAAAAGCAAAGCAAAAAGAAATTGCTTGCGTGTGGCGCTAGCTGCGGTCTCTCTCTTCTTTTTTTTTTTTGTATTTTGTTTATTGGTATGCGTGTGGTATGTGAGCGCGCGTGTGACTGTGTGAGTGTGTGCCAACAAGGCAAATTTGTATTGTGAGTAGCATTTGTGTATGTGTGTGTGTGTGCTGCTACTGCACTGATTTCTCAGGGCAATTGGCATTGGCATGCACATGGCTATTATGCTGTTGTTGCCGTCGCGGCCGCTGTCAGCTGCTATTGCTGCGACAACGGCTGCTGACGTAGCACGAGCCACGCATACAATGCATTCGCGTATAAAGTGACAGACAGACAGGCAGATGAAGAGAGCGAGCGGAAGAGACTAAGAGAGAGAGGGATTGCAGCCGCCATACTCATTAGGATTTAAACACTTTCAAACACTGACTAATCCAGGCGCCTTGTTGCATTTTACAGCTTTTAACTGAAATTAGAAAACCAGAAAAAGCACAAAAAATTAAAGATGGCTATTAAACCGGGACTTGGCCGCAAGACAAGCAACAAAAATCCACCGATATTGAGCCATGAGTTTGTCATACAAAACCATGCGGATATTATCTCCTGTGTGGCAATGGTGTTCGTGGTCGGACTGATGAATGAATCAACGGCATCGTTTGCTAGTGCCTTCATATCGCTCCATCACAATGTTAGCGGCGAGGAGGCAAGTCGGGAGTTCCCTTATGGCAAGCCATATACCTATATCGCTGGAATTAAGGATTATTGTGCGATATTCTTCTATACGCTTACATGCATCATCATGCATGCAATCATTCAGGAATTTGTGCTCGACAAGATTAGCAAGAAATTGCATTTGTCCAAATTTAAATTGGCACGCTTCAATGAATCTGGCCAATTGGTTACCTTCTATCTGCTCTCATTCATTTGGGGCGCACACGTCGCCCTGCGCGAAGGTTACCTGGGCCAGGTGGCACAACTCTGGGAGGGTTATCCATCGCATGCCATGAGCTTCCTGCACAAATTCTATTTCATCATCCAGCTGTCATACTATCTGCATATGCTGCCCGAACTCTACTTTCAAAAGGTGCGCGCCAAGGAGGAGCAACAACCCAAGATCATACATTCCATTGTTGGGTTCACGCTCATCGTTTTGGCCTACACCCTGAGCTTCCAGCGTCTGGCAATCGTTCTGCTCACTCTGCACTACTTCAGCGAATTGCTTGCCCACATCTTCCAGCTGATTGGTGTCTTCGATCGTGAGGAGCGTTTGGCCCGCGCCCGGATTGTCAATAGCTTTGTCTTTGTCATCGTACGCTTTGCCACCTCTGTGATTGGTGTGCTTACGCTATATTATGGCATCGGTGGATCAGGCGGTAGCTCTAAGCTGCGCGCTCTGCTCGCACTGGTTGGCCTGATTGCCCTGCAGGGCTACTTTGTGTTCTCGTTCATTACCGAGCAGCTGAGAGCTACGCGAGAGGCGAAGCGTGAGGCTAAATTGCTGGCGGCACAGACTAAGAAGGCGAAGACAACCAACAAGGATAAGATTAAGCGTAAGAAGGAAAGCGATCTGCCCGAAGCGGATCAATCGTCTGCCAGTCCAGTCAAGCAAAAGGTCAAGTGAAGCACTTAACTGATGGAGCAGCAGCAACAAATAACTGTAAATGCGACTGCAACAACAAAATCTTCCGCACACTTCCAGAAGCTCAACAATCAACAATCAAACAACGACAACAACAGCAACAACATGAATTAGATTCTAGCACTTACCAACACTACACTACACTACACTGCAACACACTACACTGAACAACACACGAAACGTTTTTGTTTATTGTCTGTTTTTTAACACTTTCGCGCTGCATTTAAAATTTCAATTTTAAATCACAATTTTTCATTAAATTTTCTTTATTTTCCCTATTTTTTTTTTCCCTAATTTTCCTTATTGTTTCTCAGAGCGCAAATTATTCGAAATTATTCAAACCGAAATGTTTGTTTCATTTTTAAGCATTTTTTTTATTATTATTATTATTATTATTATTACATATTACAATACTATTCTTATTTTTGAAATAAACAACAACAAATTTTTTTATTTTTATACATACAACGAAAAAAGAAACAGAAAATAAGAAAAACAATCAAAACTTTTTATAATCAAATGTGTTTTTGTTCTGTGTGTATGTGTGTGCCTGTGTGTGTGTGAGTTTGTGTGCATGTGTGTGTATAAAAGTGTATAATTGAAAAGTTTTAAAGTTGATTAGTAAAAGGACGAAATGTTTATCGAGTACTTTTAATGTTAATCTACACCATTTGGATCGTGTGGTTTTTTACGTCCTAACGAATGTAACAACAAATTTGCTAAATATATTTTGTATAAAAAAATGAACAAAACAAAAAAAAAATGTTGTCTTTCTTGAAAATCATCGGTTAATTTGGGTTTTGGGTTTTCCTTAGTGTTTCTTTTAGTATTAATAACCTCAAAAACACTCTTTCTTGCAGGATATCGAGGAGCAGGGCGCTGAGGATAATGCCACACTGCTCACCACAACAAATCTGTCCGACGATGATTAATTAGTTCATACACTAATCAACAAATTAAAGTTATGCAATCTGTGCGTGTGTCCCCATAATTCCCATAATTTCCTCGCTTTTTGATGTTTCCTTTTTCTGATTTTATCGAATGGATTTACATATTTTTATGATATATATATATACAAGACATATACAGGCATATATAAACATACTATAGGCATATAGTATTTACTATAAAGAAACTCAAGCTTCAAAGAAAAAGCAAATCTTAAGCAAATATACAAATATAAAATTTGATTTTGGGCGGCAAATAAAAGAAATTTCTTTTTTTTTCCTGTCGTAATTCAATCAAATTTCTGTATTTGTGTATTCGTCTTGGGTAAAAAGTAAAAAAAAATATTTAAAAGAAATTTAATATATATCCCGAGACTTTTTCGAAAATGTTGTCCAAGCCAAGCTACGCATAAACTAAGAGATTTAAGAAAACCACAAAAATATTTAACGGCAGTCAAGCAATTTTCTCAAAATAAATAAAAAAAAAAAGGAAAAGAGAAGAAAAAAAAAAACCAAAGCCTAGAAAAGACTGTTTCCTTACTTTTGTTGGTCAGTGTACAGTTTGTTTTCTTTCGTGTGCTCGTTTTACAAAGAAAACTAAAACATAAAAAACATCTATGTATAAATATATATTGATGTAAATCCATTTATATATATAATATATATACGTGAATAATTTTTAGCACAAATATTACAAGATTTTAAAGCTTAAAATGCATTTAAAATGACAGATTTGTAGCGTTTGAAACTTTTATGCGTGACACACTTGAAACTTTCTGTGTTGATCATGAAAACTTGAATTCATGATTTCCATTTCGTTGCCAGTGGCGTAGAGCGAAAGGGGATCACTTTTTGGTATATTTCCCTTGCTTGCACAGCTTTTGCCAAGCACACAAAAAAATACCAAAATAATAAAAAAAAAATACAGAGTAAATTTATAATGAATGTCACGTAAATTTAAACTATAAACATCAAGTCCAGTCGAAAAGTAAAGATTATATATATAATATATATGCGTATGTTTGTGCATGTATTGGTTTTGGAATCGAATGTATTATGTTCGAGGCATGAAATGAGTAAAAAGCTGAGGGAGTTGGGGAACAGAGATGATATGATAATGATATATAAAGAAAAAAAATACTATATATACACGCTGTATACACTAAATATATTTATGAATATGTATGTAACTGTATAACTATATGTCGATGTAGATGTCAATCTACAGTCAGCACAATATTTACTCGTACAGGCTTCGTTTTGTTTAGATCAGTAGGTCAGTTTAAAAAAGTTTCGTTAAGTTTGTTTTTAAAAACTTAATTCCAATTGATTTCGGGTTAAAAAATAAGTATTTGAAAATTTTTTTGATTTTTATTGAAATTTGCTTATTTGAAAACACACAGAAAAGGAATAATTTCTAAGAAAACACATTTTTCAGTCGATGCACCCAAATCTTGTAAGCTAGTGTTATTTGCCAGTATTCTAATTTTTAAGGATGTTTCGTTCAGCTATCGAGTGTGCGAATAAATATTGTACTGACTGTATATATACATATAAGTAAACTGTGTATAACTGTGAATCATTGAGAGTTGTAACTGTAATTTGAGATGATCTGTATTTTTGTAAGCGTAATGTAATATTTAACAAAAATAGAAAAACAAAACCAAAGAAGAAAAAAGATAAAACAGAAAATGACGGAAATGAAAAGAGAAGAAAACACTAAGGCGAACTGGGCGTGGCGCACTTATAATTGATTTGCTCATTATATACATATACAAATATATATATACACACACATATACATAGTATATGCTATAAGTATTTAAGCTACACACACACAGACACAAACTCACACACACACACACACAGATGGGAACCTACATACATACATATGTACATAATTGCTTATATACATACCTACGTACTTACATGCATATACATATGTATTAATATCTAAACGGCAAATCTAAGATTTCACTTGAGGATGAATGATACATGTATATAAAAAAATATATACATATATATATATTAAGCTAAATATTTATATACATATGTGTATCCTCCCATATATCACTGTAATTGTTATAAATAATTTGCAATAACTTACACAAACATACACACACACTCACACAAACATGAAAGATATATACCAAATTGAACAGAACACTATATTGAATGTTTTTGCTTGTTAAAGTGAATATAAAATAAAATAAAGAACAAACTAAATATATAACCATTTTGAATTTAAGCCGGTGTTGCCAGATAGTTATCAAAAAATAATACTAGAATTCGATAACAAAAATAGGTGGCAATATTGAATGAAAATACTTATAAAAATATAGATTTATTTTGAAGTTTGTAAAGCTACCAAATCTAGCCATTAACTAGCTTAAATGGCAACACTGTTTATAGTACCATACAGTATGTACTCAATTTATTGGCTACAGTTAATGATTATAATAACTAGTTTTTATCACTTAAGATTTCTGATCCTGATCCTGCTGCTGTTTATCCCGTTTGCTCTGCTGTGCCGTCATATGAGTCTGAACGAAAGATTGAAAGTTCTGCTCCTCTAAAACGCCCTTGGCGTCTGTTTCCATTTCCTGCTCGTCGTCGAGCTGCTGCGGCACTAGACTTGGGGCCATAAGGAACACACTGTTGCCCGCATTGCTGGACGGCTCCTGCAAACAAGTGATTGCATTAGGACACTCCCCATTTGTAATCATTCTCAACTTACTTTCAGATCCAGACCCATAGGCACTGCAATGCCCGCTGCCTCGATGTGTGCTGCTGGCTGTGGATTGGCTTCTTGGTCGGCCAGACGTTGCAGACGCATCTTCTCGTACACCGGCTTGTAGTCTCGTTCGTATTCCTTGACACAGTCGAGCATGTGCGTCATGAGCGTGGCAAAGCCAATGCCAGTTTTGGCCGAGACACCGCATGTGATTAGATTCTCGTAGAATGTGTCCAGTGTTAGGGACATGGTGCGTGTCAAATTGTTCACATAGCTTTGCTCTTGCTCGAGTGCATCCTGGAATGCTTCAAAGTCTGTCATCCACTCCTGCACAAAACTGCATTCCTTCAGATCAATCTGTTAAGGAATCAACAAGTGGATTAAGATCACCGAACTTCATTTACCCAAGCATTAGACTTACCTTGTTGAGGGCCACAAGGAAGGGCAGACGTGTCTTGTATAGTATGGAGCAGGCGTACAGCATGTTGGACATGAATGTGGTTGGACACGCGGAGCGTACGACGTCCATGACGTAGACGACAATTGTGGGAAACATGGTAGCCAGACCCTCGGTTATAATGTTACCGGACGCTGACCAAGTGAACACTTCGATTTGACCAGGTGTATCAATGATGCACCACTTGTGACCACGTTCGCCGGCACGACGCACCAGCTCCGCAAATTTGGGCATCTTTGTGGTGAACATGTTCAGTGCAGTCACGATGCCACCGTTGGGACCCAATTGATACTGTTTCATCACCTCCTTGTAGTTGACCGTGTCGCGTATATCAATGTGTGCCGCATAGGGCACCTCACGGCAGGCTGGATCTAGATTAACCACGTACGGATTAAATTGCGACTGAGCGTGTTCGATTAGGCTGCGTGTAAATGTCGTTTTGCCGGAACCGGCCATGCCCAACACAATGATGCAAACGGGTGCATCACGAATGCCTTCACTGAGTGACAGTGCCTCCAAGGTGATATCATTAATACTGGGATTGCTGCTGGCGCTGCTTGTTTCTGGTTTGGCGGTCATCGTCGGTGCTGCTTGCGGCAAAACAAACGTGCAACTTGTTTGTGAAATGTGTAGACAGTCACAGCGAAACGTATGCAAAATGTGGCATCACTGCTTCTTTTTGAAACGGTATGATAGTTTGAAGCTTAACAATTTAACAATGGATGGCGCTACTAAATTGTAAGTTGTGGCGGTGTGGCAACGATATGCCTACAGAAAAACTGCCATATTTTAAAAGCGATAAATAACAATATTAAAAAGAAATTTGTATTGCCAACCAAAACTGTGTTTAAGCTACCAATTAACATTAAGTATAGCTATAGACACTGTGCTTTGGTGTATATACATTTAATTTATCGATAAGAATGCATGCTAGGTGGCAACACTAAGTTGCAGGTGGGCGCGAATATGGAAACACGACTAGAAATTCGGCTAAATGAACCTAATCCACAATTTACGCGTTGGTTGGAACGTTGGCTCCATGAGGCAGAGCAACATGATCGCAAATCACAGCACAAACTGCGGCAAGCACTGCAGGCGCTGCGCAATTATCCACTACCACTTTATAGCGGCCGCGAATGTGCAGTGCTCCGCGGATTTGGACCGACTCTCTGTCAGCTAATCGATGACGAACTGCGTCAGCTCAAGGCGCTGGAGAAGCAGTCGACAGTGCCAGTGACGGCAACCACATCGCATGACAGTTCACAGTATGAGGAACAGGTGAAACAAGTGGTTAAAGTTGTTCGCAAGCAGAAGCAAAAGGAACAGCAGCAGAAGAAACCCAAAAAGCTGACAAAGAAAGCACAACAGGAACTGGCCGCAGCCGAGGAACGAGAGCGCAAAATACACATGCCATCGGGCAGTTATCGTTTGATACTGCTCGTGGACACCCAAGAGACGAGTGGCAAGAATAAGCGTGTCTTAGATCAAACACGCGGCTATTTGCAATCACTGGGCGTGGAGCACGAGGTGCGCCGCTTGACAGTTGGCGATTTCCTTTGGATAGCCCGCGATGACGCCGGTAATGAGCTAGTGCTGCCCTACATAGTCGAGCGCAAGCGTATGGATGATTTGGCCAACAGTATACGCGATGGACGCTACCACGAGCAGAAGCATCGATTGCGCCAATGTGGACTACCACACATCATCTACCTGATCGAGGATTATGGTGACAATGAACAGCTGGGCCTACCACTGGACTCGTTGCTGCAGGCGCTGGCCAATGCGCGTATTCAATGCCCAGGAATTCAAGTGGTGCGCTGCGAGAATCACTATCGTTCCATGTGCTATCTTGGCGGTGTCACTGTAGCGCTGAAACAACTTTACGTGGACGCGGGAAAAGCGCTCCACAGTGTCGATAAATCCTCACTGGAGACATCGTCTAGTAGTGGACCTCTGGGTCTGCTTAAGTTTCGTGCCCTGTATGAGGATTCAGCGAGGAATGCACAGTTGACGGTGCGTGAACTGTTTGTCCAACAATTGTTGCAGCTTCATACACTCTCCATGGATCGAGCACTGGCAATTGTGGAACGCTATGCCACGCCACGCCTACTCCTCGACGCCTATGCGCAGTGTGACAATGCGATGGAGGCGGGTAAATTGCTAGCCGGACTAGTTTGTGGTCCACTGCAGCGACCGCTCGGCGAGAAGCTGAGCCAGTGCATCCATGAGTTCTACACAAACGAATTCAATTAAAACGTTTTAAGGTTTAGCAATTGCATTTAGTAGGTATTGGTTAATTGGACATATCTAAAATTATATACACGTATTTATACATTTAGGAATTATGATTTGGACTTGCTGCCTCTTGGTTTTCTCTGTTACTGATTAAGGAATACGGATTACGGTTTAAGGTTAACAGTTGACGATTGACGGCTTAAGGATTCGACATAAAACTGAATTAGATATTTCGAAAGTGTCGTATGGCCAAATCGACGGGCAGATCGAAATCAAACTTGGACAAAGCATCAATGGAACGCAAAGAGTCACGGAATCCCGTGCAGGCCACGTAGCTATTGGACGTATAATATGTATCAATTAGCTCATTGCAGCTGAGTATAAGATTGAGCCACTCTACAAGCAGGTGTGCACTGCAAAAAAACCATTTATAATTTTAACTTTTTATACTAAAGAGATTCCGGATCTACTCACTTAAGTCCCGCACAGATCAGGGCTTTGAAGTGAGCATTGTAGCTGCGCTTGTATGGCCTGTGCATGGCCAGAATCATGCCAATGGCACTGAGCAAACTCTGCTTGGCCGTCACCGCATCCGCATCCACAATGTCCAGCTGAAAGCTTTGCGATAATTTACGCGCTGGCGTATTATTATATTCCTCGCCATGTTTAAGATTATAATATTCGATGATTAGCTCCCAGGCGTGCATGGCACGTCCGATTCCAAGAAATTGCATGTCAGTTGAGCCAGGCATACCGCTGCTATTGCCACCAAAACCACCCGGACCACTTGAACCACCGGCCGCCATCGAGACGCGCTGTGCACCCGGCTGCAGGCAACGCATAAATGGCACCATCAGACTGGATGCCGCCGACTCGGCGGGAATGCGTAAACCATGTTGAATCAATTGCTGCAAAGTGCGGGCGAAATTCTTACGCACTACACTGGTCAATTCACGTCCAATGGTGGCTATGGAATCGCCACGCATATGAACAATCCGACGACTCAATGATTTATCCTTACTCCAGTCATATCGTTCATACGTATCCTCTTCCGAGTCGGACGATGCCGTCGCTCCACCTGCGGCATAAGGCGTCAGCTCATAACCAGCAACGGCGCCGGTGGCAGTGACCGTACCAGTACCATTAACACTCGCTGCAGCCCGTCTACAACGTGGTGGCAATGTGATCAGTGCTCCATTCTGTGCATTCAGTGATCCACTTGGTTGTTGTGCCTGCTTCTGTTGGCGCAGTGCTCGCTTGATATTGGCTAACTTCTCACGATCGCAGCTCAAAGTGGCAGCCAAGGCAGCCACCTCCTGTATGTCCACCTCCAGCTGGGCACGCAGATCCCTGTGAATTTGTTCAGTCATTTATTGAGCAACATAACAAGAAGTTATTAAACTAATACTAAGAATCCAATGCTTAATATCTATGTGCCATAAATATTTTTAATTTTAACTTTGCTACAACTTAAAAAATTAGTTAAGAAACTTTTAAAAGCGAAAAGGATTTGAATTTTTTTTAAGGAAAACTTTAGAAAATCTGTTTCAAAACTGTAAAATAGGTCGTAACGACTATTTTGTATTTAATTAAATGTTTAAGTCTTTAGAATTGTTTAAAAACTTAGTCAAATTTTAATTTTGTTTAATTAATTTTGTTCATTCATTCGTTTGAATTAAATACAAGCTTTCATTAAACAATTTCTAGTTAAACTTATACAAATTTAATTTTGATTTTTGTTGAAATTTTTATGAAAATTAATTTGCAAAAAAATTAAATTAAAAAATTTAATATTATTTAATTAAGTCTTTTAATGATTTAAAGAACATATTTTAAAGTAATTAATTTTTTTGAAAATAATAATTCTTATAAATTATTTTACTCAGTTTTATATAAGTTTAAAGAGTAAAATTTATAATAATTACCCAGTAGGACACTTGACTACATACGTAACAAGTACTAGTAAGAAAGGCTACAGTCGTGCGAGCCGACTGTAAAAGACCCCGTACTCATTCTAGTGCGCATTTTACCATAAAAATCACCAATATTGACCAATTTGTCCTATGGGAGCTATAGGCTATAGTTGTCCGTTCCGAAGCAAAGTTGGTGAGGATGGTTATAATGGTGCCATACAAATAATATGTGACTTTGGTACCGATAGCTATAGTCGTTTCCATGTTATGATGTTATGAAAATAGTTTTTAAATCTGAACTTTTATTCTAAATTTGGTGGCTCTAGCCCTTTCCGTCACCGAGATCCAGATGCTTATACGGACGGACGGACGGACGGACGGACGGACGGACAGACATACATCGCTATATCGACTCTTCTGCTAATGCTGATCAAGAATATATATACTTTGTGGGTTCGTAAAAGCTTCCTTCTGCCTATTATGCACATTTCGCTTCTGACAAACCTATTAGACCCCTGTAATCTTTTCGACTACAGGGTCTTAAAGTGTAATTGACCCAGTAGGACTTTGTACTCACCCCCAATGGTTGCCTTTGTGTGTCTTTTTCAGCGAGTTCTGCTGAAAGTCCGCCTGTCGCTTGGCAAAGTGCGTTGTGGCGAACATCTGCATGAGGAGCGACGCCTTGTCCAGTAATCCATGGGCTTTGCTGTGCAGACTTTCGCCCCGAGCTTCATGCTCTGAGGATGTTGACTTGGATGTGGACTTGGATGTCGATGAGGCCGTTGAGAGCTGACTCTCTGGGATCGCTGTGCTCGGTCTCAGTGGTTGCTTCACTGTCGTCTGTCTGGCTGTCTGCTTGGCGGCATAACTGTTGTAGGCACCGCTGAGTAACTGCAACTTATCGCTGCCACTGGTGTTGCCACCAATGCCACCACCAATCCCAGTAGCTCCAACTCCAGCAGCTGTTCCAGCTCCTGTTCCTGCCGTGTCGCATTGCAGGAATGCTATGAACCGTTCCAGATCGGTTATTTGGGTCTTTAGTTGGGCCACCAGCTGCTCCTTCATCTTGAGCGGCCCAATGAATTCACCAATGGCATTGTCCACCTGATGCCGCAGTTGCTCGATACTAAGTGCCGGCAATTGATGCTGCTCCACCTGCAGATTGAGTTTCGTGCGCAGTTCATCCAAAATAAATTTCTGTTTCTCGAGCAGCACATGCTGGGGCAGCACACCTGGTGCACCTGACTCGTAGGCCAATTGCTCCAGTTCCGTTAGCTGTGACTTCAGCTGCTCGATCAACTGTCCATCATGTGCGGCAGGAACACCATCAACAGCCGTGTCCGCGCTACCAGCTGTTCCCTCATTCTCCTCCTCGAGCTCCGTTTCGTTGCACGTTTCCACCACCTCGGGTATGCCCTGAAAGGCAAAATCCTCCAAATCCCGTAGCAGCTGATCCCGCTCATCAGTCGGTGCCTCCACAATCTGTCGCACTCGCAGTTGAACATGGGCAAATTGTGAGGTCAATGCCAGAAGGGAGCTCGTGAGCAGCTCCTGCTCCTCCTCAATGCTGCGCAGACGCGCCAATTCATTGGCATTGTCCGCAACAGCTGTGCATTGCGTCGATGGCTTCTCCAGTTTGTCCAGGCCGTGGAGCAGCAGTGTTGGCTCCAGTTCATTGGAATCGTTGCCAGTTAGCTCCAGTTCTAGGCTGGTGCTATTGGTGTCATCATAATTGGCACCCAATGGTGACCAGCGTTCGCTTAAGGGTTCTACATCCACCTCCGTTTCTGGTTCCACATCAACATTCACTTCCGTTTCCGTTACTGCTGCTTCAGCTCCAGTTCCAGCTCCAGCTTCTGCTACTGCTTCACTTTCCGTGGCTTCCAGTTGCTCCTGCTCACAGCTGTTTTGGCTTGTGGTTTGCTGACCCTCGGCCTCCAGCGTGGCATCCATTTCCATATGGTGGGAAATTGGCTTTTCACAATTTACCCACCTTTACACACATGTACACACAAACACACACACACACACACACACACACACACACACACACACACGCTTAGTAGAATTTTCTTTTGATTTGGCTCCAAAATTCAATTGCGAAAAATCAATCGGTTGCTTTTTTCCGCTATTTTATTTATTTAACAGCTGGCCAAGTGTGTGTGTTTTTGGGTATGTGTGAGTGTGTGTGCCACGAAAACAGTCGAATTGACTAACTGACTGATTGACAGATTGACTGTTTGATTGATTGACTTGCAGATACGACGCGTGCACTGCGACCGTTTCTATCGCACTGACATTTTTCATTCATTTTACTTTTGGGAGCTTTTCGTGGAGCTTTTCCTCTTTTTCATGGGGTTGCAGTTAACTTTACGGTGCAGCACTCTCATTTAGGGGTTGTTTTTTTCACTCCCATCGCTAGCAGTCGACCATAACTCACATCACTAGCCAATAGCTTTCGATGGTTCAGGTCTAAGCTTCGCTGAGCTTGCAGAACTTTAAGGTTTTGCTCTTAAGAAAAGCTCTTCCGAAAGCTTCATTTAGTAGGGCTTAAAGCTCCCCAGTAGTACACAAAGCCTTTTAAGTAACAGGTGGCTCAACTCATCACTACCATAAGTAAGCCCCACTATACTAACCAAAAGCTTTTTATAAGCTTAAAAGCTTTCAAAGCTACTGGCGTAACAGGTAGCATTACGCATGTGTCCCAAAGTTGTCCCAAAGTCAAAGCGACAGGAAATGATAAACCCAGTATATATTTTCTTTTTTGAAGGGGCACAATGACCTACCCCATCAAATGACGGTCGGAACACGCACTCAACACGAGTTCCCCTCCAAACGGAGACTAGAAGAAACCCATTAAATATTTTGAGTGATTTAGATAAGAACATGACTTTGACTTTGATGATTTGTAGAAGACCCATATATACTATCTGATAATTACTGGTCACAATTTTAAAGCTCACTAGACGATTGAGTATGTGGGCTATAGAGAGCACAGTCAAGACTGGCTATAGTGCACAATTATGTGAGATATTAATATATGTTGTCTAAAACATAGTTGAAGTAATTCAATATACTTTTTAACTTTAACTTAGACTTATCGAATCGATTGTTTTTTAATATTTTTCTTAGATTTTAGATTTTTTTTGTTGTAATACTATTTTTTTACTGTTTAAATACTGTATTAATTTACTGTATATATTTATTTTTAATTGCGTTAAATCCAAAAATAATAAATTTGTTTAAAACTTCAAGAAAATTTGGTATTTCTACAAGTTTAAAAAATTTAAATAAAAGTTGTTTAGTTAAAAGATTTTTTAATTTACTACTAAAAAAAATTAAGACAGCGGAACTTATAATTAATAAGTAATATAAGTGTCTTAATTATAAATATCTAAATAAATAAATACCTAAATATCTGATTGTATCTAAAAAATTTAATCAATTTATATTTAAGGAGATCTAATTACTACTTTAATAGTTTACTGTAAATACAATTTATAAACTGCATTTGACGACTCAAAACATGTAGAGAACTTTATAAAATTTTGTATTTATTTAGTTCATATTATTATGTTTTAATCATTTTTATGTTTTTAATCATTTTATTAAATTACTTAAAAATTTAAGTTCATTACACTTTTATAATTTTTTTTTTAGCTACTGCTTTAGGTCTACTAAAAAATTTCAAAGATAAATTAAAAGTAATATTTATTTAGTCAGTTATTTAATTAACAATTTTATGTCTCTACAAGTTTATTAAACTTTAAGTTAACTAATTTTTAAAAGTAAAGTAATTTCTGCTTAAACACTAACTCTCATTTAAGACCACAATACACTACTGAACATAAACTAGTTTCATATTACATTACAGTACTTAATTTTGAGTTAAATATAAAAAAAATCGTTATTTAAAGATGTTTAAAAAATCATTTAATGTAAATTTTGTGTTAAAAAAATGCAGTTCAACTGTTTGTGGTAAACAGTTTACTTTAGCCAGGCATGCCTGTGGTACATATCAGACATAAGTCCGATAGGCTGTTTGTGTGTGTGTGTGTGTGTGGACGTGTGTGTAGCTCTCATGACGGAAACATTTTGCGGACTGTTGGTGGTGATAAGCTGATAAACTGATAAGCTTGTCAAGTGTCTGGCACCCCATGACGGTCATTTTGGGGTCGTCTGGTACAGAGCACGCACACGAAACACTCCAAAATAAATAAACAATCGTTTTACATTTCAAATAACATTCGGTTTTTGTATTTATTACAGTCGAAACACAATAAAAAAATAAACAAAAAATAAACAAAAAAAAAAAATAAACAAAAAATAAACAAAAAAATAAAAAAATAGTGGAAAAATACTTGATCGGGTTTTTTTTAGCGCGGTGTCAGATTGTGTTTGCCACCATCGATGGGGAAGAGAGCACCGGTGGTGAAACTGGCCTTGGAGCTGGCCAGAAAGGCCACCGCCTCGGCCACCTCGTAGACATCACCAACTCGTCCCAATGGATGCGAATTGATGGCACGTTCCAGCAGAGATTTGTAGGCATCATCCACGATGCCAATGCGATTATGAATATTCGTTTGGACGAATCCAGGATTCACCGAATTCACACGTACTCCCTGTGGTGCCAACTCCAAGGCAACAATTTTGGTAAACTGATCGAGAGCCGCCTTGGACACACCATAGCTAAGGGCATTGGCAAATGGACGTAATCCCGCACAGCTGCTCACATTGACCACAGCGCCCTTGGTCTTCAGTAGATGCGGAATAACGGCCTTGGTGAGCAGCACTACGGCACGTAGATTTGTATTAAGCACCGCATCGAATTCATCTATGTCTAGATCAATCAATGGACCACTGCCCAAGATGCCGGCATTGTTGACCAACACATCAATCCGACCAAATTTCTTTAGGGTCTGCTCGACAATCGTATCCGCATCCTTGGTCACATCGGCAGCCACATTCAAGGCATTCACTCCCTTATATTTCTGTTGCAGTGTCGCCTTTGTTGCCTCCAAATTGGACACATTGCGTCCAACCAGCGCCAGTTGTGCTCCCTCGCGGGCCAAAACCTCCGCAATGGCAGCACCAATACCACTGCTCGCACCTGTTACAATCACCACCTTTGCATTGAGGCTCATCTTGTCGACTGTGCCCAAACAGCTGTGCACTCCATGCATTTATGCCCCTTCCCAAAACCATTTTACTCTCTCACTCTCGCTCCCTCTCTCTTTTTTCTGCTTGCTTTCGCTCTCTTTTGTACTGTGACTCCCGCTCTTCAGACAAGATTACAGCGTTCGTAACTCAAGTGTTAGCGACCCCATTGGGAATTTTACCCCTGAACGCTAAGCGGTCGAACTGCGGAAAAAAGAACAACAAAGCGCAAAGCAATGATTAGGGGGAAAATGGAAAGTTTCATTAAATCAATTATGGCATCCTTTATATACATACATTTAATTAAGTGTTTTGATTTGTAAGACTTCTTTTAAATAGGAAAAATTCAAAATTTTCGAGATACTGAATAAAAAGTAGTTGAATTAAATGTTTCTCTTAGTTTTTATTTTTATTTAAATGATTTCATTGCTCAATTTGCACGGGAAATGCATTGTTAAGTCAAACATGAATTTCTATAATTCTTAATCAAGTTAAATGAAATCAATTTCTATCTAAGCCCAAAAAAATAAAAACCTTTTTTTACTACACTTTCTTTCCATCTTGTCGTTATTTCCGTAGGTGGTTATGGCCGTCTGGGGTCGTGTGAATGTCTTTCCAGCCATTAAAACACTTGCTTAAATAAATGTGTTAAGTTTTTGCTGCAGTTGAGTGCAGGTCCTACTGGGCTATCGACGTGACGCAAGTCGCAGCATGTTGTGTTTGTGCTGGCATCGATGTCACTGCTTGCTTGCATCTGTTTATGTGGGTGTTGGGTGTGCATGTGTGTGTGTATGCAGGGGTGTTAGTAGGCGTGTGTGTGCGTGCAAGTAGAGTTGCGCTTAGTTAAGCTTTGCGTGACACGAGTACGTGATGGAGCACGACCTTAGCTAATTTAATAAACAATACTTTACGTTTTTTTTTTATTTTCTTTTTAATTTACTTGAGTAAGCTAACGATTTAAAGACTGAGATTTCTATTAAAATTAATTCCTTAAAAAAAGTTGGAATTCGAGAAGTTTAAGTTTACACACATATTTTATGTAAATAATTATAAATTTAATTAAATTTATTTTTTTTTAACTACTGTACTGTTTCAGAATTTTGGTCGAAAAAAAATGGAAATTATTTTTATTTTAATTAAATTTTTAGTTTTGGTATTTTCTGTCTTTTTCCTATTTCTCCCCTAAAATTGTTTTGAAAATTGAAGATTTTAATTAACTTGTTATAAAAAAAAAGTATTCTTAGCTTAAGGATTTTGTAGACACATGTTTTCAGATATTAAAAGTTGTTCTATTTTTTTAGACCCTGAGTAATAAAATGTGTGCAAGGAAAAAAAAACTTAAAATAATAAAATTTTTTAATTTTAGAATACATAAGAAGTATATGCCTTACTTTCCATTTAAATGAGTACAGGGTATTTTAGATTCAGTACGCCATACTCTAGCCTTTCATATGATGTCTGTACAAATTTTGTTAGATCTTTACTAAGCTACTTCTCGTAATATGTTTTTAAAATGTTTGTTTTTGGCTTTCTTTGTGCATTCCTACTTAACTTTTCTACAGTCCAAAAATATCTACAGACTAATTAATAAATATTTACGTAGACTTTTATTTGTTATTCTTTTTTATTTTTAGTTCGTATTTTAATAACTACAAACAAACTTTAATATTGTTGTGTTTTACTTGTTTTCTTTGGCAAAGTATGTCTTTAATTAAAGACTGGAATTTATTGTGCTGGCGAACAAAAAAATGCCATGGAGTGGATATGAAATGCAGTGAAATCAAAGAGAGAGCACAAATTCCATTAAAAAATTAAAAGAGAATAAAAAGCAACGGACGGAAACAAACCGCAAATTAAAGAGAGTGATAAACGAAAGAAAAATAAACAGAAAATTGCACTTTGAATGCACAAATTTAAGAGAAAAGAGAAAAACGCTGAAAACTCAACACTGAACACTGAAAAATCGCGTATCAAAAGAGAGAGAGAGAGAGAGCAAAAAAAGAGCGCTACAAACAAAAAGTTAAAAAGGAACCACAAAAAGAAAAGGAAAAAGTTTTAAATTTTTTTACAACGAAACTTGACTATTTTTTGTTATATATAAATGGGAAAGTTATTGAAATTGTTGAGATTTTTATAGCATATATATTGTATTGTTTGATTTTTGTCTTGTGTCACGTTGTCATCTCTAGTTGGCTTGAGTTAACCTGTTGCGGTTTTTGCTTTGGATTCAAAATTGAAATTCAGTTATAGCTCAGTCAGGTTCGATTGATACGCTCGGGAATGGGTTAACTTTGAATTGCAAAAGCTTCTATCGCCGCTACCCCTTCCCCTTCTCCTCTCTCGTCCCCACCCTGTACCACCTTCCCTACGCTTACCGTGCACGACATTTTGAAAGTCAAGCGACAAGTTTTTAATTAAAAGTTTTTGCGGCTTGTCTGATTTCAAACATTTGTGAAATAATGTTCCAAGCTGACGCCGCGAATGGAAACATACCAAGCACCAAGAACACACTCTGTCGTTCCATTTAATCTGAACATTATGGCCGTTAGAGACCCAGCAAATCTGATTAAACTAGCGAGCCAGAGAGTAAGAGAGAGAGAGAGAGTGATAGAGAGAGATATAAAGAGATAGAGAGCCCGAGAGCGAGGGAGAGCGGAAGAGCGCGTTGTTTTTGGTGGTCTCCCTGTAGACCCAATGCCGACCTCTTAGACGCCGTCTGACGGCATCTCTCACATTAACTTTAAGCGGTTCCGTTGTCAGATAATTAACATTTCCATTTAGCCAACGGCCCAACACTGGCCTCGTATATCACCCAGAGAGCTGTAGATGAAGCCAGTACCAACTACTACCAAAGCCCGATACGTTGCTCTCTCTCTGGTCCTACACTGGCTGGAACACCCGTTAAAATACATTAGTCGAGTCGAGTGGAAAACTTCAACAATAAGAAAATAGATGAAACTGATTACGATAACAACAGTTACAAATTATCACAGCTCTTATTGGGCTAGTTACTGATTATGCTGCAAAATTGTGAACGGAAAGAGAAAAATTTATTTGCCACAAATGTGACAAGCCTCTATAGTAAATCTAGTAAATAATATAACTCTGTTTTACTTTTCAGTTAGTTTTATACTTATATGATTAACTTAGTAGATTTAGAAGTTTGTACTTTGTTTGTACCCAGTTGGAAATACAGTGAAAGCTCTACTCGCGGACAGCTCCCTTAGTCAGTCCCAAGAGCATGATTTTCATACAAAATCCGTTTCTTTTGGACGGACATCTCCATTGGGCGGACAAAAATATGTGGCTGTCCGGCCAGGAGAGCTTTGACTGTACTACACTGCAAAAAAACACAGATGTGTGAACTTAAATGTGACAAAAATTGAGTAATTCTGCATATTTCAAAACAGAGCATGAAATACCGGACTTAAGCATGAATTTTCTTAATAAAATTTTTCAATTATTTAATTTAACTTTTACTTAAATTTTATGAATTACTTATCGTTGAAGTTCTGAGTTATGCTATAGTAAAATTTTTATTTATTTAATTAAATTTTTGCTAAATTTTTATGAATTACTTTTTCATTTTAGTTCTGAGTTGTAGTTTATTTCTTATATAAAGGGTAATCTTATAATAATTTGAAGCTTAAATTCTTAAATACACAAATACTGTTTAAAATACTTTGTTTAAAAATTTCTAACCAAAAACTATGAAATGTAATTAAAACTCAAAATATGTAATTACAGTTTAACTAGAAATACTTAGTTTAGAAATTTAAGTGCTCAACAAAGTTTAGCACTTTGTTAGATCATTTTACTTTGCTCTCACTAATTATACCCGTTACTCGTAGAGTAAAAGGGTATATTGTATTTGTTGCAATGCATGTAACAGGGAGAAGGAGACATGGCAGACCCCATAAAGTATATATATTCTTGATCAGCATGACTAGCCGAGTCGATATAGCCATGTCCGTCTGTCCATCTGTCCGTCCGTCCGTCTGACCGTCTGTTCGTCTGTCCGTCTGTGTGAACAAAAGGATCTCAGAGACTATAAGAGCTAGAAAGGCCCGAGTGGTCGCAAACGAATGATAAAATGCCCAAGCAGTACAATTTTGCTTTTGTTTTTTGACACGCCCACTTTAGGTCGTTCTATGTGCATACAAAGGTAATAACAGGTAAAAATATCATGTTTTAGTATAGAAAACTTTTTTGTTAGCAATGCTATCTAAACCAAATTGACACATAAAGTACATTTCTAGGGAGTACATATACTGACCAAGTTTGATCCAAATCGGACAACTATATCGTATAGCTCCCATAGGGACAATCGGTAACAAATACGCTCCAAATATGAATTTATATGAATAACTTTTGCGTTGGCCAATCAATCGAAGTGAAACTTACACAGAATATATCTTTCAATAATATAAACATATTGACTAAGTTTCATCCAAATCGGACGACTATATCGGATAGCTCCCATAGGGGCAATCGGTCAAAAATACGCTCCAAATATGAATTTATGTGACTAACTTTTGCATTGGCCAAGCAATCGACGTAAAACTTACACAGAATATATCTGTCAATAATATAAATATGTTGACCAAGTTTCATTCAAATCGGACGACTATATCGTATAGCTCCCATAGGGACGATCGGTCAAAAATACGCTGTAAATATGAATTTGTATGAAAATTTTCTGCGTTTCTCAAGTCATCTGAATTTAAATCAATAGGGTCGATTACCTAAACGATTGTACTATTATTAATGTTGTTAATAATATATTATAATGTTAATAATATAATTGAACTGAGTAACGGGTATCCTAAAGTCGCGAGGCGACTATAGCATTCTTTCTTGTTTTAGTTGTTTTTGGTGCCAGTTAAAATTGTTTTGTTTCCATTCTGCGGTTTTCAGTTACCTTCTACACTAACTGGGCTAACTGGTGGTAAGGTAGAGCGGAAGAAAGGTAGAAAGCACAAAAACTGATTAACATTCTATGTTATTCGCAGTTATCAACTCAATTACACAGACATCGTCGTTATTTTTTATTCCTTAACAAAGTTCTTGCTCCGCTTTGCTTTGCTTCCTTTTTTTTTTATATATACATATATATATATAGTATACTATATATAAGTTTTTTCTAGATTTCTGTTTTTGGTTTCCGGCTTCACACTGCTTTTGGCATTTGCTTTCGGTGTTAATATATGCAAAGAGGAACAAAACTGCAATTAGGAAAAGTTTATGGAAATTGACATCCAGCTGGAATTGCATACAAATTAAATCACTCAACAAAGGTCGATTTTGTAATAAATTAAATTTTAATAACACAGTAAACAAAGTGACAAAAAAAGAAAAAAAATATACTATAGAGTTAACAATTGAATTTTACTAAAACTAACTAAAACTAAAGGCAAAAAAAAAGTGAGAAATTGATTGAATTTAATTATATATTCAAATAAAATTATTTCAGTGGAGCCTTGTTCTTAACTGGCAAAAATAAAGACAACGCACAAGCAACTGTAAAGAGAAGATAAATAAATTTATAAATAATTGAATAAAGTTTTGTTTTAAGCACTCACAGAACATAAAAAAGCTGACCATAAGAAACGGTGGTACACAACCCAATTCCATCAGAGCTGGAAAGAATATATTACCCATTAGGGAACCCATACGACCCACCATCATGGACAACGAGACGATCATAGTGCTGCATATCAGATAAATCAATAGTTTAATATAATCAATAGTTTTTCAGTCTAAACCTAAGTCTTTACTTACCGTAGAGCAGTGGGAAACATGTTGAGGGAGGCACTAATCACGGACGTGGCCGAAATGCTGCCCATTGTCACAAAGACGGAGGCTATAGCCACCGTGGAGGTTGCTGAACTTGACCAATACATGCCAATGGCACAGGAGCCAGCAGTGAACAGACCAATGCCTAGAATTATATTGATGGTGTTAGTTAAAACTTAATGTGAACTCAATAATCGAAGTTATCGTTAATCGATGCATTATATCGATAAAAAGTTGGCTCTAAATCGGGCATAATTTGTTTTCAGTGTATGAATGTGTGTGTGATTGGATAACTACTTACATATGATGTTCTTAAGTCCCACCAAATTGACCAGGAAGCCGGCTAGCATATATGAGAGCAAACCGGCAGAGGCAACAATGAGATTGTTGGTATAACTGTCAGCATTGACATTAACCGTACACTGATAATCCGGATCATTGTGGTCGGAAGCTGCCAACTGAGTTTGAGTGCGATTCACGCTATACTCAATAATGTTGCATATACTCGTGCCCTGGGACTCCGTTTGGCTGCTCATCAGATTCTCGTATTCATTGATGGAGGCAAACAATTGGGGCAACCAAAGACGCATCGTATTCTGCCTGTCAGTTTGAATGGAGTAAATAAAGTTATTGTTGGTGTTACAATGGGAGATAGAAGGGGAGATGAAAGGGAGTGAAAGGAGGACGAAGTCTTACCCCAAAAGTACGCAAAAGTTAATCAAATAGACCCAAAGGGAAAGACCCAAATAGGGTTTGACGAATAGTGGACGTAGCTGCAACAATCCCAAGCGAAGAGCACTCTTTGGTTTGGAGGCCGATTCCACATCTACGGCGACGACGACCTCGCTGGATATGGATTTATTTTGTTCCGTACTTTTGGCATTGTCTTCCGTTGTTTTTGGCTTACCAATCACTTCACTGACCAGCTCTTTGATCTACAAACAGTAAAGAGATCTAACGGTTTTTACTTTTTTTTTTTTTTTTTTTTTTTTTTTTTTTTTTTTTTGTGTATAGCTCGGACATGAGCAATCACTTACGGGAAATGCACTGCGAGGTTGCCGTGTGTTGAGTGCATAGATGAATTTGAACGCCTCAAGTGCCTCCTCGTTGCGTCCACGGGACATCAGAAACTTGGGACTTTCGGGAAAGAATGGAAAAAGCAGAAAACTCAATATTGACGGCAATGCGGAGACGGCCAAGAAAATTTGCCACGAATGCACTGCAAAAAAACAAAAATGGAAAATGGGAAAACTATGATGAATTATTGATGGAGTTTCCCTTCTTTTTCCTTCTTTTTTTTTGGCTGCTAATGCTCGTCTGCATTAAACCATAGTAAAAAAATTCCTTTGTGCTCTCTCTATTAGTTTTTTGTGAAAGAAGCCAATTTAGGACTCAAACAAAAATTTATAAATTATGTATTGCTAAATTTGGCAATAGTTAACCGATTTTTAAACAGAATGGCATTTTCATTATGGTTTAAGCTACACATTGAGGCTGCGGTGAAGTGTCTAATCACTTCAGAAAATTTAATTTGTTTTAAATTTCGACCAAATTATTTATTTAATAGTTTTTTGTACCTTTGTCCTACCAGAAAAGTAATTTAAGTCAACAATTTATTTGGTTTATATAACTTAAATTTGTTTTTTTTACTATCACAGTCAACAATTGACCTAAGCAATGTACTTTGAGATTTAGAATGAAAACAAACAACAAAATCAAATCGGTTTATCGGGTTTATCAGCTGGAGGCTATCAGCTGTTCTTACTGCCTCTATCAGATAATCTAATCGTTGTTATCTTTAATTTCATATCTAATAGATGTAACTCGGGACACGCCAAGGTGAGAAAAACCTGCAGTTTTTTTTTTTTTGTATTGTTTACATACCCGAGAGTCCCAAGATGTGAAAGTCATAGGTCTGGGGAAGTATACCCATTGCCAGACCAGGTAAACTCAGTGTTGCCATGCTGAACATAATGCCAACCGACATCATGATACGTTGTCGATACTGTCTCCCATGAAGTTCCGATAAATACGTCATTAGCACCGCAAATGGTCCACTCATCCTAAAATAATAAAATCAATATAAATATATAAATAATTAATTTAATTATGAGTTAATTTAATACTCACATAAAACCACCGAAAAATTTGAAAATCATTAGCTGTATAACATTTTGGCTGAGCGCACCGCCAAGCACACATATAGTATCGGCCATAAAGCCAAAAATGAGCAGCTTTCTTCTGCCCATCGTATCCGCAATGTAGCCCCAAAAAATAGCCGATGTTATCATGCCAGCATATGTGATGGCATTCAATATACCCTTGTCCAAAAGACTCAATTGAAGATCACACTCGGCACTGGGCAGTATGTAGGACATCGTTGAGGTCTCATAGGTGGTACCCATGGCAGCGGGAACTGCTACCAGCAGCAACAACACATTAAACAAGCCAAAACCCGCTGTATCAATGGCTGTCTCAAAATCCGCTAATTGATTTGGATTGGCATTTTGATTGGAATTGGAATTGGAATTGAAGTTTGGACTGGAATTGGTGTTGGTTTCAATGATGGTTACGGTTTTTGTTGTCGGTGAATTATCCCATTGCTCTTCGATTTTTTCCAATTTATTATTTGATCCTGATTTATTGAGCGTTAATTGCTTTGGTAAATTATCCCTGAGTTGGCTCATTTTGTTTGCACTCCTGTTGCCTTTGGCTAACTAAGCTCTCACGTCGCAGTTACCGCGTATTTTGTAGACTAATTGGTTTGTAGATCGACCGATCTTAAAAGTACTCCCACTGGTAGACTCATCTCTTGATTTTTGCGGGAAAAAAAATAAACGTGGGCAATAAGACGCCGTTTGCATAGCACTTACACTGCAAGAAATACGGTAGTAACTTATTTATTATATAACTTTATGTTAAAGAAATGAAAAATTTATTTAAGTGAAATTTTAGGTCATTTTTTTATTTTTAAATAAAAGAAAATGAAGTTCACTATTTTAAAATGTGCATGAAAGTAAGCTTTAGAAATTTACGATATTTTTTTTTATTATTTATATAGTACTAATAAAAACAATTTATAAATTAAGTATAAAAATAAAAACTATGTATAAAAAAAAATCACTATATGTTTAAATTAAAAAAATACTTTCCCATTCAACAAATAACATTAGGATAATTTTTTTTAACTTCTTAATTCATAAACTTTTTTTTAAAATTTTATTTAATTATTTTAAATTTTGGTTCCTACTATTACAATCAATTTTGAATTAAAAAGTTAAAATTAGATTTAATTATAAAAAATGCTGCTTAATTTTAATTTTATTTGTACTACTGTTTCTATAAATATTTTTTCAAGCGCCCCATATTTTTTTTAAGTGTACTAATATTTACGGACTGTTTATGGCCCTACTCTGTCCGCGTTGTGTACGATTAAACTACGCAAATCTTAGATCACTCCGCCACCGACTGTTCAGATGAATGGTAGCTAATGTTCCATTGTTATGATTACTACGATTGCAACGATCACGACAGTATAATAAATCCAGTGACGTCACGCTCAACAGAGGGAGTGTCGCAATTGGGAGTTCACTTGGAAACGCATGTGTTTGAAAGCCATGAAAATCTGTGTGCAAATAGAGGCTAAGCAAGCTAATTGCTTTGATTACGGGCATCTGTTGGTTCCCAGGCCCCCAGAAAAAAACACAATTACGGATTATTCATAGACGGGCCTAATACGGTTAATGGTATAACACTTGCGATGCGTGTGCTCTTGTTTGATCTATTGCTGTTTTACTGTGGTGCAAATATTTGTAGTTCTGCTTCAAGTTTGGTATACAAATAATGAAAAGAAAAATGGGTGTTGCAAGTAGCGAAAGTGATATGAGAAATGATGAACGAAGCGATGACTGATAAGTGATGAAAGTAGCAATGCCTGATAAGCGATGAAAAAGTCGATCAATGAGTGTATGCAATATCAAATGGAATAAGAAATGAAAAAGAATAACATATGTAATATGTATATCTATGAGAAAATTCAAAACAGAATAGTTAAGCGAAAAGAAAGCAAGATCAAAATCTATGAAATAAGCAATGAGTTTGGTAAGTCAATGAATGATGTAATGGGGAAAATAACAATCTGGATAAAGAAATTAATGATAATAATAATGATAGCAGTAATAATAATAATAATAATAATAATAATAATAATAATAATAATAATAATAATAATAATAATAATAATAATAATAATAATAATAATAATAATAATAATAATAATAATAATAATAATAATAATAATAATAATAATAATAATAATAATAATAATAATAATAATAATAATAATTATAATTATAATTAGCATTATAAGGGAATAAATTATGAGATAGACAACAAATTGAAGCAAAGTAAAATTTATTAAATTTAATTAATTAACGTGGAAGAGAGGGTGGGTGGGATCCAAAAGGGTTCAACAACAATATAAAAGTTATTTCCACTCTGAGTCATTCATACAAAATTCAGTAGTTTTAGCGAAGAATTATTTTATAGTTTGTATTTTTCTTTATATTCCACACTTCGCACATTGCCACTTCAAGCGCAGTTTGAGTTTTAGAAATGCAAATTTTAGGAGGGGGTGTTAAAGAGGGCGTGAAAAGGGAAAGAGGGCATCTAGAAATTCCATAGAACTAGACACGAGTAAGTTTTAGTCATTTGGCAAACTAATTGCAATAATTTCAAGTGAATTTGTTACTGGGCTCCTGAAAGTTGTTTGGGATTACTGATGGAGCTGCCAAAATCCGGTCTATGGCAATGCCGAATTGCGCCAACGCTGGTACTGTGTGTGCTTTAAGTGCGCTGCACAGTGGAGCAAAGTGGACGTAAAATGGAAAGTTTTTTTTCTTAAAATATATAACAGATATATAAATATTTTATTTGAAATATTGTATAAACTTTTACTTACAAGAAATAAACTAACAAATTTTATCTTAATATGTTTTTTTTAATTCCAATTCAATTGAAATTTTATCTGCATGACTTAAGAGCAGTAATTAATGAAATTAGAGAAATTAGAGCGCATTAAAGTGAACCCAAACTGTGTGCACGCACACAAGTACGAGCTTCTTTAAGAAATTTGATATCATTTCTTATAATTTTCCAGATAGACAAAACGTTATTAATTTTGGCCCACTGCCTGTTGGCCATGCTGTGGCATGGCGATGCTGTTATGTGCTGTGCAGGCTATAAGCCAGGCTATAAAAGATATGACGTAGTTGAAAGTAAACTCAAATTTTTCCACGCGTTCAAATTTGTTGGATTTCATGAAGAGGAGCAGAAACATCAGCAAAATCTCGCGACCTACTGTTATCAAAGTCAAACAAAAGCAAGCCGTCTGAGCTGTTGAGGCAAAGTAGTCAAATATTCACAAATATACAGATATATAAGTACTATATAGAGATATATACAGATTGACTGTAAGACAGATAGACAGATAGACTGACAGACATAGAAGACAGAGTTTGGTTTCAACAGCCAAGTCAAAAGTGTCAAAATGTTTGAGAGTATGTTTGCCAAAGCGAGTGACAGGAACAGGTACAGAAAAAGAGAGAGAGAGGGAGAGTGAGAGGGAAAGGGAAAAGGGGGAGTGACTTCTGCTAAGGCGTTGGGCAGTTAACAGCTTTTGCATTTTGGACAGCATCGCAGCTTGGCAACAAATTGGACTTTTGTTTGTGTTTGTTAAAAGGCTTAATTTGTTGTGCTTTGGGTCTGGCAGCGCAAACATTATGAGAGTCTTCGTCATCCTCCATCATTTGGTGCCGTCCTTCGGCCCTCCGCCCTTCCACTCTCCTCCAGCCATGCCCTTGCTTACTTCTTTACCTACACAGAAACTATAAGAGCTTGAGCCACCAAATTGAGCATGTACACTTAAAAAAAATAAGCAAAAAATGTTTTGCTTTTCAGATAAAAATCTTTTGAAAACTTTGTAGTTTAAAATACTTAATTTATATACTTTTTTAATATAAATAACATTTGAAAAGCATTTAAAACTTTAATTATATTGTTTTCTTCTGTCTCTTGTTTCTCTCAGTGTATTATCTTATTGCACGTCCATTGACTAGTACAATACAATGTTGGCAACAGTGCCTCAAGACATAAACCAGGCTAAAGTGCTTCAAATAACTTTGACACCGCCAAGACAAGGCTCAGATGCTTGAGGAGTGTGTGTGCGAGTGTATGTATAGCTGTATGTATGTGTGTGTTTGTGTATGTGTGGGTGTTTGCGTAAGTGTGGTAAGATGTGTGGTGTTCTCCTAAATCAAGCTCAAACAATTTCAACTATTTGAATTGCCGAGCCAGCACTCTAATGTGCAGCACATACACACGCACACACTTGCGCTCACACACACACACACACATACATAAATATATTGACAGTGGTTGGAAGGGGAAGGTGAGCGGTGGTGCTGTCCAAACGGCTGCCTTGCATCTGGCACTCAGCTAACGACGTGCCAAAGTAAATGTCAAACTAATGCCAACAACCAAAGTGCCACCACAATGCGGCAACCAGGTGACGGTGCAGCCATCTACACCCACAACAGCAGCTAAAGTTGCAGCGGAAGTCACTAAAGGACCAGGCAACAGCATCGAAATGAAATAGCGGAACAGGCAATGCGGGGTAGCAGTAGGAACAGGTGCACAAGCAGGAGCAAGAGGAGCGAAAGGAACCGCAGGACCGATGAAGCTGGTTTGACGTCCATGGCCAGCATCAACTCAATAATGCAATGTCCCCTCATTGACGTTTTAAGTTGATGTATGCTGCAGTGCTACGTTCGACTCTACAGTGAAACAAAAAAGTAGTAACAGAAGCTGTAGTCCAGCGAAACAATTTTAAAAGACTCCCGTACTCATTCCGTTATAATTATAAATCTTATGGACAGTCTTACATAAAGACTGCAATTTATGTGCTAAGTAATAGTAATTAAATCACTAATTGGTTTTTTTAGAATTAAATTTTAAGTTCGTACTCATTGTTCGATCAAAAAAATTGTAGTGCACATTTGAGTGAAATTTTATTTTTCGGTGTACTTCCTGTAGTGCATTGGGGAGGTGGACGGTAGTGCCACGTGTATTGATGACTGGAGCGTGCGGCCCGGAAGCCGCAAAGTTTTACGCCATTTATTGCATTTAACGCCGTTTGACTCGTTGCTGTTGTTGTTGTTGTCGTTGTCGTTGCCCCAAAGAATGTTAGGGATAGACGGCGGAAGTTGGGGCATAAGGACTTTTAGTAACTAGAATCTGGATGATTGTCCGCTCTCTCTCCCTCCCACCCACTCTCTACCACCCTCCCTCTCCCTTTCTGTCCCGCTTTGTTTCGCCCACAATTGAGTTGAAGTTGAAGTTCCTGTTGGGATCTAATGTGCTGTTTATAACAGTGTTTCGGTGGGTGGAAGTCAGAAATGGGCATGCCGAAAGGGCATGTGAGGAGGGCAGGAGTAAAGTGGGAAATGAATTAGCAGCTTAGTGCAAGGAGCGTGATGTAGCTGTAAATTGCATTGCCGACATACACACACACACACACACACACACACACACACACACACACACCTGCACACCTACACACTCAATTGTAGACAAAACAGTACTCACACAACCAAACACATACATTTATGAAGTCACAGTGTTGCCAGCAAGTCTGTCATTCAATCAATCAATCAATCAGATAATCAATCAAACCATTAATCATGCCCCTTAATGCACAGGTGTGTGGCCTGCAACTGCTGATACCTGATAATGCATTACGTGTGCTCAATAATAAATTGCCTCAAAATCCAATTAATCGCACACGTTATCGGTTTTCGATAAAAACGTATTCAACTAAATTAAGTGCGCATATTATATCCCATTAGTGTTTTGGAATTGAAGCGAATGCAGCTTGTTAACATGCAAAGGCAGTCATTGGAAATTAGCGGTTGTTATCGGTAATCGATAATTGATGGATTATGTGTTGATTGGAAAGTGTATTAAGTGTGTGAAATTGAATAATCACTAGAATTGATTTCTGACACTTTTAAAAATTTACTACTAACTCCATTGATAAGCAAATTTTTATTGGTTATCGATAAATTAATCGGTTATTTTTTATGTTTGGAAATTTTCGTTAAAATGAGCTACCGTAATTTTAGCTAAAATTAACTCCACCTTTGCCTTATTTCAAAATCGATAACCGATAACCGATAACTTTATATTTTATAAAGGTAAACCAAAAGAATGTAGAATCTTATAATATTTAACTTCGTACGTATTAATATTTTATATTTATTCTTTGAAAGTACTTTTTTAACTCAATATAATTACTCAACCTATCGATATCGATGCTTGGAATAGTTATTCCTTCAAATCAAAGCCGATTTATTTCAATATTTAATGGCGACTTGTAATGTAAAGTCTTTACAATGACACAAACAGTTAAGCAGGAGCTTCTTCTTCTCTAAGCGTTCACAGTGGGTGCATATATTATATCGACAGATACGCGTTCAATCGATTTTTCTTAAAATGCCATTAATATCTAACTAAACAATGGAACAATGGCTGCCAAAATGCTGGTTTATTGTTTATTTTTTACAATGTCATCCATTAAATCAAAGAAAATAATATTGATTTTTTTTTCTCGTCGGTTTTTAATTTAATTTTTTTGCGCTTTTTAATGTCTGCTCCATTTTTTTTTACAGTTGCCATTGGAGGCATTAAGTTATCGTAAGGTTGTGATCTCCAAAACTGCTCAACTGAGTGGGACAAAAAAATTGTAATAAATTCTCAAATGAAATGCCGTTAATACTTAAAGCTTTCGTTAAGCGATTGCAATTATTTATGAAGCACTGTCCGTGTGCCAGAGCTTAAATAAATTACAATAGATCAAAAAGTATGATAAATATTTGCGTTAATTCAAAACGATTTCTCATCACTTGACCGCTTGCTGAGCTGCAATTTTACCGGGTCCACACACGCACACACACATACACATGTTAATATAAAGGTATATATACAAACCACTTTCATATTCCTCGAGCTGCATTCTATACACATAATATACGATACGTTCATACACTTGAATAAACTTTGGAAAATAGTAGGAAAAATAGTTTCATATATATAAATAATTTAATTTTTAAGATATTAATAATAAATTTTATTCTAAGCTTTACTTGATTTATTTAAAATATCAAAATGTTTTCAAGTTTTTTTTCCCCCTTTTTAAAAGTATTTTTTAAGTAAATTTTCCCCTGAAAAATAACTTATGATTAAAATGTAAGAAATATCGTATAAATAGCTACTCAGTTACTTACCCAAATATCTCATACTGAAATATATATTTCAACAAATAGAATATTTTGAAAATTATATTAAACAAGCTTCAAAATTTCAAAGTTACAAGCAAACAAACTTTTTGTAAAGAACCCAAAACTAAAGCCAAACTTTGTTGTAGTAAAAAGTTTGTGGTAAAAGTTAAAAATTTGTTTGTCTAACTTCCTCATAAAAATACAAAATTAATGTCGTAATTTATTATAGTTCGACACAAATTGTAAAAATAAAATAAATAACTTATAGAATTGCATTATGGGCAATGTTTGTTGGGTTAAATAGCTTTTAAAACATAATAAGGAAAATATATATTTGCGCTCAGTAAGTACCTGTGTGTGTGTGTGTGTGTGTGTGTGTGTGTTCTTTACTTGCAGTGTATGCGCGATATGTATGTAAGTAATATCCGTTCATAGGACCCTCGTCCACTCCATTGCCACCTCGGACTTTTGTTTAATTTCCACAGTGTGTACGCTGACATTGTTGTTGCTTTTGTTATTGTTGATGTTGTCGTTATTTTTGTGGTTGTTGTTGCTGTTGCTGTTATTGTTGTTGTTTTTGCTGCTGCTCTGTTGCTCTGCTCGTAACTTTCCGCTTAAAGAAGCTTAGGAAATTTGCGCGCATGGTAAGCGAAAGCGTTTCGGACCCATCTAACCCCATGGCTAACGGTACGCCTTAGCCATGCACAGTCATGGACACAACAATAGGTAAAGTTAGATTTAACATTTTTTTGGACAGAACTCTTTTAATTTTTATATATATACACTGCCTATATTACTGTATTTTTGAATTTGTTTAACATTTAATACTTAAAAAATATCCACCAAAATTTATAAAATTATATTTATATGTATATATATATTTGTATGTAGGTATATGTATGTCTATATATGCATGTATGTAGGTATAAAGTAAACGCAGACAGAGTCATCGTAACTCTTCCGGCTAGTGCTTGTTTTGGCCCAGCAAACTAACGGGGTAATAGCGGGTAATGCTTGCTTTGAGTTGAACGCTGAGAGCTTTGCTCCGTTGCGTTGCACAGTTCCGGACCTAGAACGCAATTTGCACGCATAAACAACATTGAAGTGAGCGAGACAAAAAGAGAAGAAGAAAGAGGGACAGACTTAGTCCGAGACGAAGTGCGAAAGGGAGAGTCCTGCAGGCACAACCACAGAGCTAAGCCATGGCACATGCTAAATCCTTTGTGCCTCTAATTTGTTATTGTATTGGCGTGGCAAAGCTTGCTGTCTCTATATGTATGGTACATGTATATGTAAACGCTTATGGGTGCGTATCTGTGTGTGTGTGTTTTTTTTTTTTTAGTGTGCGTGTGTGCGGCATACTCAAATTTGAACTCTGTTGTTGTCGTGCGTTTAACCACACGCGACAGCCATCGCACCACAATGCACCACGCAGCGCCGCACCGCACCGCACCGCACAGAACCGCACCAAAGTCCACCACAAGCGCCAAATGCTGCGTTGGTCACCCATCCAAAACAAGAAACTGTGAAATTTTTTAAAGGGCATCAGAAACAAGAAATTGCAACTAAAACAATAACAATAACAAGCGTCAAAGAACTTAATTATTTTGTGTTAGTCGACGTATTGAAATACTCTCACAAATCAACAATTGCTTTTAGTTAATTTAAAGCATTTACGAGCGATTTATTTAATGCATTCTTAAACTAAACTTAAACTTTAAAAAAAAGAAGGAAAATCGTAGCATACTTATCTGGGCTACGAGGGATTTCTTTCTTGACCACGCATTCAAAGAGCCCATTTAGTGTATACCATCTTGATCAGTGTTAGACTTTAAGACCAATTTAAAATGTACTTAATTCACACATTATCTACACAGTATTAGTTGACTAAATTTTGGTCCGTATCGAAAATCTATATCATATTGTTCACATAGTCCAAGTTAATCAACAGTTGACAATTTGTATAATTTATAAGTTTGTGTTCATTGATCTATTTCCATAAAACGTACAAATTTTGTGCATATCTTAATGTTATATATTCCTAGCAAAATTATTTCAGATCAGACTGCTATATCACATGGGTCCAATAGGTCTAATAGGTCGAATATCAGTGATTGGTCAGGGAATTGCTGTATTCAGCTATCTTATTAAAATTCAAACATTATTTAAAAGTAAATATATATATATCTATGTTAATATCCATTAATAGACGTGTACATTCATGTTTAGTAACAAAATTCGTGTACACTTGGGGAGTGTATAAAAACCTTGCACGCTGCCAACAGCAAAACAACAATTGCTAACATCAACAGCAACACACACCGCACAACAGACACACACTAAACACACACACACACACACAGACGCACACACATACGCGCACACACATATGCGCACACACGTGCACACACAGTATTCCGCAACGCACACCACTGACAAGAATACATTTACACATGTAAGCATCCACACACACATGTACATGTATTTAACATACAAATGTAGGAGCAGGCGACAGGAGAATTTTGTCGAAAACAGGACAGAGAGGAGGGGACGAGACGGCACGGGACTGAACTGGACTGGACAAGAGTGGACAGGAGCGGACAGTACTGAACAGGCGACAAGTGATGACAGCTCCCTTCTGGCGCTTAAACGAAAGAGAGAGCACAACAAGGACAAAGCGAAGAAAATCATGAATTCTACTTTAAATTGTGACATACTTATGTAATACTAAACATAGCACAAAAACCTACACACACACATCCACATCCGTTGCTCTTGTGCAGCAACGAAATGGATTAATTCATAAAAGATATTTGTACTTTCTGCGCAATTTGCTACTGCAAGTGTTGAGTAATTACAAAGGGTGACAATTGCAGTACTGGATTACAAGACTATTAGTGTCCTTTGTTGTTAAATAATGGTATCCAGGCTATCTTTTTTTTGCAGTAAATATAATAAGTTTTACTAAACAAATGTTTCAGCATTTAAACATCTTTTCAAATGGATTTATAATTACAAAAAACTTAGTAAAATTTTATTAATTACATATATAGAATTTAATTTAAAAGTAAAGGTCAACTATCGCCTGTCATCACTAACGATAGTCGAGGTAAAAACAACTCAATTTATTTATTTCCCATCTGTGTTTTTGTTTTTTGTGACTCGTAACAATTTTGTCGCCTGTCGACGTGGCTGCTGCAGCCTTTTTTGTGCTTGACTGTCAGTTGCATATTTATCAGCTCATCTCTAATGAAATGTTATGTTTTGGCGTCGACGCTGTCATCGGCAGCGGCAGCGGCAGCGACGTCACAATGCCTCAGTAACTTTTTGTAGCGGCAGAGGCAGCCGCAGCCACAGCCATTAACCGCCCACGCACATTTGCAGTGCTCAGCTTCATTAGATGCGCAAATGAACAGCAGCAACACACACACACACACACACACACACACATGCACACAAACACATATACTCCCTCACACACACTCACAAAAAGTTTACACCAAAAATGCTACGTTTATACGATGCTACAAAGTTGCCAGACCTGTTTAAATTGCAGTTAAATTATTTATTTACTTATTTTTAAGTAAGTAAGATAAATTAAAATTTTTCAATAATGAAATAAATTTAAGTAAATGGTAAAATTAGTAAATTTTATAGAACAATTCATGAAATACAGTTGCCTGCCAAGTTTAGAAAATTTACAGCATACTTTTAGGGTTACAACTTTATTTTCACAAGTTGTTAAGTTGGCTACGCCTTCAAATTGAACGAATTATAAATATAAAAACAATTTTTTTTTCGGTAATTCTTTAAGACATTTTATTAAATACTATAAATATTTTATAAATAAATTTGCAAATTTCAAATAGATATAACTACGTAAACCCATTGAATTTAAAGCCAACGATGTTGGCTGTTGCTTACTGTTGTCACTAGTGTTGACTAAGTAGTTTAGTATAATCTCCATGTGCATATATTAAAACTGTGCCCAATATATTATATTAAAAATATATGAAATCATGAAATTAACGACGTGTAAACTGAGTAATTTCTACATTGTTGTTGAAGAGGAATAAAAAGCGATGTGTTTGTGTGTGTGTGTGTGTGTGTGTGTGTGTGTGTGGGTGTGAGTGTGTGTGAACTTTAGCAGCTGGCAGCAGTTGCGCTAACGTTTGTCCTGCTCCCATGTTGCCACGACAAGGCCACCGACAATGTTGCCGTTGCCGTTGCCGTTGCCGTCGCCGTCGCTGCCTCCTGTACATTCTACAGCTATCACAGCTTCATCTCCTGATTCCCGCTGCTGTTCCTGCATCCTGCATCTAGTGTCTCACGTCCTGCGTCCTGCGTCCTGTGCCCTGATCCAACGCTGACTGCTGCTCTTTTGTTGGCTGGCAGTTGCAGCATTTGGTTTTTGGTGGTTTAATGTTTTGTTTTTGTTGCAGTTGCAGTTGCAGTTGTTGTGGCAGGATCTGGGCAACTGGCAACTTAGCATCGCGTTTGCTTAACAAGCTGCCCGAGCGAGCAAGAGACAGAAAGGAGTGAGCGTGTGAGAGAGACAGAGTATGGTGTTGCACTGAATACACGCCTGGCTGGTTAGTGTTGGGCAACAACCACAGCTCGTAGGCTTAAAAACAACTTTGCACACTGGCTGATGATGGCCAATGGCCAATAGAAGGCGCATTTCGTGGTATTTACCAACTTCCTCACCTCGCCTTGCCCCGCCCACTGTTTGGCCTGCCCTACTGCCCAACACTATTTGCTTTTACTCTTTTCTTTCTTCTCTTTCTCTTTCTCTTTCTCCTTCTTTTTTCATTGATCCTTTTATCCTTTAATCTTTAAAACTAGTGCATTAAAGTTTGTACTTTGCTGATTAGTTTGCGGAAGCGTAGTCGATAATTGGGTGGTTATTGGCTTGCGTTTATAGCAGTGGGCGTGGCAAATGGGTCGCACAAACTTTAGTTCCTTTTAAGCATTATTTTAATAACACGATTTTAGCCATTCGAGATGAGAGCGTGCCGTGAAGAGCACTATTTGCTGTACAAATTCGAAAATTAAAATAAATTTCTTGTTAAAAAATGTTTTAAAGTTTTAAATTTTTATTTAGTTATAAACTTCTTTTGGGCAACAGAAAAATCGATTTGATTAGCAGTTGCTATCGTGTCACGCTACAAAACATACGACACACGGCCATCTCTGGGCAACAATATTGCACGCACTTCAGCATGAATAGGCTATTAAATCCATAAGAGGTAATTCGTTTGTGTATTTAATGGCATACTCATAAGTAACTCGCTTGCTTCCAGCTGTTAGCTACAGATTAAATATACTCCGAATAATGTTTATAACCATGTTATGAAATTCAATTTTGCTATATTGAAATGTTTCGCCTCAATTGAAATGGAAAAGACAACACATTTCATGCAGCCTTATGTGCTTTCAACATAAATCTATTATTAATATCACGTATACGTAAATGAACTATTTTCGAATTGCTAACGATTTTAAGCTGCTTTATAGTTAATGCCAACAATCGTAATATAAACCAACTATTAGTAGGTGTTTAATCAAGTATACGCATGGTAGTCATGACAAATAGATAATATACTATTCTTAAGCTTGAAATAATTTCCATTAAATAATTGTGATTATATAATTGTGTATAAACGTTGTTTAATGTAGCTGAATATATAATTTACAAAGCTTATACAGAATTCTCCACTTTATTGCTATTCGTAATTAGAGCATTGTTGTTTGGTTACAATTGAACGGTCTATTTCAGTGACAATATAATTACTTTTTGTGCACTATTAAATTTGAGTAGCGTGCTATTGTGTGTGTGTGTGTGTGTGTGTGTGTGTGTGTGTGTGTGTGTGTGTGTGTGTGTGTGTGTGTGTGTGTGTGTGTGTGTGTGTGTGTGTGTGTGTGTGTGTGTGTGTGTGTGTGTGTGTGTGTGTGTGTGTGTGTGTGTGTGTGTGTGTGTGTGTGTGTGTGTGTGTGTGTGTGTGTGTGTGTGTGTGTGTGTGTGTGTGTGTGTGTGTGTGTGTGTGTGTGTGTGTGTGTGTGTGTGTGTGTGTGTGTGTGTGTGTGTGTGTGTGTGTGTGTGTGTGTGTGTGTGTGTGTGTGTGTGTGTGTGTGTGTGTGTGTGTGTGTGTGTGTGTGTGTGTGTGTGTGTGTGTGTGTGTGTGTGTGTGTGTGTGTGTGTGTGTGTGTGTGTGTGTGTGTGTGTGTGTGTGTGTGTGTGTGTGTGTGTGTGTGTGTGTGTGTGTGTGTGTGTGTGTGTGTGTGTGTGTGTGTGTGTGTGTGTGTGTGTGTGTGTGTGTGTGTGTGTGTGTGTGTGTGTGTGTGTGTGTGTGTGTGTGTGTGTGTGTGTGTGTGTGTGTGTGTGTGTGTGTGTGTGTGTGTGTGTGTGTGTGTGTGTGTGTGTGTGTGTGTGTGTGTGTGTGTGTGTGTGTGTGTGTGTGTGTGTGTGTGTGTGTGTGTGTGTGTGTGTGTGTGTGTGTGTGACATTTTAGATAAATACATCAAAATGTTACACCTTACTTGTTGGATTATTTGTAACAAGTGTATTGCGTATACGTCGTGTATGCCATTTTAATCCTAATTCCGATAAAAAATATTTACCAATACGTATACGTAATTAAATTTGTATATGCTATTAAATGGCCAAAAATATGTTTAATTTTTCAGTTTATACACATTTATTGTCTTTTGCTAATGGTTAAAGAATTGCGCATCGCATATTTATGCATGAATATGCTTGGAGATAATAACAATGGACAAAACTTGTGATGACTATTTCAATGTTTACACAATCAGGCGCGATTGTGTTGTTTCTATCTTTTTTTTTTTTCTTTTCATTTTATTTATTTTGTGCTGTGTGTGTGTGTGTGTGTAGTTGAATTGCCCTGTGGATTGATACAATATTTGCCATTGATTTCAATAAAATTTTAAATGATTCATACATATACTGTCCATTTTAGGATCTTAAATCGTCATGTGAAAATGCTGGGATTTGGTTATTCATGCATGTGCTTCTCATCCAATAGCACGTGGCGTGCGGGCGTGCAGACATTTTGAGCATGAGTATGAGAGAATGTGTCATGTGGCATGATGTTGGCATGGTGGTGCCATGGTGTCATGGAGGCACGTTGGCGTGTGCCTCTGCCTGTGCCTGTGGCAATGCCAGCTATTGACATTCAACATTTCAATGCGGAAACGTTTTGTTTGCATGCTTTAAAATTGAAATTTGAAGCTGCCTTTTGCTTTCTGATTTGTGCTTTATTTGCTTTTTGCTTTTAGCATTTTGTTTTCTTTTTTTTTTTCTTTTTAGCCATTTGGCTAAACCAATAAAATATTTGATTTGTTATGGAAATTGCATTTGCTACGTTCGATTTTTTTTTCTTCCAAAATTGTTTTTTCAATCTCCAATTCTCCCGAACTCGCTTCCACTCCCTTACTCCCCCTAGCTGTCTGTCTGTCTGTCTGTCTGCACAATGCAATCAATGTTCACATACCGTCACAGGAGAGGAGTCCGTTGGGCAGGTCAGTGCCAAAGGCAGTGGTTGTAGATGGACGGGTGGGAGGGGGGTGGTAACGGAAATTTTGTAAAATTACAGATTGTCTGTGCAACTGTGTTTAACCATTTATGATTCGCATTGCGATATTTTCTGTTTGCTTTGATTACAAAAGCTTTTTTAATACCCTTTACCTCCAACTATTCAAAATATCTGTGATGTCACAAAGTAGAAAATACAAATTTCCATTTTATTTGATAAACCATTCAATCGGAAAATGTGCAACGAAAATGGAATATTTGAAGGAAAAATCTTATATTTTTTTTTTTCAATTGATGTAAAGTTTAAATTTAAATTAGAAATGTTAAATTTTACACGATTTAATCGTTAACAATTTGTCGAAAATTCCTTTAAGCCACATTTACCAGCTTAATGACCAACAAATATTTGCCTTTAAGCTGAAAACTCTGCAGATTTTATATAAATTGCATAATAAGCAAAAAAACTTTAACAATTATCATTATCATTAAAATAGAAGTAGACTTGTGATTGTACTTCACAACAGTATTAGGAACGTCTTCAAGTCAAGCATCCGAAAGGATACTCGAGTAAATAGATTCAGATAATTGCATCAAATCCTTGTTGTGAAAAAACTGTAAACTCTGAACTTTGAACTACAGTAAAATAGTTTCTAAATTGCATTCAATTTCTTGGCTTCAAGTGGAACACTGTACACAAAAATAGACACAACGGTTTGATTGATAAAAAAGGGATAAAATTTGTTCAGTTTCGAAAAATTTTAAACATTCACATTTTTTAGTTAGTATAAAATATGTAAAATTCAACATTTCATAGAAATTCTACTACTTTTTACTGAACATAAATTTATATTTTTATATTTACAGAAAATTTCTACTAAAATAAAAAGTTATTAACACTAAATACTCTCAGCTTAAGCTGCATACCGCTTGAAGCAGTTGAGAATTCCAGTGGTCTGTAATGAAAAATAATTTTAAACAAATTTGTTTTTTATTCTGGTTTGAAATTGTTTAAAAGTCAAACTTTTGGCACGCATATTTTGGTTTAAGAAGTTGATCGTCTTTTAGGTCAGTGTAGTTTTAATAGTTTCTGTGTGTGTGTGTGTGTGTGTGTGTATTTGTGTGTAGTGTTTGTTTGTGTGTGTTTGTGTTGTCAGCAATTGCATATGCTCAGTGTTCAGTGGTCAAGTTCAACATTCAATTAGAATACATTACAGGCTCGGTGACATGTGAACCCGAAAATCCGTAACCCGAAACCCGTAACCAAAATCATACACACACACACATATCTCTACACACACAGACACACACACACATATACATACCGGCAGAAAACTTAAACTATCCGTCTGCCCTTGGCACATGACCTCTTCCCCCCTTAGATCTTGTTACTGGTAACTGGTAACTGGCAACTAGTGACTGGTGACTGGTAACTGGTAACTGGTAACTGGATGTGTATAAAGATAGCACTCAGTTTGGTTCAACTTGGCTTGTGTCTGGCAAAGTCATGTGTAAAACTTTTTGGCCTTTGCAAAATGTCCGAATAGTTTTATATTCATATGCATATTTGGGCATAGCGAACGAGTGAGCAATCGCCGGATGTTGAAACCATATAGGGGTCAGAAGTTCACCAAAAGGGGGTGGGGTAGTAGTCTGTAGTAGCTGTAGTACAAGTGAACAGTGGTACGGACCGGACGAAACAGGTTGGGACAGGATAGAACAGGTTGGGATAGGATGGAACAGGACAGGACAGGACAGAACATGCTTGTTTAAAGAGCACGCCAGACCATTCACTGACTTGCCTTTTACATTTGCTTTCGACTTGTTCGTTGTTTCTACCTCCTTTTCATTTTATTTGTTTTAGCAGAGGGTATGATCACATTGTCAGACAGTTTGTAAAAGAGGCGTGGCAGAGCACTTTATTTTTAAAACTATTTCAATCAAATTTCTAACAAACTAGTCAAATTACGATCTATATATATCTATATCATAAAGCATCTTTGGTAACGATTGCTTCAAAGAATCGGTTGCTATACCCTATAGTTCCCAACCGGAACTACATACACCAATGTCCATATCAATAGGTAAAAAATTGAATACTTTGTATAGTAGAAAGGGTTTTGATAACCAAAATACTGTGTACAGGGTATCAAATATTTGGCTTACCCAAAAAGTAATTCTTATTCTTTCTTTCTTGTTCTCTTCCATTTTCACTCCCCACCCCCTTCTGCTGTTTGTTTTCACTCTTTCTCTCTTTCTCCACTCGCTTTCCCATTTCATGCTCGTTTTCCGGTTTTCGGTTGCTGCTCGTGTTGCCAGTTTTCTGAAGGCTTATGTACATTTTTATGGCCCAAAGTGGGTAGGGGTAGTTGGGGTGTTACGAGAGGTCTGTTTGAAGGCTTTTATGACTTTGTTATGAAGTTTGTTAGGTGTAAATTTGATGTGGCAAGCGGCTGTTTTTCGTCCATATCCGTATCAGTAGTTGCTTCCCCTCGTTTTTAGCCCGTTTTCTTTTTTGTCTTCCATTATTTTCTTTTTTTCGGTTTTTTTTTTTTTGGTTCGGCACGCGCTCCAAAAAGTCGAAGAACTGAGGGGTAAACGAGGTATAGCCCGGACTTTAGCTGCGCTTAATTGCCAAGTTGTAGGCAACATAATTTATGAGCTGCCATCGCATGTTATGAAACTGGGGGAAACGTTCGCCTTCCACTGCCAACGATTGTCGGCCAAATTGAATACAAATTCGCTTACAACTAATTAAGCAGATGGCCTTAGACAGGATTTATACCTCACTCCTTTACTGTCCTGTTGTCTGGTCCTACCACGTTCTGTCTCCTACCAACTCCTTCTCCCCTTCCACCGTACAGTGGTGCAAAATTCATGCTGTGCAAATGGTTACAAACAGTGCTCAACATTCAGTTGCAGCTTTTGGGCTACTACACAAATCAATTCCCCCGTCTCTGAGCGCTTCTGGTACGCATAACGAGCTGCCACAAAACGTTGCATACATTTTCCTCTAAGTCTCTATGTGTGAGTTTTAGTGTGTGTGTGTGGGTGTGTGGGTGTGTGCGTGTCATGCAATTGATGACTTGTCTCTTGTACAACAACTACCAAAATTTTGGACAACGAGTCAACGAGCTTGTAACGAAAACTCGGCTTTCCATATTCACGTGTGCAAATGTTTGTGTGTGTGTGTGTGTGTGTGTGTGTGTGTGTGTGTGTGTGTGTGTGTGTGTGTGTGTGTGTGACATGTCAAATGTTCAATCTTGTTTGATTGTGCTTTACATACACTGATAGAAAACATCAGCAACTTAGTTCAGAAAAATGCATTCACAATTTCAGAACTTCACTTATTTGATCACCTTAGACTATATCCTATAACAATCCGATTCGAACAAGAACTTGTCAGGATATATCATGCTAAACACATAATGCTTGAGTTTGATTGAGAACACAAGACTTTTTTCTAAAAATCAGTGAATTTCAACCGATTAGTCCTATGGAAACTATATGATATAGTTATCCGATTTGGAGCTAAGTATATATGGACATAAAAGATCTTCCTAGGCACATATTGGCTAAGTTTCTTTGAAATTTCTCGAGTTTTTTGTTTAAATCGCAGAATCGGACCGATTACCTATATAGGAGATATATGAAATGGTTGTCTATATAGACTAAATTCGTGGAGTCTACAATAAATGGTCAAAAGCGTAGAATTTTCTAGCGTTTTAAATAAGAATTTGGATTACTTTAATTTGATATGAGCTTAAAATCAACTCAAGTTTAAGATCAAAATCTTAGTGTAAGAACTTTTTTTGTTGGCAGTGTAGATATGCATATTTAAGGGGGTGTTGATGTAAGGTGCTGGCAGGTAGGAGTGGAGGGTTGGAGGGAAAGGGGCTTACACCTAAACTCACATTAGCCAGGCGCCTTCAATTTTTAGCTGTTTGTAAACGTTTCGAGTTTTGTGCACTGTCAGCGTGCGACAGTGTGTGGCATGGGGCATAGGACATAGGGCATGGGGCATGCGGCATGTGTGGCATGTACTGTGGGTACTTCGTGTACGGGCGTGTGCCGCATTTCTTTTGTTGCATGTCTGTGTATGGCTTTTATAGCCGTATGTTTACCGTGTGTCTCCAATAATAATGACAAATCGGTTCACAGCTTTACAGGCGATATCAGGACACTGAATGGACACTATACAGATTGTAACTTTCATGTCACGTTCGGTCATGGAATAGACTCCATAAAGTCGAAAGGCCCAGCCACAAACGTGTGAATCTCGACCAGGCTATAAAAACACCAGATATATATATTGAGTATTCCACATTCTCCGTCTCTCTTCCTCTCTCTCTCTCTCTCTCTCTCTGTCTCTCTCATATCTTTCTTTATGATTAGTACACATAGATATATTGAGAGATATATGTACATACGAGTTATCTATTCAGCGTTGTGGCATCTAGAAAAGTACGTGTAGAGTTTGATATTCTACGTGTGCCAATGGCCATGTGGCAAACATTTGTTTAGCTTAAATGCATAAACCAAAACCACACCCACTACCCTCTACCCCTCAAACACTCTAAAGAAAACCGCATGCAACTCAAAGGAATACCCTATAAAAGTTAATGATTCAAAATGCATAAATTAAATATAATTATCATTAGGTTTTATTTAGTTTTGTTTCGTTTTTCAAATGGTTACACTGAAAATAAAAATTGTACTTCCAATTCATAGCCGAGTATTTAAATCACAATCACTTAAATCAGTTAAATAAACAAAAACATATAAAATATATATATAAAGATATCGATTAGTATAATATTTATTAAACAAATCCACAAATCAGTCCGAATAACACTATTTCCAGAATAGTTTAATAAATACGTTTTTTCTCAGTTGATGTCATAGCAGAATTTTCAATAGGTGGCAACACTGCTGGGACCGCCAACATGGTAGCATAGTCCTGCCAACTTGTCATTGAAATTACTCAGCTGCTAAGCGTTGCCACAGTGTCGAACATTTGTAAGCTGTAGATTAATTTTATATATGCCCTGAAAACTATACACCCTTTTAGAGGGTATTTCAGTATACAAATTTATGAAAATCGAAGTTTCCCTTTATTAAAAAATGTTAATTGAATTGAATCACCGAAAAGAGAAATATCTTTTGAAAGTATAGCAACTTTTTTTGACCAATTCTACTTTATGAATTTATTGTCTGAATTACTTATATAATTAGTGAATTACTTGTAAGTTAACTGAACTCAATTTCGCCTAAGAGTTAAAAATCTAAAATTTTTTATCAATTTTCTGAGATTTTTGTTGAATCTCGTACAACTTACAGTTTAGACTGTCGATAAATTGGTCTGTGAGTGAGTCCGTTAAGAGACAAAGACTCGTAGATATCTATTATTAACTCTATCTTTTATCATTTGAGATATTCTCGGGGAGGAATGTGTATCATTATTGAGTGAGATAGTAGATGCTTATCAAAATTATTAGGGTCAGAGGAGGCATCCTTTTGTGGTATTGCCTGCATATGTGTCTATTCGCACAATTTCATTATGCTATTGTGCATTGTGTTATGCCCATTTGATGGCATACAGGGTATATATGTACATATATAACACTCGGTAACAAGAGCATGAGACGCAACTATTCATGCATTTGTCGCAATGAGAAGATAACGTTTATGGCTGACTGGACAAGCCGTGTGTCGACACACTCACACACACACACACACACACACACACACACACACACAAAAGCACATCTGAATACGTTAGTGAACTATGGGATGTTTTGTAATTTTTGTTTATTTAAAAACTGATGTTTAATTCTGAACATGCCTTCAATAAGAAACATAATTAAGTTGGCAGCGCTGTTAAGTTGGCAGCGCTGTTAAGTTGACTGCACTGTTAAGTTGGCTGCAGCTTTAAGAAGTTGCATTTGTGTTAGATTTTGCTGAGTATTTTATTTGGTTTGCACTTAATATTTATAGAGTTGTAGTATTCCAAATTTGTGCTTCACTTTGTGATCTTTTGTCGTGAATTTTGTCTTTAATTATTTAAGACAAATGATAATTTTAGATAGATTCATTTTTTATTTATAGAAAAACCTAGGTTTATGTTGATTTGCAAAATACTCAGACTTAATCCTCACATGCCGATGACACAAAATATTTGCTTAGTTTTTTTGAGTTGTAAAGTTATTTCGAGAAAATAGCCCAACTGTCCCATAGTAAAAAACCACACACAGCGAAAGAGAATGAAAGAGAAAGCGGGGAGGGGAGAAAGAAAGCTGTAGGAAAGTAGAGACTACTGGGCTGGCATTAGCATGTGTCTTGGGCCTGACAATGTCAAAAACTGTTTATGCTCCAACGCCTTCATACTGTTTGCCATGTGCGTACACAATGGACCCAACAATACCCCTCTTCCCCTTCCCCAGCCCTTAGCTACCCAATACCACTAGCCATACCCCGACACTTTTGGCCTCCAGTTATGACCAAGCGATTGGGCTAACAGTTGCTGTCTTATTTTCACTTCACTTTGCTCTGGGTGTTGGCTTAAACACGATATTTATTGGCTTACCACAAGAGAAAGAGAAGGCAATAAAGAGTGAGGGAGTGCGGGAGGGGGAGGCTGAGGATGAGGGAAAGAACGGAAGGGAGTGTGTGAGAACAAAAACAGCAGATAGCAGACCCGGCTGCATTGGGTGTTGCCAATCGGAAAACGGTCACACTTTTCACAGTTGACATCTCAATGACTATAATATTTTCAAATATTTTTTTTTTCATGTTTTTCTTTTTTTTCGTTTTTTTTTTTTTTTTTTTTTTTTTCGTCACGCATGCAATCAGCGCAGTAGAATTCCGTGGTCTCCGTATTGCAACAGTGAACAGTGGAATGCCAATTGACAAAAGCTACAGATTTTGACACCCAAACACACATGTGTGTACGGGTGTTTTTGGTTATGTGTGTGTGTGTGTGTGTGTGTGTGGCAGTGTATGCACATTGTACAATACATATTTGCAAATGGTTTCGGTGTCGCCATATTTGTATCTGACCGCGTTTTTCCCATGATGGATGCCATGCATTCAGATGGACAGCCAGCAACAGAGCCACCGTTAGTACTACCCTAAACACCAGTAAAAGCCCCTTCACCCACACGCCCACAAACAAAGCTGCTGTCATTTTATGTAGTGCAGTTTGTCATTTGTTTTGAAGTGAAACAATCAGCTTAAATCAAGTTATCGATAAATTGTATCCATAAAGCAGAAATCTATTCAATTATAACGCTTATTGCTTTGATTCGCATCGCTTAAAGTCTTTTAGTACAGTAAAACCTCCGCTTAATATACTGATTTATGGATCACTCAAGTAATTGTTTTACAAATCACGTTATCGATAACGCGTGTGCATCAGTTTAGCGATAAAATTAATTCAATTATTTTGCTCTACTACGCACGAAATTGTTTTGCTTACATGAAAGATGTGTCGTTTCGATAAATGAGTTTATTGTTATAACACTGATGTTATCGATAAATATTTGCAAAGTATTTGTTTGCTATTTGAGGCTGAATAATTTCTTGATTTTATCTCAAAAGTGTTTCTGAAATCATATTAAGGAATTAAGATAGAAATTTAAGTACAAGTTAAGTAAGAGAAGAAATTATAACTGTTTTTTCTTAAAATATTTATCAGACAACATTTTTAAGAAGATTGTATAGTTTATTCGATGTTCCTACATGAATTCATCGCCATGTGTTGCATCTAACGGTAACAGGAAATAATTCATAGCATACTTTTGAGTGTCGTGCTTCAGCTGGAGCTAAAAGAAGTTGTTTAACTCAATTATTTATAATAATCTTACAAAAGATAAATTTACCAATCAACTTTAAGTAACAAAACTAAAAAATTTGAGTGCAAAGAATAGAAAAAAAAAAAAAAAACATTTATTAACAATATAAATTTAATATTTTTCAAAGAGCTTTCAATTCAATTTTTTTTATTTTCTTAAATATTTTAATTTTGATAAACAGTTATTGTCAAAAAAGAAAACAATTTAATTTTGATAAGAAAACAATAAAGTTTGTGAAAGTTTTGTTAAATAATTAATAACTTACAAAAATAATAATAATAACATATGAGGCGAGTTAATTAGAGTATTCTATTATATAAATATTTTGCTGCTTATAGCAATAAACACTCGAATGAGTTCACATTGAAACTTTAATAGTTATTTATTAGTTCCTCACGAGCACATTATGACAGGCATTAAAATTAAGTTAAGGTTTGTTTATCATCTGGCCAAAACAGGCGTTTTGTTAGGCAACTTGGCACATACCCAGTGACTGGTAGTAGGAGTAATACTAATGCTCCTCTACTCCTATACTCCTGGACTACAGGACTTCTGTACTCCCAATAAAACATTCTACACTGGCAATGTGTGGGACTGTGAGCGTGCTCATTCATGTTCCCGCTTGTCGTTTGCTGTGCAGAGAGACGTGCTCATTCCCGTTACCGTTTATCATTCCACTTGAACTTTTGTCGCCTGCTTTTCACAGTATTTATGCCTCAGCCTCTTTAGTCATGGCTCGGAAAATATGGCGATAAACATGTCACTCGTGTGTGCTCTTACATCTGACTGGCTCGTGTCCTTGCTCCTGTTGTTGTTCTTGTTGTTGTTGCTGTTGCTGTTGTGTTCCTTGTTGTTGTTGTGCTCAGTCACGGGACCAGAAACGACATCAACATCAGTAGCACGACCAGATCAAGCCAGACCACAGCGGAGTAGCCAAAAACTCAGTTACGCAAAAATGTACACTGATAAAAACTGGACAAGCATTTTAAATTTTGCCATATATTAAAAAATGAATTTAATTCTTGGTCAAAATCGTTGTAAGTCAAAAGTACCTTTATCTGAAGACATTTTCTTGTCTCAGCAAAAAAAAAAATCATTTTTGTTTTTTAACAGTGTAAAGAACGTACGCACCTCTCAGTGGGTTAGGGGGAAAGGAGTTTGTAGTGTAGAAAGGAATAGAGGGGGAATAGGTGGGCATTCACAATATGGCGATGCTGATAATACATAGTCATAGTTACTAACATAATACATACTTGTCATACTTGCACTCACATATCATTTGATTTACGTATTGTGTCGCACTTGTGATATATGCGTTGCGCCACTTTCCATCCCACTGTTTCTGGCCTCCCAAGAGATCCCGTTATAGGAATAGCATCCCCATTTGGATTCGCAGTTGTCCCCAAAGTTGGCTCAGCGTGCTCATCATTCCTTAACAGTTTCTATGCTGCCCTGTCGTGGACTAAATGGCAATGTATTCAAACATTTCAGTTTTGGGCTTGATGGCAGCCATAATTGAAAGCAAAACGCGCACAGCAGGACCAGGAAATGTACACACACACACACACACACACTGATACACACACCCACACACACATACATAGCACATAGAACGACATGTGTAGCGAGCCGTTTTGAGTTTAAGTGGCAATACGATTTGAATTCTTTATGTGGGCGTTTGGGTGCTGGGGGAGATATGAGGCACGGGGCATGTGGCATTTGGGGCTGTAGGGTGTTAGTTAGTGTCCTCGCTTGTGCCAGTAGCTAAGACCCTATGCCTTGTCCCTTGGGTTTGCATGTATTGGATTTGCTTGTTGATTGGTTTGCTTGCCAGACTCGACGTCCTCATTTTTCTTCCTTTCCTCTCGGTATTCAGTTTTTAGCTTTCATTTCGTTTTTTATATATTTTTACAATATTCTGATTATTATTTTTTTTTGTGCCTTCGTTTGCCGCCGTCCGAAACACACGCAACACAAATCACATATTCGCAATTTTCAATGATACTCGTCGTCGTTTGGGGCAGCTGTCGATATGGTTGAGACTCCGTTTCAGTTTCAGTCTTGATCTCAGTCTCAGTTTCATTTTTATTGCATATTTTTCGTAGAAGCTGGCACATGAACTTTATGGCCATGGCTCTAATTTGTGTGTCAGCAGCAATTGAGTCGAACAGACGAGCTGTGGAGCTGTGGAGCTATGGAGCTATGGCGCATTCGAGCAGCAAATTATGTAACTACATTTGAACACAATGCGCTGTGATATTAAATTATATTAGCAAACGAGTATGCTCAAATGCTTGAATGTTAGTGTTAGTGCCATATCCCAACCGACAATGAATGACACTACTTTCAATGCGTACACACATGCGTATACGTAATGCATGCACATTATATTACTTATACGCGCCTTTGTTGCTCAAACAAAACAGCAGAAAAAAGAAACGACCAAAAAAAAAAAAATAGAAAACAATATAAGAGATGAGAAGAGAAGTGAGAAGAGCAGAGCAGAGCGGGGAAAAAAAACAAAGCGACCAAAATGGTGGATAGAGAGAAAAGGAAAAAAGAACGGAAGAGATGAAAAAAAAATAATGTGAGCCAACTGAGAGCTCTCTCTCTCTCTCTCTCTCTCTCTCTCTCTCTCTCTCTCTCTCTCTCTCTCTTTCCCTCTTTTTCTCTCTGTGAATCCCGCATATGTTTGAGCAACGCAGCACAGCTGGAGGTGCGTAGCAATGAGTAGGGGTATTCAGCTGTGCGTTAGGTTGGTGCCCCCATACCCTACACACACTGAGTCTGTTGGGGACCACGCAGCGACAACAGCTTGCATAAATTTGTGTATTGACAGACTATGGAATGGAATAACTGCTAAGTTCCATTCACATTTACATTCACATTCACATACACATTCACATACACATTCACATACACATACACATACATCATTCGTCATTCGCATTCGTCATTCCGCTCTGGCTGATGTCTTTGTCAAATGTGTGTGTGCGTGTGTGTGTGTGTGTGTGTGTGTGTGTGTGTGTGTGTGTGCGTGTGTGTGTGTGAATAACTGTAGCCCGTACTTGTAAGAGGCGTCTCAATCTCAATGGGCTCTCAGTCTCAACAGTTGTGGCAACTACCGTTTAACCATCACAATTTCAGATTTCGACTCCATTTCAGTCATCGTCATCGTCATCGTCATCGTCTTTGACGAATGTTTTTTTTTTGGAGCATTTGATTTGTCATCGTGTGGCATGTGAAATGTGCGTGTAAAAAGGCCTTGGCAATACATAAACGTTATAACCGTTAGATGTATGCGTTTGTATGCCTGTTTGTGCTCTTGTTGCCTCGTATCCTTGTTTGTTTTGTATGCCTAAGTAGCTGCCAGCTAGCAAGGTGTTGAAGCATCTACTTTGGCAAACTTTTTCCATTTGTCCAACACTCTCAGTTAAGTTGGCCAATTGACACAGTCAAAGTGAAAGTCAAAGCCAAATTGCCAGCAATTTTGGCCACTTGAATGATTTTTTCTTTACTTTTCCCTTTCCATCAGCCTCCAACCTCCTCTCAAATTAACATCAGTGTTGATATGAGTTCGCAATTGCCACTGAATATTCTCAATGGACTATAGAATATTTGATTTGTTTTTGTTATCAAAGATATGCATCTTCTTTTATATTGTATTTATCATTTGAAGCTATTTGTTTGGCTTTTTACTCGCCAAAATAAAACTTATATACAGTTATTACCCTGGAAAATAATAATAGTACTATTATTCCTTAACCAACTATTCTTTGATGAGAAAATTGAGCAGTGCAAGAAGTTTTTATATTAAATAATAATTAAATTTTTAATAAACACTTCAATTTTAGTCACTAGACATGTGTCGATTGTAGTATTTTACTGCAAAATTAACAGAATTAATTGCTCTTGTCATATATTTAGTATAAATTTGATATTTCTTTGATTATTTTGCACCCATAACTCTACTTTACTTCCTACTATTATTAATTATCATTTTAAATGTGAAAATTTGCACAAAATTTGAGACTGTCAAATTGAATTTATTTGTTTAAAAACAACAAAATCACTAAGCAAAAAAATGAAAGATTTTTATTTATTTTAAAAACTTTATTTTTGTTCTTTGGTGTAAGAAAACTTTTGCAGAACATTAACGAAACTATCGCAAAATTATCGCGAAAGCTAAGAATCTAAGTTCCATTGTGTATGGAAAGTGGAAAGTCCCTAGAGTTTTTTATATAAAGTATTTGCACAGCTAGGGAAAATTGTTGAGCATGCTTCCGTGTGCTCGGCAAATACTCATAGTGTGTGTTTATTATGGAGTATGCATATTACGCATACGCCACGTTGCCTATCAGCGTTAGCAACGGTCTCAAAGTGCTCATGCTGTGAACTAAACACAACTAAAAGACAGGAAATAGGGGGAGAGAGGAGGAGAGAGGAGAAGAGAGGAAGAGAGAGGAGGAGAGAGGAGGAGAGAGAAGGAGAGAGGAGAAGAGTGGGGCGAACATGCCAAGATGCTTCACAAATATTGTGATTTCATTTACGGCCACATTTCTATGATGGGGCTAGGGGCATAACTTGTCGTATGCGCAATTTCGCATACTTATTTTTTAGAGAGCGACGCCAGAAATTAATATTAGCGCGCAGCGTAAAGAAAGGAAAACAGTGACAACAACAATACTTCAAATTGGTATGCAATGACGCATAATTTATGTATATATATTATATAATAAATATATATATATAAGTATATATGATAGTATATATTTACAGTAGCTAGTATGTATTTCAATTTCACTTAATATGCTTGAGTACACAAAGTAAAATAAGCGAAATTAAATCGATAACCAACTGAATCCATTGAAATCATTTTCAATAGTTTTCAGGCCATGAAATCCAAACAAAATGAAGCCTTCAACAGCAGCGGCAACACGCACAAATCAAAAATAACAAAAAATAAAAAGCATGTGGTGCATGAATGCACTGCAAGTGCCATGCTCAACTATCAGATACCTCGGAAAATTTTCAATTATACAGTAAAGTAACTGGATTTTAAAAATATATTGAAATTTAGGTAATTATCATTTTTTTATTATTTATTTTTCATCTCTTTGTTTACTAAAGTTTTTTGAATTTTCCTTAGGTTCATTCTTTTGGTAACCACACGAAAAATTGAAAAAGAAAAAATAAAATTATCTTAATTATATGTTGAAAAGAGGTAGTTAGAGTGATACTCTTTAAAAATTTGAATTTATTGCATCTATAATAATTGTTTATAAAGCTTTTTCTTACTCGGTACTATGCAAATTTTCGCGCCAATTTCAGCTCAATTCAAAAATCAAACTATATTGAAGTTATCATTGCTGGACACGGACATAAGGGCTTACTCTACAAACCATTCATTGCCATATTCAATTGGTCAAAAGTGTATTGAATTTGTTTTGCTTTGACCAAAACATGGAATAGAAAATTGAATGACTGATTTGAATGACTGAAATTTCATTCAAAACAAAGAAATTTATCTATACAATTTCAGTCAGAATTGTTCAGATAAAAGTATGGACTTAAAAATTTGTAAAAATATAGTAAAGTATTTTTGACCTTCATAATTTTATATCTATGAAAGCAGAGAGATTATATGAATTATGTTATAAATATTTACAAACATATATTTAAGATAATAGAAAACTATTTTATGTCATTATTTATTTTAAGCATTTTAATAAAATATGTTGTACATTTTGTTAAATTTCTTTCATTGAAAACTATTTTATGACATTATTAATTTTAATCTAACAGAAGCAGCTTCAATGAAATATGTTATAAATATTTCAACATTTTAAAAAAGTTTTAAAACTATTTTATGACATTAATAATTTGCAACAAATAAAGCAAACAGTTCTAATGAAATGTGTCATAAAGTTTCTTTCTCCTTCCCTCCTCTCTCTCTCTGTGTGCTCTTGTTAAAGATGGAATTATTTTAGACTACCCCGCCTTCCATTGTTTTCGTTTAAGAGGTATAAAAGGAAATAATATTAAATAAAAAATAATGTCAATAATAACAATTTATATGCACGTATAACTATGTTTATTTTTCATAATTTATTTGCCTCACTTGACGTCACCCCATCGTCATCCCAGAAATTGCTACTGCCTCCTGCTTGCATACCCAGTGAGACTTTTGTCAGCGAATACTTTACAGCTTTAACACGCCACACTCAACTAAGCTGGACTAATAGACGTTGTTGTTTTTTTTTTTATTTATTTTTTTTTGCAGCAATGTCTGCTAAGATTTCAGTGGTTAGTTGCTAAAACTTTCGCCGCTCAATTCAGATTTGAGATTTCGAAAATAAATGAACAAACAAGTAAGCACTGCACCAGGGACTTAGTAATATACAAATCCTAGCTGCTTGGCTGCACAGAGCAGCTGAAACGCTCCATGGGTAATTCTATGCAGCTTTCCATGCCAAAAGTCCCACTGGGAGGTTGGACGTTGTGCGAGTTGCGAGTTGCGAGTTGCCTTGCGTTGCACATTTTCAACGTTTCATTTCAAAAAGTTGTGCGAGTGTGCGTGTGTGCGTGTGTGTTAAATGTAAATGAAAATTTTCAATTGGCAGACCGTGCTAAAACAATTATACGCTTAAATGGCAGAAAATTTCTAAATAAATAAATTACTTACATTGGCACGAATATTGCATAAATAAATAAGTGCGCGACATCAAGTGGCACATAAAGCGAAGGGGGTAACAGCAGGTTAAATGGCAAATAAAAGAGAAAGAGAGAGAGAGAGGGTGGTAGGGGGAGAGGGAGATGGAGGAGAGGGGGAGAGTGAGTTGTAGGCTTAGGTTGATTCGTAAGCCAGGCTAAAAAGTGCTGGCTGCCAAATCGATTGGCGCCCATTCGATGATGGGTGGACAATTTTTTTTTTTCCATTTTTTTTTTTGACAAAGCTTCTCACATTCAATGTTCGAGAGGGTTTTTCAGTGCTGTAAAACTAATTTTGTGCATCATAAACTTTTATGACAAATATTACGGTACTTTTTTGACACTGTGTCAAACGCACATTCACACACACACACACTTACACACACATGTACGGTAACAAAAATTTGCTGTTGAAGCGTATTTTTTCCATCCTTTTCATTCACACATTTTTTCTCTCTGCCTCTCATTCTGTCCGTCCTTTTGTCTGTCTTTCTGTCTGCCTGTCTGTCGGTTTGTCTGAATGCATACACGCATTTTAGTCTTTTACAAACATGTGTGTGTGTGTGTGTGTGTGTGCGTGTATATGTTGCTTCATAAAATGGCATTAGGCCACACCCGACAAAGCGAAGCAAAATGAAAATGCGTTGCCAGGCAAAAGCGAAAGGAAAACGAACCGTACCGTACCGTACCGTACCGAACTACGCACCGTTTTCCCAATAAAATGCCTGGAAAATGGGAAAATTAATATTTGTTTTTTTTAAGCGTTAAGCGCTGGCAACGCGCCAAAATTGGCTCATTAAATTTAACATGCCAATCGGTAAATGCCAGAAATGCAAATCGATTTAAAGTTTTCAATACTTTACTTGCATCACGTACACACTATGCATTTAATTAACACTTAAAGTTTTGCTTTAAGTGTTGCTCAACAAATCGGTGGAAAAAAAAAACAGTAAATACTTGACTCCTAGTTTTAAGTAATCCTTAATTATTCATGCACTTTAACAGTTCCATTTAGTTTTTGCATAAATTAAGCGCAATGTTCGAGAAATCACTAAAGAAGAAAAAAAAAAAAAAGAGAGTAAACAAAGCGACTCCTACGCACACATAGATCACTTTCAGCTCAAGAGCAGCTTGTTGTGCAATTTTTCATTTTTTTTTTTCTGTTGAAACTATACAACACTGGCCCTTGTTTCAGTTTCATGCAGATGTTGTTTTCTGCATTTACAAATTCAATCTCTTGTTTCTTTGCTAGCTTAGTTTGGTATTTTTGTTTGCTTTTTCTGTTTTTTTTTTGCTTAAAAAAGTACTACAATTTGTTACAATGGCTTTAAAATTAATTAGCATTAGAATATGCAAAAACATTAGCATGCGCATTAGAAATTTTATAAGCACTTTAAAATAACCATAAGCATTAGTGTAAGCATTAATGTTGTCATTTACATTAGTCCATTTGGTGACATAGGCAAAAACTTTTATTAACATTTAGGTATTATTACAAACATTAAAATTTCCATTAACATTAGAATTCTTAGTATCATTTAAATCCTGGAATAGCATAAACATAAGCATTAGCATTAGCATTAGCATTAGCATTAGCATAAACATAAGCATTAGCATTAGCATTAGCATTAGCATTAGCATTAGCATTAGCATTAGCATTAGCATTAGCATTAGCATTAGCATTAGCATTAGCATTAGCATTAGCATTAGCATTAGCATTAGCATTAGCATTAGCATTAGCATTAGCATTAGCATTAGCATTAGCATTAGCATTTTAGCATTGGCCACTAGTATTAGTATAAGCATTAGCATTGGTATTGGCCTTAGCATAATTATTAACAATGACATTTCATTATCATTATCATTGGCCCTGCTCCTAATATAAACATTATCATTTCCCTAACAATTATCAATAAAATGGACATGTTCTTAAACAAGTAAAGTTTTTATTAATCAGTGTTTACAGCATATCTATCTGATTTTATTTTTAAAAGATTCTTATTCCCTTCAGACATGTTCATGTTTGCATTGTAATTTACATACAATAATTGACAATCCATTTGAGATGGTCAATCAAATTAAAAATTAACTGTAAATCGGAATACAAACATAAATATTGAATTAAGCATTAAGGCAATGCTTGAACAAAAAAAATTATGTAAAATAAAATGTAAAATTCAATCCAACAATTAACTAAGTAAATAAAAGAGTGGAAATTTGTATGTGTCACAAAATGAACATTGTTGTGTTTGTTTTCCGAGAAAGCGAATTTTTTTTTTTTGCTACCGAAAGACTCTGGAAATTTATATGAATACATGTATCTACAACGAGCTATATATAATATATTAATAATGTTTATTGTACTTAGGTTAAATGAAGCTGTTCCCAAGGATACCATCAGTTTTTTCTGCTTCCTGTAGCTAAAGGATAAGTTTGAAAAACTTTAAATTATATTCAATTTGCCGGTATACTTTCCACTATTTCTTGTTACTATTTTTCTGTGTATATTGTTTGCTGATATAAATAAAAATATATAGAAATATATGTATATATATATTTTTTTTTAACTTTTTGCTGTTCCCTGGCTACAGGAAGAAAGAGAAAAGTTCTGGGACTGCTCCTTTTGGCAGCGCTCTGAAGTTTCGTTCTGACTGAAAGCTGCTCTCGAATGAATAGCGCAAATAATTGCGAATATATGAGAGTGTCATATTTCACTTGAACAACATTTTTTTCCCCTTTCTCCCTTTCTTTTTTTTTTTTTTTTTTTTTTGCTAGTATTCCCTTGTAGAAATATGTATATATTTTTGTTTTTTTTTTTATGCTGCTTTACATTATCTGCTTCGCATGTACAGCAGCTGTGCGCGTGTGACTGTGTGTGTGTGTGTGTGACTGTGTGTATGTGAATGTAATGAGCGGATGAGCAAAAAGTTTATGGGCGGCAGGAAACGACAGCCGTGCCGACACTTGCAAGCAGCCAGAAGAGAGGGAGAGCGTAATAGAAAGAGAGGGACGCGCATTGCCACACAGCTCGATGAAAAGAATGAGGGGGGAAAGGATGGGAGGATGAATAGGGCGTGGCAACAGCACGAATGCGGTAGGTCAGTTGGTCAGCTTGGAGGCTGCGACGCTGCAATTCATGTCCGCTAATTAAATTGTAATTATGTATGTTAATGTGCGAGTGTTTATGTTTGTGATTGTGTGTCCGTGTGTCCATGTCTGTGTGTGAGCTTATTTGGGTCTGTGTGTGTGTGTGTTCACAATTATATGTGAGCCATGTCGACGGCAGCGGCTCGCGGCCACAAACAATGTTCTTAATTTAATGAAAGATTTCGATTATAAATGGCATTACATTTCCAGTGTCCTTAACTGTCTGACTCCATGTTTATGTGCACGCGTGTGTGTGTGTGTGTGTGTGTGTGTGTGTGTATTGCTGCGTTTATGTGTTTGAATGTGTGTGTTCGGTGCGAGTAATTTTTATTTTATTTCTTTCTTCTTATGCCAGCGAAATCCAATTTCACCAAGAATTCATCCAGTTGGAATATTTTTTTGGGACGTGCGAAAATTTATGAAAATTCCCACTACATGGGACTTGGACTTCATTAAAACTTCTTGAAATAATTGAGCATGCAGTCTTTTTTTTATATTTTTATGTTCTTGTTTTTGGGCCAAGTTAAAGTAGTCGTTGTCGTAAGCAGTTGTTGACTTTGGTATAAATAAAAGAAAATTCAATTCAATTTAAATGCCAACAGCAGAAATTATATTGAAATTATAAGTAAAATACTACAATAAAAATAAAACTTTATATTTTAGTTTATGAAATCGCATGTGTGGTTGATTGAAGTCAATATATGTAAAAATTCTCATTGTGAATTAATTCTATGGATATTTTCTTCTTTGTCATTTGAGAGTCACAAATCGAATTGAAAAGGACTTGAATTTTTGAGGAAATTATAGTCTCTGACAGACAGAGATTTTTTATTTCAAATGTGCGTAAGACATAATGTTTTTTTTTTTTTCGTTTTGTGTTAAAAGAAACCTTATACAATTAAGCTTCATTTAAGAAATGAAAATAAAGAGCCTAAGGAATTTGGCAATAAAAACTTCTTCAAATAAAGCGCAACACAAATGGCAGAAAAAAAGCCAAAAAGAAAGTAAAAAATGTATAAAAAAAAATAAAATAATAATAATAAAAAAAACGAAAGAAAGATTTGTAGAAGAATGGCGCGTGACTGCATTTAAGGGCCATCAAGCCATTCAATGGACAGTGAAGTGTCCTCTGAATTCCATGTTTCACTTGCCACTTGCCACTTGCGAGTCCAGTGAGTACTTTGCCCTGTTATCCTGCTGTCCAGTTATGGTCCTACCAATGCATTGTTAATGAATGCTTAGAATGAATAGCTTGGCGGTTGGCATTCTTCATTTTGTTCAAATTTAATTAAGGGTGTCGGTGCGACCTACTCAATGAAAGAGAGAGAGAGAGAGAGAAACAGACAGGGTGTAAGAGAGAGAGAGAGAGAGACGTCGCGTGAAAACGAGAGGTGGGAAAGACTTAGACTTGGCAAGTAGCAGTCATAATTTTATGACGGTTAATAATTGATGCCGCTAGGCCGTCTAAAGCGCCTTATTGAAAGCGCGCCCGAAAAAGTAGGCAATAAAACTTTTATGACACCAAAATGGTCCACTTGACTGGTAGATACACGCCAAAGCCTCTGTGTAACAACGGGTTAAAGCAGTTAACTAACTTTAATGACTTACCTGACTTTGCGCTGAATGGGTTAACAAATAAAAATGTATAGATGCCAATTATTGTTGGAGCCAGTCTCAGACACTATGAGATACTCTCTACTAATACTTAAATGGTGCTCCAAGTGTTGCATACTTTTAAGCGCTCAGCATTTAACTACCTTAACTTTGGCATACGATCTTTAGGTTAAATGAGTAAAGTAAAAAAGAAATTAGTAATACAATACACGGAACATTGACTGTACCAAAATGTCTGGTAAAAACATTTCAATTAGATGGATTTTATTTTTGAGAACGCATTTGGCACGTTTGAATTAAATTATGAATTTAACGGTTTAATGGCCTTTAGCATATTAATATAAAATAACTCATGTAACGAAAATAACCCAGTTTTTGTAAAATGTAAAAAAATTCAAACATGTAAAATTTGTATTCAATTTAAATTCAGAATCAATTTGCAAATGTTGTTTGGTATATTCCCTTATTTTCTGCCGTTTAATTTTATGCTGAATGCTTTGTTTGCCTGTTATTACATATATATATATATATATATATATATATATATATATTTGTACATTCCAAACATATAGTGAAATATATTTGATCAAAATATGCCTTGTCTTTACAATCAAGAGCTGGGGGAGCCTTGTATTACGAATTCATACTGTTAGTAGGTAGTTCACACAAAAATCTAAAACATTTTGCGTCTCTCCTCATAAAATTGAAATTTTTTCTTCTCAAAAATTGAAATAATCATATCTTTTGGTTAGGGAACCTTTTTGGACCCGGATCGCAACACAATAAATACACAAATATATATAAATATATATACATATTTTATTATATATTAGATTAATTTTCTGCTGAACTCAAAACCAAATTCGTCTTCAGTATGCCCTCCGCTAAGCGATTGTTAGCAAAACTAGCTTTATTCTATCGCCGCATTAAACGACGTTCGGCGACCACAATTAGTGATAACAAGAAGGGCGTTAAGTTGTGCCACAAAGGTTGCAATACCATGCGTGATGAGTTGGAGCTGGTGGAGCTGGGCAGCATTTCATTCGAGAATCAAAGGGAAATGCCAAATGAAAAGAATACTAAGAATCGGAATAAGAAGAGATCGAAAATGGAAACAGTTCAAGAAACTGGATTACCACAAGCAACGATAACGATAACAATGGAAAATAATCGAATTGCTGCTGGTAAAGATATGGATAGCGCATGCAAATTGCGTACATATCGCAATTCTGATAGCACATTGGATGAGGGACCGATTCTGGAGACGGGCATATCAAAAATGGCATTCTGTCGCCAATTGGATGACTTGCTGCAACGTGGCCTGGGCAACGAAGTGAGTCGCAATTCAACTTATTGTTGAACGCATTATTGGGCGCTAACAAAACAAAACAAAACAAAATTGTACGCTAAGTGCGAGTAAAGTAAATAATTTCCATTTCCATTTTCACACCCCCAAAATCCCTCAACCAAGAAACCCCATGTTGCCCTTGCGGCTAATAAAAACAACGAATGGCATATGACCTTGCCTCATTCAACATAAAAAAAAAAAAATTAAAAAAAAAAAACACAACGAAAATTATAACAAAAAACAAAAACGGCGACAGTTAACGGTTGTCGGCAATCCAACAAAGGAGGCAAGTGGACGAGCTAAGGGTAAGAGCAAGGGGAAAAGTGGCAGCATCAACGGCAGCTCATTAAAAAAACATAACCTGACTGTAATTATGACGTGGGTCTCGCTCTGTGTGTGCGTGTGTGCGTACATTTACACACAAAAGAGCGCAGAAAGCGCCACAGTTCGTAAGCAGTAAACCGTAGCAGTTGGCAACAGGGTGCGAAGTGAACGGGGACAAGATGAAGAGTGCGTGTGTTTCGTCGGGCGTCAATTTATGAACAAGCACAGCCTAAAAGCATGCAACACTTCTTTACATTTGAGTTCGTTGCGTATCGTGCGCATTTATACGTTTGTAACTGGGTGTGAGTGTGTTTGTGTGTGGGTGTTTGTATGTGCCTGTGTTTGTGCATATATATGTATGATTCAATTTGGCGCATTGCTTTTGTTTTCTTTTCTTTTATAATTAATTGCATTGCTTACGCCTGCCTGAGCGCGTGCTGCGGGTCTGTGTTCCGTTTGCTGCTGTGATTATTGGATCAAATTTTGAGCCCCACTCTCATTTACGCACACACGAACAGGCACACACACACACATATACATAGACCATCATATAGATATATGCAGATGCAAGCATAAACAAGGTTATTTCGATTAAAGTGACATTTAATTGAATTACAAAAATGCAGAGCGCATTAAGGTTGTTATTGCCGCCGTGCAACAGTTGGCATTTACTGTGCATCCGCTCTGCAGGTGTTTCTTGGTGTGTGCGTTTCTGTGTGTTTGTGAATTTGTGTGCAAATAGTTTGGGGCATGCATGTGAAGCGTGTGCATGTGGTTCTTGCACTAGCTGTCAGCATTGATTAAACGTCGCTTAAATGTGCAAGCAAATCAAGAGAAATAAACAGAGTAGAGCGATTGGAAATGGCAATAAAGATGCCATCATATAATGAACAAACACACAAATGTATATACAACTCAATACACACCGAAAAAATACATTATCTACTTTTAAAGAGATAAGTTTAATTCTTACTGTAGTCGATAATGGTAAATAAATATTCAAAAATTTATTTTTCTACGAAATATAATACAAATATTTAATACTCTGATTTAAAATTAAAAAAACAGTTTGCTTTCATTTATAATATTGTATTTCAATTATAAATTACCACGGATTTTAAAGAACAGTATTTATAGCAGTAAGACTAAAAGTTTATAAGTAAAGCACTTGAATAAATAAACAGAATTATCGATATTGGCCTAGATATCGATAAGTTATATACTTCAAATTATTATGAATTAAAATATTCAGCTTAAAAGAAGTCATAATCTTTACTATTCGTACTCAAAAACAATAGTTATAATTATAAATAAAACACAAGATTTGCAGTTGTATCACATATAAACAGCCAAGAAACAGCTATCGATACATATCGATATATTTCAATTACCATATTTTACGTGTTTCGTTCAATAATGAATATTAAAAACGATAATCGTACGAAAAGTTTTAATCAAATGGGTCTTTAACGATATGGAAAACTTATCCAAATCAGTTGACATTATTTGCTCAGTACGGTAAAGCAATCTAAACAAGATAAGACAACATAATTAGCAAAACGATAAACAATTTTGATAATTGCATGCGATTACCCGAACGTTCAATATGTATACAGCAACAACAGCAACGAAAGGCTCTAGCACAACAACATTGTAAGCTGAATTCATATATATTTATGTGTATGTATGCATGTAAGTGTGTGTGAGTGTCCACCCGAGGGCAGTTAATGGTGGCAGGTACAGTAACAGTAGCAGTAACAGTAGCAGCTGCTTGCCCCGCTCACCTACCTACCTTTCGACCGTGTCGATGTCAATTAACCGACAAACGCCTTGAGGCAAAATAGCACTGCCACTGCCACCATCACGGATGATGGCAGAGTTACTGCCACAGTTGCTGCCACAGCCACATCGGCTTGTATTTATATATACCTCGTCACAGCTTAATTAAGGGTATATTGCAAGCGCTGAAAAGTATGCTAAAACTTTTACAAATACACAGAAAACAAACAATTCTGGTCAAAAGTTTGAATACTTCATTATTAAATACGTTAACTAACAAGTTTTAGATTAAAAAAAATGATAGTAAACTCCAATGCAACATTTTTTTTTTTGTCATTTTACAATACTCCAATTCAGTCAGTAGAAATTATTGACATTATCGTTGACTTTAATTGACTTATCAAATATTTTACTTATTCACTTTTTTAATGAAACTTTTTTTATTTTAAAATTAAAAAAAAATTAATTTTAGGCTTACTTTTTGCCAAAAATTTTCTGCAGTGTATTATGTGCATAGAAGCATCTGTTTCGGCAAAAATTGTTGTCAACTCAACTGTCCAACAACATTCCGAAAAAGTCAGAAAAACGTACAACTCCCGCAGGTATTTTTATGATTTGCCTCTAAACTTTTAAAACAACATGAATTTTTTTTTTTTTTTTTGCTGCTTAACTTTAAATGATGGGTTTTTAAATCAAGCTACTTAAAACCAAATAGATTGCAAACATTTATTCAAAGTTATGAGATATTTAAGTACTTAAATAAACGAAGCGCCCGGAAGTATGCACTAACTTTTGAAACGATGGGGTGCAGCACTCGCACTAATATGTTTAAATACTTAAATTAATTAACAAGTATCTGTTAGTCGGGAAGTTTGTTTAGTTTCACTCAATTGCAACAAAGTTTCACCGATTTATTTGAAATTTTTGACCAAGTTGCAAGCAGCGAACGCTAACCGCCACGCATAATGAACACAAGCACACGCACACCTACACACACACACACACACACACACACACACACACCTACACACACTCACACACATACATATGCAAACATTATATACATCGTGCATATTGGGAAACGCTCAGAAGCGCAAATTTAATTAAAGTTGGGAAAACACTATTGACTCGAACGGTAAATTATGCAACATGCCACACGCAGACAAATAGCAAGGGCAACCGAGTGAGCGACAGAGACAGAAACAGTGTGTGAGTGTTTGTGAGAGGAAGATAGAGAAATATGCTGATGAAAGGGCAAACAAAGACGTAGGTGGCATCACACAGACAATCGCAATAGATGGAGATGGATTGCTGCCTGCCAGCGAGATGCAATCATAGTAAACCAAAAAAGGAAAAAAAAATGAAAAGGAAAACAAAACCAAACTAAAAAGTCGAGTCCACACAACCATAATATACCCGATGTCAGTATATTTAATAAAGTATTCTACAAAAATGTATTTCGCTTAAAAATGTTTGTGGAAAAAAAAGTTGTTAAATTCAATATTATGGAAAAACCCGTACTACTTTATTATTGCCATAGTTTTGTAGAGTAATTGATAACCCTAAAATGTATTCAGCTGTTAAACTTGTTTATATAGTTTAGTTTAATTAAATTATTTGCAATAAGCTATTTTGTTAATAAATCAGTTTAAGGCAATCTTTGAGCAAAAAAAACTTAAATAAATATACTAAGAATGCGTTGTAACACAGTTGAGCACAACAATACGGTTTTTGCTTAAATACTTAATTGAAGTACTGTTTTTTTAAACAAATATTTGGGCTGTCAAGTTAAGAGCGAAACATTTTTACAACAATTTCACTTAAATGCCAATTAATATAAATTTATTTAAATTTCGATTTTTTGTTGTAATTAGAGAATTACAACCACATTAAGGCGCGTTTCAGTCAAACTCAAGTTGCTGCTGCCTGTGACATACCAGAAACGAACTCATTACACCCTCTTCACAGCGTACTCTCCTCTCCGGCCCTGTGTAAGCAAATCTTCTAAGCACGAACACAGGACCTAGCAGCACACTTCAGCTCTACTTCGTCTTCAGTAACCAGTTGCTGCCAGTTGCCAGCTCCCAGCTGCCAGTTGCCAGTTGCCAGTTGCATTGAAATTGAGTTTTGTATGAAGCGGCAGCATTTCTGGCAGGCATTGACTATTGCAATTGACGAACGCGCTATTGAAATACCAAATGAATCTCAGTAACAGCAGCACTAGCAACTAAAACAACAACAACAACATCCTCGACAACAATAACAACACTGTGGGAACACAATAAATGCCACCACAGAATACAACGTGTAGCGAAGTTTTATGGCCAAAACGCAAAACGCAGAGCACTGAGACTTTTTGGCAAAGTGGCAGCAAGCGAGACAGAGTAACAAAACAGTGGCTGAGAGCGACAGAGAGTCAAATAGAGGGGAAGACGGGAAGACAGTCAGACAGGCAGTCAGTGAGATAGATTCTTCGTGCTATATCTGGCGCCAGTCAGCCATTGAATCTGTACTCGAAACATTCGCATTTATTACTCACAACAGTGTTGTCGTTTTAGCCGTTTTCAAGCCAGACTCTAACGCGACAAACAGTCGATTAAGCTGATAAGATTATTTAAGTTTAACTTTGTCATTTGTAAAGCAGACTTTGTAGTAATTTTTTCAATCGAAATACATTTCTATACTTTGATCTTTGGGAAAATATTTCAAAGAATTTTAATTCATATTTTTTAAGGACCTTTTGTTTTAAAGATAAAACTGGAAAATCGATTCAGGAAAAGTGTGTATATTGTACTCAACAAATATATGTTTCATACTTTTTTCACATCAAACCAAATTCCTTTTCAATAAACAATTTTTTGCTTCATTTCAACTTCTGCTCAATGATAAAATTTTTAAAATTGTTCAAATTATGGAAAGACCACAACAAAAGCGCAACTCGAAACGGCTTGTTTTACACAATGCACTGTTTTCTTTAATAATTGAAGCTTTCTGATTACTCTGTAATTAAATTCAATCAACTATTATAAATAATTATTACCTTTGAATGTTGCAAATAAATTTACTTCAAATTTGTTGCAATTATGCAACTGTAATACAATCCAAATTCTTACCAATTTTGCAATTAAAATCATCAGCTTTCAATATTTTTGGTTAACTTAATTAACGCAAATTAAATGTGTTGTTATTAAAGAGAATAAAAATGAATGTTTTTTTGAGTCGCCTAAAATTATGCAACACATTTTTTCGAAATTCACTAAGAGAGTCGCTCATCTGCATTCATTGAAATCGGTTGTGTCGCGCTTGCATAATTATCTTACTTATTCTGATTTAAGCTGTGCATTCTCTTGTGTGCTGAAAATTGCACAAATTATAAGTTTTGGACGCTGCTTTGTGCGGTGTCGGCAATTGGACAAATACAAAAAAATCAAGAGAAAAGCGAAATAACTGCATTCTCTGGCCCCTCTCCACGCGCATTGCCGCACAAGAGGGGCTATAACAACTCTTGTTATCAGTAAAGTTCATTTTTCCGTGCTTCGTTTCAAAGACATTTTGTTGAGTAAATTAATTACTGCATATTACGAGATCAAGTAATTGTAGAATAAATTAATACAATGGATGAGACTATTGTCCCTGACTCTCGGTTTAGAAATAAGCCGATTGATAATGAGGAAATGTTTTTAAAAGCAGGAAAATTATCTTCTGAGATTCGGTCTGAGTGTCACTCAGAAATTCAACATTCATTACACACCTCAACTCAAGGCAATTGCAGAACAACAACAACTGTAACATTTACCAGTGCCTCCGGCAACACCAATTACACACTGGCAACTACTACAATAGGTAGCATCTGCTCAACAATAGTAAGTACTAACGACGATAAACCAAAAACTTCTAGTGCTGTCGAAAGATTGTTGAACACACAAAATCGGCGATCAGGTAAAAGGGGAAATGACAAACCAATGTCACCTATTTCCAACTCCAAGCGAGTAAATGTTACAACTACAAACCGACAAGCAAACTCCAACAATAGATTTGCCACTCTTGATACGGACATTCCAGGCGAAGAGAAGGAAAAGGTAGACATGATGCAATTAGATGCAGACGGTGACAAGGATCATATAAGTGAACATCATCAGGCGATTAATACTGATCAGCCAGAAGTATCTACCATCAATAAGAAGCTTAAGAGACCCTTAAAGCCCCCTCAAATTGTTCTTGATATATACAACATAAACGACCTATTTGAGCTTATAAGTGAAGTCGCAGACTTGAATAATGTTATCGTCAAAGTAAATCAAGGGGAAACGGTCAGAATCTTCCCTAATGACAATGACACCTACAAAGCTATTGTGGAACGATTGGAAGCAACTGGAATTGAATTCTACACATACCAAATGCCGACAGAAAAGCCATACAGAATAGTTGTTAAAGATCTACATAATAGCACCCAAAATAAAGATATAACTGCTGATTTGAAAAGGCTGGGCTATGAGGTTCTCCATATTTATAATCCGAGGTCAAGGACAAATAGAGATGAAAAACTTAATATGTTTTTCATTAATATTAAGCCCAGTACAAAAATTAACAAAATTTATCAAGTGAAGACTCTTTGCCGCCAAAAAGTTCGAATCGAAAGAATGCGGAAAAGTATTGATATTGTACAATGTCGTCGATGTCAGGATTACGGCCACACAGCTAAATATTGCCGCCGACATCCCAATTGTGCCCGATGTGGTGAAAAGCATGAAACAACACAATGCACTTGTCCCCTAGATGCACAGCCCAAATGCATCCACTGCTCTGGCAGCCATATGGCCAGTTATAGAGGATGCGAATGGTATCAGGAATTTCTTTGCCGATCTTTATGGAGGAAAAATAATTCAATTAGGACAGCTTGCGTTTCCTTAAATGCACAGAAGGATTATGCTTACTCTTCGGCACTTCCAACAGCTCATCAACAATTTCCTATTTTGCGGTCTGATCGTAAGCAAAGGAATAACAGACAAACAACTAAGCAACAGCCACAGCCACAGCAAACTCAACATCAGCCATCTACAGGCACTGGGAGCAATACAGAAGTCTCTTATGCTACAGTAGTAAAAAGAGATCATATTGCACTACCTGGGAGAGATGGATCTGCTCAGAGCCAACTTCATTATCCTCTAGCGCATCAAATTCCTCAGCAACATGGATTGATTAATCAGCAACAGAGTCCATATGAATTCCAGGCAGTGATGCAACAGCAGCAGGAACGTTTTCAGCAGTGGCAACAGCAGCAGGAACGTTTTCAGCAGTGGCAACAGCAGCTCCATCATCAACAACAACAACAACATCAGGTTCTTATGTGGTTGCAGTAGCAGCAACAATAACAGACAAGTTAACCAACTTTTGGACAAGCTTGATAGAATAGTACTTGAGTTGGCCAATATAATCCAGAATTGGACTAAGGAAAGACCAAATGTTCAGTTTTAAAGCAATGTTGTAGCTTCTCAATAAATCTACTAAAGATTCTTATTTGGAATGCTAACGGTATTTTATTAAAAGCATAAGAAGCTGAGTTCCACGCGCTCTACAAAAGCCTCGACATTCTCCTTTTGACGGAGATCAGAATTAAGCGAGGGGATACCATTAAAATATAGAGAGTCATATATTTTCCCGTAACATGCAAATGTCATCAGTAATAGCAGCTACGAGCCTGGGAGTTGATCAGCTCAATGAGACCACTGTTAGTCCTTACCCATTAGGGTAACCAGGGTTGAGGAGAATGTTGCAGTCATAAGGTCCCTGCCGATGAAGAAAGCACCTGGTTATGGCAGAGTCTGCAACGCAACGCTGAAAGCCCTCTCTACTCGGGCGATCATCAGGGTTCAGTTCTTCCCTGAACAGTGGAAGATAACAGCAAGTTTAAGGAAAACTAGAGGATGACCCTGAGTCGTACCGTACAATAGGTCTCCTGTCGGACGGATCAACAGTATGGCTTTCGGGAGGGACATGGTACTGTGGAGCAGGTTCATAGACTGGCTAAGCACATGCTACAGGCTATTGATGATCTGGAATACAGCAATGCGGTCTTCGTTGATATACAGCAAGCATTCGATAGTGTCTGGCTTATAGGACTACTGAGTAAAATTAAAAAGCTCTACCCAGCACTATATTTCGGGACCTTACGTTCGTACCTGGAAGGTCGTCTCAATTCATGGTTAGAGTTAGGAACATCTATTCGACTCCTTGCCAAATGAGAGCTGGAGCTCCAGAGGATAGCGTCTTAGGGCCGCTGCTCTACTACATGTACCCCGCTGATTTACCCTTCCCTAGCTTGCACCACATGGAGGCTTCCAGCAAAGCTCTTCTCGCTACATACGTAGCTCCACAGCTCTAACCCATGCTTCACCCTGAAAGCACTAATTAGCCACATCCCCCCTATGCGGTTAGATGGCGTAACATTGGACCAACCTTCATATGCAAAGTATCTTGGCATGACCCTCCAAAGGCGTCTAACATTTGGTCCTCACTTAAAAGCTACAGCCGATCTGGCTCTATGTCCTGCAGGTCCTGCAAAATCGCGTCATGCGATATACAAACTGCTCCTGCACGGCTCTACCCTACATCGTGATCTGAAACTGCATACAATGGAGGAGCAGATTGGGAGACATACTATCAGATATAGTGACAGACCGCAGCTTGCTCCTGCTAGGCCACTAAGGTGACCAAAACGCTAGAGTTTTATCAAAAATATAAGCAAACTTTCGATTTCTTATCATTTGTTATTTGAAAAATTATACTTATGTCCCACTGTGCATATCAACCTTCGTTGGGTTCCTTATTATATTCCAAATGCGTTGTTAAGGTCAACGCTTAAATACAAATAATATAAAAAAAATAAATTCACTTGAAAAGTTGTGTCGAATTTGTTATTTGTAAAAATGTAAAAAATTTAAAATTGAAAATATTTATCTGAGAAATTTTTTATTTATTTTTTATTCGTTTTATTATGTTTTTTTTTTTTCTTTGGCTTTTTTCTATGAGTTTTTATGAACAAACCACAGCACTGTTGGGCAGTTAATTTAACAGTACTTCTCACTCTCTCTTTCTCCCTCGCCCTCTCCCTCTCTCTCTCTCTCTCTCTCTCTCTCTCTCTCCCTCTCTCTCTTTCAATGCCAAATTGCATTGCAAGTTGATTTCACATTTTATTGCAATTTCGTTGTGTTCGCTGATAAAAATGAGTGAGTGCATCATCAGGACACACACATGACACAACACGATGCGTAGCGTCATGTTGCCGCTGGTTTGACTGTATGATTGAGTGTGCCACAACCTGTACGGTGGTAGGTGACTAAATGCGACACTTGCTCATTTGCAGCATTTAGTGCTAAAGTGGCACGAAGTGTTGCTGCTGATTTAACTGCACTTTCCACTCTCTACCACCCTACCACCCTACCTCTCCCTCTCCCTCTCACTCTCGCGTCGTCTGTATGTCTCTTTCTACCCCTCTGTTCCTCTTTTCTACCATGACGGTTCCATGCCACTGCCACTGCCACTTTCAGAGTCAACAAGTTGACCCTTGTATGGCTATATCCAGACTGCCTGGTTGACTGCAAATCAGATGCTTTCAGAATCACATTATGCTAATGTCGTATCATTTACTGTGCGTGTGTGTGTGTGTGTGTGTCCCTCTGCTGCATCCTTAGTGCAGTCCTGGCAAAGTAGTTTGTAATTACACACACACACACACATAAAGTAACGCAAAGTCCTTGAGCTCTAAAATTGTTTGATCAGAGTGCACCCCAGGGATACATTGCCTTCATCTTGCTATAACCACGTCCCCTCCACACCCCTTACTCAGACTACAGCATTACCTGCTTAAGCTTGGGAAAATTGTTAGCTGATGCCAAGTGTAAATTTATCTATGATTACAAAATTTCCATTTAATTTTTAGATAAAGTACTTTCCGTTGCTTTTGACATAGTGTAGATATATGTTATCTCACGATTAAATGGATTATCTTTAAGTAATTTCGGTTTCACACTGAAGCTAACGACTTTAAGCCAGTTCATTTCAGTGTGGTAACTCTATTTTTGGCCAAGTGACAAAAGAATTTGGCCAAAACAGAAGCACAAACAGTTGGCAAATAAAACCAATAAATTGTGAAATGTATAAACAAAACTATTTGTGCAAACTGATTGATAGATTGACTAACTGAATGATTGCCAATCAACGCAAAAGTTGTAAAAGCAACAAAATTGTTTCATTTTCACCACTACAGGGTGGAAAATTTTGATTTGTTTTCACTGAAACTGAAACTTTATGCGGTTGAAATCTGTTTTTTAACTGCTTGCCATTAAATTTCTTTCTTGTATTTATTTATTTGCCAACAAATCTATAAAAATCGGTTATCAAATTACACAATAAAACGATTTTCCTCAACGGAAAATGGAAAATTTCTTGCATTAAATGTTGAAGAAATCTTTTAAAGAAAGCACAAAAAATGAATCTGAAGAAAAGAGACTAAAAGAAAGGCGATAAAGATAGGGAAAGCAGGAACAAAGTGGAAAATAATATGGTATAAAAAAGCAAGAAGAAGCTTTAAAAGGAGACAGCGATAGTGCTTAGTAGCAAGAGTAGGAAGATAGTAAGTGTGAAAGAATGAGTTAAGAAAAAAAACAGTTAACATGAAAAGACAGAGTAAAACCAAATAAATGAAGGGTAAAAAGGATATAGGATACAAATTGATAGAGAACGAGGTTTGGACCATGGAAGAAAAAGTGACCTAGAGAGAGAGAGAGAGAGAGAGAGAGAGAGAGAGAGGGAGAGAGAGGGGCAAAGAAGGAAACAGAGAACTAGATTGAATTCAAGCAAATAAAAAATGTAAATAAAAAAACAAATTCCCTGTAACAAAAAAGAAACCAATGAGCAACTAAGAAAAAAATTATAATTTACAAAAACATAACTCTGGAAATACTTACACTATCTCAACCAAACTACCATGTTATGTGTGCTAAACAAATTTTTTAAGAGTCCAATAACTGAATACCTTAGCTCCCGTAGCGACATTCAGTCAAAGGTAGTACATTTTTTGAAACAACTTGTCCGATAACTAATATATTGCAAATAAACTCACATACTTTATTTTTAGTAGAAGTACGCGGATTTTTAAAGTCGATACGCTTGCTTGTAGTCTTTCCAACTTATTTTTTATTGACACGCATTTTTTTGCATTATTATTATTATGCAACTGAAGCTGTCGGAAGCGACTAGAAATGTCTTTTATTTTTCTTCTTGACAGCAATCGTTCTGTCATCGATTGCTGTTATCAGCAGGGCGCCGACATTGTCATCGTTATCGCCATCGCCATCGCCATCGCCATCGCCATCGCCATTGCCATCACCGTTGACGTCGACATTGCCGTCGATTTATGCTGTCTCATTTAGTTGGCAACGCTGGTTACGATTCTGATTTTGGCCATCAATTCGCGGTCTGAGACGCATTTGGCAGTCTGCCATTTGGCAATATCCCCTTGTTGAACTTTCAAGTGATTCCCAAGCGTTGGCCTACAAACATCCCCTCCCCCTCTCCTGTGTAACCCCCACCAACCCCCTCTGTGCCCACATGTGGTGCTTATTCAATGATAACGCGCCATGAAAATCTCATGGCATATAATCAGTGCCGCATTCAAGCAAATCTCCAGGTGGCCCTCCCCTTCCACTAAGTCCTAGTCTCACGCACGCATAACTCTGTCTTCTTTCCTCCACCTCCAACTTCTTCTATCGCTCACACTTCTACTTTCACTCCCTCCGTCTCTGTCTCTCGCACGGCTACAAACAGGCAAACACATTACATATGCCAATTTATTCATTTTATTCATATTGTGCCCTCTTCGCTCTTCGCTCTCCGGTCTTAGTGCGCTGCGTTCTGTTCTCTGTTCTCTCCTCTCTTTGACTTTATCCATATGCCCTTTATTCCGTGTTACCCCCCTCCCCATCACCCACCACAACCATTCAGTTGATTCCTCTTGAGCCGCGACTTCGTCAACATCTTCCGTTTCCATGTGCGAACTTTGTCCATTTGTTTTTGTTTCTCTTTTTGTTTTTGTTTTTGTTTTTGCTTTCGCTTTGTTTTGTTTTGCTTGTTTGCCAGTTTGTGTGTCGTTTGTTTGCTTGTCGTTACATCGTATGCTCCCGCTCTCACCTACGCTCTCTCTTCTGCTCTCTTTTGTCTGTCTGTCGCTTTGCCTTTCCTGCTGTTTGTCTTGCGCTTGACGGCGTGACGCTAACGAAAATGAAACAAAAGCTTCTCGTGCCTCAACTTTAAGTAGCTGTCAATTTTGATGTACGCTCAATGCGCCCACTTTCACCACAACCACGACCACGCCCACAGAGCATACCTGAGCCTCTGTATACATATGTATGTGTAGGTGTGTGCTTGTCTGTGCGTGTCGATCATCTGCTGAACTGAACTGTGCCAATTTTCTGTGCCACATGGCGTTGGCCATTTATGTCAGCGTTTTTTTTTTTTTTTTCAATTAACCATGTTTTATGTGCAGCAAAAAGCGGAAATTAGCATTTATTGTTGTGCCACACACACACACACGCACACCCACTTGTTCGCACACTGAGTTGGCAACACGAAAACTCGATTATTTTTGCAGTCATTGCTCGACTGCTTTTCCGACAACAATGTTGTTAAGAATCTTGAAAACTGGCAGCTGGCGGAAATGAAACTGCCGCATGACCACACCCCACTTAACCTACTGCCACGCCCACAGCTTCAGGCGCAGCAAAAAAGTGCAACAACAACAACAACAACAACAACAAAGTAGAAAGCAAAAAACACCGCAGCTCAAAATCAACGCAAGTTGCACTTTGAATTACAAATGTATCTCGCTGTAGTCCACTCCTAACTGACTATCTGGCAATCTGGCAGTCCGACAGTCTGGCAACTGTAGCAGCTACTGGCACACTCAATACGTGGGCGTTGTCACGCCCTTAAACGGGCTAATTTAGAATGCGAATGGGAATGCGAATTCGTTTGCGAAAATGTTTGCCCAATTTGGTTGGCCAACATTTAAAACATGACTTGACAATCACGCAGCGCTTTTCCGCTTTTCCGCTATCCCAGCTGTCCCTCCCATCATCCCCTTCCGTTTTTCTGCCTGCGAGCGGAGACATGTTGAACCTGGGCAGGGCTTACATGGGCTAAGGGGCGTGGCAAACTGTTGTTCCTCTCGCTGCTGTGACGTGACTACTGAGCTCAAGTTTAAGTCATCAACTTCAACTAGATAGCGTTGAATGTTGTTTAACAGAGGCAGTAACAACAACAACAAAATAGGTAACAACAAAATACACCGAAAAAAAAAAAGGAATCGTGTCTAAACTTTAAGGATAATGATGATATGAAAGACGACCAAACTTAATTTTCTTAAAGGACTTTTATGAAGGTCTGCGATAAACCTTTTCTATCTAGTATACAAAAACTCTGTACTTCCTTAATATACAGGGTCCAAATATTTGATTCTAATACAAGATAATTTATTATTGTGAGGAACATTCATAGTTTATTTACTTCCACTAGTTTACTTAAAAGACATCATAAACTTAAAATGAGAGTTCACACGACACCAAAACACTCTGTTATGTATTTGTACGCTTAAATAAATTGCTGCTCGAATTGGCTTTCCACGTAATAAAATCGATTTTCAGGGTACTCAGCGGGGAGGCCGTTACAATTGTAATTATCCTGCACAGGCAGTCAACCAACGGTAATTAAACCTAATAAACCGCTATTTAAAATACCACGAACAAGCCAAAAATATATATCGGACAGCAATTCAATGGGCAAAGCGATGTTTGGTCAAAATCTGGCCAAAATAGTCGTATTTTATGGTAAAAAAGGGACCTAAGTTAAAAACATATATCAATAATTTGGATTCACTGATAGTTTTTGTAAGGAATTGAGGTTTTAAACTGATTAGGTCCCACTGTTTAGCTACCTAATGGCAATCTCCCCAATAGGCATCCCAAATCCAAAAAATTTAAGTCTCTAGCTACTATAGTTGTTGAGATCAACACCGACCCACACTCATCCATTAAAATCTCTTTTTCATAAAAATACCGATAACACTATTAAGTTGGCTGCGTCAAAAGTGGTTATCGATTGCTTCAAAAAGTTTGAAAACTTCAATTTGTTTATGATACGTGCTCACCTCTAAACTGTTATTTTATATTGAAAAGTTTTTTGTTTTAATGCCAACTTTGCGAGTTTATTTATTAATTTTTTTAGTTTTTTTTTTTACAGTGTATTGTGAACAATTGTTTTGGTAAACTTTGGCGCAACGCGTCGCACTTTGATATAAATTGCACCCGGGCCACAGTGAGTCCAAAGAGGGAGAGTTGGCAAAGAGGGGATAAACAAGAAAGAAAGAATGAGCGAAAGAGAAAGAGTAGAAGAGAGGGAGAGATGAATAGCGAGACAGTTGGACAGAGTTTACGTTTTAAAGTTTAGATATTGTTGGGGCTATAATTTTAATTAAATCTGGGTGCTATTGCTTGGCGTTAACAATTTTTAACATAGTTTCCGTTATAGTGTGTCTAAAGTGCAAAATCTACGGCAACACTATAGCCGCTCGCTCCCTCTTTCTCTCTCTCTCTCTCTCTCTCTCGCACTCACACTTACTCGCCGTGTATTGTTCGCTGTCTGTTGTGCCAACTCATCTTAAAGTTTAATTAAATGTATTGTTTTTTCCCTCAACACACGCACACAAGAATGCATGTGAGTGCATGTGCACGTGTTAGTGTATGTGTGTGTGTGTGTGTATGTGTAAGAGAACTCAAGCTTGTGCATTCCTTCTTACGCTTCATTTGCTCTGACTAAAGTTACTCCTTCACACACCACACCCCACCACACTCCATTCCACCACACCACACCACACCACACAACGCCAACCGCAAGCCTTTGCACTCAGCACTCTCTTTTGCTTTCGCTCTCTTCTTCGCCTCATTCTCTTGGTATTCGCCTAGCGCATTCACAGGCGAAGAGATCGCCGCAAAAGTTTGTACAACTTTTGCGTTTTGTTCCACATGCTTGGCGTACACTTCTCGCCACATAGTTGGCCAGAACGAGAGGGCAACAAAGAGAGAGAGAGAGTGAGATGTACACATTTATATGTATATGTGTACTGTATGCATGGCATTGCATCGTGTGTGGCATCGAGTTTTATAGCATTCAGCATGCAATTGTGCGAGTGGCATACAAAAGAGCCTTTCGGCAATCGACTCTCGACACTCACTGCCTGAATGATGCCCTTCCCCTTCCTTTCCCTACCACTCAGACTCCCCCTCCCCGATTCCGTTGTTCTCACTGATTTCAAGTAAATTTTTAAGCTCCTTCCTTTTAGGAATTCGCCACGACTACAGCGTAAAGTTTTCCTACTTTTCTAATGAGCAAATTCTTTGGCCCTGCATCTACCCGAGTTAAGGCATTCGATTGCTCGATTTAAGACGATTTATTACATTATTGAATTGTTCTTCTGATTATTAGTATATATATTTTTGTGTACTATGACAAAACTTCTCTGGCAACTGATGCAAGTTTTAGCAGCTTTAGTTTTTCATATTTTCATATTTTTCTCTCATTTTCATTTATATCTCAATTCTCGAGAGCTATTTTTCCCTTTCCATTACCAAAAAGTTTTCTATTTTTTTGCCGGTTGCCATAGATTGATTCATTTCGACAATGACATTTACATATTTTTCGGGTGAAAGTCTTACGAGTATGGAATTTGGAACAGTTGCCAGGATTATTCATTCATTTCTCGTCTTTCGTCTTATTCCTTTGAGGCATCAAATCGGATTATCTTTATGGTCAGTACTCGTTCGTTCGTTCTATATTCATTTGCTAGTTTCTGACCTTTCGTTTGTGGATTTCTTTCTATGCATTAATTACTTATTTATCGTTGAGTGGCAACAGTGCTCACAATACCGTTAATTTTCTGCTAGATTTAACTGATATTCGACATTAAGCCGCATTGACAGCCTGAACACCAGATTGCATCTATTCCTTAATAGAAGTGACAATTAAATATTATGACATAATTCTAAACTGTCTCATAAAATCAACTATTGTGAATGTTCAAAAACTTTGAAGTTATCATGGCGTTTATAAAGTAAATAAAATACTTTTTTTTCTAAATAAATTTCTCTTCTTTTTAGACCCCGTACTCTATAAAAGAGTATAGGGATCTATAAGGTTTGTCTGAAGCGAAATGTGCGTAACAGGCAGAAGGAGGCTTTTCCGACCCAATAAAGTATATATATTCTTGATCAGCATCAACAGCCGAGACGATATAGCAATGTCCGTCTGTGCGTCTGTATGAACACCTGGATCTTCTAAACTATAAGAGCTAGAGCCACCAAATTTGGAATGAAAGTCCGTCTGCTTCGCGAGCAGATCAAGTTTATTTCAAATCTGTGCCACGCCCCCTACCGCCTCCGCAAATTATAAAAAACAATTTTCACATAACCATAACATGAAAACGAAAAGAGCTAGAGGGATCAAATTCACACATTATGTGTATTGTGCCTATCTAACTATCCTCATCAAGTTTGATTCGGATTGGACAACTATAGCCTATAGCTCCCATAGGACAAATCGGTCGAAAATTGGTGATTTGTAGGGAAAACGCGCACAAGAAGGAGTACGGGGTCTTTTACAGTCGGCTCGCTCGACTGTAGCCTTTCTTACTTGTTTGAGACTTTAGACTTTAATAGTCGGTATACTTATGTAGCCAATCAGTAGTTAGCCCATATTAAAACGATATTTTAAGATATTTCCTGTGCTTCTCCCTCAAATAGGTAACATTAACTCAATCATCTGTAATACATAATGCGAAAGTTGCAGATTTTATTGCTTTTTTAGCCGAAAAACAAATTGCTTGTTGTAGAGTTATGCAATTCAATCAGTCTGTTGTTTGGACTTGACAGATTTCAACTTGATTCCATTTTGAAGCCAGAGCTTAATGCAGTTTCTTCCTACTTCTTCTTCTTCTTGCTTTCCCCCCATTCTCCTTGTTCCCTATTTTTTTAAGCGTTTGCCAACACTGACTGTTATCCAGCAAGTTGCTTTCGGTGCTATTGTGCTTGAGAAATGGGGTGTATGGCTGTGGCATTTTCGCAATACCTTTACTCCGCACTATCCCCCTCTCTCTACTCTCTCTCTATTTAACCCTCTTACCACTGGGCCCTTTTATCCATCCTGTTGCTGCACTTCATGGCCTTTTCATTCGCCTTCATTTCAGCTTGTCTAGCAGCAATCCACTTGAAGCCAGCCACAATTTTTGCTCACAAGCCGCAAGCATCAACAGCCGCAATTTCGCAGCCTCAACCTCGACTCGAGAAGCGCCACAACAAATTGCAAATATATATATATATATATATATATATATATATATATATATAAAAATAAAAAATAAATAAAAATAAAGAGAGAGTAAGGATATTTTTGGCACGCCAAAGAGTTAATACCCTAGCAAATAGCTATTGACTGAATTCATCCAATCTTTTTCTTGGTATATTAAGTAATCGCTGCTATGGCGGCTATATGATAGAGTCGTCCGATTTGATTCAAAATTGGTTAGTATATTAAGAAGGTCAGTTAAGCCATTTTGTATGAATTTGCTTGAATTTGTTCAATAAACGCAAAAGTTAATCAAAGAAAAACTTGAATTTTATCTTTTATGGAACTTTCTGTGAAAGCTATATATAAATCCGATAAGCTTTAAAATTGATCTATATATTTAGAAGTTTACTAAATAAGTTTACAAGTGTTTTTCAAAGAACTTTTTTTGATCCTTTAAATCCTAAGACAACTATATGCTATAGTTATACGATACGACCCGATTTAGCACATAAACTTCTCAATTTAAAGTTGACCATGTATCAAGTTAGCTCTAAAACTATACATGACTATAAAGGTTCGACTGTTGATCAAACATATATACATATATAAGCACCACGCCCCCTTCAGAGCATAACAAACTTCATGATAAAGTAGTAAAACCCTTTGAAAGTGTATGAAAATGAAATAAATTAAAAAAAAAACACAGATTTCCATGCGACTTACTTACATTTCTTTGTGGTGTGCTCTTCAAGCTGTACGCCCGTAAGTCCCCTCTGTCCCACCTTACGTCTGTCCATCCTTTTGTACAGCCAAATCCAGCATCAGCATCATCATCAGCTTCTGCTTCTGCTTTTGCTTTTGCTTTCATGCTATTTTGCCCACTTAATGCCTATTTATTGCCCCTTTAATCCGTACGCAGGCATTCAAGCCTAAAACAGAATTCAACTTATGCATGCAACATCCAACATCCAAGCAGCCAAGAAACTAAGTATCCCAAGACCTTAGAAATATTTTAAGAATCTTTTGTTATGCTTGAGATAAACTCGTTTTCAATATGCTACGAATTACTTAATTGATATGGAATTACAGCTAACGCCTTTCACACAAATCCAATTTAAATTATTTGCTTTTAACAATTAAAAGCGCTCATTATCCCATTTACCCTAAACTCCAATCTCTGATGTCTCAGCTCCATGTCTGTGTCTCTGTCTCTCTCTCTCTTTCTCTCTCTCTGTCTCCCTCTCTCTTTGTCTCCCTCTCTCTGTTGCTCTCTAGTTGGATTTGAGTGCATCTTGGTAGCTGCTGTTGAAACGTCTGTCTTCGTAATTATTATAAATAAGGCGTTAATAAATTTATTTCAAAGTTTTATTACAGTTATGATGATGTTGATGTTAGTGTTGCTGTTACTGTTGTTGTTGTTGTTGTTGTTGTTACTGTTGTTGTTGCTGCTGCTGATGACACTGCGAGTGCACACAGACAATTTCATTAAATTGTTGCATAGAGCTTAAGTTAGTTTCGCTGCAGATGCAGCTGCAGCTACAGCAGGAAGACATGAACTTGCTGCTGCAAAAGGATGTGGACGTGACAGTGGACGAAGATGATGACAACGTTGGCAATGACGATGGCGATGGCGATGGCGATGACGATGGCGATGACGCTGACGATGGCGTGGAGAAGCAAAGCAAAACCAATATCAAATATTTAAGCACTTCAAATTGCTCGTTTGCACTTACGAAAATAACTACGCAATATTGAAGATGAAGTAGTGGAAGAAGCCAAAGACGAAGATGAACACGCTGATGAAGATGGAGTTGAAAATGAAACGAAGGCGAAGTCAAAATGGACAAAAGTTTTAGCTGCCATTTGCAACTAGATAAATGACACAATATAAATGAATTTATTTAGTTGTAAGCAATACTTATTTACTATATAGTATATAGTATAGATATAACTAAATATACATATACATATATATAAATATATATAAGTTACTGCATTTCCTGCGCTTGGCATTATCAAAAATTTAAAGTTTGCCATCTTTTAGTTGTACTTCCTCAAGTTGCAAATGAAAATCTCACGAGAATTGCAGTTGATGTTGTCATTGTCATTGTAGTCATTGTAGTCGTTGTCATTCTCCCGCTGCAGACATGCAACACACACACACACACACACCCACACACACTACACATACTCGTAGTTAGTATATGTATCAACTATATATAGAATCTGTATATATATATACATATATATACGCACACTTTTGCTCAACATGGTTTATTTAACAAGAACAACAGACAGAATTGTACACACTCATTCGCACACACACACACACACTGATACACTAAACTGCCTTTCATCGTAAAATGACCCACTTTTGGTCTTTGGCATCAGGCACATTTCCCATTCCATTTTTGCTTCTTTGCTCTGCAGCTCAACCGATGCTTTCTGCTGCTAAAAAAAGATTCAAAGAAATCAAATGGCAAAAAAAAAAAAAAAATTCGAAAAAAGTGTGAACAGCAGGCCAAAGCATTGATACACTCGCAGTGGCCACAAAAAAAACTTTTCAAATAACTAAACATTAAGTAAGAATATTATTTTTGAAAGCAAATCAAAAGAAAACAGCTTTTATTTCATTTAGTTGCGATAACTTTAAATAAATCATGAAAATATTTATTGAAAGATTACAGCAATTGTTCCTTTAAAAAATGAAGTTTAAAAATGAGTTTCATTGACATATATATATATATATATAGTCTTCAGCTTATATTCTTTTCGATCTCTTCAAAAGCTATAACAAAATAATTTTTAAATAATTTAAAATAAATTTTTGTATCTAATTGTGACTTTTGGTTAAAATTTGTGCTGATTCAAAAAAGTATTATGTATAAAAAAGACATTTTTTAAATTTCTCCTAGAACCAATTTATATAGTAGTATGATCTTTACCCTATTTCCAGAGTAAAGTTTGGTTTATGGTTTATATAGAAATTGGTACTGCATAAAGACAGATCACGCTCGTAATGAAAACAGAAACAAAAACTATTTTTTTTATATTCAAACCTTATTGAATCTAGTATTGAAAGTGTCTTTTCGAAAACTTTGGATGATTTTCAAACAATCTTTGCTAAGATAGTTGCATAGTTAAGTTTATGAAGTGCAAAAAAAATAAGTTTAAAATAAAATTTAAATCAACTATGATTTGTTTATACGTCTTAACTGCTTTTAACTAAGTGTAATTCAGATGAAAACTATTTCTTTGACTTCGTTAAGTGTACTCGCAAAAGGTTTAATCTACTGCGAAAAAATTATAATACTCTTTCGCGAGGCTAAGAAAAAAAAAGGAAATGAACATGTAGCAGAAGGCGACAAATGACTGCTTTTGCCAAAGTGCAAATTTACGTACTAAACAAAATTCCACTCAAAACTCAAAGGAAATTTTCGTTCTGCACTCAATTTTCAGTGTGCGCTCAAATGTAGGCAACACTTTTGCTCGCTTCATGTGCAGACAAAATTCTCAACCAAGCTGAGTGTGCAGACAAACGAGCGCTCTCTCTCTCTCTCTCTCTCTGTCTCCCAATCTACCACTCTCTCACTGTCTGACTGTCTGCCAGTGTGGCTCTCTGACTTTGAGTGAAAGCCGTTAAAGGGGGAAAGGAGCTGCCTTGGCGCGCGTTAAGTTAATGTCGCCTTCTCTGCGTGTGTTGTGATATGGCTTGACTCCGATTGGGATTGTGGACTCTGGTCTAATGATGGGTTTCTAGCTATGCTATGCTTTAGGCTTTAGGGATTGGGGTAGGTAAGGGTACAGCCAACATTATTTGTCTATGTACGAGTGCTTTCTGTATGTGTGTGTGAGGCGCGTATTTGTGTGTTCCAAGTTCGTTTGCTGCTGCTTCTGCTGCTGCTGCTAACAACTCAGCGCTAAAGTTTTGCGGTAATGGCGCTCTGGGACGCCGCGACGTCTGTCCGTCCGCTCTGCTGATGGACTGTCACTGATGGTGGAGGGATAGCGAGGAGTAGCTGGTCCTTGTTCATGACTCGCGTCCATACAGTGACGGACCATTAGGCGACGAGTGCGTATTACTTAGCTGTAAACTTGCCACTCGATTCTTGGGGCTTTCAACAATTTTTTTTTTTTTTTTGCTACAGCGTTTACATTTTGCCGCTTAGCTGAGCAGCCACAACGCCCCCCTACCCAACCCCGCCCACTGTCACAGTCAGTCTCTCTCGTGTTATACGACTAGAATAATTTTAATTGAAATTACAAGAGAAGCTAAATTACACACAGTCTAGCATTGTGAATTGCCATCGTCTGGAGTTTGCATTTATTTTTCTGTTTTATTTTACTTTCTTTTATTAAACATGCACACATTGTACACACAAACATTTATACATTTATATTTTTCATTTGTTTTTGTGTTTGGTGTTTGTTTCCTTTTATTTTATATATACATATATATACATATATTTCTGCTCTGTGAAATTATCATTTTAAATCATTTTGTGTGCGCCCACAAAAGTATGCAAATAAAAGTCGTAATACAGTTTTGTTGGTATTTTGTTATTGTTGTCGTTGTTGTTATAGCTGTTGCTTTGTATTGATACCCTAATACGTGAGCTTAAGGTATATTTCTGTCACAACATATAGTACATAGAAGTCAAGTCAACTCTTAGACAAGTCAAGCTTTTGTTACAAATTTCAAATTTTCATGACAAAAACGAAAGTTTCGAAAGTGAGCACGAATTGAAATCAGGTAAAGTATAATTAACTTAATATAATATACATGAAATAAACGATTATATTATAATATATTAAATGCAAGAATTAATGTTTTTTTATTTTGTTAATGCATTAAAAATGTTGCAATCCCTTAAATTATTGTAATATTAGCTTTATTTAATTAGTTGTCTATAAACTGAGTTCAACTGAATTAAATTCAATATTTTTTTTCCTTTAGCTATTTAATTTCATATATTACAGTTAATAAAATTAATTAAATTAATGCACTATTGATTAAATTGATGAACATTTGAGAGTACAGTCAATTCATTAGTTTAATAAATTTATTAAGTGATTGTTTTCAAAGGCAATAGCTGAAGAGGAAATAAAAATAGTTTTCAATTTTTAAAATCACTGGAATAGGACAGAGAATTCTATGACAAAGTTTTATAAAATATTCCCATTTTTTTTTTGTTCAATCAATTAAAAAATCCTCTTAAAAATATAATAGTGCAGAAAGTAGAGTATTCAAATTTTGTGTTTCAGTTGATGTTTGTTTTTATTTTCTGTTCTTTTTTTTTTCTCCGTGTTGTTTTAACTGCCGTGAATACGCCGTGTTAAATTTGTGTGTGTGTGAGGTAGTGTGTGTGTGTGTGTGTGTGTGTGTGTGTGTGTGTGTGTGTGTGTGTGTGTGTGTGTGTGTGTGTGTGAGGTAGTGTGTGTGTGTGTGTGTGTGTGTGTGTGTGTAGATATGCAATTCTATGCCGCAGTTCCGCCGTGCTAACGCTTATTTTGTCTTTTTATATTTTTTATATTTTCAGTTTCAGTTTCAGTTTCAGTTTTTGGTTTCGGTTTTTATTTCATACTTGACGTTATGTTTTTTCCTTTCCTATTATTATTATATTTTATTATATTTTATTTTACTTTTTGTTTCATTGTGGACTTTGTTGTGGCTCGTTTTTGGACCGCGTAGTCGAAAAAAATGCTTACAGGGTTTTGAGATATGTCTAAAATACTAAATTACCGATACACAAAGTGTATATAAATTTGTGATCAGCGTCAATAGAGACTATAAGAACTATAGCTACCAAATTTGGCATAAATGTAAATTTTAAAATATTTGTAAAATTTTTAAAAAATTTGCCATTTATTTCATGGTTTGATTTTTTAAGAATCAGTTGGGTATATCATATAGCTATCATAAGAATTATTTCAAATATTTTCATTTGTATTTTAAGTGTCCAATTAATAATTATTTCAACGATTTCATTAAATTTTTGTGTTTCTTAAGTAAGTACAGGGTCCATCACAGTCGATTCACTCTACTATCAGCTTCCAACTAGTTTACGTAATAAAAAAAAATTATTCCCTGCATTTGGCCTATAAAGTAGAGTGTAGCTGTAAAAAGCAGCGTTTCAACTGAACATAACATGGCAACGACAAAAAAGGAGCAACAATAATAATAAGAATATAACTAAAGGGAGAGGGTAGAAGAGAAGCAGAAGAGACATGTCCGAACAAGAAAAAACATGACCAAACAGGACAGTAAGATATGAAACGGAACTGTGTTATAAAAATGGAAAGCTGCAAATTAAATTAGTTTTAATAAAGTCAAAATGCAGTAGAAAGTTGAACAGGAGAACAAATGACCAGAATGCCAGGAGACCAGGAGACCAGGAGACCAGAACACCAGGATTCCATGAGAGAAGTGGAGAATGGCCACCACAATGGGCTTTCAATTTGAAAAGCAAATGGACAAAAGAGATAAATCAAATCAAATGTGATGGAATCACAATGAAAATCCCTGTAAAATGGACCACTTGCTGTCTATTCAGCTAAACAACTATTTCCATAGCAACTAAAAGGGCATAACTTATTGAATACTCAACAGAAGGAGAAGAAGAGGAAGAAGAGGAAGAAGAAGAACAAAACAAATAAATTGAAGATTTAAATATTTTAGCTTTTTAGCTAAACTAAACTAAATCTTGTCTGATTTAATATCTCTTGAGAACAAGACAATTTGTAAATTGTGGAAACAATTCATTAACAAAAATAAAAGAAAAAGTAATAAAAACATTTTTTTAAAGCTTTAAAAGTACATTAAAAACCACAAAAAGTAAAGAAATTATAAAAATATTACAGTTTTTGCACAGGGATCTTTTAAACCGATTGTTTATTCATAAAACTAAAAACCTAGGCTAATACATTGGATTGTTTTTCTTGAACTTTCAAAGCTCATTAAAGCTTTTGAGTCTAGCCTTCGATTAGTTTAAGACAAAAGTTCAGTAAAATTATGAAAAAATGTACAGTTTTTAAACGAAGTCGGTTTTAATCGACTTATTGTGTGGAAAGCTCATTAAAGCGCATTAAAGCTCATTAAAGCTCATTAAAGCTCAGAGAAGCTCATTAAAGCTCACCGAAGCTTGCGAATGAGCTTGTTAATCAACTGATTGAAAGCACATGAAAGCTCAATTTATTAGTTTTAAATGCCGATTACAAGAGCTTTCAGAAGCTTTCAAATTTTCTGTTGAAATTCAATTTTTAGACCACGTACTCTAGAAAAGAGTAGAAGAATCTAATAAGTTTGTCTGCAGCGTAAGGTAGTAGTTGAGCGATTGCAACCAAACTAACATATTATGTGTATGGTATCATTATAACTATCCTCACCAAGTTTAGCCCGGATCGGACAACTATAGCCTATAGCTCCCATAGGACAAATCGGTCGAAGACTGGTGATTTGTATGAAAACGTGCACTAGAATGAGTACGGGGTCTTTTACAGTCGGCTCGCTCGTCTCTACCCTTTCTTACTTGCATTTTAAAGCAAGTTTAATTAAGCAGTTTTATTAGTTTATTAAGCTTTCATCAAATTATCTGTGTTTGTTTTGAATAGCTTTAAAATAGCAACGACTTCAGCACATACTCCAACTGAGTTCATTTGAGTTTCCAGTTACAAGTTGCATGCCACAATTAATTATCTCATTTCCCCATGAAATACTTGAAACCAGAGACGATTGAGCTTCGGGCTACTGAGCAGGAATCGTCGTCATATCGAATTGTAATGTGTTTGAACAAAAGGCATTCATTACATGCCACATTCATGCCACATTCTCTCTCTCTCTCTCTCTCTCTCTCTCTCTCTCTCTCTCTGAATCAAAATCCGAATCGAAGTCGCAATCGGTATCGGAATCGGTATCGGTATCAGTAACGGAATCGGAAGTTTAATTGGAAATGGTATTGATATCGGAATTCGATTCGAAACCTTTTGTTGATGTGTCTTTCTTATCAGTTATCGATAACACATTACATCTGTTTACATCAGCTTAGGTCAATTGGTATTTGTGCATTTTGCTGGGTCATTCAGGGTCTTTCAATCTGTCAAATACCATTACTGAACAGTCTTCAACAGACTATGACTTTGCCGACAGTCGCACCTCAGTTCCAAGCAGTGTTGAGGCATTTAAATAGCCAGAAAGAGCCAGAAACTTTAGCTGGAAATTATTGAAAAACTTTGAACCAAAAATTATTTATAGTTTAAGATTTTTTTTAACATTTTTGAAACATCAGAAGGTCATTACTCAGCTAAGCCTCAAAAGTTTAATGTTTTGGTTTTGATAGTATAAATTAGACTCTTAGAAAGCATTTAGTAGTTTGAATTTGTTCAATCCTTAATATTACTCGATTTAAGAAAAAACTCCAATACTAGCTATAAAAAAGCCAAGTTGTCTGCACTGACTCCTGCAACATTTCCATGCCCATATCCATATCCAATTCCATTTGCTGCTCCTTCTTTCAACGACCCCAAAGAGAAGTCCTACTCATAGCCAGGCACTTGTACACGTATTTGTATATAACTAACTAACTTTACACACACACACACACACACTACTACTGTGTGTGTGTGTGTGTGAGTGTTGGTCCATCAAGATATAGAGTATTGTGCAAACATGGAGCGTTGTCTGTTGTTGCTTTTGTTTCTTGTCTATTTACTCAAACTATTTGCACACTGTCCTCAATGTATGCCTTTGACTCTATGTCTCTGTGTGTGTGTGTGTGAGTGTGTGTGCGTGTGTGTGTGTGGCAGTGTCTCTTGTCCCTTTATGCAATTCCTTTTTGTTTCTTTTTTGGCATTTTCCGTCTATTCTGCAATTTGATTTGCACTAAACATATTGGGAACACAAGGAACTCTAGCTTTAGTTCCAGTTCCAGTATAAGTTCCGCTTTAATTTTAGTTTCAACTGAAACTTTAGTTGTTGTTATAGTTCAGTTTTCTATCTCAGATCCGCATTTAGTTCATATTTGAGCTTTAATTACAATTACAACTCAGACGCTATTTGCCTTCTAATCACACTGGTTCCAGTTCCACTTTCAAATTCAGTTCCAACTTTTGGTTTATTTTTAAGCACAAGCAAAGCTAAAACTTAAGATCTTACTGCTCTTCTTATAGTTGTAAACTATAAATAGTTCCAGTTCCAATTCCAATTCTAGTTCCATTTTAAGATTGCTTCATTTATATACTAAACACTATTTTTAACTTCAGCTACAACTTCAGTTCGTGTTCTCAGTTTAAGCTTTAGTTCCGACTCCAATTCCGAATCTAGTTCCAACTCCAGCTCTAACTCTAGCAGCTTCGATTTCAGCTAGTTCTAATTATTGCTTTAGTTCCAAACCCCAATTACAGTTCAAGGCTAGCTCCAGTTCCTGCTCTTATTCCAGTTTATATTCGATTCGGTCTTGTTCTAGTTCTAGTTCCAAATCCAGCATCCACTCAAAGACAGCTCCATTTCTTGTTCCGACTCTCGCTTCTGCTCATAATCTACTAATTCTAGCATCGCTAGTTCCACTCATCACCCATATTCAGCTCCAGTTCCAGTTCCTGGTAAAGTTCACACTCTTTTTGCTCTAGTTCTTGCTTCAGTATCTCAAGGTCAGTTCCAGTTCCTGATGCCGCTCCAGTTCACATTCAAGTTCCCGTAAATATTCCCGCTTTTCTATTAAGTCGTTCACTGGTTCCGCTTGACTAGTTCATACTTTACCTCTACCAACAACAACCAGTTCAGTTTCAATTTCCGCTCCAGTTCCCCAACGGGAATCAAAAGTAATTCCAAATAAGGACACGGCAATTGGCGATTTGGAACTAGTGAAAAAAACTTAGGTGAACTAACCAAATAAGACATACAATAACGGTCACTGCGAGAGTCGTCACCGTTATTGTTGTCGCCAACTTTTAACGCCCACTTGCGTTCTCCCTCCCCCTGCCTCCCCCCTGCCTCCCCCCCCCCATCCCCATCCCCATCCCCTCACCCTCCCCATCACAATACCAACTGCAGTTGCAGCTGCTGCTCCTCAATGGGTGCTTGGCATTTATGGGCTTGCCTTTTGCGGCGAAAGTTTGTGCAACATTTTTTTTTCTTCTTCTTGTGAGCTAAGGCGACGGACTGCAAGACAAGGGGCTTAAAGGGGTGTGTCAGGACCAAGTAGAGGGTTGGGAGGTACGTAGTCTGGGCCATTTGGACCATTGCAAAACTGGCGATGCAATTGTTGGCGGATTTAGCACTGTTCGCTTTATGGCCCGACAGCTGGCCGCCAGACGCTGGTTGCTGCTGGTCCAGAACCAGAGTCCGTTGTACGTAGTCCGCAATCCGAACTCACAATGAAATGAGCATTGTACAATGGGCAAAAAGAACTAAATTTCGGTATAAAATTTAAATATAAAAAATATGGAACTTTTGAGACTGGAGATTATGTAAAGAGAAAAAAAAAGCATAAAAATTATTTTATTTAACTTTAATACTTTAATTATACCCGTTACTCGTAGAGTAAAAGGGTATATTGTATTCGTTGGAATGTATGTAACAGGGAGAAGGAGGCATGGCAGACCCCATAATGTATATATATTCTTGATCAGCATGACTAGCCGAGTCGATATAGTCATGTCCGTCTGTCCGTCCGTCCGTCCGTCCGTCTGTCCGTCTGTCCGTCTGTGTGAACAAAAGGATCTCAAAGACTATAAGAGCTAGAAAGGCCCGAGTGGTCGCAAACGAAAGATAAAATGCCCAAGCAGTACAAGTTTGCTTTTGTTTTTGACACGCCCACTTTAGGGCGTTCTATGTTCATACAAAGGTAAAAACAGGTAAAAATAGCATGTTTTAGTATAGAAAACTTTTTTGTTAGCAATGCTATCCAAACCAAATTGACACAGAAAGTACACGTCTAGGGATTACATATACTGACCAGGTTTCATCCAAATCGGACAACTATATCGTATAGCTCCCATAGGGACGAACGGTCAAAAATACGCTGTAAATATGAATTTGTATGAAAATTTTCTGTGTTTCCCAAGCCATCTGTATCCTAAAGTCGCGAGGTGACTATAGCATTCTTTCTTGTTTTAAAATAAAAACTTATTTTACTTAATTGAAATTTAGAACTCTGACTAACTGAGAATATAAATAAAATCTAGTCTGGAAATAAAATAGTGATAATAGTGATATGCCACTTAAATGCTCTTTTTGCCCATAGTGCAACGCTTGCATTGGCACAACGACAATAACTGCAACAAAAACAACTACAACAACAACGAAGCAGATGCGATAAAAAGAATCGAATCGGATATGTTTAAGTTGCTGCGGATTTTTCTTTGCGTCCAGCTCAGTCGCTCTGTCTCCCCTCTCCCTCACCCACCCGGTCTCTCTGTCTCTCTCTCTCTTTCGCTGTCTGTATAGCTGAATTTAACCATGACTCTTCTGCTATCGCTGACCCTGTTCCTGTTTCTGTTTCTGTGTCTGTTCCTGTCCCTTCCCCTCTCACTTCTCCTCTCACTTCCCCTCTCACATCTCCTGTCACCACATCTCCTCCAGAATCAGATTGTTCCTCAGCGAATTACGCGTTTCGTTCGCACAATAAAACAGTTGCATTAATTTAATATTTTTTTTATCAGAATTATTAAAATTTATATACTTATAAATATATATATATTTTTATATTTATATATTTGTCCGTGTATCGCAGTGAACTTTTGTTCGATGGGGGGAAATTTAAACGAATAAATTGTCTCTGATTGCAATACTCTCCGTGAAAGTGGTTGTTCGTGCAAAAGGGTTGTTCAAGCAGCTTATTTCTGCTCCACTCGCAGATTCAACGGTTTATCATAATAAAATAGAGTAATTCGGAGAACTTTGCAGTTGTAGTAACTCTCAATACCGTGAAGTGCAATTGGGGTTGAGTTTTGTCCCCTTGGATAATAAAAGAAATTTGAAAGAAACTTAAATTTGTCATACAAAATGATAATGAATTCTATGCAGAAGCTTCTTGGTTTCAAAGTGGTACATACTTGATTTAAGAGGGTATCTTTAGTAGTGTCGCACCCTCTGTTTCTATATTTTATTTATGTTATGCGTTTAGCAACTTACGATCATGATAAGTTCAAGTGATCAAAGCTTAAAGGTCTTTATTGACTACTCTATGTACTAAAAAACTAAATCAAGTTGTTATTTAAACCATTTTCTACTAAAAAAGTAGAAAAAATTAAAGTTTTTGGAAATTAACTTTCTTTCTCGTATACTTAATAATTTATATAAGATTATTAAGGACATTTTACTTAGCTATACTCATTATTAATACTTTATTATATTTAACAAATAGATAAAAGCGAAATTCATCAATAAATTGCATATAAATCAGACTTGGAAAAGCTTAAGCTTAAGATAAAATATAAAGTATACGCAATGCGTACAGTACGTATACGTAATAACTCAAACTGGATTATATCGGTTAATAAACTTAAAAATTCTTACTCGAAAAAAGATTAATCTTTAAAAAAATGTAAAAGAAGTTAATTATTTTTAGATAAGATATTAAGTATACGTACAGTAAATATACTTAATCGTTTTATTAAATCGGTTAATAAACCTAAAACCTAAAATAAATCTCTTTATTAAAATTAAATTAATTAAAACATAAAAAAAATGTATTAATTATTTACTTTTCAGTTTAAAGTAATTTAAATTTTTAATAATTACTTTTAAATATAATCATTAATTTTAATTATATTTTTATATATAACTTAATTACTGAGTTAAATACTCGCGACTTCTTTTAGTGTGCTTAAATAAATAAATAAATAATCAGAAACTTAAAAAGTTTTCGAAATTTCATGATAAGATATTACGTATACGCATACGTAACGTACGTATACTTAATAACTTCCATCTGATTACTTTGTATTTCTAACCAATTCTCAATAACAACAAATCCTTTCTACTGCAAAAAAAGCTCCAAAAAATAAACAACTTGAGTCTGACAAGTGGCCCTCAGTAGTTTGGCAAGTGTGAAACCTTCAAACAGCTTAAAATGGAAAACAAATGATTTAATGGAAGAGCAGAAAACAAGTAAGGAATGGAGGGGAAAAAGGAGGAAAATCGCTACATAAAAACATATAATAATATAACTGAATAGCAAACGATGCTGTGAACTAATCCTCGAATCGAGTGAAAGTGCTGAAGTAGCTTAAATCCAAAGAAACAGTTTATCCTTCAAGTTGCCGTGCTTAGTTTTCAGTGTATAGATAGAGTGACTACACTTGAACAATCGATTTAATTGGTGACCTCCATCGGAGGGGGATTTACAATAATTTAACGAAAGATATCGAGAGCGTCAACCCAAAATGAAAATGAAAATGAAAATGAAAATGGCGGCATTGAGGCATGAAATCGGCTTTAGGGCGAATAACACAATGAATCAGATAGTTCAGAGAGCACTCTCTCTCTCTCTCTCTCTCTCTCGCTCTCGCTCTCTCATTGTAATGTTTGTAGGAAAGTTGTCGATGATAATGACTGTGGAGGATTACACGTCCAAATTACAATTGTTTTGTTGATTTAATTAATTTATTTTAATTTCAATTTAAACTAAAATTCGCTTCTTGCTTTGGGCAATTAAATTATTGCATATTAGTCCAAAATATGTTGGATTTCTACTTGATATCAAGTAGCCAAAGAAGTTCGAATTTAAGACAGTGGAGACAGTTGGCCCCTTTGGCCCCTGCGAAGCAAGAAGAAGAAGAAGATGATGGCCCAAAGGCAATTTCTTTCAACTTGTTTGCTGCTCAGCCATTTAAATATATTACCACATTGTGATACGATGGCTAACAACAAAGAGGAGGAATGCTAATGGGGCAGGTGCTAAAGCTACCGTTAGCCGCGGTGGCACAAGTGGCAGGTGGCAGGTGGCAGGTGGCAGGTGGCAGGTTGAAGGTGGCAAGTGGCTGTGGCAATGGCAGCTATTGACCTTATTACGGTTACATTGTGGCATTTAAAGCTTAATCTATTTCCGTAAAAATAGAAAAAGGAGATTAGAAACAGCCAGCAAAATCTAATGGTAGAAAGGGGCAGGGGCGAGGGGGCGTGTCAGTTTGAGGAGTAAAGGGACTTTAGGAGACGTGCGCACATTTAGGCTGCTCCTATCTCTGATCTATGAGCACTCGTATCTTCCGATGGCGCATGCCATGACCCTTGGGCCATTTTTTCCCTCTCTCTCTCTCTCTCTCTCTCTCTCTCTTGTTCTCTGTCCTTTTGGCCATTTCTGTTTTGTTATTTTAACTTTGTGCCAACTCGCATTATTATCATAACAGCCATATAATTATGTATTTTAGCCTGGCCAGCAGCGTAATGCATCGCAATCGGGACTTTGCTAAGCAGAAAGTGGTAAGAGGTAAGTGGTAAGAGGTAAGTGGTAAGTGGTAAGAGGTAAGTGGTAAGTGGTATGTGGGGTGTAAAGTCTTTTGGCCCAAAATGCTTAATATACTATATGTATTTGCCGTAGTTTTTAAGTGCACAGCAAACGACACTTACCCACACCACCCACCAGCACCAACAGCACCACCAGCCCCCCCCCCCTCTTTCTTTCCACTCATTCACCCCCTAATACAAAGACCCATTTCTGGTACTGCCCCTGTCCCCCTCTTCCCCTTACACTCAAAAAAGAATTTAATGTTTTTTGGTTGAACAATTCTTGCTTGTTCGGTTTATATTTAAATAAATTTGTTAAACAAATAAAAAAGTTAATATTAAAAATAATTAAAAATATTTATTTTATCAATTCTAGAATTTTTCATAATTTTTTGTAGTTTCTAAAATTTATGAAAATTTCATCTAATTAAATTTGTATATGATTACAGTGAAAACTCTTATAAGCGGACACCTACGGATGAGCAAATTTCATGCAATCATAATGAGTGTCCGCCTATGAGAGTGGCAAATTGTTCTAACGTATCAGAATTAGAGAAAAAGTGTCCGCATAAGGGGGGTGTTCGTTAAAAGAGGTTTCACTGTATTAAATTTTTCTCCTCTTTATTATACCCGTTACTCGTAGAGTAAAAGGATATATTGTATTCGTTGCAATGTATGTAACAGGGAGAAGGAGACATGGCAGACCCCATAAAGTATATATATTCTTGATCAGCATGACAAGCCGAGTCGATATAGCCATGTCCGTCTGTCCGTCTGTCCGTCCGTCCGTCTGTCCGTCTGTGTGAACAAAAGGATCTCAGAGACTATAAGAGCTAGAAAGGCCCGAGTGGTCGCAAACGAAAGATAAAATGCCCAAGCAGTACAAGTTTGCTTTTGTTTTTTGACACGCCCACTTTAGGGCGTTCTATGTGCATACAAAGGTAAAAAACAGGTAAAAATAGCATGTTTTAGTATAGAAAACTTTTTTGTTAGTAATGCTATCTAAACCAAATTGACACAGAAAGTACACGTCTAGGGATTACGTATACTGACCAAGTTTGATCCAAATCGGACAGCTATATCATATAGCTCCCATAGGGACAATCGGTAAAAAATACGCTGTAAATATGATTTTGTATGAAAATTTTCTGCGTTTCTCAAGTCATCTGAATTAAAATCAATAGGGTCGATTAACTAAACGACTGTACTATTATTAATATTATTAATAATATATTATATTGTTAATAATATAATTAAACTGAGTAACGGGTATCCTAAAGTCGCGAGGCGACTATAGTATTCTTTCTTGTTTTTATTTCTGTTTGTTTTGGTCAGTGTAGTAGCAGCCACCCACTACCCCACTCACTTCAACCCCCCTGCGTAACCCCTCCCCCTCCTGCCCCCCTGCGTACCCCCTCCCCACATCCTTCTGTAGATTCATTTAGCTGCCTGCTACGTGCTCTGTGCAATGAAATTTTTGCGCTTTGCTGGCTCTACGAAACTTTAACTGCACTGCCAGTTCTGATTGGAAGTGGGCAATAGAAATGGCACATGGGGTAGGGGGTGTGGTAGGGTCTAGTGAAAAGGAGGGTGTGGTGGGGAGGGGGGGGGTGCTATATATCGTAGACTGCTTGGCGCTTAATGCTGCTGCTGTATATGGCTTGGCTATTAAATTTCCAGTTCAATGATTAACGAAATTTATGTTTCGGCTTATAAGTATGTATGTGTGTTTATAAGTATAAGTAGATGTATAAGTATGTGCATGTGTGCGTGTGCGTGTGTGTGTGTCCGTGTGTGCGTGAGTGCGTGAGTGCGTGCCGCTGCCAAGGTGCGACTGGGGCGAACGCTAACGATGCCACGCCGCCTGATGCGAATGAAGATGAGTTTCAGTTTGAGATGCAGAAACGCTTGCCTCGAAGGCTTTCTCCGCAGTCGCAGTCGCAGTCGCTGCCGCTGCCGTCTCCAACTGCGGCCGCCTGTCGCGAGACGTGTCGAGGCTCATTAAATATGTATGTCTTGTGCTGAGCAGCTGTTGGCTGAGCACAAACTGAAGCTGCCTGCTTGGGTTGGGTACTGGGTTGGGTACTGGGTTGGGTACTGGGTTGGGTCCTGAGTTGGACGGCGTATGGCATTCAATTAAGGCACAGTTGTGTCTTTCTCTCTCCTCTCGTGCTCTAATCTGTTTGAAATATTGACCAAGCGCAAAATGGTGTCAGGCCGTCGCCCAAAAAGTAAGGCAAAAAGCTTAAGCCAAAGCCAATGCTGAAGCCAAAGCCAACATGCTCAGGCATGCAAAATAATGAAGTTGAAGCGCAATTAATTTGAAGTTGACGCACCAGCAGCTCATGCAGCCAAAGAGTACCCCTATCAGCAGCACAGCCAGAACTACCCCAACCCCAACCCCTACCCCCCCCCACCTCCCTCTACCTGTTTCAACGTCAACGTCAGCATTAACCTTCTGCCAGTCACAACCCGCTCAATCTCGGCCAGTAGCTGCTCAAAGGTACTAGGCACGTGGCCTGGCCAAAAACAACAACAACAACAACAGCAATGTCATTGGCAACAGCAAATGCATTGGACACCACTGGTCTTGGTCCTGCTCCTAGTCCTGATTCTGTTTCTGATTCTGGTGCCGGTCTCCCATTCACTGGCCTGATGTGCCTTTGGCCAGTCAACTGACTTACTTTTCTTTGCTTAAATGGCAAAAAAAAAAAAAAAACAATACGAAAATAAAAAGAAATTTCTATCGCATTTTACTTGCCCTTTTTGCCATACCCGGCCCTTGTGCTGCACGTTGGGTATATCAGTTTTTTTTGTGCTGTTTGCCTAGTGAAGCAAAAGTCATGAATTTTCTTCAGTTTTGTTTGCAAATCAGTTTAAAAGTTTTTTTTGTTCAACTCTGAGCAACTAACGGGTATTTGCTAGTCGAGCACACAGACTCGTCCACACAAATTTCTCACTTGTTTTTCTTGCCATTTTTATGCCATTGTGTTTGTTGTTGCATTGTGTGCAAAAAAAATTAAAGTGAAATAAAAGAAGGAAAGAAAGAAGGGGAAGAAGACGAAGAAGACGAAGAAGAAAAAGCTAAGCACAACGGAGCCAGGGACTCGACTGCTACTATATTGAGCCAAAACCAACTTGAGTGTAAGTCTATTTTATACACATACACACAATTATGTGTGTATGTATTTGTGTGACTATATAAAATGCCGTTTTTCTATGTCAGTTGCATTTTTGCGTTACGCCTCAGTTACATTTTGAGAGTGTGTGTGTGTGTGTGTGTGAGAGTAAGTGTGAGTGTGCGTGTTTTAAACGAAAGCCGACCCATTGGATTCCAAAAACTCCGGCTATTGCCTGCCACGCCCCCTACTCTGACGCAGCAGCAGCCGCAGCGCGATAGGAAAAGCTTTTTTCAATTGTTTCCGTTTCGAGGTCATGACAAATGCATTCATTTCTCTTTATTTTCTGGCTTTTGTGCATGTGTTTGTGTGCGGATTTGGGAGCAAACAAGTGAACTGCTCTCCCGCTCTCACTCACTCTCTCACTCTCCTATTCCCTTTGGCACTCGCATTGCCTCTCCCACCAACATACTTACTACCTCTCCCACTCGCACTCCCACTCACCTATCACTCTATTCCCTATTTCTGTTGTACTCAACACACACACACACAGACACGTTCTCTCACACGTACTCACACACACACACACTAACACAGACGACTACACTTACATACTGTGTAAGCTGTATGTCATTTTTTGCGTTTAATGTCGAGACCTCAACAAAAATTGCTTACCGTTACCTTTGGTGGGGTGCGAGTCGAAAGCCACGCCCGACGCCCACCAACAACAACAATGTGTAATAAAAACAATAAGAAGCCTGCAAAAGCTGAAACAGTAAGAGAATATTAGGTAAACGCAGCTGCTAGTTACCCTGTAATTTATATTTGCATTATTATATTAGCAATTCAAATTGATCAAATATTTATATACAAAAATATATAAATAAAAAAATTAAAATTTATTTCAATTGTATTTTTTTAACATTGTTTAAGTGACTTTATAGGAGCTCTCAAGGAAGTTAACTCAAAGAAAATATTTAAGGAAGTTTTAAATTGATATATGTCGCTTCACTTGACCTAGCTCAACTTAAAGATAACATTTAAATTATATCCAATGTTGTGGAATCTACAATTATAAATTTGAGCAATATCCCTATCTTTCGCAACGCAGCATAAAAATGTCGCATTATATAGTAATTATGCATATTATGATTCTAAAGTGCATGAATTTTGTTATGTTAATTGAATAATTTAATACAGGTACAATTTGTGTACCTTAAAAACGGCAAAAGGTTCGCCCAGTTTAATTTCCAGGGTATGGAAACAATATAACTTTTGTCGTTTAACAGCAAGTCGACAACGGAGTGCTCTATAAACCACTTTTAATTAAACAAATTGAGTGCATTAAATAATTTGTATTTCAATTATTTATATTATGACAGCTTTGTGAAATCAACAAAAAATTAAAAACAAAAAAAAAAAACAAGAGAAAATACAACAAAATGGTCAACTGCTTGCAAAAGTCAATTAAAAAATGTTAAATAACCGACAGACAAAAGCTGTCTGCTTTAAAAGTGGAGTGCACTGTAGTGGCAGCACTCAAAGTGCAATTTATCGATAAATACAAGAAGGCTGCCACTGAGTTGACAAATTAGACTTTCGCTCGAATGGAAAATCGAGCGAAAACGAACTTAAATTTCCCATTTTGTAGTATAACGAAATTTTCGTTAGTTTTGATGAGCCTAGTGTATTACGTAGCTGGCATGGCCTCTAACAAGACTACTGATGATGAAGTACCCGTAACAAAATCAGGCGACGACAACGGCAATGGTAGCGGCAACGGCTGCTGGCAACGGCGACGGCGACAGTGACTGCGACTGCGACAACGACGACAACGACAATGATGACGGCGACTATTGCAAAGTGCTTTGACTTTGGCTCTGGTTGCTGCTTTCGTCGGTAGCTGTTTGCTGCTGATGGTTGTTGCTAGCTGCTGGCAGTCGTAAAAAATGTAGTTTATATTCAAAATAAATGAGGTTGACTTTATTTACGCGCTTATGCTTTTTATGCGCTTTGCAACAAAAACTGGCAGCAGCAGCAACAACAACAAGAACGTCAACGCAAGTCGAACAACAAAAATCATCAGCAATTCTGACTCTCTTTTACTCTTCTTTCCAATCTCTCTCTCTCTCTCTGTGTTTACCACTCTCTTTCGTTGAGTGCAATCGGGCGGGTGTACAAATCAGCAAATGCCTGTGGCTATGCAAAGGGGAGTGGGTGACAGTTGAAAGAGAGGGAGACAGTGGTACAGTGGTAAAGACTTTTGGATAAACGTAGCGTAAGTAAGTGATTTAACGTTCTTGCTGTTCTGTGAAAATCACAATGCTGATAATTATTTTTGTGCGCTTTCAATGCAGAAATACAAAAAAATACAAAATAAAAAGAGAATCCTTTGCACAAAACCAACCAATGTCAACCAATACAAGCATTCCTAAATAAATTCAAATAATATTTGTACTACATTCAAACTATTGTTGTTGTCAGCTTGTGTTGTTGTTATAGTCGCTGTTCTTGTTCTTGTTATTGTTGTTCAAACAGACGAAACCAAAAGTTTCGCTGTTTGGTTTTTGAATATTTTTCGAAAATTAATAGCGGGTAAAATGTGTAACGTTTTGTCATTGTCCGGAATGTGGCATTGGTTAAGTGCTTGGAGTGGGGGGTGTGAAGGGTAAATGGATATCATTCGCTGTATAAATAAATACACGCACACATACCCATGTGTGTGTGTTTGTGTGTGTGTGTGTGCGCGTGGCGCTTTAAATGGAGGGGAACCTTTTTGCAGTGTTTCAGTGGCCGGACGCATTTGTTTCTGATTAAACCGAACACATCGGGAGCCTGTTTAGCTTTTGCGGTGTGGGCGTGGCGGTGGTCCTGGGCGTCAGCAGCGCGGCGGTTACTGTTGCCATAATGTATCAATGTATATGTTGCTGCCAGTGTATAGTTATTGTTACAGTTACAATTACAGTTACTCCGCTGCCACTGGCACTGGCGCAGCACTGCTGCTACTGCTGCTATTGCTGCCTGCCTGTGGTTCGAGGCGCCTGAAAGGATTGTGGCATTTGTCCCTCCATAATACAATTAGCAATGGCTGCTGTGGTAAGAGGCAACGGCAATAACGGAGAATGAAGAGTGTAGAGTATAGAGCGCATAACGGAGAATGGACAACAACTCGACGGTTGGTGGCCATGTTGTGTGTTGGAAAGGGGTAAGAAATGTTGTTGTGGCTTTAGCTTTATTGAATTCTGACTGAGCGTTGAGCAATCGCTTGCTCTCGCTCGCTCCTACTTGCTACTTGTCTGTCTGCCTGTTTCTGCCTGTGATGGTGATGGATGGATAAGTGGATAACTAGAAGCTTGGTTTACCAAGCCCAACAGAGAGTGTAGGACCGAGAGGGAGAGTGTGTGAGACAGTGGTTTCAATGGAAGCATGAAGAATTCAATCAATCATTTGGTTCTGGTCATGGTCAATACTAGCTCTGGTATGCTATGTAAATGTATTTGCAAAATGCTAATCAAAGTTCAAATCGGATTAATGATACAGAAGTACCATCTTATAGAGTAGTGAAGTATTCGCCTTCCACTTGCCCAGCCTTAAGCCAATTGACATAGATCAGAGTCAACAGCAAATTAGATTTATCATTTCAATTACCCAACACTTTCTCAAAATCAGCATGAAAATCAACATTATCATCAAATATTTACAAATTACTTGACACTCGATTATCCCTTAATCACATTATTTCAAACACTTTTCATAGCAGTAAATAAGCATTTAATTAATGGATCACAAATTATACATTTCCATTTAATTGAGTGCCAAGTTTTTCAATTAATTCATTCCCTTTAGTTTTATGTTTAGAAAATTCATTAATGTGATTTTAAAGAATTATTGTGTTTAAAAAAAACAAAAACTTAAAGTTTAATCCTGAAAAGAGCAAACATTTAAAGAAAAAAATTCAAGTTTTCTGAATTAGTTTCCCTTATGTAACTTATATGCTTTAAAATAAAAAAAATTATGGTGAGGAAGTTTTTTAAAAAAAAAAAGAAAATAGTAAAAGTATAATCCTGAAAAGGGTTAACCTAAAAAACGCAAGTTTTGAAAGAAAAAAAAAAGAAAAAAATAATAAAACTATATATGATTTCCCTATCGACTTGAGGTGTAGTATAAAGAGTTATATCATTCTGGCTGAAATCAGATAAAGGAGATTACACACATATGTTAATCCAATCCTCCGCCGTTTATGCATTACTTTGATCTGAAGTTTCAGGAGCATCATATATCGAAGAAATGGACTCCTCCGTTTTCATTCCGATTCATTGCGACCTCCTACAGATTGGACAATAAAGTTAGTTATATGATTAGTCTCGTTCTTAAGATCATCTATCCAGCTCTGCATGGTAATAACCGAAGAAATAAATTCGAATTGACTCTGTTGCAGCATTTCATGAAGTTCATCTAGTTTGCTCTGCAAAATCAATTTAGTTCATAAAATAATTAAATATATATGTATGTATATATAATTTATAATTAATTAGTTACCTCTTGGTGTTCCCTAAAAGCTTCAAGCTGTTGTGTAAACTCCTTTTTTTGAGCCAAAAGTGTATCCATATCTTTAAAAATTATTAGCTGATTTTTCTGCTGCTCTTCAGACATAACTGTTTGCACGGCTTTTTCGAAAATCAGCTGTTCGTTAACTTTTTGCAGTGCGTTGATTTCAGGCTGCGAACGAGTCTCGCTTATGTGCGCATAGATCAACTTTTTAGTTTCCTGTTGCTATATTTAACAATAAGTTAGAGATTTGAATAAAAACTTAAAATTGTTTATAATTACCTGGTGTTTAAAGCGTTCCATTCGATTGTGATAGGCGATCAAATCTGTTTCAAGCATTTTGATTTCCGAATTCAGATTAAACATAAACATTTCATTATTTCGATTAATCATTCTCGCTTCATTTAATTGCATCGCATCATTTGGATTCCAGACATAATTTAATGTTTCATTCGGCATATTTGAAATGTGCTTTTATGCAATTCAGCTGGAATGCGGCGATAACAATCAATGCAAAAAAAAAAAAATACTCAGTTAAAATTTCATAATCGAAAGCAAAACAATCAACTAGTCGATAGAAGCAACATCGATAGTTGACTGTGCAATAAGAATCTAGAGCAGCTGAAATATATCGGTAACATTTTAAATTGATTTGTTATTAACAAAAACATTTTTAATGAGTGATAGATTTAACTTAATATTGCTACAAAATAATTGAAAGCTTACTAAATTTGCTTTATCATTAACAAAAAAAAAAACATTTTATTCACACTGAATATCGCTATTGAGTGGCGCCATCTGTCTAACGACATACATTAATTACGTTTTCATTTGCAGCCGTTCGTTGATCGTGCTCATTTATCGAGCTATCGATAACAAGCAGTGGCTGCAACCCTGTAAACGCAACTTTTAACCGTTGGAATCTCTCAACTGCGTCCAGCGTTGCCATCTTCTTAAACAAAGTGTTTAAAAACAATACAAGCAATTTGCTGCATTTGGTAAACTATAAGTCTTATTAAATGTGTTTATTAATTGTAGACAATATAATAATAATTATAGACAAAAGAGTATAATCATGCCGAGGGTTAAATCATATTATAATCAACAAGCGGAACTGTTGAAGGATCAGAACGAAAGGCTCCAACGTGACTTTGAAATGCTGCAGAAAAATTGCATCGCTTTAAATTCGGAATTCGCGCTATTTAAGGCCAACTACGACGAGAAGTTGGCCAATCTAATTAGCGGCATAATTAAGCTTAAAAACTATATGCTGGACAACAAGAATTTAATTGAAGAACTGCAGAGTCACGTAAGTAATGAATGGAATGATTTAATCTAATCAAAACAAATAATTCGCTAAACATTTTGCACTTTGCATTTCGCATTTTCCATTTAAATAGCTGCAAACAGTCGAGGAGCATTCACTGCATTTGATTACCGTAATGGGTTCATTGATGCGCATAAGGAAACATGATTTGGATGAGCTGCAACTGCAAGTGAAGCAGATTCCATTGTACGATTCTATGTTGGGAGGGAGGTACAAACAGCAGAAAGTGCAGATGGAGATGGATTTGAAGCCCTGTAATAAGCCACAAAAGGTGCAAATTAATTAAAACACAAAGCAAATTGACTTATTGCTACTCACAAACAATGTTAAGACAGTTTTAAACTGTTTCTGTTTCTGTTTCTGCTTCATTTATTGAATGCATCAATTTTAATTGTTACAATCTGATTTTTACCTGCAGCAGAAACTGGCTAAGAAGGATGCCAAAAAGCGTAATTATGCAGCTACAAAGCGCCAAACGAATGTAAGTTAATTAAACAATTAATGTTTGCATTTGAAATAGTTATTTATTATATATCCGTTGCAGTTATCGGAGACTTAAGCCAACTTCTTTGTATGGACAATTCAAAGTCCTTTGAACACTTTAATACAGTGGTTAAAACAGCATCATTTGCATGCAGAATTTGTAATCTTTAAGTATTGAATGCTTAATTTATTATTTTTGATAAGTTCTAAAAGATAATTCATTTTTTTTTTATTTACTCACCAAAATAATCATTTATTTGAAGAATTAAAAATGTTGATTAAAATAAAGTATTAAAGAATATTAGTTATCAGTTTTAAACTTAAAGATTTAACGGTAACATAAATCAATTATTTAGAATCATTAACTGATAAAGTGTCCTTGATTGCATCTCGATTGTTGAGTTCATTATTAATTTGTTTGACCTTCATTAATTGAATTATTGATGCAATTAGGCAATCAATCAATCAAGTCAAGGCCAATAAGTCACTGGGCAAAGCAATTAAAATTATTTTACAATCAATCAAAATGTCGCCCAATCCAAGTGCGCTCGCAATCCTTATCAGCCAATCAATTAGGCCACGCAGAGGGGATGACACACAGGACACGGGGACTCCATTTCGCATTTGCCCATAATCATCAGCTTTTGCATGTATGCATGTGCGCGCGCGTTTGTGTTTGTGTGTGCGTCCCACACTCCCTCTTTCTCTCTCTCTCTTTGTGTGTGTGTGTGTGTGTGTGTTTTCAGTCAGCTGACCTCGATGCCTGATCTGATGACTTGCCGCACAAAAACGATGAACGATTTTTGCCATTGCCATTGCCAAATTTGTGTGACTAAAAAAAAAGTGTAAAAGAAATAGGGATAAAGAAGAGAGAAAACCAAAAACAAAAACAAAACAAAATCGAGGCAAAGAGCAAATACCAAAAATAGAAGAAGCAGCCAATCTGAGCCATTAGCCATATAAGCTATAAGCTCATATAGCCCATAACCCGTAACCCCAAAGCTGTAACCCAGTTTCAATTGAACGCATTTTCACATGCCAATGCGCCCCCTTCCTACCATACGACACATCAACCTTCTACCACCCACACCTTCCACACACTGCCCCAAGCTCTGCCACGCCCCAGCACATCATCAATTGGCATGCAGTGTGTGACCGTAACCGAGAGACTAGGCAAGCAAAATGCTTTGTCGCTTCGCTTTTACCGCTTCGGTTTGCAGATTGTAGCTTGTGGATTGTGGGTTGTGGATTCTGGATTGTGGGTTGTGTGCCTTTTTGCGGCGAGCACGAGACAGAAAGAGAGACCGATAAAGAGCATGAAGTGAATCAGATCGTTTCTACTTTATGCCTATTTGGCTTATTATTTTTTGTGGTCGTTCAACCAAAGCAATAACCTTACTAAATTGAAATCAAACACACACACACACACACACATACATACCCACACACACACACACACACACACATGTAAGCTTTAGCTGTGCGTGTCACACACAAACATTGAGCTTTACGAGGCGACTTTAATTGCTGAGGCCAAGGCAGCAATCAAAATGCGCTGCCAAAAGCGCCATCAAATCGCCCGGAAAACGCGCGCGGCTCGTGCCACTCTCAAAATCACCATTGCCTCAATCGCAGAGAGTGCGAAAGTGTATGCACGTGTTCATGCATGTGTGTGTGTGTGTGTGTGTGTGTGTGTGTGTGTGCGAGTGTGTGAGTGTTAAGTGCGGCGCCGTTGCGTTAGCAAATGTTCAAGCAGCCTGCTGTCCCCCTCCCACCTACTATTTCACGAATTCAACATATTCTCTTTGTGCAACTGTGTGCGTGTTTGTGTGTGTGTGTGAGAGAACTGCACTTTGTAAAAGTGTTTTGCCCATTTACGAGCCAGCGAACTCAGTAAGCGTCGACGCTGATTTTTATGCCATGTTGTTTGATGTTGACTGTCGAGCAAACGACATTCCCCTCTCCCCTTAACCCAGCCTCTTTCCATCCTTCTTCGAGTCCCTTAGCTCTGCACTACTCACCTCTTTTCACTACGTCTCGCTCTGCTTTTGTCAATCAGCGTACTGTCTGTACTCGTCCTAGTGGGCATGGTCGTAGGCGTGACATAAGCGCACTTGCATAAAGTCTTGTTTGCTGTTTGTTGTTACCATCAGTAGCAGCAGCGGTGGCGGCGGAGGCGGTGGCGGCGGCGGAGGCACCAACATCATCGCCAGAAATGCACACGCAGCAGCAGCCGTTGCCCCTCCCCAGCCCTCCCCTCCACACAGCCACACTCACACACACACACACACCCACAAGAGGCAGCAAGATATATGTTGACAGCTTCTAAAAATATGAGCAGCATTTTGCTGCTGCCAGCCAAATGTGTTGAAAAATTGAAAAATATTTCGCCGTCAATGTGCTAAAATATGGTCCATAGTACTACCACTACCAATACAACTGCTATTACACTGTCCGTAGCAAGCCAAGATTGAGGCAAAAGAAGCAAATTGCTGGCTAAATTCAAAGCAACAATAACAATATCAACACGAACGCGTATTGTTTTCTATGCCAAACTTTTTACTCTCGTTTGGCGCAGCGCCAGACAACAACAACAACAACGAGTGCAACAACAACGGGTACAACAACGGGTACAACAACGGGTACAACAACAACAACAACAACAACAACAACGACAACAACAACCACAACGAGAACAACATCCTGCATCCTGTACCCACGCCGAAATCAGAGAGTCCTGCTCGAGTCCTCTAAATATCATCTGTCGACTTTGTTATTATTATTTTGTCGTTTTTTTTTTTGTTTAACAAATTTTTTTCTTTTCTTGTTTCTTGTGTTTTTTGTATTTTTTGTGTTTTGTTATTTGTCGGAGCGTGGGAGCTTTTACTTTGATTAACTGACAAGCGGCTGGCAATTGGCACAATTGAAGGCACAACTCCTTACTTGAGGTCCTTGTTGCAGGCATTGTTGATTTAGGATAACACAAGCCAGCTGCCAAAAGGTTAACGTTAACGAATTTATATTAAGGCCGCCACTAAAAAAGGCTGCAACAAAAAAAAAAACAACAACAAAATTTATAAATAAAAAAACGCAAGAAAGCAACAAAAAACCAAACGATAGAAGAAAACAGCGAACAGGGAGTGCGAGAGAGAGAGAGAGGGCCAAAAAGATGATGAGCCGTTCAAAATTTGCTTGTTGCCCATTTACCGGCGGCGGCAACAAAGAGATAACCAAAATCTCCATAACTCTAAAGCCACATTGAAATGTATATAGTAAGTACACCCACAATACACACACACACACACTCGCACACACACACACACACAGGTCTATATACTATATATCTAACACAAAAGGCAACAACTTGTTAACTTTGCTTTTTATTTTTGGGTCCCGACTAAGTCAAGGAGTCTGGGCCTAAGCATTTGGGATCCTGCCTTGCCTTACCCTACGCATACCCTGTAACCAAGGTAACCAGCCATGGGCATGCTCGAACAATATAAACTTTGATCTTTAAAAGCTTTAAAATTTCTATTTTCAGTTTTTTTTTTTTTTTAACTACAAAACAAAAAACTTAAAAATACCGAAAAAAATGTCAAAAATTTAGTAAAAAATTAATTTTTTTTAGCATTTTATAAATAATATAAAAATGTCTTAAATAAAGTACTACACATTAACTTAAAAAATCCGATCGTAATAAATTTTAAATACAAATTTTAAAATTTTTTTATGTTAAAAAATGTGTATATAATTAGAATTAAATTTGTTTAAATTTTTCAGATCGAATTGAATTTTATGCATAAGTTTATAAACATCAATTTTGTATTTTTCTAAAAAAAAATTCTAAAAAAATTTCTGAAATTTTTAAAAATAACTTTTTAAAAGCTTAACCAAAAATTTCGTTCTCTTCTTAAAAGTAAACTTAAAAAAAAAAAATATATAAGTTAAGATTTGAATTAACTACTTTGTATAAAATACTTAATTTTTTCTTTGTTTTCTAATCTTAAAAAATAAAAACAAAATTTTGCATTTATGTTTAAGAACATTTATACGATTTTTGTAACATAAATTATTTTATTATTGTATTAAAAATACAATATTTTTAAACTTTTTAAAATTTATCTGCAAATATTTTTCAAAAAATGTTTTAATATTTTATTATTATGATCATTTTTCAAACTGTTTAACAACAAATTTACTTTTCTTATCCATTTTAGGGGCAACTTTTGATAGATTTTAAATATAATGTATTTACAATTTAAAAAACTTTTTAGTATTTTATGTTTTTCTAATTTTGAAAAAATCCAAAATTTGTAAATTTTATATATAGTTTATATAGTTCAACGGGGAGTTAAGTTTTTCTACATTTTTTTAGTTTTTATAGAGGGTATTCCGTTAATAGAGTTTTCTTTTGTCAACGTATCGTATACTTAATATTTGCTCCTCTTCTCCTCTTCTTTCCTTTCTTTTCGTTTCGTTTCGTTTCGTTTCTTTTATTTTCTTTACTTCTTTTTTTGAGGCAGCAGCTGTTGCGGTACAGTAGAAAATGCCAGGGCTTTGACTCAGTACTCAGACGGTTCTTGCAGCTTCCACGCCCACTTCTCTTCCCGTTCCCGTTCCCGCTGCCACTCTCACTCTCCCGTTCCCACTCCCACTCCCACTGCGAGTGTCCCTTCTACATCCGCTTCACGGTGCTTCCTGCCTCTTTTGCTGCCTCTGCCACTGTCCTCGGTCTCCTCGTCTTGGCTACTGTTTTGTTTATGACACGGACCAGGGCGGCGCCTATAGCCAGGGGGCCATAAAATTGGCGTCGCTGTCGCGTGATTAGGAGACGCGTCTCGTTTCATTTGAGTTGTCCTTACAAACACATATATGTTAAATATATATAAGTGTGTATATGTGTGTGTGTTAGTATTCGTGTGTGTGTGTGTGTGTGTGTGTGTACGTGTGTACGTTATGTATTGTATAAGTAACGTAAATTGTAAGATGGCTCTGTGGCAAATTGAGAGGCATTCTTAAAAGCCAATCTCTGGAGATGGCCATTTGTGGATGTGAAATGCTACCCAAGGGCATTTTACCCCGACTTCTATCCCTCCCCCTTACTTCTACACCCCCGCCAGCCGACCCCTTCGTATTCTCTGGAATTTCACAAATATATATATATTTTGTCAAGTTAAAACAATAAATTATAAAACAGTCAGTCCGATTTTGTACGGAATTCCTTAGCAGTATTTCGATCAAAATTTTTGAAACAACAATCCATTAAGACGCAAAACAAATCTGGCTAAAAGTTTTCTATTTGTTTTGGCCAACAAAATATATTTATTTGTGTCAATAAGTTCTTATGGATGATAATATATATATATATATAGGGTCTATGTTGTCAATAACTTATAATTCACATTAACAACAAATTTTCTATGTACATTTTTTTTTCCTTCGAAATTTGTATTGCTTTGAAATGCGAAACGGTAATATAAACCGATTCCTTTGAAGTTTTCAATTCTGTTTGTTTTCCTGTATATTTATTTGTTTTTATTTTACTTAACTTAGTTACGCCGTATTATCTTTCCGATCAGCTCGAGTGGCGACACCTGTTGTCTAAATTGGGTACATTTTATTATTATTATTATTATTTTTATTATAATATTTGAAGTTCTAGTATTTTTAGACTAAGTCAAATTTCCTATTTCAGACCCGGTGTTAACATAGAATTGAAGGGTGTATTCAATTATAATAAATAAAAAAAAAACTTTTTATCTTTAAAAAATTATTTTTTTTGGTATCACAATTTTTATAATATTTTTATTTAGTTTTTTAAAATTTTGAAATTTGTTTAACATCAAATTTTTTTTTTTTTTTTTTTTTTTTTTTTTAAAGTTTTGCCACTTTTTTTTTTATTAATTTTGTAGTTAGTATCATAATTTTATCAGTTTTAATCCAAAATTTTTTTTTTTTTTTTATTTAATTTTTTTTTTCAATCTTTTAATTTTTTATGCCCTGTGTAAATTTAATATAACTTGAAGGACTATAATCATATAGCTGACATAGTTACCATAGGTCGAAAACACTTATTATTTTTTAATATTAATTTCTTCCATTTAACATAATTGTATTGATATTTGTACAGGGTCTTTTGGGTGCTTTTACAGCCTGTGCCATTAATTTATAGTAATGGGATGGGACCAAAGAGTGGGTCATAAAAGTTTTCACCCATTTGTATGTGCATACATATATTCACTTACGCTTTTGCTTTGCGAAGCCTTTTAGACACTCTCCGGGATTCATAGTTCGGGGCACAATAAGTCTCAGTATAAATATTTAAGTGCTAAAAGCAAAATGAGCAGCAACAAGAGCTTAGCACAACTAAACTAAGACAATTTTAATTTCAGCCGAGAGTGGAAGAGGGGAAGTGTGGGAGAGGGGGAGGGGGATTGGGGAAGAGAGGCTGGAAATGGCGACGCTTTGTAGATAGATGTACTATGGACTAAATGTGTCTTTTATTTAACATAAAGTAAGTAACATGCTGTTAATAGCCTTTAATTATACAACACATTTAAACTGTTAACATTTTTGAGTACTGTTAAGTTAACATAATTTCTATGCGAACATTAACAGCGTGTAAACCGTAATACAGTGTTGCCGCTGGCTTGGCGAAAAAATAGGACAGATTGACCCAGAAAATAGGACAAAAAACGGACAGATTTTTTTTAATAGGACAAAAAGATAGGACTAAAAAATTTTTCTTCAATAAAACAAAAAGTTTAAGTAAATTTATACATTTTCATGCAAATTTATTAGCACTTCGTCGAGTGTTTCATTTTCAGATTCTAAAACATTCATGTTTGTGCCGATTTGGCGCAAAAATTTTTCAGGCACTTCATAGTTATGGCAGCAAGTTCCGTTTCGACGTAATCCAAATCTGAATAAGAAGGAAATTTAATTTTTTTGAAATATGTTGTACGTAAGTGCCGCCTCTTGCCTACAACTTGCACTACTTACAAGGGGCTTAAATGTAATTTTGTTTACTTGTTGAAAGGGCTTTGCATTTTGCATATGTTTTTTTGAATGCCCATGCGCGCGGAGCTGGTCGATTTTACAAAATGCTTTATCAGGATCTTTAGGATCCCGACAAACCCAATCCTTCAAGTCGCATTCCTTCATCCAGGAATCTCTAAATTTTTGTTTGTACATATCTTTCGGTGTTCGATAAGTCAGATTTCGATAACTCATATAAAACAGGGCTGCATTGCATTGAAAATGTTCAAAAAATCATGATCAAAGCGATGACATGCAGTTGAAAATAACAAATTATATATGAGACACAGAAAATTAAAAAAAGGATAGAAATAGGACAAACTTAAAAAAAAAAGACATTTTTTCCGGACAGGGGACGTTTCAAAAATTTTCCGGCTGTCGCAGTCTAAAATAGGACAGATCTGTCCGGAAAAAAGGACAAAACGGCAACACTGCCGTAATAGTGACAAGCGTTGTTCTCCCGTTGAGTTCAAGGGGCCTCCAAAGCATTATGGGTACAAAATTAGTGATACAACCCAATCCAATTTGCTTAATTTGAAAAATTTGGAAAACAAAAAAGTGAAAAATTTACATTTAAACTCAACTAGAACCCAAAACTAAATAGAGATTGGTTAAATCGGAGCAAAATCCTTAAAAATGTGCATTTGACCCATAGTACTGCGATGCTTGGAAAAAGATTGAGGTGGGTTGCCATGAGTCGGGATGCCCGGATGCCCGGAATGCAGGGATGTCAGAATATCGGGATTTCAGAAGCAGCTCAAGGCTTTTGGCCATGGCTTGCAGCTCATTATTGATAGGACTCTCAGCTGGATGGGCTGCTATGGTGACTTTTATCATCGTACTGACAATTAAAATGCAAATTAAATGATAAATATGTGTTGGTAGCTGTAGCACTGAATCCAGCGACTGCTGAGCAGACGTCACACCCACTGAGTCACACCCACTGAGTCACACCCACAACGAACACGATGCCAGTGAATTTGGATGGCTAAAACACAACAAGAACGTGGCTAACTAATTGCCACATTTTTGTCTCAACTTGTTTGGGAAATATTTCGTCTACGTTAGCAACTTTTGCTGCTGCCAACCCTCACCCATCAGCATCCCCAGGTCCTACTGGGTGTTGTGCTGCTCCTTTAGGCTGCTGCTTTGCATGGTGTCATGTGCACAAATTGCTGCTTATTAATGTCAGAAATTTCTAATTGCAACGCTGCATACAAATTGTTTACCTTCCCCGCAGGACGCCACGCCCCCCATCTCAGATACCCCCTAACGCCCACAAGTGGTGCTGCTTGCTGCCAGTTTTAGCTACAGAAATCTGCTGTGAAATATTTGCACTAATTTGAACAATAAATTTTGATTATTTGTGTGGTGTACTGTACCCACTCTCCCCCTCTCTCTCTCTCTCTTTCTGTGAGTGTATAAGTGTGCGTGTGTGTGTCTGTATGGCTGTCTGTGTGTGCCTCTAACTGATTTGCCTGGCTGGCCATAACGAGCAACTGAAATATTGTACCAAGGCAATCAAAAACCAAAATGTTGCTTAAAGTTTTTGGCCAAAAACTGGGAAACTGTACACGAAGCTAAAACTGAAACTGAAACTGAAACTGGAGAAACCCGTCCAAGGCCAGACTTGGCAGAGCAACACAGCTTAGATGGTCAGACCATGGCAAAATACCATCAAAAGTCCAAAAAACCAACTTTCACTTATCCCCAAACTAAAAAACTAAAAAATAGAAGCCAACAACAACACAAAATTAGAGGGAAAAACGAAAGCCAAAAAGAGAGTCGAGTGAGCTGGCTGTAATAGACCCTGTACTCATGAAACACTTCATGTAACATATAAAAAAAAACTTTATTATTGGATATTTAAGCATAATACAGTAAAACCCTTCTTAATGTATACCTCTTATAAGCGGACGTCCCCCTTAAGTTGAAAATTTTCCCCTAAACTTGATAATACGTCAGAACAATTTGTCACTCTCGTAGATCCCATTAATCGGACAAAGTTGACTCGACGTTAGGTGTCCGCATATGAGAGTTTTCACTACATAGAGTAAACTGTTCTGGACCAAATTTGTTCAGAATATTTAAAATCATGTTTTAGGGAGTTTCCTCGAGTTTTTTTGTGAGCTATATAATAAAGTTCTCTGATTCAAACCGGGTCTAATTGTTATGGTCTCTATTTTACAGGTGTTCATATGGAAACTCAGAAGACATCTGGCATCTGCTACGCTCCTTTTGTCTGAAAAACACTTTTCTTAGCAAATCCGAACAAACCCGCACTTTTTTTTTTGGTACAGGGTCTAAAAAGGAAAAAAATACTTATAATCAAAGCAAAAATTTGCATATTTTTGCACACTTTGCGAGCGGCGAACGAAATGAGAATTATACGCGTAATGCGCAGCCCAAAAATGAACCAAAAAAAACCAAAAGGAGAAAAAATCGAACACGTTTTGGACGCATCAGGACACGCTAGGACACGTCAGGATATGGCCAGATATACGCTCGTTTGCTTGTCCATATGGCGGAGGCAAAAGTTGTCAGTCGAAGCAGATTTATTACAGTTCGGTCCATAGATGACAATTTAAGGGGTCAATTCTCCTATGCATATTTGTCCAGGTAGCCCACCAAGCGCCTCCCTCTCTCCCTCTTCCGCACCTTACACTCAACCCTTATTCGCCCCTCTCTCCAGCTCTTTGTGCCTCATTGAGTGTGTCTCTTCGTGTGTACGTGTGTGTGTGTGTGTGTGTGTGTGTGTGTGTGTGTGCTTGGGTGTGTGTGTGCATATGTCGAAAAGTATAACAGTCACAAAAGCCAACATCATAAAAACAAAATGAAATAAAAAAAAATTAATAAAATTGAAAACATTGTACATTTAGGCGCAATTTATAGATACCCTGTAAATGCAGAAAAATTATAGATTTATTGAGAAGTTTTTAGCAATTTTTTATAATTTAAAAAAAAAACATAAACAAAACCAATAAAAAATTTGGTAGAAAACATAAAATGTTTTTTTTTTTTTCAGCTAAAAATAATATCTATCAATTTTTTTAGTTTATGTATATATTAAGAAAAATAAGAACAAAAAAAAAAAAAAAACTATCCAAAACTTACTGATAAAGAATCTGTAAAAACAATTAAAATTTACAATTTCTTTAAATATACATTTTTTAAAAAATATTGAAATATTGATTTTACTCTTCAAAATCACTAGGATCTGAACATAATTTGCCTTTTTTTTTACAGGGTATATCAATAATAAAAGAGAATTGCAGCCAATACAGTAGTCGGTACATAACAAGAACCCAATTTTGTGGCCATTCTCAATGTTAAAGGCAACATCATCGAGTCACAATGGACTGGAAAGGGGGGATGTGGGGGGAGCAGAGACCGAGGAATTGTACAGTAGACAAAAGTGTGGGTCATTTTACCATAATAATACCCTTTTTGTGCCAGCAAGTAGCACATCTAAAATATTCACGCCATGAATTTGACAAACAGGCCCCAAAATGCCATATATATATGTATATCGTATGTGTGTGTACAAATTTGTATAGATGTTCTATATATAGTATATGAAAAAATGAAATAATCGAACGAAGTATAAAATTTGAAACACACATCTCATAATCATACAATTGGCAGGTTATCAGCTGCCTTTCATCATTCCAGCATTCCGGTTGATAAGGGATTATGACAAATGTATTGGGATTTGTCCATTTTGCATTGTGTAGTGTTCAGTTTATTACCATAAAACATATGTTTTTCAACTCATATCGGGAAAAGTGATTTCAATAGAGCTAAATAGAGTGAAAGTGGTAAAAAGTTCAAAAATTTATTTTAAGAACTTCAATTCAAAAAAAAAAGTTTACCTTTTAAAGTTTTAGTTGTTTAAAACTATACAATATTTCTATACAAAATTTGAAGCTTTTAGTTGAGTTGTTTTTTAACCTCTAAAAAATATTAACCAATCACCCCGAGCGCTAACAGTGTTCCAAAGCAAAGAAAATTTATTCCGCGGAACAAGTTCCATTTTATATTTTAGAATTGTTTATCAATTGGTTCATTAGTTCAGTTATTCATACAACAAAAGTTTTAAAGTAAAAGAAACTGATTTTTATTTATTTTATTTCACAAATTTATTGTGCGCTATGAAAAAGATGAATAAACAAGGAAAATTCTAAAAAGTGTACAGTTTTTCAAATGGTTTTAAAATGAACTAGTAGTATGGCTGTAGCAATAGAGCACGCGAACTAGTTTATTTGTTAAATTTTTTGACCCCTTGTTCCTGTGAACTTATTCTAAACCAAACGACAACAGTTCTCTTAAAGTTAACTATGCGGTTACGGATTTAACCCCCATAGTGCAAGCACAAAGATAATTAAAGTACACAAGCTTTATTCCGTTAGCTAATGAAGGAAATTGAGCTGATCAAGTGCATCGAAGGTGTGAGAAAGACAAAAAGAGAGAGAGAGAGGGAGCAAGAATAAGAGTGTCAAGAGCTCTTGAAATTGCTGCTATCGATATTTGAGTCGGTTAATAGTCGCCTCAACGCCCATTGTGCATTGTGCAAGCAAAATATTTTTCAGTTGCATTTTACCTGCTGATATTTTGTGCATTGGCTTTATCTGTCGCTTCTCATCGACATCAGCCACATTGAGTTCCCTTTGCCTTCGCCCTTCGCCCTTCCACTCTCCACTCTTCTCGCTCCACGCTTCACACTGCACTTTTTGTGCACTCTTCCCACTTTACTCTTTGTTCTCCACTCTACGCTCTCCGCTCTCTACTCTTTGCTTTGCACTTTGCGCTCACCGTCACTTGCTCTGCACTCTTCGCTCCTCTCCTGTTCTCCTGTCATTCTTGCTGCTCTTCTCCTGTTTCGACTTATGCCGTCTCGCTCTGTTCATGCTCTTGTCTTTAGTTGTCGTTCTTTTGCATGTTATTGCAAATGTTGTTGCCTGATTCGGTTTTTGTTGCTGTTGTTGTTGTTGTTGTTGCTATTATTTTTATTGTTGCTTACTCTCATTCATATGTATGTATGTACCTGCATGCATACATCTATGTATGCACGTATATACAATGTATATGTATGTATATGTAGCATTGCTTATGTGTGCGCGTTTCTCATTTTTTTTGGTTTTTGGGTTTGCCATTTACCGTTCATCGTCCGTTTTACGCTCTGGCACAGGATATTACAATATTGCCGACAAATATGTAACGCATGGAAACTCCACCTTTGACAACAACTGTGAATTTGTCTTTAATCGGAGTATAGAGCGAATCTTCTAGGGTTGCCTATCGAATCATTCTAACTGCATTTTATCGAATTACCAAACGCCTCACTCAACTGAACGCACGTTTAAGGGAACTAGTTCATAATCAATAGGAGTTTTGGCATAAGTTGATGTATTTTCAAACTGGTTTTTAATTAATTAAATAAATAAAATTAAATTAACATAAACTATTCTTCATTTAACAATAATTAACAAACGAAAGTATTGAGTTCAATTAAACTTATTTATTTATGGAACAACTATAATTAAATGTTTTGATGCTTTCGATTGGTATTTGCTTATTAAAGTAACTATTACATATATATTTAGTAGGTCACGGTTTATATTTACCGTTAGTTATACTATTACATACTTAAAACAATGAGATAGATGGTAGATAGTTAGAAAACTTTTTAGACCAAATATATATATTATAAATATGTAAAATGTTTAAGTATATAATAAATACAGTCGATCTAAAAGTAAAAAAATAATTTCTGTTTTTATCTCTTTGCCAATAAATTTAAAAAAAAAATTAATCCGATTGTTTTCTGAAATTTATGGAAACTATAAAATAAAATCCTCCTCCATATAGCTCCAGGGTCTGTCCTTAGTGTATTCAATGTTCGGCTGTCAAAGGCAAATGTTTTCGGATTCTTTCTATATATACAATATATATATTTTTGTTGCTAGAGAGTCTGTTTTTACTGTTTGCTGTCAGTAGGTAAAAATTCCAATAAATAATTGAAATCGTTGGTTGTTGTAGTATGTGCCCTTTTTGCCCGCTCTGCACGTTTTGGCAACCATTATTATTATTTTATTTTGGCTTTTTTATCCCCCTATTTATTTGTACGTACATACAATGTTTTTTTTTTTTTTTTCGCTTCCAATTTTGTTTTTTTGTTTCTTTTATTTTGGCAACTATGCGTTCGCATCGTACGCTTTTGGTATTTGAATTACTACAATGGCCAGAAGCGTAAGCCAAAAAGACAGACTCCCACAATGACGCCCGCAATTCCGCTCTCACCCCCTTTTTCGCCCCGCTAGGGGCCCGCGGAAAGACAGACCAACTGCTCATTTTTGGCATTTGCTGAATGCAACCGCAAAAAATTATGAAAATTACATTGCGCCAGAGAGCAATTTTTTAAGGCTCTCGCTATCTCACTCGCTCTTCTAACTTTTTTTTTCTATTATTATGTTTTTTTTTTTTTTGTAGTTTTATTTTATTATTTTTAAGTGACTTTATTAATAATGCCAAAGGTTTTTTATTTTGTTGTTGCATTAAAATGCCACACGCACACACACACACATATTTGTTGGCAGCTGCGTTTTTGGTTAATTACACAAATAACTAAGCAAATAAAAAACAAGAAGAACAAGAATAACAATTAAATGCCGTCCTGTGATTGGTTGGTGCCAGCTGTGGTAGTGGGAGGTGTGGCTGGGGGGAGGGGGTAACAGATTACGAGAATGTCAAAATTATGTTGCCTACTTTGTGGCGTTGTCAACACCTGCTGCGGCTGAGATAACAGCACAACTGTGGCTTATCTTGCGCTCAGCGAACGATGGAAAAGTCACAGCACTAGGAACTTTCCGCATAAACTGTAAACTGTTAACTGTGACTGTAAACTTTTAACTGTTACTGTAAACTTTAACTGTAACTGTTAACTTTTGGTCTGAATTTTGAATGTTTAAGTAAAAGCTGCTTGCAGTTTTCTTTATGTTTTTAAGTTAATCATTCAAAACTGGCAAGTAGTATAAGACTAAGCAATACCCTGCATTTTAAACTTATAAACTGTTATAGTTTAGTTGTGTGTTTTAACTTTTTAATGCACCTCTTTTTGTTATATTCCAACTTTGATAAGCAAATAACTACATACACAGAGAGAAATCTAGTATTAATAAAGACTTAATAGATAAACTAAAGATAAGCACAATAATAAATTATTAAAATCAAGTGTTAGTTTAAATTATAATAAATTAAGTAAAATAGATTATAGTAAATGAATAGAAATAATTTTTAGTTAAGCAGAAATCAAATTTAGTTTCAAATTCTAGACCTAAGTAACTGTAATCTTAGTGAGAAATCAAATTTAAAATATTTGACTTAAGCTACTTGAGTTTTTCTCGCTGTGTAGCTGCCCTCGATACTTAGAATAATAATAAATATATATGAACTACTAGTGCTATTTGTGCATATTAAGTACAGGGTCGATGAAGAACAATACAAACAACAACTAGAAAAGTGTCATAACGGCAAAAAGTATTTTTGATAGTCATGACCTCAAATATTGCGTAAAGTTAAAAAATGAGCAGCCATAAAATGTCTGAGGTTTGAATTGAGTAGAGAATCGAGGGGACTAGGAAGAAAATGGGGACAGCGGGGGTTACAGGGGGGCAACAGAGACTATGGAGACTGTTCAGATTGAGGGAAAGTCCCCGTTTTTTAGTGCATAACTTGCAAACAGCAGTGATAAGTCGAAATGAAGCGAACGAAAGCAAATGCCACAGCCAAAAGGCAAAAGGCGAATGTGAAAAGAAGTAAAGGAAGGTGAAAGGGGAGGGGGTGGTTGGGGTTTTCCAAAAGAAAGTGGAAAGGCGAAAGCAACCGTTGATTTATGATGGCATCCATAAAAGTTTTCAACCAAAACTTGCAGTTTAGCGCCTGGCAAGTGATAAACTGCAATGTCTTCCAGTCTCACAGTCTCACAGTCTGCCAGTCTCCCAATTTCTCAGTCTCCCATTAGCTCAGACGCTCAGTCTCTCAATTTCTCAGTATATGCACCGAGTGGGATCATTTTACTCGACTACAAATCGGGTCAGAGTGCGCTTTGGGTAAAAGCAAACTAACTTGGCTAACAGCAGCTGCAAAGCAGCACAAACAGGATGCATGCTCAAGTTATCCGATTTCCACTGACAAAGAGGAAGAAGAAGAAGCAGCAGAGTAAGAAGAAGAAGAAGAAGAAGACACTGAAGTGAGTTCGTCCTGGGCATTCAATTCCTCACTCGACAGTTTGGGAGTAACTTGCGAAAATCAATTAGAGCACAACTTGCCCTATCACAACAACAATAACAATAACAATAACAATAACAGTATATATATGAATATATAGTTTATAAATTTATACACTTATTTATAAAAAGTGGAGCAAAGAACTTTTAACACTTTTCAAAACAACAAACACAAATCATTTTGGACTTAAAATCAAGTTACTTTATAAACCGATGTATAAGGAGCACAAGAGTTGTAAATTAAAAATAAAAGAAAACAAAATGGAATAGAAAAGTAATCAAAGTGTTGAGGTTTAATGAAAAAAATAAATTAGAAATAGAAAAATAAATGAAAAATTGAAAATGATTCACAAAGAAGCCAAAATATGTTGATATTAAGCAGAGCTTAAAAGAGGTAACTGTAAGAATTAAAAGCCAAAAGAAGCCAAAAATGCAACAAAGGAATAAATATTCAAAGTATATGAAAGGTACTCGAAATGAGTTCAAAAGAAACCCAAGAAGCTTAACTGGAAATCAAATAGAAGACCAAATTGTATTTAAAATAAATAATGAAAGGTAAATTTAAAAATATTTATAATTTATAATAAAATAAAAGGAATTGTAATAATAATAATAGAAATAATAATAATAATAATAATGATAATGATAATGATAATGATAATGATAATGATAATGATAATGATAATGATAATGATAATGATAATGATAATGATAATGATAATGATAATGATAATGATAATGATAATGATAATAATAATAATAATAATAATAATAATAATAATAATAATAATAATGATAGTAGTAATAATAATAATAACAATAATAACAATAATATTAATAATAATAATAATAATAATAATAATAATAATAATAATAATAATAATAATAATAATAATAATAATAACAATAATAACAATAATAATAATAATAATAATAATAATTATAATAATTATAATAAAAATACTAATTAGTAGTAGTGAGTAGTGAGTATTTTAATGAGTAGTTTTTTAAATAAGTTGCTTCTAACAAATTAATGACAAAGTTATCATTAAAAATAATATTGTTTAACAAAGAATAAGCCCTCAAAACTACTACTTAAATAAAAATACAAAAATGTGAAATTTAACTTAAAAACGATTAATTTTATATAAAATGAAAAAAAAAATCCTCAAAACTTAATAAAAAAAGTTGTTTACTCAATAAATTTGACATGAAAAACACAAACAAACAAAAAACACAACACACATCAATAACTCAATGACAGATTATTTCAGTAGACTCAATGGTAATTGGTCCAAAATGCAAAAAGTAAAGAATAGTTCAAAAGGAAACTTTTAATTCAAGTAAAAAAAAATATGCTTAAAAATTACATACTTGAAATCAACAAAAAAATATTGTTTAAAAAAATCTAAGACGGAGTTTTTGATAATCAATTAAATTTAACAAAAAGTTTAGAAATGAAATAAAAAGTATTTCTGAAAAAAATAAACAATTTATAGTTAATAGAAAGTAGTTTAAGGTAAAATAGTTAAGAAATGAAATCAAAAATTTAAACTAAGAGTTACATGTGTTATATAAAATGAGATAAAATCGAAAACGGCTATAGTCACGTCTAAACACGGCATAAAAGAAGAAGAAGAAGAAGCGAAACGAAGACTTCAATTATATTCATATGGAAACCGCTTAACAAAATTTTAGAACAAAAACCAGAGAAGAGAGATGAAAAAGTGGGAATTTATAATGTAAAGAGTTTTCCCGTTGTGAATAAAATAAAAAGAAAAAAGAAAATCAAAAAGAAAGAGAGAAAAAGAGAGAAGAAAGAAAGAAAATTCATGAATTATTAGAGATGTTTGCTTGAAGTGTTGTAATTTGATTTGGGCAACATAAATAAGTACACACACACACACACACACACACACACACACACACACGTGCGCACACATACAAGCATATATATACATATATTAAGACGATAATCTAATCCAAAGGCGAAGCACGAACGCGCCGATAAAAAGCGGGGACGAAGAAATCAGCTGTGAATTAAGCCAAAAGCAAAAATATATATAAAAAATCAAAATTAAAAAAAAAAGTTAAAAATGAGTAGAGTTTAATTGAGTGCACGACTTGAAGACACTCATTAAATATTTATGGACTTTTAATTGTATAATTTAAAAGTTTCGTTTTTAAATCGGTTAATTATTTGATATTGGCAATAAAATTATGTAAATTATTTAAATAAAATTAAAATTAGTTAGCTTTCATGGATTGACAAAAAGAGGTGCGGCATATTTAATATTTTTAACTATTAATATATATTTTAAAACTAAAGAGTTTAAGTTTTAAATGTAAATTAAATTGAAAATTACAATTATAATATTTAAGTGGAGTAAAAGTTGTTTTATTGGGATTCTCATAGTTTAAATAGTTGCTAAAAATATACAAAAAATTTAATTTTTATTCATACGAAATCCATAATGAAATGAAATGTGCAAATATTAAATTTTAATAAAAAATAAAATAACATACAATAAAAAATAAATAAAAAAATATTTACTAACGAAAGATATTAAAAATATGCACACCTTAATTAAATACTTTTATAAAATATCTATGAAATATTTGTACTTAATTTTAAATAAATAATTATCATAAAAGACTTAATAAAATAATTTATTATTAATTATATTAATAATTTTACAAGTATTTCTATTAACTTAGCCAGACCCTTAAATCCCTGTGTTAATGAGCACTCCTACTGCTTGGACTATGGTGGATGTACACACAGCATACCCCATTATAGGCGACTATTAATGGGTATATAAAAAATAAAAATGCCACTTCAGAAGTTAAGCAGAAGTTGAAAGTCAGCTGATAAGTTAAAGGTACGAGTACGAGTGTGTGTGTGTGGGTGTGCGTGTGTGTGTGGTTTTAGGCGTTGCCCTTAGCCAGCTAAAGTCGCTGGTGACAGTCAAGTCAGTCGAGTCAGTCGAGTCAGTCGAGTTAGACTATGAATCTCATTAATTTAGCCATCCTCTCGTCGGGGCATAGCTCTCAAAATCAAATGAGGCACGGCCACAAAGTTAACGATGTCTCTGTCTCACTCTCTCTGTCTCTCTCTCTCTCTCTCTTCCTTTCTCTCAACCACTCTCTCTTTTACTGTCTCTAAAAGTGTTGTGGGCCAGTATTCAAGTCGGTACTTTAGGGACCTTTTTCTCATTTGCACATTACTGCCCAGGGGCGTGTGTAGCAGTGTATGCGCGCGTGTGTGTGTGTGTGTGTGTGTGTGTATTTGGCGACCCTCAGCTTGAGTTCAATGGACTAACTCCCGTTGCAGCTTCAGTGGCTTCAGTTTGCCAGTGTCAAAGTCCGTTACGTGCGAATTGTTGGCACTTTTCCGACTTTTCTTTATTTACCCCCAAACTGCTTGGTATCTTTGGACTCTCGATGCTACGATGCTACGATTCTTGAATTCTCCGATTCCCGGACTGTTGGTTGGTTTGTCGACTTCCGGCTGGGTTGAAGCTACCGTCTACCGGGCACCTTTTGTCTCTAAGGGAACTCTTGGCATTCCGCATGACTGACTTTTTTTTATATTTCTATCTAGATATATACCTATATAAATATATATGTATGTCTGTATATATACATACATTTGTGCAGTGATTGTTGCGCCTGTCGTTCAGTCTTTCAGTCCATCAGTCCGTCAGTCCGTCAGTCCCTCAGTCCGTTAGTCTTTCGGCTCCTCGTTTATGGCCGCTGTCAAATTAATTGGCTTTTCCGGCTCCGCTTGCTTGACAACTCATTTCCTCGTTGCCTCCACGGCCACAGCAACTATCTCGCTCTTACTACCACTACCACTATGTCCATCTCCATACCCGTTTCTGTCTCTGTCTCTCCTGTGGGTATGCAGCCATGCATAGTTTGCGGATGCATTGGTCGGCAAACAAATGGCAAGCTCAGGGCAAGCACCAATATCGGAAGTGCTTAAGTCCTGGACCAAAAACTTAATGCTAACCATGTCTGACCATGCCATGCCCCCTCCTGTGCTGCCCCCAAGTTCAGCGCTGACACTTGCTGTGATCGCTTCAATTCACAACTTGAACGCATGCATCAACCAATCAGCCAACAAGTCAGTCCAGTCAGCCAGTCATCCATTCATCCATCTATCCATTCATCCATTTGCCTGCCTAAACGTGTCCATTCATGCTCTTGAGTAGTTTACCTTGAGTGGTTTTTTAGACTCGAGTGACATTTTTAACTCAACTCAAATTACTCAACTCAACTCACCTCTCTCTCTCTCTGTTTCACTCACTCTCTTGAGTTTGGGACATGTGGTGAGTTTTTAAGAATTGTGGTGAATTTCCTACTGTGCCAAAAAGGAAAGCTCACCATTTCCACTCCTTAATTTACGTTATAAGCAGCTTATCGTTTGGTACTTTTAACAAATTTCCCTTTCTCCGTACGATATACGCTTATCCGTTGTGGGATTTATGGCGTAAACTACAAATATCCTCAGGGAATTGGTATGAAACTTCGCTTAACAAAAGTACTTTTACGATAGAAGTAGATACAGGCACCTACAAATAGCTAAGACAGCAACCATTTGTAAATGCCGCCAAATTCAAATTTATTTAAAAGCTCAGTAATGTACTTATGCTTGATTATATTGTATTTTAGCATATATGTATTTATATTATACTGATCAGCTTATGCAGGTTTATAAAGATTTATATAGAAAGAACAACAAGTTGGTGACCCTTAACGGTGCTGCAATTTGTCACCTAATTATGCTTTAATTAATTAATTCAACGTTTCTTATATTCGATTAGTGACAACAAAGGACACATGTATTAAGAGGCTGTTCAGGGAAGAGAAGAGGGGAGAGGGTGAAAAAGGGAGGAATAAAAGAAATGGGAGTAAAGGAAGGGAACGAGTTTAGGCAACTCTTGATTTTTCGTCGACAAAAATGCAATACTAATTATCATTAGCAGTTCTTTGAGTCACACCACACACACAAACACATACTTAGATAATGCATATTTATTGTGAACCACACAAATTTGAGGTAAATGCCTTAACTAATTGATTATCGATGCGAAAGATACGCAGACACACACAATTTCCCACCGCCACGCCTACTCCCCAAAACATTTATCCACAAAACATTTCTCACCTACACAAATAATGAGAAGCAGCTTAAGGCAAAACGAGAGAGAGAGTGAGAGAGAGTGAGAGAGAGAGAGAGAGAGAGAGAGAGAGAACAATATGTTTAACGCTGTCTCAACATTCACGTGATTCATTGATTCACCTGATTTATTTCGGGTTTTGTTTAAAAAGCAAATACGAATATATTGGCAAATGATCGACTGCTTAATACTCTAGAAATATTCTTAAAATCTGTGAATAAAATAAAATATTATTTACAATGTCTTAAAAATGTAATAATAATTAATATTAAGCAAGAAGTATGGCAACACTAGTACTCAGTTGAAATATGTACTCGATACTTTACTTTATGATACTCTATCTTAAACGTTTACTCAAACCATTTGAGCTGCTTATTGCTCTGGATAATATCAATTTATCCCAACACAGCGGCTTGAGTTCCTACATTATTCGTGCTTAGATTATAGGGTTGTCAGCCTGTCGAAAAAGCAAGAAATTTAATGACAAGTAAAAAAAGCATTATTCGGATAATCTTAATACGATTTTGTGGGCACTTTTGTTTAATAAATGTATGCAAAATAACACATTTTACAAAATGGGTTCGATTTGAAAAACTTGGTAGTTTCGTTATAACAATCCAGAGTTTGAAACACACTAAGAGGGAGAAAAAGATCTCTGCATGTCATATATTTCTAGACCTATTTTAGTATGTATTTAAGTCAACTTTTAGCTAAATCGATCTAGTTATTTTGTCCACCGCAATTCTGGCCACAGAATTGAAGGTTTGTTAGCTGCTTTGGGAGGCGCCTTAAAGTAGGCAACACTTTGACTAATTCTGCAAAGAGGCCAGACAAACGACAACCTTCAAATTCACATGTGTCTGCTGCTCCTCTCCTGTGTGTGTGTGTGTGTGTGTGTGTGTGTGTATGAACTTCCGTTGCCAGCATAGCGATGTCCTGGCATGTCCTGCCTGAGCCGCTTAGGCAGAGAGAGCCATGTAACATAATATTTTCCGTTTTCCAACTGACAGTCGTGGTTTGCCGTCGCTTTTGTTTTCCAACCATCTTTTTGCCCGGAAACGGAAACGACACACACACACACACACACACACAGACACACACACACACACACACACACACGCACACACCCCGATACACCCAGTTTATCTTTTGTATTGGCATTTCACTAAAAGCAACGACGGCGACCAAAATTATTGCCATTTACAGTTTTCGTTTTTCATTTTCATTTGTGCTCCATTCCACCACCCTTCCCCACCCCCCATCCCCTACCTTCTTCCCACTTTTTTTTTTTTTTTTGGTGCCTGCAACTCGATTAATTAACAGCTATCAATAATCGAATAAAACGCATGAAAATTAAATAATCGTAAATGCAATTAAGACAGTTATATTCCCACACTTATTATTATATATTTATATTTATTTATTGCATAACACTCATATCCGGTTTCCTTCCTGCCTTCATATCCGGTGCGCAGGGAATTTAATCAGCTTAATTATGCCACCATTTTCTTTTACACCAAGGTGTGCTCAGATCGGAGCAAGGATTTACCGATTTAGGTGCAGTAATACCCTGTTAAAAATTATGAAAAAATTAAATTTAATTTTCTTTCCTCAAAAAAAAAAATTTAAAAAAATTTAAAGAAAAATAAATAATAAAATATAAACTTAATTTATTTAAGGTAGATTTTGCCAAAGAAATCAATTTTCAATCTCAATTGTTTCACATAATTTATAGAAATTACTTTAAAAGAAAACTTTAACAAAAGAGACAAAACCCAATAAAAAATACCTTTAAAGTTAAACAAACGTAAAAATAAATGAAAAACTTAAAATTGTGGCACAGTTTTTGACATAACAATTTCAGTTAAAACAAAGAAATTTCTGTTTCATTTTAGGTATTTTCTGCATTTTCTTTTCTTTTTTTTTTTTTTTTTTGTTTTTTTGAAGTAAAATTCATTTGCAGTTCGTTTAGTTTTTGTTGCCATTGTTTTTCCTACAGCTTCTGTTGTCCCTGCTCTGCAGAATTTCCATAACATCTTGTAGGAATTTAATTTGAAATATGCAAATTGGCACAAAAGTCTGCGACTGCAGAGGAACTCGTGCTGTGTGTGTTAATAATGAATAACAAGTTAAACATGATGAACAGGATAAGCCAAATACGGGGGTGACCGGAAAGAGGAAGAGTGCTTTAAAGTTTGCAGAGCCAAGCTTATCAAATTGCAGCAAGGCAGCTCCATAAATAAGCCACGCTGCCAAGTAACACTAAAGGGACAACTTGGCTTAAACGAGAAAGTGGCAAAGTGGGGAAAATTAGTAAAGGGGGGGAGGTGGGGAAATGGGAAAAGTGGATAAAGGGGAATTTAGTGCATCTCGTGCAAGATCAGATCGGGTTGTCTGTCAAAGTCAGTGGGCACTGAGACACGCCCACTTTTGTTTGAAGGTAGCACACAAACTTGGCGTTCTTACACCGCAGCATAAACAGCATTTTCAGCAGTCAAAAGACTTAACGCATTTCTGTGGTTCCCCTGGGTAAGAGGCAGTGGAGTGTAGAGCAGGAAAATTACCCAGTAGGACTTAAAAAAGACTACGCTACAAACGAAGAACACACGTTTCTGCAATAAATTCTGCATAAATTACTTACTTATGTTTTCAAACTGACTTTAAAGTAGAAAAAAAAAAAAAAAAAAAAAAAAAAAAAAAAAAAAAAATCGTGTTTCCTTAAATTTAGAAATTACTTTTGTGCCAAAAAAAAAAAAAACAAGTCAGTTCTATTTTTTAAAAACATTAATTTAATTTCTGGTAACTCTCATTAATTTTAACTGATTTACATTAAATTTATAAAATAAAATAAATTTCTGTATGTTTACAATTAAGTTGAATGCACTAAATAAATATATACATACATATAAGTATATATATTTAAAATATATACATACATATTTAAAAAAGTGTATAAAAATTTCTTTAACATCTTTTGTAAATAATTTTGTTAAAGTGACAGCTATGACTGCAGGCAAATGGTTTCAGTGCGTAAAGTCCCGCTGGGTAGTTGGGAGGTTGCTTTAAGTGAAATATTAAGTGTGAACGGCAAGTCAAGTGGAAGGCAAAGGCGACAGTGGCAGCGACGGAGGCAGCGGCAGCGACAGCGACGGCGACGGCGACACACGAGCGTAAAACTTTTTCAATTATAAATGCTTTGAGATAAGCAACAACAACAACAACAATAAGAAGAGCAGCTGCCTTGAGTATCTGCCCATACTGCCAGCTACACCCACACCCACTCACACTCACCCACACACACACACACACATACTAATGTACATAGACTAATAAACAAACAAGCGTAAAAGCCGTGTCGAAAAAATAAAGGAAAAGGAATGAAAAAAGAGGAATGAAAGAACGGTCACAACTTGACGCAGTTTATTATGTATAATATCATCTGTTTAATTGAATATTGTTGTTTACTCTTCATGCCACACACACACAAACACACACACACACACCAACACACACATGCTTGTGACTCACGATGTGGCAAATGAGGTTTTATGCTATATTTAATTGGCTCCAGTTCGTGATGCAGATACTTTTATGCTTCATTAGACCAGATGAGCTGTAAAATAAATATGAGCTATTTAAATGCTCGACTTGCAGATACTTTTGCTTATAAAATGCAATTTAATAACTCAATAATATACAGTAATAATCGATTTACACAGTTCGATGTTTAATCGATTTCTAATTGAATTTTTCCAATCGCTCTTCTTTGAAGCTCAGAAAACTTAAGAAAAACGAACGAAATTTGATTGTATTTGAACATACATTTTGTAGCTCACTGTTTTTAAGCCCCATACTCTGAAAAGAGTAGAAGGGTCCATTAAGTTTGCTTGAAGCGAAATGTGCTTAGCAGATAAATTGTAAAAAACAATTTTCACATCACCATAACTTAAAAACGACTAGAGCTAGAGGGACCAAGTTCACACATTATGTGTATGGTACCGTTAGAACTATCCTCATCAAGTTTGGTCCGGATCGGGCAACTATAGCCTATAGCTCTCATGAGGCAAATCAGTCGAAGATTGGTGTTTTGTTTGGAAAAACGCGCACTAGTATGAGTACGGGGTCTTTTACAGTCGGCGACTGTAGCGTTTCTTACTTGTTTCGATTAATTTTTTTATTTCTTATTTCTTATTTCTCTTTTGTCAAATTAATTTCAATAAAGTTTATCAATTTGCTAAAATGCCACAAGAAAACTTGAAATGCACATAAAGAAAATTGTTAAAAGTTTTTTCTTGCTCTATGTTAATGCCAGAACTGATGCTTGGTAATCATTTCTTTTAACTGCTAAGACTTAAGCGGGTCAAAACGGGTGCAAGGATGCGACTGCAACGACAGTTGCAAAAGCTTTAAAGTGGCTTGTCATTCAGAGGTCATATTAGATGACACATAGACACACACACACACACACACACACACACACACACACGCACACATACACTGGAAAACTCACGTACAAAGTGCAACGCAAACGAACAGTGACGGCCAAAATTATTGGCATTGGTATTGTTGTCTCAACGAAGAGCTTGATTTTCTAATAAATTAAGTAGAGTTCTGTGAAATAAAGTAAAATTTAACTAAATAACAATTTAAGGATTTTAAATTAAGAGAAAATTAACTAATTACTCAAAGATTTTAAAACTTCTTAGCCAAGTTTACGTAGCCAAGAAAAAAGCATAATATTTTCTACTTGTTCACCTTAATTTGAATGTTAAAAAAATTGGACAAATTCTTATTGTTTTTTTTAATAACAAGAAATGAAATATTTTAAGTACCAACTTCAGTATTCAGTTACTGAATCGATTATATTTAACGTCACTAAAAATGTCTTTTTAGACCCCGTACTCTAAAAAAGAGTAGAGGGGTCTATTAGGTTTGTCTGAAGTGAAATGTGCGTAACAGGCAGAAGGAGGCTTTTCCGACCCCATAAAGTATATATATTCTTGATCAGCATCAACAGCCGAGACGATATAGCGATGTCCGTCTGTCCGTCTGTCCGTCCGTCCGTATGAACACCTGGAACTTCTAAACTACAAGAGCTAGAGCCACCAAATTTAGAATGTAAGTCCGTCTGCTTCGCGAGCAGATCAAGTTTATTTCAAATCTTTGCCACGCCCCTTACCGCCCCCGTAAATTGTAAAAAACTATGGTCACCTCGGAAAAAATTGATGTTTTAAGCAAATATCTCAGTAACTATTGCACTTAGGAATACCATTTTTGGTATGCAGGTTGCTAGAGACAGCATAAATGTATTGTCATTAAAATTTTTGGACTGTCACGCCCCGTTTTCCCACAAGAATGAAATTATTTAAATCTGATAAACAAATAATTTAATTTGTATAAAAAATCAAAACAAAAAGATAAGTGTTTTAAATATTTTTAAAATAATTAATAAATTATAAATAATATAATTATATATTTTCTTAAAACATTTATATAAATTTGCTAAACTTATAATAAGTCCTTCTTAAAATTTATAAAAATTAGTTTTCGCTTCAGCAAGCAACTTGCGAGATGGCCAATACTTTTGTCCGCCACTGTGCCCATATTGTACTTTCCAATAAGCCCGTAATGCGCTGCAACAAATCAAGCGACAGGATGCAAGGCAACTCCATGGAGTACAGCAATCGCAACTGGGACACGTACTGCCCCCACTATACCCTGGACTGAGAGATGTGATGGCTCTGAGGGATCTGTCATTTGTTTGTGTGTGTGTGTTTGTATGTGTGTGTGTGGGTGTGGGTGTGTGTTTGTGAATGTGTTGTGTGTATTTTGTTTTGTTCAAAATCCTATGCTTAAACTTTCAGTGCTGACCCGAAATTCTCATGTGAATTCACATTTTGAACACACCGGGTCGGCACATTAAGAACACTTTCATAAAAATAAAACAATACCCAAAAAAAAAAAAATAAAACAAATATATTAAAAAATTAAACAAAAAGTATAAAAAAAAGCAATAGTAGAAAGAAAAAAAAAACAATAAACTATTAAGAAAATATTCTTATGCCGAATGTGAAGCCAGTTAAAAGCAGCAGCAAAATGGTCAAAAGGCAACCGATGACGTCAGCGGATCAAACTGGGGAGACAAACAGTGCGAGCGGCAGCAGGAGTGTCAGTGGGAGCGCCAGTGGGAGTGGGAGTGGCATTGGTGTTATCGATAATCCAATCGATCACAATAGTTTACGTTCAAACCGGTCACGCCCCCTGGCGCGACTTGATCGACTGCTACGCCGTTGGCTCCCCGGCTATAATTTAATACGTTCCGCCTTTGCCAATGGCAATAGCAGTGCTAATACCAATGCCAGTGATAATTCCGCTACCACACCGCAAACGCAAACGGAAACGGAAACGGAAACAACGCGTCGGCCATCGCTGGCCAATTCGATTGAGGAGCAAAGATCAGAACGACAGGCATCAATCAACGTTGAGCCAACACTGCCAGTGATCAAGCGAAAAGATGGCGAAGTTGTTTTGGACACGGGTATTGCCAAATCGGAGTTTTGCATGAAATTGGAAAAGCTGCTGCGGGCCAAGTTAATTGTCAAGGATTAACAGTTTACAAAACACTCACACACACACACACAAACACAAACACACACACTCACAAAACGTTGGACTTAGTTTGGTAATAGACTTCAAGAATGGATCTGTGTTGCAGTCGTTGTAATAGATTTCAATATACATATACATAAACATATATCTAGATATATACATATATATTATTTCTGATGATCACACGCCATAAATTGCAGTTAATAAAATTTCAAGAATTTCAAGTTATAGGGAATAAAAAATGTAAATGTGCTCAAATTGTTTATAAAATTTCATTTTAAATTAACTTTTGTGGACTAGAATCACAAATCGTTATGTGTATATATACTCTATAACATGAGCTGATAAAAATATAGTGAAAACAAGTATACGCCTAGTAACCTTTAATTCTAAAATGTACAAATAAAAGTCTTAATTTAAAAACTTACTTTTATAAGAAGTAAAATTGTAACTATTTGTAGACCCCGTACACTAAAAAAGATAAGAGGGGTCTATGAAGTTTGTCAGAAGCAAAATGTGCGTAACAGGCATAAGGAGGCGTGGCAGACCCCTTAAAGTATATATATTCTTGATCAGCACCAACAGCCGAAACGGTATAGCAATGTCCGTCTGTCCGCCCGTCCGTCTGTCTGGCTATCCGTCCGTTTGAACACCTGGATCTTCTAAACTACAAGAGCTGGAGCCACCAAATTTGGAATGAAAGTCCGTCTATATGCCAGGCAGATCAAGTTTACTACACTACCGGACCCGCAAAGTGTGAAAAACCATTTTCACATTTCCATAACTTGAAAACGACTAAAGTTATCGGGACAAAATTCATTTATTATGTGTATGGTACAATTATAACTACCTTCAACAAGTTTGGTTCGGATCGGACAACTATAGCCTATAGCTCCCATAGGACAAACCGCTCGAAACCGCACTAGAATGAGTACGGGGTCTTTTATAGTCGGCTTGCTCGATTATAGCCTTTCTTAAGTGTTATATTCTTAAAATATTGTTCCAAGAATTATGAGTTCACAATTTTCACAGCTCAAATTCAGTTCAATTCAGTTCTTGACTTTACTTTCTACCCACTCATTTGCAGAGCATTTACTATGCACAGTGGGGCAAAACTTACTTGGCTCATACTCAATCATTTAGCAGAACAGCTCTGTTGATTTATGGCCATTTGGGTCAACAACAATGCACAGCAATATTATTGTAATTATGTATTTATTATGACAATGCGTGCAGCATCAACAAACAATAAGCGACCACTAACGACCATCAGCTGTAAAAGTGCTTCTATAAAAAAAGGAGAAGGGTAAAAGGGAAAAAAAGGAAAATAAAAGAAAAGTAAAGAAAACGATTTATTAAATACACCAAGAATTTAATATTAATTACTTAACTCATTTGGTTAACCAAGAGATGCCCTAGAAACATATTTGATTTATTACCAAGTGATGCCCAATAAATAACTTTGATTTATTTATATTTCTGGGCTCATAAATAAATTATTTAAATATATATGTATATTTGTACAATCATAACAAGAAGTCGTTTATATTTTAAATTCACTTTAAGTATGCTTAAAATTGGTTTAGCTATATTTAAATTTAGTATGTTTCTTAAAAAGAATTAGTTGAGTTGTTTTAATAAATGTTCAAAGACGCAAAGAAGTATAAAACATAAAATACAAAAATTTTGTAAATCAAGAAAATAACACTTGTTAATGATTTAAGGAAGTTTAAAAACTTTTATATAATTTATACATTTTGTTTATAAATTTACTTTAATTTTAGTGCAGAAAGTCAGTAAAGAAAGTCAATGAACATCGTCTTTAATCACTTAAATGATTCCTCAAAAGCACTAGAATGGCAAGAAATGAAGTATAAGTTATAATTAAAGTCCATTACTTTGTGCCAAAACGATACAGACCTCTTTAAAAGTATTAAAGGGTATTTAAAAGCAAATATTCCCATATTTTGTTGCTTGTGATTTATGAGCATGTGTGTGCGAGTCTGTGTGTTTTTCATGTGTGGAAACTGACAAAAGCGAACGCAGGCGAGCTTGCAACGTCAATATATCAATATGGCAGTATTAACAATATATCAATCAATCAATCAATCAGTTGCGACACCAAAAGACTCGCACAAAAAGCTTCAACTGCATGAGTAAAGCGAAAATGCGTGTTAAATGGCCATTTGGATATGAGCATTTAAGTCGGGTAGAAAGGGGGAGAGGAAGAGGGAGAAAGGGAGAGAGGGAAGTGAGGGAGAGATAGCGAGAGACTGAATGAGAGCCGCTTAATTGAAACGCTCATTAAAATTAATTAGAAATAATGAGCACAAATCCTGTCCAAAATTATGGATATATACGAAATAATTGTATAGTAAATTTATATATATACACACATACATATATATGTGTATATGTATTTTAGCTGAATGGCTACGTAAATTGGCCTGAAATTAGCTAAAAATGAATATATCCCCAGCGATTTGGTCCCTTGTCAGCGCCAAACAAAGTTTTTATTCTGCGGCAAAACGTTGTGTTAATCAGCCAAAAGCGGACAACAATTTACAATTATGAAACAGGAAGAGCCAGAAAAGAAGGAATGAAGAAAAAAAAGGTATAAAAAAAAAAAGAAAAAAACAAAATAAAATCCTCAAGTGACTGAAGGGAAAAGCTGTCAGTTCTGATGTCCCTGATTGAAGTCACTTAGCAAAGTTGATTGTGCGACAAATTGACAAGAGTAGGAGTGCAGAAATCTATCGATTGAGACTCCATCAATTGTTAAATTGCCCCTTTTTCAAGCAGCGCCCCTGTCCCCTGTCCCCTGACCCCCTTTACACCCACCGCACCCAACTAATCCATTATCATAATGGTATACAATATTTTAGAGATACTCTAATGACAGTGTATGCAAAAGTAGTGTAGTGTAGTATAGTGTATTATATTGTGTGTATGTTGCATTTATCTAGCTGGAACTTTGACCTGAACAAATCATGACAGCAGCCGTTGCGTATACGCCCCGTTGTACCCGGTAGTATCGGTAACGGTGAACCACAAAGCAACTCAACTTACAGCTCGTTAAGAGGCTAAGAGTGTGTGGTTATGTGTGTCGGTATGTGTGGGTTTATATATCTGTATCTCTGTGTGTGTATGTGTGTGTGCTCTGGGGACCCCTAATAATTTGCTAGCTGAGCACTTGACTTGCGTCGTTTACATGACCATTAATGTGACTTTTGCCAACGCAGCTGGCAGCATTGAGTTTGCGTCATGTCCTTGTGGCCAAATGTCTGCTGAATGCGCGCCTTGGGAACCAGCAAATGCTGCTGCTGCTGCTGACCACACTTGGACCAGACAGCAGCAGTACAAAAAGAGCCAGGGAGGGAATGAGAGGGAGAGAGAGCCAGAGGGAGAGCGAAAGGGGCGGAGGAAAAGTCAGGGGCAGAAACGGAAGCAGAGCCAGAGGAAAAGGAGGCACGGGGAGGCTGGGAAGCGACCCATTCAACAGAAGCTTCTGTTTGTTACTTTCATTGATTGTGGCAACAAAACTGTTGCCTACTTTTAGGCATTCGTCCACTCGATATGCTAATATTTACACAACTGTATGAGTACTTTTCCAGCTATCTATGTGTGTGTATGTGCACCTGTATGTGTATGTATATGCCTATTTGTATGTAAATGCCTTTGCGTATGTGTTTGTGTAGGTAGTGTTGGCATTTTAGCCGTAATGAGGCTAGCTTAAGCAATGAGTTTAAAGGAAACTTAAAAATTTTAAAAATATATATTTAAAAATTATTTGAAAAGGCTTTAAGCTTAAACATAAACTTAAAAAACGCCAGAGATTTTTGCCAATTAACTTGGCATTCCATTTTTTAAAGAAAAACGCCTAATGGGTAATTTGCGGGCATGTAATTATAGCTATTTTAAAGCTAATTTTTAAAAGTTAAGTTAAAGCAATTAACTAAAACTCTAGCTGTTTTTTAAAAATATATCAACTATTTATGGCACTCAGCTGTCTTTAAAAATTACTTTAAAATTAACTGATTGGTAACAAAAGCTGTTTAAATGAAAACCTTTTTCAAAAAAAAAAAAAAAAACTCCAAAAAATTTAATTGTTTGAAAAGTTTTACTAATAATTCTTGAAAATGCTAAAACTTTAGTCTGAAGAATAAATATAGATACATTAATATAAAGACTTTGCTTTCAGTAGAATGAAGTTTTTTTGTTACACTTTAAAGACATTCAATACTGCCAGCACTGTGTGCTCAACACCCATATACACACACACACACACCCGACACACTCACAAGTGTTTGTTAATTTATTTTAAATTTACGACAAATTGTTCAGAAAGGAGTTAAAACACATTTGATGAAGGTTTGTTGAGCCTGGAATTAATCTCCGATGTAACATTAATTAGCAGCTAAACCATTTGGCTATTTGGCTAATTAAAATAAAAACAGTGCACAAAACAAATTGTTAATAATATTTTAAATTTATTTTATTTGATTCGATTCGACTTGATTTGATTTGATTTTGATTTTAGAATAAAAATTGTACATTAATGTTTTGTCGTTTTTAGAGCAAAATACTTGTATTATATTCGAATTATGGAAGTAGAGAATTGCTTAAGTATTATATGTAATTAAGTTAATTAATTAAGTCTTAGCCAAAAATGTGAAGTATATATATAACGCTAAATTTTCGATTATTTTTTCAATTTATTATTATTTTATTTATATATATTTTTTTTAAATTTTCTTTTGAGTATTTTTTTAAAGCGCCGCAACAATTTGGCAACAATTTTTGTGTTCTCCGTTTAATAAATTTAATTTTTTTTGTATTTGGTGGGTGAATTTTGTTGTTGTTGTAATTATTATTGTTGTTGTTGTTCATGTGGTGCTGTTGTGGTTGTTGTGCGTGAGAAAATTTAAACTTTTACAGAGGCGTCTTTGATATGTTTAAGTTTTAAGAAATCGATTTTATATGAGCTAAATAACTTGTTAATTATTTATTAATTGTAATTAATTAGTTATATAATTAAGAAATTTTCATATCAATTTCAATAGACCGAAAGAGGGAAGGAGAGAGAGAGAGAGAGAGATAGAGAGAGAAAGGGAAAGAGTGATATTTGTTTGTGTAAATTGTTGTCATTTGTTATTAATAAATATAATTAATTATTTATTAGTATTATTACAATTATTATGTATATATATATATGTATATATTTGTATTTGTATATGCTGTGGCGCGTTGCACATAAAGTAATTGTAATTATTTGTTAAATATTCGATAATTAATCGTTTATTATTAATCGCAATCTGTTTAGCTGTGCGTTGGTGTGATTAACTTGGAATCGTTATCATTATCGTTATCGTTATAGTTATCGTTTATCGATTGATTAAGTTGCAAGTGCCATTAAAGTTTGTCCACTCATTCTACATAACCTCAATCATAGGTCAAGGACACAGTTGACTTGGGCGTGGGTAACGGTGATGTGGTATTCTCCTCCTCATCATCGTTCTCCTGCGAGTCCTCGGGCTCCCCAAGAGCATGAACAAATTCATAGAAATCAATCCGTCCATCACCGTCCACATCCACCTCCTTGATCATGTCCTCAACTGTTAAATGCATTCAAAATGCAGCAAATAAAATAAATTAATTAAATTAGTGTTAAACTTACTGTCCTCCTCGTCGAGATCCTCGCCCAGACACTGGAGTACGGCACGCAAATCGGAGGCGGTTATATAGCCGCGATTATGCTTATCAAATACACGGAAGGCATCCCGTAGTTCACGCTCCTCCTGATCCGCCGAGGAGAGACCCGATTTATCCTCATACGTCATATTGGATAAGATGTCGACAAATTCCTCAAAGCTAACGTTGCCATCGCCTATGGAAAAGACAAAGCGTAAAGCGGGAAAACGAAAGAAATTGGACGGAAAAATGGGCAGGAAAATGGGTAGGAAAATGGGCGGGAAAATGCGTAGGAAAAGTCGAATCAAAGGTACATAAATCAAATTGGAATTTGCAATTCAGTCAGAAACTTTGGTATTGTATGGCACACGCACCGTCCACATCAATCTCCTGCAGCATCTCTTGAAGCTCCTCGACGCGCGCGAATTGGCCTAGGGAGCGCATAACGGTACCCAGCTCCTCCTTGGTTATGCACCCATCGCCATCCTTGTCAAACAGACGAAATGCCTCACGAAACTCTACAAGTGTGAACAGAAAAATATAAAAATAGACACAGTAGGAGTAGTTCAGACTTCAAATAGACCCTGTATATCATGAACAAATTTAATTTCGATTAAGTAACTAAATAGTATAGCTCCCATGAAACTAATAGGTCGAAAGTCAGTGATTAGTACATAAAACTTGAGGTACAGGGTCTTTTACAGTCGACACACTCGACTGTTACCCTTTGTAGTCGTAGGAAATCACTGGATTGCCTAGCTCTTGTCCACTTACCGCGCATTTGACCCTTGGAGATGCAACGACGCTTGTCCGTGGCATCCACATCGGTCTCCCCATGACCAGCATCGACGGCATAGGAGCTGGCCCGTTGCGAGAACTGGCGTGTTTTCGTTTTTCGTTTATTGCGCAAGGCAACAGTACCGCAATCCCCAGCTGAACCGATACCGGTACCGGTACCGACTCCGGTTCCGACTCCACCGGAGTTACGCACATTTAGCGTTGCTTGAACGGGCGCCTGTCGCCTGGCCATGGACTGCTGATAGTTATCGTAGTAGTCCTCCTCATCATCGCCCTCCTCCTCCTCCTCCTCCCCATCATCATCCTCCTCATCCTCCCCATCCTCATCGTAGTCATCGGCTTCATCGTCATTATACTGCTCATAAACCACCTGATCACTTAGATTCCGCTGTGCATAACGAACTCGAGCTGATCCCGAAGTTTGAACTCCGCCCGCTTCACAGGAACTGGAATCCGTGTCCGCATCGGAGGCGACATGACTTCGTTGTTGTTGTTTTTGTTGTTTTTGCTGTTGTTGTAGTTGTTGTTGTTGTGTTCCCATCACTTTCTTGCGCTGTCTTTGTCGTCGTTGCTGTTGCTGTGGTTGCTGCTGTGGCTCATTTGTGTGCTGTGTTTGTGGCTGTGCTTGTCTCTGTGTGTGTGATTCTATCTCTCCCTCCACCTCTCCCACTCCCACTCCCAGCCCCTCCTCCTGCACGCCGCCAAGCGACTGCTGTTCATTGTCTGTGCCCGCCGTTGTCATCTGCTCCTCGTCGGGTTCATCTCCGCTCAGTGTTGTGTTTCTCGTCTGTCATAAAGTGGAAGAAATAGAAAGAGAGGGAGAGAAAAGAAGGGAGAATACAAGTTATTTTCGGTTAGCGGTTTTGGTCTAGTAAGCCCCATTTCCTGGGGCTTTATCTCCTTCTAATATTACCCTCATTTTCATTACATTAAGCCCGGAGATGTCTAAAACTTGGAACGAAAGTCTGTCTGTGCGTCAAGCAGATCAAGTTTATTTCAAATTCTTGCCGCGCTCCCTACCGCCCCCGCAAATTATAAAAAGCCATTTTCACATCACCATAACTTGGAAACAACTGAAGGTATCGGGACCAAATTTACACATTATGTGAACGTTGCTATTTTAACTATTTATACCACGTTTGATGTGGATAGGACAACTATAGCCTATAGCTCCCATAGGGCAAATCGGTAGAACATTGATGATTTGTATGGAGACATGCGGTTTTAGTTGAGCTATCGCAACCAAATTTACACATTATGTGTATGATCCCATTACAACTATTCTCACCAAGTTTGATTCGGATCGGACAACAATAGCCTATAGCTCCCATAGGCCAAATCGGTAGAACATTGATGATTTGTATGGAGACATGCGGTTTTAGTTGAGCTATCGCAACCAAATTTACACATTATGTGTATGATACCATTACAACTATCCTCACCAAGTTTGATTCGGATCGGACAACAATAGCCTATAGCTCCCATAGGACAAATCGATCGAACATTGATGATTTGTATGGAAAAACGCTCACTGAAATGAGTACGGGGTCTTTTACAGTCTTTAGTTTTACAATTTTTTTTTACAAACATAAATTTTAAAATTAAACAATTTCGAATTTGTTTGATTTTGCGACCGGCCACGCCCACTTGTGTCTTACCATTAGCTGCCTCAGCTCACGGGCAATTGTTGAACCAGTTAAAAACTTATTAACTGCCGTGAAAAGCCGTTTTCCTTCCAATGTGACGGCCTTGCTTGCAACTGCTAATCAACTATAATCCTCAACCGTATCCTGATCCTTATGCCTGCGTCCTACGCTGTGAAATGTCCTGCAGCTTTAGATAATTGAACTGTTCAAAGTCAGTTTAAACGTTTCGACCGCACAGTCAAAATTCTCAATTAAACGCATTTGTAGTTACACTGTAAATAAAGCCAGACAAATACAGAAAGGGAGTGAGGGAGAGAGAGAGAGAGAGATTGTTAGAATGTGTGGTAGAAAGAGAACAATTTAATAATTAAACAATTTGCTCGCTGCAAGCAATTCAATCGACGTGTTTCAATTCCTAGTAAATAACATTCACTTTCAAATTGTCACGTTTCCAATTTCGATTGCTGCCTAACGGTTTTCAGTACGTGCCCGCATGCAGTGCTGGCAGTTTAGCCATTTCTTAGCTAGATTTGCCAAAGTTTGTTGCATCGAAACTCAAGAAATGCAGAGAAAATAAAACGTAATAAAAATCTGTAAAAACTAAATTTTAAAAAATTTTAAATAAATTAAAAAATTTTTAATTAATAAAATTTAATAATAAATTTGAAATTTTATTTTTAAATTTTTTTCTTCGTGGTATAAAAAATTGCTACAACGTTTTTGGTAAGTTTAGCTAGCTTTAACTAGCGGTCAATCATGGTATTAATTTAAAATATTTGTTAACATTTCATATACAATTTTCCAAATTTTTTCTTTTTCAATTTTTTTAAAATTTTTTTACTTTTTATTATAATATTTAGAATTTATATTATCTAATATAAGTTACTAAATATTAAAAGAATTGTCCACCATTTTTGATATTTTTAGCTATTTTAACTCTAAACTTTCTATTTTGGCAGCACTGCCCGCATGTACTACAAAAAACTCCAGCTCAATCAAACACACGCACACACACACACACTCACACACACACACACCTGCACATTTACCTGCCTAACTAATCAGGCAGTCATCATGCAAATTCTGTGAGTGCCTTCACTTAAATGAAAAACACGTTTTCGGAACGGGAACATAGGTAATTTTAGATGGACGTGAGTGCAGAGAGGACACCAGAATGGACATGAACGTGCATGAGGAAGCGGAAGCGGAAGTGGAAAAGGATGTGGAAGTGAAAGTGGATGTGGAACGTGAATGTGAATGTGAATGTGGAGCTCAATTGCTTATCTGATTGGCTGTCAACGTCGGTTTTGTGTAGCTCATTTTCCAGTTGAATGCCTATCACAAATGCCGAATTGTACACCTCCATGGTCACTTTTAAAATAGCTCAATCAAAGCCAAATATCGAGCAGCGTTTAATTGCAGGCAATTAGGTGAAGCTTGCAATAAGTGCAGATATCTTCATTGGTGTAATGTACTATGAGTCCTCCATGGTCACTTTAAAGCAATGTTTTATTCATTGGAATTTGTATATAGTATTTGTATATAGTATATATACCATAAGAATAGTGTATATTGTTAAATTAGTTATGCAGATTATTATTTTAAAATAGGGAAAAAGAAATATTTTTTCTGTTTATTTCAAAAATCGTTTGCAACAATTTAATCTGTTTTAATCCCAATAATTATTAAGCTTTAAATTTGAATAAATTTTCTTTGTATAGATTATGTACTATAGAATGATTTTGATAAATTTGTTATAAACAGCAAAGCTATTTTCTGCTTAATATCGATGTAACATGCTCGCTTTGTTGGTTGTTAAATTAAAGCAAGAAAGAATGCTATAGTCGCCTCGCGGCTTTAGGATACCCGTTACTCAGTTTAATTATATTATTAACAATGGGATACGATAATAATAATAGTACAATCGTTTAGGCAATCGACCCTAGTGAGTTTAATTCAGATGGCTTGGGAAACACAGAAAATTTTCATACAAATTCATATTTACAACGTATTTTTGACCGATCGTCCCTATGGGAGCTATACGATATAGTCGTCCGATTTAAATGAAACCTGGTCAGCATGTTTATATTATTGACAAATATATTCTGTGTGAGTTTCACTAAAATTGCTTGGCCCACGCAAAAGTTATTCATATAAATTCATATTTGGAGCGTATTTTTGACCGATTGTCCCTATGGGAGCTATATGATATAGTTGTCCGATTTGGATGAAACTTGGTCAACATATTTATATTATTGACAGATATATTCTGTGTAAGTTTCATTTCGATTGATTGGCCAACGCAAACGTTATTCATATAAATTCATATTTGGAGCGTATTTTTGACCGATTGTCCCTATGGGAGCTATACGATATAGTTGTCCGATTTGGATCAAACTTGGTCAGTATATGTACTCCCTAGACGTGTACTTTCTGTGTCAATTTGGTTTAGATAGCATTGCTAAAAAAAAAGTTTTCTATACTAAAACATGCTATTTTTACCGGTTTTTACCTTTGTATGCACATAGAACGCCCTAAAGTGGGCGTGTCAAAAAAACAAAAACAAACTTGTACTGCGTGACAAAATTGTTTCACAAATCTTACCACATTTTATATTCCAAAATTCACTTTATTACAATTATTTAATGTTAATAATCCATTGCCTTTCTGCCAAAAATTCTGTCAAAAACAACTACAAAGTTTGCATTGAGACCTGAGAAGATAATGTGGATTTCTTGGCGACTTGTGAATGACTTGTGGAATGAAATGAAACAACATGATCTTCCTCCATCTCTCTCTCTCTCAGTCTCTCTATCTTTGCTAGTACTATCTCTGTCTTTTCAGAAGTTATATTTGCAAGCCTGGCTGCTTAGCATTTTGAGGCAGTGACTTGGCACGTTTTGTTAATGTGTTTAATCTACGTGACAAACGAGAGAGAGAGAGAGAGAGAGGGGGGGGGATACTACAGGGCATTTACACACACACACACACCCACACAGACGCTGCTGCTGCTACTGCTGCTGCTTGTCAACAGTTGCACAGGGCGTATGTGTAATATGCCAAGATTGACAGCCAACAAGCAGCCATAAATGTTAGCATGCTGATTGTGATTGATGTGCTGGCATGACAAGTCACAGAGCACACTCTGAACTAAATACTGAGAATGAGAATGAGTCTGAAGATTGAAACTGAGCACTCTTAGCAGGCAACGACTAACTGTGTTCAGTTTTTCTGGCTTGTTTGTTTGGCATTTGTAAGCAACTGTTCAAGTATTCACTTCGGCACATTTCTACACATTTTTCACATTCATATTTTTTTTTGCCTTTTCCTTTTCGTTTTCCTTTTTTTTTGTTTTGTCGTTCCGTCTTTTCGTGATTTTTCACATCCCATATTTTCATTTAAGTTCTTTTTCTTTTCGCTGCGCTCTTTTCGTGGAAAGCAATAAAAGAGTTTTCAAGAAAATGGATAACGGTCGGAATGTCAAATTGCTTATCGAGAAGTTCGAGGGCATGAATATGCGAAATGTTCAAATATCGGGAGCTCCACAGGATTGGAATCTGAAGACGGTCACTGGTCGTGTGGCCAAAACAGTGGCCAAATTCGAGCATAATATATATCCCTTTTCAATTGGAAATGTCTCCATTGCTGGTGATCAAATTGCAAAACGTTGGATATCAATGATTAATGAAAAGATGCTGAATCATGTACGTCAACAAATCAAACCCGATATAAATACAGATAATGATAGCAATCTGGACAACAAAGAAACACAATTGAATCCAACTGAGGCATCGAGTAATGCTCGAATTGCCTTAAGTTCCCATCAGATCAAAACCGTACCAAGTTTCAATGGATTTAGTTTGGGTAATTATCAGTGAATAATTTCATTTGTTTCTTATCAGTGAATCTCTCACTCTTGCCAGATAGCAGCCAAATGCAGTTTGTGCGGTCAACCAATAGTTGCACTTGGTAGACCAACGGCTATCATAGGTTAACTCCTTAATGCTTAAGTTAACAGATTTTATTCTGGACCGAACCCAACTGAAATTCTTCGCAAACATTAATAACCGATTTCTTCTTTTCCTCATGTGCATCCAATAAAATTCAAGTATTTCATTTAATTTCATTTAATTTTAATTCATTGTTTATACCAGTCTTCAGTGGGCGTTAAGTGTTAAAAATTTTAAGAAAATCAGTGAAAACCAAAATTGATTTCACTTTAATTTTAAAGCAAAGTCGACTCGGTAATACCCTTTGAAAATTCAAGTTCATTAAAAATTATTTTATTAAGTTAATTTAGATTTGAATTATAAAGTCATTTCCTAAAATAAAAAATTATCGATAATTTTTTTTTTTATTTTGCATTTCAATGAGAAACAAATTTTTTGAGTATTTATTTTTTTAAGTTTGAGAGCTAATTTTGAATATTGAATAAATAGTTCAATTATGGCATTATCAAAAATTAAACAAACAATTTTAAATTATATTAAATAATAATATTAATTTTTTATTTTCATAGAAAATAAAACTTTTTAAAATTTTTATTTATTATTGTATAAATATTTTTATACAAAATTAACTAAATTTTTTTGATCAAATTTCTTTACAAATTTTAAACTTTATTGACTAAATTCTTAAAGGTTTTTTTTGTAAAAATCTTAAAAATTAAAAAGCTTTTTTTTTGCAAATTTTATAAACATTCAATAATTATAAAAAAGGTATATAATATATATAAAAAATTTAATAAATTATAAGCAAAGTTTTATAAATTTTAGTTGAGAATTTTAGTATTTAAGATTTTTATACTCTCTGCAAGAGAGAGTATATTGGGTTTGTGCAAAAAAAAAAGTATGTAACAGGCAGAAGGAGGCGTGGCAGACCCCATAAAGTATATATATTCTTGATCAGCATCACAAGCCGAGTCGATATAGCCATGTCCGTCTGTCCGTCTGTCTGTCCGTCTGTCTGTCCGTCTGTCCGTCTGTCCGTCCGTATGAACAAACAGATTTCAGAGATAGTAAGAGCTACAAGTTTGAATTTGGTCTCTATCGACTCGATATTAAGTCAGTCAATACAAGAATCTTTTTTTTTTTCGATGCCACGCCCCGTTCGCCCACAATGTGCAAAAAACTAGAAACACCTCGTAAAAAATTTATGTTTTAGGCGAATATCTCAGTAACTATGGCACTTAGGAACACCAACTTTGGTATCCAGGTTCCTAGAGACGGCATAATTGTATTGTCATCAAAAATTTTGGACTGCCACGCCCCCTTTTCCCACAAAAAATAAAATAATTTGTAAACTTCAATGCCGATTTTAAGGCATATGTTCTTATCGTACAGTATTGTTATTTCACTTTCGTTTGAAGACAAAATATATTAAACTATCCTGAAAGTTGCATCTAAATCGGACAATAAACAAAAGAGCTAGACATGTAAGAAAGTTAATAATTGAACGCAATGCCAATGCATGTGTGCGAGCGAGATAGAAACATACAAACATGTGAGCGAACGTTTTCGCTGCTTTCTAGCGGCAGCGCTGCCCGCAAATGCTGGCTGTGCCGAGCAATTGTGTATGTATAACATATACACAAATACATATGTGCGTGCATACATATAATGTCAAATGTGTATGTGTGTGTATACATACAATCAGATGTTTTTGTTTCAACGTGTTTTGTTGCAAGTATCAATTGATATACTTGGATATCGATTTTATTAAATGATCGGGAACAAATTGCAGAGAGTATTCTACGGTCGGGCGTGCTCGACTGTACTTTTCTTTCTTGTTTTTAATTACAATTTTCTTTACACCCAATTATAGGGTATACACAAGTGTATAAACAATAAAATTCGAATAAGAGTTGCATCACAGTCCGAGTAGCTATAAAAGAGCCAAGAGAAAAATTTAAATCGCTATAGAGAATGTGAGAATTGCAATTTTTCGCACCGTTTGCTATTTTTTTTTTTTTTTTTTTTTTTTTTTTTGGCGTCTTTATTTTCTGGTTGGTTGAACAGTAGTAGGGTTGGGGGTAGGAATGGGGGATATTTTAAAATGCATTTCAATTGGTTGTGCGCTCAATTTTCGGCATTTTTCATTTTGCAAGCACATTTCAGGCACCTCACCAAAGTCTGCCCCCCAGGATATTATCGGCATGAGAATGATGATAATGATAATGATGATAACGATCTTCGATAGACAGGCAGCTGCCTCAAACCTCGGAGCTGGTGGCATAACAAAATGCCTGCATGCATCACAAAAAGACAAAAAAAGGCAAAAATCCAAACGGAAGGATGTGTGTGACATGAACATGGCCCACATGCGGCTGTTGGCCCAGCTGGTTGCTGGCCAAACCGCAAAATAAATGTCCAAAAGGAAGTGCCAAGCCGTGGATAACGAGAAACAAATAGAGCGAAAGAGAGGAGAAGAAAAGGAGAAACAGAGAGAGAGAGAGAGAGGGAGAGAGGGAGAGGCCAAGAGAGGGGCAGATTGATCAAGGACAAGGGCAGGCTGCATTCCAGTGTGCTTAAAGCGTTTCATATTTATTTTCTCACACTGTAGCGCTCAGTTGGATTACAGGATGCAAAATGCGGGATGATAATTATAATGATGATGATGATGATGATGATGATAATGATGTGTGCACATGCCAGCAGACACAAATAATTATCAACTTATCCATTAAAATGTTTAAAAGCATTGACATCAAAACTCATACCTCTCTCTCTCTCTTGCTCTCCCCTTTACTCCCTCTCCCTCCCTCCATCTCTCTCTTTCTCTTCTCGCTGCGCTTAATTCTATGCTATTAAATCATTATCATCATCATCATCATCGTCTTTTTGTGTACCGTAACTTTTCACTCAGTTTGCAATTCCAATTTGCATTTCACACTCGCTCGCACACACACACACACACACACACACACACACACACACGCACACCTTTGACACACTTTATGATGACAGCCAAAAAAACAACAAATTTTTTAACTGTGTTTTCATAACACTTTTCCGACGCTTTCCCCTTTCAAAAGTTGTCATCTAGCTGACATGTAATAAATGAAGATACACCCCCATTTTACCCCCGTTCTACCCACATCCCTACACCTACCCCTACCCCTACTCCCACTCAGTTTCCACTCCAACCTTAATGCGCTTTGCATAACTTTGTCAGGCGGCAGTTGATTTGTTTATTAGCAGCAAACTCGGAAGAACTGAGAAAACTTGAAATTCAGTTTCAGCAGGCTAAAGTGGAAAACTGTGGGAAATTGGAAAGTGCCAAGTGAGAAAGTAGTGAAAGCCAGCTGCAAAACAGCGCATAGCTAAACTTTCACTCACTGAGTATTTGATAAATGAATTGAAGTTATGAATGAAAGTTGCAAATTCTGCAGGTTGCAACAATTTCAAACTCATAAGCTTTTGTCACGACTCTGGAAATAAGAAAAGCTGATGAAAATGTAATCACTCACAATGGGTTTATCTTAAATTTAGATAATTTATATATAATGCTACAAACTTATCATTTGAGTTCCTTGAAATGTATTTCAAATAAATCTTAGAAATTCACAAAAATTAAAATCACAAAAAAAATTTAATTATTAATTTAAAATTAAATATCTTTAACACACACTTTGCTACTAACTTAAGTAAATATTATTTTAAAAACAAGCTTAAGTTGTACATAATATGCTTTCTATAAAATTCAATAAGTTCACTTTAAAAATTAGATTAAATCAAACATTTTATAAAACAAACAGAATTTAATCTAAGCATTCTTTTGCATAGTTAGAAAAATAAAAATGAATAAAACCAACACTAAAAAATAGATTAAATTTGTGTTAGCTAAATTAGTTGCTGTCACTATCTAAAAAAGTCAGCGTAAAAACTCTAAACTCAAAGTGAGCTTCAATTATAATGAAATTTTCGCAAGCGTTTAAAATGGAATTCGAAATGCAATCAACGTGTGTTGTTCAACCAACACACACACACACACACACACACAGACAGACAGACAGTAGTCAGATTCACACCAAGGAGCATACCATTTACCCCTAACGGAATGCTTCATGTTGGTTTGCGGTTGGACCACAGAATACGGGTAAAAACCGCATGAACATCGCTTGAACCAACGCTAAATCCGACAGTAAAAAGCCGCAACTGTTTTTGGCGCCCATTTTATTGTTTAATTTGAATTGTCGTGGACCTCGGGGACCGCGGAGACGTACAGAATGGGCTGTGGGTGTGACCACAAAGTAGTAAATCAGTTAACAATTTTTGCAGCTGCAACATTTGTAGGTCCCATTGGCGAAATGGTCGTCAAACTTGGCGTATGCGTTATATTTGCATGAAGGTACAGGGATGCTTACTATGCGAAGGCGAAAGGAAATGAGACAGAGACAGAGACAGAGAGAGAGAGAGAGAGAGAGAGAGAGAGAGGAAGGAGGCTTCGATAAAGCAGTGAAATGGCATAAAACCAAAATGTAAATATGAACGCAGAAAAGTTTACGCATTTCCAACGCATAAATCACATCAAAACAAACAGAAACAAAACACAAATACGAAAACGAAAACGAACACAACAAACAACATATGTATGTGTGTGTGTGGGAGTGTGTGTGCCACAACTTTTTGGTTGAGGACACGCCCTCAGTACGCCCAATTTCAGTATGCAACACGTAAATTTTGGGGCATAAAATTTTACAACTTGAGCGAAACACAAAACAAAGCCAACAAAATTAAACAATGTCCATGGCTCTCTCTTCCTGTCTCCCCCTCTCTCCCTTTCCCTCTCTCTCTCTCTCTCGCTTACCCTTGTTTTACTTAGTTGACTAACGATAGTGTACAGTTGCTGGCAAGAATTACAACTTTTTCAAGGACTCTATAAAAATTACAACTTCAGAATATCTTAGCAAACTTTAAAACAAACCAAAAAAAAAACAACAACAAAAAGTAAAAACTACCCTTAAGCGTGTCGACTACAAAACACCCTGTACTTCTATTAAATGAAGATTACGATTTTTTTTAGCTTAAGTTGAAAAACAATCGATGATTGTAGTTATCCAGAGTCCAAAAAAGTTTAGATTTTTTTGATATCACATTTTTGGCAAAGATATGTTTACTCAAAAAAATGTATTTATGAAACCGTGAATACTTAAAATATTCATTGGCATCATTTAATACTATCAAATACATTTTTTGATCAATTTTAAAACATTTTAACAAAATGGAGTCGATGCTAAAATCTTCGAATTTGGGTAGTCAATAGACGTTGTGCAGAATCCACAAAGTTTTAGCTTTTTAGAAAATCACTTTATCTTTATTTTGATATATTTTTACCAAATTTAGTCTGAATCGGGCATATATATCATATATTTTTACCTATAAAGCTGTCATGATTTGGGTTTTCGGAATATGTTGTTTGGACCATCCAACGAGTATACTGGACTGCATACAGTCTAGCACATGTGAATAATATTATTTGTAATTATATTTCCCATTCCTATTTCAGTATTGAACAACTACAGGGTCTTTTACAGTCACATCTCACCTGCGTATTTGATATGAGCACAGTATGAAGAGAAACAGAATTCGTAATGATACTATACTTATATAAACATGTGTGTGTGTGTGTGTGTGTGTGTGTGTGTGTGTGTGTGTGTGTGTGTGTGTGTTTGTGTGTGTAGAAGAGAATTACAATCTTTCCATTGACATTCATTCAGATAATTTACGGTAAATGCAACCACACAGAAATGATGAGAATTGCATTTATCTGTTTTTGACATCGATGACAGTTTGTCAATAGCAGGGAAAAGTGAAAGGGAAATGCTAAAGGTGGGGTTGTATGTGTGCGTGTGTGTGTGCGTTAGTTTGTGTGTGTGTAGTGGGTGTGTAGTGGGCGTTGTAATTGGTCTTTATTGGCATTTCAATTGATAATAACTAATATGCAAATATGTAAATAGCAAATGTGTGTGCACATTTCAATTGAGGTGAACCAAGTGTAATTTGTCTTCACATTCACACATTTTTGATCATTTCTGTCTATAACGGAATTAATAAAGCATAAAGACCAATTAGTGTTTTTTATTTTTCTTTAAACATAACTTAAATCTTGTATCGGTAATGTTTTGGCTACTTTTGTATCCTGATTAAAATCATTTACCTAAAAAGTCAACACTAAATAAAGCTTTAGTAGACGCTATTAATTATTAACTTTATCGTTTATCTACTATTTATTCAAATTTCACAAAATGTATTTCACGTGTCTTGTTGTTGGCGTCTGTATCTAGAATGATCTCTTATGTCTAGGGATACGATAAAAGTATTGATACTTTTTGGTATCGAGTATGTTCGTTGTTGATACCGATATTTTATACTCGATCCTTTTGTTCTACGAGTACGATGCTTTCTTTTTGATACTACTCATGAGTACATGATCGATATTTTACATTCGATATCGTGTACCTACTTATGTCTTCTTCCTTAAAGTTCGAGATCCCTGCTTACATAATGTTTTAGAGTGAGACAACTATCTTACTCACGTTAACTCAGTATGACCACTAACCATACAACACATAGATGCGTCAAACGCAAGATTTTTTGAAAGCAAACGCTAGGCTGCTTCTAGACCCCCAGAGAGCTTCGGCAAAAAGCCGAACGCTCTAGCGCCCCGGCGAGTCGATCGCCGCTCAGCAAAAGGCGAAAATAATTTACTCTGCCTCAGCAAGCGAAACGATGAGCACGGCTATGTCGCTTGTGTTCTCGTTTCGCTTTAATATGTTTGTCTCTTTCTAGCATGCCAGATACACACATTTTGTGACATCTCGCAACGGCAGATTTTAGCAACCAGCTCACTGATACAATTTCTGTTTTCAACTAAATTGCGATCCAGCTAGGAAGTTAAGCTGCTTGTATAGGGATATGTATGGTTTTAGGCCGGCCGCAGTCAAGTGTCGCTGTGGCGCAGATGATTAGTGCTCGATCGATGAACAAGGAGTCGTGGGTTCGATTCCTGGTCCGCCATTAAATTAAAAATCTTTTGTTGTGTTGTTGAGATGTGTTGCATTACCGAAAAAGTATTGTTTATTTAGCAAATTGTTAATAAACGATTGAAATAATTTTTTTAAATTGGGTTTTGTTAAAAAAAAATTTTTATTTTAATGAAAACATGCAACAACTGAACTTTTGAATTATTTTCTTTTAAATGGTTGAACCACCGCGACTCGAACCCACGACTCCGCGCTTGCCGATCAAGCACTTAACCACCAGCGCCACCGCGACATTTGAATGCGGCCGACCTAAAACCATAGATATCTTTCTAAAAGAGGCTTAACTTCCAAACGCGATGGTTATTTTGTTGAAAACAGAAATTGTATCAGTGAGCTGGTTGCTAAAATCTGCCGTTACGAGAAATCACATATTGTGTGTATCTGGCATGCTAGAAAGAGACAAACATATTAAAGCGAAACGAGAACACAAGCGACATAGCCATGCTCATCGTTTCGCTTGCTGAGGCAGACTAAATTATTTTCGCCTTTTGCTGAGCGGCGATCGACTCGCCGGGGCGCTAGAGCGTTCGGCTTTTTGCCGAAGCTCTCTGGGGGTCTAGAAGCAGCCTAGCGTTTGCTTTCAAAAAATCTTGCGTTTGACGCATCTATGTGTTGTATGGTTAGTGGTATGACACTGTTAAAAAGCTAGGGATGACAATATTGTCCTAGTGGTGACAAAGTTAACAGAGTAGTGTTACCATTAGCCTGCTAGACTTGATTATTAAAACTAAAGCTGCTGGTTTATAGAGACTGCTTATTCTAAATAACGTTTTATATATTTTTGAGTTCTATATACTGGTTTTTAATATACTATATGTTACATATTATACTTATTGTCGCTCTATGCATATTCCTATACGATTTTCACTTTATTTTCGTTTGAATACAGTTTTTTATACTTCTTAACTGTAGAAACTTTTTAAATTTTTTATTAAAATTTTTTGAAGTCTAAAAAACACAAATATTTCTTGTCACTGCCAAGTTTCCATTCAAATGCAATTTTTGAGAATCTTTTGGTGTGCACAAACAATTAACCAAGTTGATAAAGTTGGCCAACTTGCAACCAACAATTTAGCAAAAGATTTTTGTGAACTAAAATATGCGTAATGAAATTTAAGAACGAGTTCAATTGTCAATCAAGCATTCACATTGAGTAGCAATTTCATTGGAATTCCATTGATAAGTCTTTCAGAAAGACACTCGACTGGGCAACCAAGTTGCAAGGAAGTTGCAAGTTGCATCAAAGGAATACTGAACTGAAGTTAAAGTTGAAGAGTCAACTGAATGGGGATGTTTGTGGTGGGTTCAATTTATTGATGTCTTAATGGGAAATAGCGCTTATGATATGACTTGTCACAAAACACTTAAGGCTTTCAACGGGAATTCGCTATTCATTCGTTGCATGTCTTGAAACCTTGATTTGGTACACCTTAATCGATTGATAAACTTTACTGAAACGTATTTTAGCCACTTTCTTACTTGTTGCATTTAATTATTTACGTTTTTAAAATGTAAATATCACGTATATTGCTTATTAAACCGATTTAAGTCGATAAGTTTTTTGAAGAATAGTAATTGTAGAAAGTATGAAAGATGAAAGTTAAAAAAATTGAAATTGGTATAACTTTTACTTTTGTTAAAAATATAAGTTAAAATGATACAGAACATACTTTCAAAAGTAATTGCTATGGATAAGTATAAATATATATATGTATATATATAAAATATGAATACAAAAGTTTCTTTAACATAAATAATTATTTAAACAGTTTTTTTTTTTTTTTTAATTGCAAAAGTTTGATATTACTAAAGTTAAAGTTACTTAAAGAATTGTTTAATATTAAAAAGAAAAATTTTTTTTGAATGAAAAGTTTTTTGAAAAGAACTTTTCTTTTTAGAAGAAGAAGTTAGACTCTGAAAACCCTTAGTAAATTAATCAACAATAGAAAAATATTTAAAATATTTTAGCCTCAAAATAAAATATCAGCTATAAACTGAACTTACTACTAAAACACATTTACACAAGTCTAAAAATCCAACAAAAAACAAAGAAATAAAAACCTTTGAGTTGGGATAATTGTCTATATCTCTTTTTGCAGCACAATCTTCTTAGTTCTTGTGGCATAAAAAATAAAAATAAAAACTCTTTTTGAAATCACTGAACCGTATTTCACATGTTGAGTGAGCTCAGTTGTGTTCGATAGAAAAACATAGAAAAAAGCCAACAGTCGAGCAAGCCGACCGTAAAAGACCCCGTACTCCTTCAAGTGCGTGTTTCACAAATTTTCGAGCGAATTGTCCTATGGAAGCTATAGGCTATAGTTGTCCGATCCTGACCAAACTTGGTGAGGATAGTTATAATGGTAACATACACATAATGTGTGAATTTAGTCTCTGTAGCTCTAGTCGTTCTCAAGTTATAGTGATGTGAAAATAGTCTTTTACAATTTGCGGGGACGGTAGGGGGCGTGGCAACAATTTGAAGTAAACTTGATTTGCCTGACATATAAACGGACTTTCATTCCAAATTTGGTGACTCTAGGTCTTGTAGTTTAGAAGATACAGGTGTTTATACGGACAAACAGACAGACAGACAGACGGACATCGCTATATCGACTCGGCTGTTGATGCTGATCAAGAATATATATACTTTATGCTGTCGGAAAAGCCTCCTTCTACCTGTTACGCACTTTTCGCTTCAGACAAACTTAACAGACCCCCATACTCTTTTTTAGAGTACGGGGTCTCAAAAACTGATTTGATCTGTGCACATGAAAATGGTTTAAAACAAAAGGTAAATCAAAGAAAATAAAGGAAAATACAACAAATAAATGAAAACAAATATTGATTCCCATTGTAAAGCGAAAGTTTAAGCATTTAGAGCCACAGTTCAGGACCATAGAATATGCCCATTGTAAATAATTTAATAAAAAATAAATAATTGAATAACATTAAAATGAATTAAGTTGAATTAAATGAAATTTGCTGTTGCATATTTATATCCACTTCATTTGATGCCATCAATAATGATTAACAATGTAAAAATCAACGCAATTTGATTAAAATGTCTGTCAATTATTGTGTAATTGCATAAAGGTCTAAGGGTTAAAATGAAATTGTTAAACTCATTAACGCTAGTGACGAAATCAGACCCAAATTGTCGTTTTTAGACCGCGTACTCTACACAAGAAAGAAAAGTACAGTCGAGCACGCCCGACCGTAGAATACTCTCTGCATTTTATTCCCGATTATATATAATACATATACTTATAAACCATTGGTCGACACTGCCAGCGCCCGCGGGCAGCGCTGCAGCTACACAAGCAGCGTAAATGTTCGCTCACTTGTTTGTACTATATGTTTCTGTCTCGCTCGCCCGCTTTCGAGTGGAAAAAGGGGGTGTGGCAGTCCAAAATTTTTAATGACAATGCATTTATTCTGTCTCTAGAAACCTGCCTACCAATATTGTTATTCCCAAGTGGCATAGTTACTGCGATATTCGCCAAAAGCATCGATTTTTTTCGAGGTGTGTTTAGTTTTTTGCTGATTGTGGGCGAATGGGGCGTGTCATCGAAAAAAAAAGATTCTTGTATTGACTGACTTTATATCGAGTCGATACTGACTAAATATGAACTTATAGCTCTTACCATCGCTGAGATCAGTTTGTTTATACGGACTATATCGACTCGGCTTGTGATGCTGATCATGAATATATATATATAAATATATGTATACTTTATGAGATCTGTCACTCCTTCTGCCTGTTACATACTTTTCACAAACCCAACATACTCTTGCAGAGAGTATAAAAACATTATGAATTCAACAACATATATTATTTTTCAGTCATGAACTGTACACGAGATAACACACGTGTAATCAACAAAAAAATGTTTGAACACATCTAATCTACGGAAAAAAATGCTTAATCAACGCAGTTTCGATTCTCTGAACAGTTCCGGTTCTTATGTTCATTGCGAAAGTTGTTTTCCCGTCAATAAAGTAAAACCTAAACGAGTTTTAATTTTTTTATTAAAATGCATTTATTTTGTGCATTGATCGCTGCACTCATTACTTTCTGTAGTGGAGAGCAGACAAAAAATATCACAGAGATTCGTCACTTACCTGAAGTGTATGGCGATAAATTCTATTACTTTGGATTTGGCAGTAACATGTTGGCTAAGAGAATTCATATTCAGAATCCAAGTGCAGTTATTGTGGGTCCTGCTTTATTGGAAAATTACCGTGTGGACTTTGCTTTGTTAAGTAAATTCTGGAAGGGAGCAGTGGCCACTATTGTGCCCGATTCAAACAGCCAAACTTGGGGAACACTTTGGGAAATTGATCTAATTAACTTACCGAACTTGGACCAGTAAGTGTCTTTATACTACATTTACACTCCGTGTAATAAACTAAATTTCCTACTTGATTTTCAGTCAGGAACTCGTTCATCTTGGGTGGTATAGACCCGTGAGTGTAAAAGTAAAACTGCAGAACAACAGCACAGAAATACCAGCACGACTTTATGTGATAACAAATGAACCCCAGGGAAATGTACATCAAATGCCACCAATTGAGATACCCGATGATCGAAAACCCTCAAAGACATATCTCCAAGTTCTCGTCAAAGGCGCTATTGAAAGCGGCTTACCCGAGTATTATGTACAATGGCTTAGAGAATTTACGCACAATAATCAAACTGTAAAACATTTGGAGGAACTTCTTGAATTGGAATCGGTAGAGTTATAGAAAATTTTATAAAAGCATTCATTTTTGTATAGAAGAAAATATTAATTAATTTTATTAAAAAAACTAGAAAGAATAGTACAGTCGAGTACGACCGACCGTATAATACTCTTTATTCTATTATTTATTTTATTCCCGATTTTAATTATTAAATCGGTGATCAAGAATGCATATACTTTATGGGGTCGGGCACGCCTACTTCACCAACCGTCGAGTCGATGTAGTGATGTCCGTCTGTCTGTCTTTCTGTTATTGGGATGTAAAAATAGTTTTTCACAATTTGCGGGGGCGGTAGAGGGCGTGGCAATGATTTAAAATAAACTTGATCCGCTTAAGAAGTAGACAAAATTGCATTCTAAATTTGGTGGCTCTAGCTCTTGTAGTCCCTGAGATCTAGGTGTTTATACGGAAGGACAGACAGACAGGCAGACAGATATTGCTATATTGTCTCTGCTGTTGATGCTGATCAAGAATATATATACTTTATTGGGTCGGAGATGCTTCCTTCTGCCTGTTAAGAAGATTTCGCTCATGACAAGCCTAATAGACCCTTGTACTCTTTTTGAGTACGGGATCTTAATAATATAGACCACAAAAACATGGAGAGTTTGAAATAAAAAATGCAGAAAAACTTTTAAAAATTTTAAATTGTGATATAATTTCTAAAAGTTTTTGCAGTCATAAATTAAATAAATTTCTAAAAGGGTTCACACTCACAAAAATTTGAGCAGTTCACACTTGCTACAAAAAGTTTGCGCACACTAAGTTGGAAAGCGCTTGGCATTAATTTATAATAAATTAGAGTTAAAGTTAACTAAATGGCGCCAACAAATATCAACTTTTGTGCAGGAAAGGGGAAGGGGGAGAAAGGGGGGAAAGAAGCGAAATGTGGTGCTCGAAATAAGCCAGAACATTAATACACACACTGAGCACACGCAGACAGACAGACACACACACACACACTCAAGCCCACTTAAAGGGCTTACAACACCAACGACAGACCGCCAAAGAAAAACTAAACAAAAATAAAAAATGAACAGCGAAAATAAAATAAAAACTGTTGAGCTTCGTTAGTAAGGTATGCTAGACTATAGAACACCCAAATACTTTTAGAAAATATATTATTGAAATTTTATATAGAGTATTACTGTGCACATTTGCTGTCTACAGGGTATGCATGTGCCAACTATACCAAACCCAATATGTTATATATAGTATATACATATATATATATATAACGAAATGATTTTAATTGACGCTAGACGGTTGTAACTTTTATGGCTCAGACATGTACCCTCTACTCAGATTTTATTGCAGGGTATGCAGCGAAGGCAAAGCCATCAAAACTTTGTCGTTTTTACTAAGCTGCCTTAACATATGTTAGCACTTACATATACATATATATATATATACATATATGTATATATATATATATATATAGTCTACATATGTATTTCTTTTTATGTGTGTTACAATTTGTGTTTGGCGTCCCTTTATGGCACTACCTTTAAGCCTTTTATTTGCTGACGTCACAGACCTCGGCTTGCTGCTTCAAGCTACAAAGAGAGCGAGAGAGAGAGAGAGAGAGGGAGGGAGAGAGGGAGAGTGGGCAAGGAAAAGTTATCTGGATTTGCATTTTCCGCGCCTCATCTATTTTACGTATTCATCGCCTTATTTGCATGCGTTTTATTCTCTGCTCGCTTTTTGTTGTCCACACACGCACAACCAACTACCCACACACACACAAACACACAAACACACACACATTTAAGCCCACATTCAAAGACGGTACAATGTTAGGTCCTTTTTAGCCTTCATTTCACCCTGTTTTCACCCTGTTTTCCCACTGCTTTTCCACCGCTTTTCCTCTTTTTATTACACTTACAAACTGACAGGTTTTTTGACAAGTGGATTTGTCGCGTCACATCTTGTAGAAACCGGTCTGAATACACTCATGAATGCTTTGCAAATACTCGTGAGTGGCTTATGCTTATGTTGACATTTGTGTGTGTTAGTATTTTGTATGTTGGTATATTAGTATTTTAGTATTTGCACTTGTTGGACAAAATACCGACGCAACCCCAATACCAACACCCGAGCTAAAAAGTTCCCTAGAGTTCAAGTGGTTGAAGTGCTACTTGTTGGCCTAAATACGAGTATCTTAACTAACCACCATCTGAGGTTGTTTGGCTAAAACAAAACACTCGAAAGCTTACGATTTATTTTGATAGAATTATTTAATTGATCGGAGCTAAGAAAAGGGTTCTTTAACCCAGTACTCAAAAAGAGTACAGGGTCTTTTAGGTTGGTCAGAGAAAAATGTAACTAACTACCGTCCGTATCTCAGAGGCTTTTGTAGCTACAGTTTCCAAATTTGAAATAAAACTGCTTCCATACGTCACGGTTAGAATTGATAGAAGAAGGCTTTTCCGACCTCATATGTATGTATATATGTATATTCTTGATCAGCATTAACAGCCGAGTTGATATAGCAATGTCCGTCCGTCTGTATGAACACCTAGATCTCGGAGACTACAAGAGCTAGAGCCACAAAATTTGGAATGAAATTCTGTCTCCTTCTTGAGCAGATCAAGTTTATTTCAAAATGTTGCCACGTAAAAAAAACATTTTAATAACGGCTTAACTTCAAAACTATTAAAGCTATCGTGACCAAATTCACAAATTATGTTTATGGTACCATTATAACTGTCCTCACCAAGTTTGATCCGGATCGGACAACTATAGCCTATAGCTCCCATAGGACAAATCGGTCGAAAATTGGTGATTTGTATGGAGACATGAAGTTTTAGTTGAGCGATTGAAACCAAACTAACACACTATGTGTATGGTACCATTATAACTAACCTCACCAAGTTTGGTCCAAATCGGACCACTATAGCCTATAGCTCCCATAGGAGAAATCGTTCGAAAATTGGTGATTTTTATGGAAAAACGTGCACAAGAAGGAATACGGGGTCTTTTACAGTCGGCTCGCTTGACTGTACCCTATTTTACTTGTTTGATTTAACTATTTTTAACAATTTTAATCTTATATATTTTTAATATAAACTTTATTTTAGATAAGGTAATGAGTATTTTACAGTCGAGTATGGTAAGACTTTATTTTTGGTTTAATAAAATATATATTTTATCCGATTTTTAAACCCAATTCGTACGATTTAAAAACGCTTTGTTTTTATTTGATTTTGAAAAATTATAGAATTTATTTTGAATAACATTGGAACCAGTTCCGAATTAATTTGAAAACAGTTTGAAATTATGCATTTTACAAATAGATCGCTTAATAAAATTAGTCATTATATGAGCACTTTTATCGTTATGAAAGAGTATTCCTATGGATCGATGCTTAAAAATAATTTAAATGAACTAGTACTGCGAACTAGTACCGCGAATCAGATAGTATATATGTATACGTTCATGTTCGTTCAATTTAGGCTATTTACTCGATAAGTTTATGGCTTTGCACCCTCCCTTTGCAGACGTCGACTGTATGTGAGGGATACCACCTTAAGGGAGTCCATGAAACGATCCATGCACTGAAATAGACAACGTTCCTCCGATCTGGCCAATGCTATACCAGGTTTTTCTATGCACTTCTTAAAGCAGTTCGTTGTTATCTTCCCGAGCATGTGCTGGGCATTAACCAAGGCAATCTGTTGTCGCATTTTATGCAGGGTCTCATCGCGATGATTATGTTCCATCTCACTTTCTTCTCTCACTCACTCACTCACTCTCTCGCTCTCGCTATCTTTCTCCCTGTCTCTGTGCGAAATTTGCTTTGATTTCTTTTAGCCAAAAATATTTCTGTTTGTTGTGTATTTTATTTTGATTGAGTTCTCAAAGTATATATACACGTATTTGTTCAAAACTCCCTACAACTTCAAAATAAAATAACTCGATGTACGGTCTTAGGGGGTGGTAATACCTTAACTGCTTTTTACAGCTCCCGTTTGACGCCTTTAACCCACTTGTTTGTTCCCCTTTTTTTCAAATATCTGTCAATGTCAATCATTCCTTATGCATGCAAATCCCATAATCCCAAATTGCATTCTCCGACGTTCCCTTAGACTCCCTACCCTAAGTATACTCCCAACAAAGTCACTAACATTTCTCAAAAGAAGGAAATTAAGTGGGAAAAAGTGTTGTAGTAAGAGATACTGAAATCTTCGCTATCTGGCAGCCTTTTCAGTTCCTGATATACTTTATATATGGTGAGCTGACTCCAAAAAAAAAGTATATATCTCTTGTACAATGTGCTACAGAAAGAGTACAGGGTATCTTAGAGTCCGTTCGTTCGACTGTAACCTTTCGTAATTGTTTCTTTTTGTGTGTATATGTTTTTGTAGCCCTTTTAAGTATTTTATATTATATAAAATTCTAAAAAGTTGGTAAAAAAAAAAAAAAAAACATAATTAAAATTTGTCCATTATTCAGCTGATATTGTAGTTTTAGGTAAGTATAAACTTAAAAGCATTAATCGTTTAAATATTAAGCACTTATCGATTAAGTTAAGTGCCCAAAATGAGTTGAAAACTGACAACGCCCACTGTAATAACAGAGGTCAGGACAATCTTCCAGCTGCTGCTTCCACTTCCGTTGGCTGCTTCCGGTATTACCAACCATCTAACCCCTCCTACCTCATCTCGCCCCCCCCCCCTCTCCACTCTTCACTCTCCACCAACCTGCGCTGTTGCCCTGACTAGTACAGGGTCAGGTCTTCGTTAGCCACTTGGATTACACTTGGCCAAAATTTTGTCGTATGTTTCGCTTGAATTTTCCCCAGTTTCGTTTCGTTTCGTTTCGTTTTTTTTCTACATTTTTTGCTAAAGGCAGTCTGTTGTTGTTGTTGTTATTGTTGTTGTTGGCAAAGGATGCGCAAACAATGGCAGGCAACATTGTGGTGCCCCATGTGAGGGGCATAAAGAAAGGGAGAGAGCGAGAAGGAGACAGAGAGAAGATGAGAGATAGAAGGCACTGTGCACCACGGACATGCAAGGCCATGCTCAGTTGCAAACCCCCGCAACCCTCGCTTGACACTTCCCCCTACCAACATCCACACCCACCGCCCATACACACCCCCTCCAGCGCCCACACATCCCATTGGGACACCATTGTGTTGCAGTTTTTGCTCTTTTGTATACGTAACTGGCTGTCGCATTTGAGGCAAACAGCTGCCGCTGCCACTGCCACTGCCGCTGCCACTGCCACTGCCGCAGCACCTGGTCGGATCAGGGGACTAAGATGAAAGGAGAAAGAAAACAGTTGGAGGATGTGAGACAAGGTTTATAGAATATCAACTATGCCAGCCTTAGATGTTGTACAGCCAAAATATAAAATGGGCCGAAAAGAACCGGCAACCAAACTCAATATCCATTAAAATGAGACTCGCAAAAACTATAACATTAATCATCAAATACTATTAAAAAATATATATAACTAAAATTCCACCTAAATATATTCAATACTTTAAGGTGAAAAATAGATATTTCACCTAAAAATAGTTTTCAAGCAAATTGAGTTTTTTAACGCATATATTCAAGCATTTTAGCATTTTATAACATTATGATTATTTTTTTTTTTTTTTTTTTTTTTTTTTTTTTTTAGTGGAAAATTAAGTTTCTCTTTATTGCTAACAATACTTAAAAAAAGAAACCATTAAATGTGATCTATAAAATTGCAGAGAATTATTTCTTTGTAGAAATTTTGAAAATCATATAAAGAAAATTATTTAATCTTAAAAATCAGATTTTAAAATAACACAAAAGGGAAAATATTAAAAAAATTAATAAAACTTTAAAAAAAAAAAAAGACGCCATTTTAATATATGTATCACAACCTATCGATATCCTATCCAATTCCAACAGAATACTTTTTTACACTATCAAAACAGTGTTCTTCTTCTTCTTCTTCTTCTTCTTCTTCTTCTTCTTCTTCTTCTTCTTCTTCTTCTTCTTCTTCTTCTTCTTCTTTCTGCCGACTCCTTAAGGTCGCAAGTCAAACATCAATGTAAAGTTATGCACTTAATCAAGTTGATGATGCCAAAAAGACGCGAAATGAAAAGAGAAGAAGAAGAGGAGGAGGAGGAGGAGGGTGAGAAGGAGGAGGAGGAGACGGGGAAAGAATTGGAGGAGAGGAGGAACAAAAGTTTCTCATGTGAAAAGTTTTGATGTCGTTTGTTGTTGTTGTTGTTGTTGTTCTTGTTGTTGTTGTTGTTCCTGCTATAGAAAAATTTTCTACTTTGCTGCCTTTGAGTCATTCATGTGAAATATTTGTTGCATGTCAGAGACGCCATCAAAGTGTGTGTGTGTGTATGTGAGTGTGTGTGTGTGTGCAAGTGTAAATTATGCAGTCATGTACACACACACACACACACACACACACACACACACACACACACACACACACACACACACACACACACACACACACAAACACACACACACACACACACACACGCACGCATGTGAGTAGCATATCCAGAGAAACTTGCAACATGATCCAATTCATTAAATGAAAATTATATTTATGATTTAAATTGCATTTTCGCACACTTGTCAACCCAATGTCTGTCAAATGTGTGTGTGTGTGTGTGTGTGCGTAGAAGTGTGTGTGTATGTGTGTGTTTTTACAGGCATTGCAACACAAAGAAATATAATTTTGACTTTTCATAACTTTTACTTAAAATCTGTTCACAGATTTTCGCATTTTCTTAGCTTTTCTTCATGTAAAGAAAAATTTACTAGACTAACTTAAACCTTTAAAATAGGTCAACTATTGGTTTCTGACGAATTAAGCATACTATATTAAATATTTAAAAACATTTTAAAATTTAATTTTAATTTTGAAAACTATTTTTACTGTTAAAAAATTGTTATGATAATTTTTAGAATATTTTTAATACCACAAAAATTGTCTCATTTAATTTACAAAATTTGTTAAAATTTTCAAATTAAATTTTTTTGTTTTTTACGCTTTTTTCAGCTTTTAAAAGCTAAATACTCCATTAAAATTTACAAAAATATATCTCTGTTTATTAGTTGTCACTTTATGTAGACAATTTAAGCAGAAGATATGAACAAATTAATTTGAAATAAATCAAAAATAGCTCAATTTCAATTAGAGCATTTTTTTTTCTCTTTTCAAATGTATTTATTTAGGCCAACACCAATTGGTATGCAATTAACTGTAATCAAAGCTGAAAAGCCTCTGTTGCTGCTACTTAAATCAAATTGAATCCCCAAGAGCAAAGAGGAAGTCAGAAATCAGAGCGCTTGTTTTAAGGTTGAAAGCATTTTCCCACTCCATCAACCAAAAACAACAAAAAACAAAAAAAAAAAAAGGAAAATTTTAAATTTGACATCAAAATACAAGCGAAAAGCTCTCACGTCCCTTTCCCCGCCCTCCCGTTTTTGGCCATCTTCCAGCGGCATGCGAGTGGCAACCCACAAGCATCCAAAAGAAACTGAGCAAACAAATTTAATAAGCGTAGCCAGCAACCAACGACAACATGGAGAAGATGAAAAACAATTGAGAAAAGCGGAGGAAAGTTTCAAGTGCGGCCACGCCCAGAATTCTCCATCTTATTGCTGTTGTTGTTCCTGTTGTTGTTGTGTGTTTTTTGAGTTGTAGCAAAATATTCAACCACCGCCCATTTAAACGCCACGCGCGTCATTTCATAATCAAAAAATACATTCGTAAATTGAGCGGAAATTGTTTTTGTTTTGTTTAACAAATTTTTGAACGCGAAAAGCGAAACGCAAAGAAAAAAAAAAGGGCCAAAAAGCTGCAAAGTCGAAGCGAAAGCAGTGCAATAACAATTGGTCTAAAAGGTTATCAGAGTGAATTAAGTAACTGTAGTTCTCCTCTCTCCCTTTACTCCACTCTCACTGTCTCCTCTTTGCCTCCTTCTCTCTTGCTTTGGAGAAGGGTTTTCTTGGGCGCTGTAAAAACCATTTTCATGTTCTTACTTCTTGCAAATTACAAAATGAATCAACAAAAGTGGCCTAAAGCCGATTGCCACACAACTGATTGGCATCTCCTTCATGTAGTCAAACCAATGCTTCCGTTGTCATTTCCGATTCGCATTCCTTATCCTATTCCCCTTCCGTTTCCGTTCCTGTTTTTTTCCGTTATCATTTCAATTCACAAAATGGCCGACCGACCCACCGACCGACCGTCCATCCGCATGTCTGGCGATCAGCTAATGCCAGCTACTACCTATTTGTCATTGGCAACGGTTTGCAATTTCTATATACCTTTAAGCCTACCTCTCCTACATCTCCTTCACTCCTTACTCCTTCTCCACTTCACCTCCTTCTTCTCCATTTCAGTTCTTCAATTTGTCCCTTTTGCCCATGATTAATGTGAGTGTCATGTAATTGCTTTGACCAAACAACACTCAAACACACTCACCTCCAGAATATTTCTAGTTTATTAAAACATTAAAACAACGCTTTTTTTTATAAATTCTTAAATTTACAAAAATTTCAATAATTTTCTTTCATAAAATTTACTTATCTGAAAGACAGTTGACTGATTTTCTGGACCATAGCAAAGAGTGTCTTTTTAATTGTGATAAATTTGTTAGACGATATTATAAATTTAAAAAATTATTGTTCTACAATTTCTTACTTACAAGTACAGTGAAACATCAAGTTAACCGAAAAATATTCTAGACTAAATGAGACATTAAAAATAATGTGTTTCTGGTAATTAACTAAGTTGCTGTATGGATACTGAGAAAGTTCTGGATAAAATTAGTTAAACTATGAATTAATTAAATGAATCACATAATAATTAACAATTAATTTTTATATTTTGATCTTAAAAAGTTTCATATACAAATTTATAGATTTTCCATTATTTAAATTATGTTTAAAATAATTTTAAAAATTTTTATTTTAAATTTTATAGCTTCGATTTCCACTTCTTTAAGTTTCTTATACTATAATAAAAAAAAACTATATCCTCCAAACTCAAAGTTTACTTTCGTGTCTTAGTTAATATTTTGAATTGCCTCCATTTGCATTTTGGACCACACCACACTTCCCCCAACTCTTTCTTAACCCAACCCTTTAGATTTTGGGCCTTAAGCTGCATCATTTATGCAACAACAACGAGAGTTCATAGTACCTCTATTTTTTTTTTTTTGGTTTTTGTTTTTGTCAAAGACAGTGTGTGTGTGTGTGTGTGTGTGTGTGTGTGTGTGTGTGTGTGTGTGTGTGTGTGCGAGTGTGTTACAGTACAGTGTGAAATAAATGACTGTAAAACCTTGACAAAGATGTCTCGTCTGTTTTTGTTGCAAGACAAAGTTCAAGCACAACTGAAGCATGTACAGAAAAACAAAAAAAATTAAAAAAAAAACACAAAGAAAGGAAGAAAGGAGAAAGATAAAATATAGAAGTATATATACGAGCACAACTAGCACACATGGCGTATGTGTAATTATTAAAGGTCTCCCATAAGTATGCTACACATTTCATTTTTCAAACAGTCTCTTTGTTAATCCATAATTGAGATTTTTTTTCGTCTTTCTTAACAATTAATTTGATCCCACTTGATACTCGGAATCCCTAATCACTATACAGACAATACCTACATCTCAGTCCCCACTCTAGTTGGAGTTTGTGTTGTTTTTTGTCTATTATGTCCAGTTTATTAGCTATCTGACGTTTGTGTTTTACTTCTTTTCATTTTGAACCTTGTCGACCTTACGGTTTTGACAGCTAACGGGAATAAAAGTTTTCAATTTTATAAGCCTACAAATAATTAACTTTTAGTCATGGAGTCAAAACCATAATTTGCCCCAAAACATGAGACCCAAATGTTTTTATGGCAATCCGACAAATACAAATATATATGTATACACAAACAAACCTACATAAATATTTCATTTAATTCGGTGCCCCAAGGTAGCTTAAATATTTATACATTAATGCGAACGTGTTGTGTGCACGTTCCTCGAAATATGTACACAAGTATTTTAGCAAACATTTTTTTTTTTATTCCTGCCTAGACATACAAATTTGTATTTACTTTGTTTTAATCATAAATGTGACAGTTAAAAATTGATAAGCTTATAACCTTTAAGTCGTAGACTGGATCATATAATAACCTCAAAATTAGAAACATGATCTCAAGTTCGATTTGAATAATAAGCCACTTACCTTTAAATTAATGCACAGTCCCACTTTGAAGTCTCATCAGCTTAACGTGAAGCACTAAAAGGAATAACAAATAACAATAACAATTATACATTCAATTGGATTTAAAATGCCGCACAAATTTACGGAATCTGTAAACTGTTTTACTCTTTAATTCGGTCAGTTTTACTTGTCCCACTCACACATGCAAACACTTGAAAAAAAAAAATAGCAGTTGCCAAAGTTTTTTGTTTATCTCGAGTGACTTTCGTAAGAAATCTCTAAAATTCGTTGAACTCACAAAAATACACCAAATAATATATTCTATTTCTATTTACCACGGCAAACTTGAAATGAACGCGACAAGGTTGACGAGCTAACTAACTGTCAATACGGCTTGCTTAGTCGATGTCCTTGGCAGTGTGACCATTTTGCTCCAATGGGAAAATTCCAAATTGTTTACATTCTGGTGCAAATACTAGGGGTGTTCCGTAATTAAAAAGTTTGAAAAATAACGTATTTTCAGATACGACAAATTGCTTTGGCTCATAACGCATTTAAACAATTGTAAATTGACGACTATTTAATAAGTATTTCTATAACTAATTTATAATAATAAGTGGACATTTACTAATTTTGAAAATTTAAACAACATTTGAATGTATTAAAGATTTTTGTTTAATAATATTATGGTGTTTTTAATTTCCCTGACCTGGTCGGTAGGTTTTTTCTGATTTTAATGCTATTTTTGTATGTTAATGAGAAATTTGCGACAATACAAGTTTTTCTCATTATTTTGTTTGCGTTTTCTTTTTTAAAGCGTTTTTTGTTATTGAACGTTTAACGCAGTTTAGCTGGCGAAACTTTTTCGCCAGTTTCAATGTGAATCCAATTACAAGAACACAGTTTAAATACTGCTAACAACAGCTTTGAGCTAAAAAATACCATATCTTCAAAGGCGGTTATGCTATTATCGATAGTCACATTTTAAATTAAATACTCAAAATGTAATCGAAATTAAAAATGTCGCTATCGATAAAGTTGACTGCGAGCGACGCACGATAACAAGCGGAGGCAATGCCGAAATACGTTTGTGTTACGTTATGTTGGGTTAAATGCTGCACAACAGTTGGCCATGATCCGGAATGTTGTGGTGGGAATGTCAGGTGGTGTGGATAGCGCCATCAGTGCACACCTGTTGAAGGAACGCGGCTACAATGTGCTCGGCGTATTCATGCGAAACTGGGACGAACACGATGAAGCCGGACGCTGCAGTGGCGAACAAGATCTGAAGGATGCAATGTGGGCGTGTCAGAAACTTCAAATCGAATTGCGTCAAGTCAACTACGTGAAACAGTACTGGACGGACGTGTTTAGTCAGTTCTTGGACGATTATCAGCAGGGTCTTACGCCCAATCCAGACATATTGTGCAACAAGCACATCAAATTTGATTTGTTTCAAAAGCACGCACTAGAAACACTCAACTATGATGCCATCGCCACAGGGCACTATGCGCGCAACAGTTTGGGTAACTATCTGGAGCACAGAAGTAACCAGGATCCGATGAATGTGCGCCTGCTTATACCCGCCGATACGTTCAAGGATCAAACTTTCTTCCTTGCCGGCATTGCTCAAGATGCACTGCAGCGCACAATGTTTCCACTGGGTGATCTGCTGAAAAAGGACGTAAAACAACTGGCCAAGCGCATTGGTCTGCAGCGTCTAGCCGAGAAACGCGAGAGCACGGGAATCTGCTTTGTGGGCAAGCGAGACTTCAAATCCTTTATACGCGAGGTGAGTAAACAGCGATTTTGAGCTTTTGGTGCGGTGCTAAAATTGGGTTTCTTTTCAGTACATAACATCCAAGCCCGGCGACTTTGTTGACGTGGACAGCGGTGTTGTTGTGGGCACCCACGAGGGTATCCACCAATGGACCGTGGGACAGCGTTGTCGTCTCAGCTCCTTTCTGCAACCATACTTCGTGGCACGCAAAGAGGCCGCCAGCAATACCATTTATGTGGCTGCTGGACACGAACATCCTGCACTGCACAGCACTCGCATTCACATAGATAGTGTTAACTGGCTGTGCAGCAAATCTCGTCAAGAGTTGGCCCAAAACGGCACACTTCGCTGTCGCTTTCGCTTCCAGCACACGAAACCTCTGGTAGACTGCCAACTACGTTCTCATTTGGTTCAACTGGATGCTCCCCTGCGTGCTATTACTCCTGGACAGTATGCGGTCTTCTATGACGACGTCGCTTGTCTGGGCACAGCAAGGATTGTGCATGGCGAACCACTGCAGCAAATGCCACAGAAAGTTGCTATGGAACATTAGCATTTCAAACAAGTTATAGTTTAGTTTAAAAGTTAAGCAAAAGAATTTGTAAATATTGTTGTTTTGTAAATAATTAAATTGTTTCTAACAAAGGAAATCAATGAATTCTTGTACGGCTTTTCACTTTTATGTAAAAGCTAAAAGAATCGGCTGCAAAGTACCCTGTACTTATTCTCAATCCAGCAAATGTAATAAATTAAGCGATTATTTGACTGTCAACAAACCTTTAGTTTCAATTACTTACTTCAGCTTAAATCGGTTTCGAAACGTACATTTAACTTTTAGAAAACAGTTTTCGAAAAAATCGAGTTGTTTTTTATGATAAACACAAGTTGTACTATATTTAAAGTCCGTTCCACACAGTTTCAAAATGAATAATGCATCGATCGTGCGACTTTGATTAATGCTAAATATTTTCATGGTCTTAAGCACAAATTAATTGTAAAATTATTTAGAATAAAATGTCCGTTTTACATAGTTTTTGTTTGTTGAATTCCTAAATATCAATCGCTTTGTCTTACATATCTAGCTATATATTCTCGTATTCTAGTTTTAAGTAGTCCTAGAGGTCAAAAAAAAAATAATTGAATTATAAAAACAAATTGTTGCTCATAAATTAGATTATTGTTAAGTTAGATTGTTTAGTCGTTGGTTAATTTAGGGGAAGCTTCTTAAACTAAGTCAAGAGCACGGTCAACGCATCTAGAAATCGGGTCAGATCGCTCTGTCGTAGCTGGACAATGGACGGCTCAAAGAAATCCTGCAGCAGACAGACCTTGCTCTTCTGTGCCGCCTGATCGAATGCCTTGCCAAAAAAATTCTTTGGGGAATCCTCGCGGACCGGCGCAATACCCACAAGCAGACACATGCCCTGTGCCGCATCTAGCGGACAGGTAGCGATCAGCGGCAAATCTGGTGCCTGTCGTGCTCGCGTCGTCGCCACATGGCCATGCAGCACAAATTTTGCGAGTAACGCCAATGCGTATGGATACGAGAAGAAAGCATGCTCCTCCTGCAGCACATAGTAGAAGAAGGAGCCCGTCGAGTGCACCTGATGCGCCTCCAGACAGCTCTGCACCTGACGAAAGATTGCCGCATGCAGCAATTTGGCATTATCAATGCCACCATTGAGCAACTGCTTGTGCTGTCGCGTCAATGCATCCGATGCTTCCATGAAGCAATCCTCCGGTGTCTTATGCTTTTTTATCGACTGCAGTATAGCCAGCAAGGCATAGACATAGTCGGCAGCAGCATACCGACTGCGATAGCCATAGCTGAGCGTGAAGGTGCCATAGACAATATCGGGTATGGAGTACTTCTCGGCCAGTTGCTCCACCATGGTGTAGAACTCTTTACGCAGCACCATATCCATGGCACTGTACGTCTGGCGGGCATGGACCAGCGGCAATCCCATCTCGACAAGCAACTCATGTAGGCGCTTCTCGCCCCTCAGCGTCCACAGCTTCATCTGGCAGGCGGAGTAGCGGGAGTAACTAAATTGATAAAGTAATCGTAACATTAAAGCCAAAAATGCACTACATTTTGTGGGTCAGACTTACCGCATGGACTCGGTGACGGTCCAGTGTCTGTATAGCACCAAATGCAGATCGTTCTCAAAATTAATTTTGGAGGCACTCATGGTGTTTTGATCATTCGTTTTATTGGTCAGACGCGACACATGCGACTGTATGTGCTCCAGTTCGAGAGTGTAGGCGCCACTCTCGATCTTGCCCAGAAGCAGTTGCTCGCTAATGCCAACGATTGCCCACCAAAGCAGATCCATATTATCCTTGGACAGTTTCCAGGCCAGCTCAAAGATGAGCAATGCCGTCGATCGTCCATAGTAGCTAAATTGTGTGTAGTCAAACATTATGCGATCCCGTTCCAATTCCCATTGCCGTCGGGCTCGTTGTTTTAGCACACGCTGTTCATGACGCTGCATTCGAGTGAGTTTTGGAGCACGTTGTCGCTCTACCCGATCTCCAGTAGCTTCAGCATCCGATTCACCAGCACCGCTATCAGCGTCGTCGCCATCTTCGTCCACATCCCCGTCTCCGTCCTCGTCGTCGTCTTCATCCTCACCATCCGAATCATAGAATATACTCTCAAATGCAGGAATATTCTCCTCCAGCGCAGGATCACCCAAAATGCACACCTGCCGATCACTGTACACATTGCAAACATCCAGCGGACGATGGGAATCGCATATGAAAAATGTGACATCCTCCGCTGGTTGCAGCAGCTCTACAATGTCCACACAGCCGCCGCAGTTGACCAGTAGCACGTACTTCACATCACCCTGGTGCTCGGAATAGGCGCGTCGAAGTCCCGTTATACCCATTATGGGCACCACGGTGTACAGCATGTGATCATATTTGAATAGGGATTGCAAGATTTTGCTGGCACAGATTGCGTCCACATCGTAATTGACAATGATCAGGATGCGTTTGCCAATCAGCTGCCTGTAAAACTCATTCTTCAAATCCTGTATAAACATTTTACGCGCACAGAAGTGTCACAAGCGGGGACAACAAAAGACACACAAACAAAATTTTTTGGGGATATTGGAAAAAAATAAAAAAAGTTATTGCTTGGTTATCAATTGGCGGCAAGCAAAGCGCCGTTATAATTTGCAATTGTCTTGTTGTTGTTGGCGGCACTCAGTTGGCCATTTTAGCGCGTTGCATTTTCCCGATTTTGCTTTTGATTGCACTTTCTAATTGAGAGCTCTCAGCTCTTGTTTGCCCCTGCATGCTCCTCAACAGCTGCGCGATCGAATTAAGGCGGGAAACAGACAGCTGACCGCAATTCAGAATGATCGACTCTCGCTGTGAATGGTAGCTCTACAGCGTTGCCACTTTATGAGCATTTCCAAATCAAAACAGCTCTGATTAAGAAACCAGATATTGTCACGACTACCCTTATTTATCTTCATTTGTCACGGCTACCCTTACTCCTGTTCGGGCCAACAGTACTAGGGGGATTTATTAAAAAATAAAATTAAAAAAAAACGGTCAGAGTCGATCGTTGTAGGGGGTTGCTTTGATTGTGCTATTCATAGGTAAATTGAGATTGTTTTATGAATTAATTAAAAAATAGTTTTCAAATTTTAAGTTTAAACATTATTCATAAACGTAGATTATAAAATTGGTTATTGTTTTCCTACTTTGTTTTTTTTGTTGGTCCAAGAAATAATCACTTGTATTACTTTTAATACTAAAATAATCCGCCAAAAAGCTTATTTTAAATTGTAGACATACAACCAATTACAATTCCAAAAGCAATGAAACCATTTTTAATAACACCTTTAGCGATCAAAGCATCATTCAAAATCCAACAGTTCTGTGGCTGCTAGAGGTGGAAATAAATCGATATTTATACAATCGATTTATTATTTTTAATAAATAGAATACTCAATAAAACTGAAAACAAAAATAAATTATGTATTGAATGCAAAATAACTGCAGCGCGCAGGGCTTACATATATGAATATGTACAAATATTTTTCCAAGTATGTTCACTAAGAAAATGTTCACACATGGACACATCATTCATCGAAGTCGATAGTTCTTAAGCAAAGACCCTATGCAATTTAAATTGCAAACGATTTGACTTTATCATTTTTCTTTTCACAAAACTCATCGCAAAAATTACAGCGCTAAAGCAAAATGGTAAATTAATTTGTAAGTTTGTGAAACTACTGCCTCATAGGTTTGTAAAATTTGTATCGATGTATCGCGATAAGACATCGATGCATCGATTATGGAATCGGCTTAAGTTCCAGCTCTACCCAACTCTATAATAGCAGCCACACACAACCAACCTAGCGCTATAGGATTTGCAAAAGACGAAAACAGTGAAAGCGGTGTAAAAAAGCAGGCGAATAGAGATAAGAAACAAAATACAAAAGTCAACGCAAGCAGCAGCGGCGCGTCGCCAAGACAGCGCTAGCCGCTGGGGCTGGTTTTAAATGGATTAAGCGTTGCTCACACTGCCACAGCAGAGATAACAATAAACAGGGGGAACACGATAGAAACGACGCAAGAGCGCGGAACGAAACGGAACGGATTGGATTGGATTGGATTGTTGTGGAGTGATTTGAAGTGGAGCGAAGTCATGTCATCGGCGGTCAATATACAAATTGTCTCGATGCCAAATCTGGCCAAGATCGAGAGCTTCTTCAAGGATGCTAGCTACCGCGAGACAATCGAATACAGCGCCAATTTCAACACACGACTGTGTGTTGAGCGGCGATTGCGACTCCCGTTCCTCGATCCACAAACGGGCGTTGCGCAAAGTCACTCTCAGCTCTTTATGGACAAGAGACAACGAATGCCCGGCTTTCGGCAAGGTCAGATCTACACGTATCCCGCGACACGTTGGCGCAAAAGTCGACGCCAGTACTTGTCAAAAATGTACAGGTAAAGTAATCCATGCAACAGAGCATCGGAGAATTTCATTCATTAATCCCAATGCAGTTCAACCCATAATAGGTTTCCCGAGCGCCCGTTTCAGGCGCTGCGCAAGGAGCACGAAGCTCTAGTGGCCAGCGGCATTAATATGAGCAGTGTGGGCAGCACCGGAGGCAGCATTGGCAGTGCAAATAGCAGTAGTTCAACGTTAAGCCTTAATATGTTAACGGGCGGCGGTGCATCAATATCGACGATGCCAACAGTGTTGAGCGCGCTCCACAATGACACAACGCATGACTTTAACGGTGCGTTTAGCATGGAGGAGTCCTGCTCCCTGGGCGCCGCCGGCGGCGATACATCCGACAGCAAAGACAGTCAATTGCAAACACAACAGCAGCAACAACAACAACAGCAACAATCGAAAGATGAACTGCCCAAGGAATGGTTCTACGATGACATGGATATGAACGATGTGGACTCGCTTGAGGAACCAAAATCACCGGCAGACGATGAGTACGATTATGATCCACGTTATGGCAATAAAAAGCGACGCAAACGTCGACCTGGGAAGCGTGCAACGCAACACGCTAGCGGTGAATCCGCCAGCACCAGTAACAGCAGCAGTACCAGACGACGTAGTGCTGTGACACGGACGCGTGTCACTACCACAGATGCAGCGCTCGATGCATCGCTGGAGGCCATTGAGGCGGGCGAAATTGGCGGCACGCCTACAAGCAGCGGCAATCGCAGATCTCGCATTGCTGGCACACGGGGCCGACGGCGAGCCAACAAAGGTGGCGTCACATCTGTTGGCAGCAGTAGCGGTAACAGCATAACAGCTGGCAACACTGGCATGCCCAGCAATACATGTGATCCGCCCAGTCCGGGCCTGGCAAATGAGCCGCCATCTTTTGAGAGCGCCGCTGCGGCAGTCGGCGCCAATGTTGCGGCCGTTGGAGTCGATGATGGCAACGCTCATTTGCGCAATTATCGCAAGTATCTGTAACGCAAGGATCAGCCCATATAGGTGGATCACAATTTTTTTATGGACTACGCTCACCCTGTACTACCAAACAGACCAACCAACCAACCAACCACCTTCCTATCAATCTAATCCAGTGGTGCCCAAAACGCTGCAGGCATCTCTGCCGACACTCATGTGCAGCGTTCAAATGGAAGGAGATGCAAGAGCGCACGTGCGTGTGGAACATCACTGAATCTAATCTAACTTTGTTTTTCAACGGTGATTACTACTACTATCTTTTCAGCATATGTAATTTAAAGTTAGTTTAAGGCTTAGTTCATTAGTTCCTTATGCGATTAGTTTCAGACTCCCGACCAGATTAGAAACAGAAACAAAACTAAAAGCAAGACCCAGACCAAAAGCACATCCAAGCCAGTCGTAGCATAATTCTAATTCTATTGGTAACTCTTACTCTTTTTCTATCTATCTATGTCGCCTATCTAATTGTACGTTCCCATAGCCAATTGATTGTTAATTATCTAAACTATATTACATATATATAGTCTATATATGCACATACCATACATATGTATATATATATATCTAATATATATATATATATATTTATATACAACGCGACTTTACTTAAACGCGAAAGCGAACGATTTACTCGCAATTCTTAACGGTTTTATTTAATTACCGCCCCAAAAATATTTTTGAAAACTTAATTATTTTTATTATTTAAAATTTTTTTTTTTTTTTTTTTTCATTTTATTTAATTTATATTTAGTTGAAATTTGAGGATTCATTGGCGGATATCATGTATTCTTAGGCAGTGTGGTACGGGTTTTTTTAAATAGGGTTTCCAGTCCATTTCAGTCCAGCCCAAAAAATACAAAAACACAATTTCGAAAACCAAAATTTTTTCTCTAAAATATATATAGTAAGAGAAAGAGAGCTGAAATACAAAAACAAAACTGTGTACATTTTGAAAATCAAAGACAAAAATTCTAATAAATGAATACAAATCGATTAAAAACAAGAAGGAAAAAAACCAAAAAATAATTTAACAAACTTTGAAAAGCTTTTTATACAAATTTTTACAAAAATTAACTAGTTCTGGACTATACATATGTATGTATATGTGTACTAGTGTGTACACTAACCACCAAATTTGGCTGAAGAATAAATGAAAATTTTATAATAAAACGCTATTTATGTACATAAATATAAAACTCGTAATTATAAAAAAGAATTTTCTTTATCGATCTTTAAATTGTTTTTGTCTGTTTGATAACACATAATTAGGTAAAAAGTGCTTTATGGGTACAAAAAATATATATTTTATTTCACATTAATATAAACAATTAATGACAAACTTTATTTAATGCTCGTGAAATCTTCTCGAAACGTGAAGAACAGAGATTTTAAATATGATTCATGATGACATCGTTTAAGTTTTTCATCTAAGGCAAAAGTTTCACATCAAACAGCTCCCATTTTGGGATTTACCGTTTAATGATCATATGGCGCTATCGCTGAAAACTTATCGATGACAACCATCATGGCGTCTTCGGCAGAGCATCGGCAACTTTGCTTCGCTTTGCTTTTGTGGATGTGGATGCAGTAGCAGTTGGTGATTCCAAAGTACGCTTGAGTTTTTCCTTGTTATTGTTGTTGCTTGACTGCTCGTTGTAGGCTTGAATTATTTGTTGGCACATGTCGTCAACATCGGGAAACTTTTGAGCGCGTGGTGTCCGCTTTAAGCCGGTCCAAATTAGTCGCTGCTCACTAGCAACTGTTGTGGGTTTAGGAGCAAACGACAGCTCAAATGCGCCGCGCCTGGGAGCTCCCTGAGCGTTGAGTTGCAATTGCAGCTTAAACTGTTGGCCAGCATCTTGGATACGAGTTTGCAGAGCTGCATGCAACTCCTCGGCACGACGACGAAAAACTCGTCAAGATCGGCAATGCTCTATATAGAGTACTGGATCATTAGGATCCAAATTTTTCGGCTCGTCACTTACGGTCGATGGATGCTGATAAATATATTATTGCTAATAGTACGAAAGAACTTTAAATTTGCTTATACTTACACGTTTGACTTTTGACGCTGCCGCTTTAGCACGCTTAGGTGGCATTATGTTATTTAATTATGAAAAGTAGCAAGCAGAAGAAAAAATGTTCAAGAAAATTGGCGCGTAGTAATTCTTTGGTAAATCGTAGAAATGAATCCAGTTATCGATAACTATGAGATTTGCAACCCAACTAGTGTTTGATAACGCCAAAACTATCGCAAATTTTTTGTAGAGTTTTCAAGAGTCTTGGGACTATCGATTTTATGTCAGCTGATTTGGGACACAAATCTGGTCAGTCTGGCAACACTAGTATAAATAAAACACTATAAATTTAAGTTGTGCAAAATACAATAACTTAATGTCAATATTCAAACAAATGACAAAAAAGTGAGCATTGTCGTAAGACAAACTGTACCTAACACGTAAGTTAACTGTCAATTAAACGAAATTTGAAATCGCAGGTGTACGAGACATACGTGAATTGCCTGATTTCAGACTGCCGTAGAATTTGGTTGCCGGCCAAATTCTGGTCGGGATACGTTTGTTTTGGCGCCAATGGACAATAAAACGACAAGAAAAAAAACAAAACTACCGCCTCCACCATCGCTGCCATGTAAACGACGGGGCCGCCCACCCAAGAGCAAGGCGGAGGCTGTGACCGGGGCACTGACGCCAGCTGTGTCCATGCCGCAGTCCGATGATGCCGCGGAGAACTCAAAAACGGAATGTGATCCAACAGACATGCCAGACACGTCATGTGAATGTCGCCGCAGCTCGCGCAGGAAAGTGACCAAATTTGACGTGCGCGATTTGTTGAAAAAAAATCGAAAAACAAACAAAATTCAAGCAGATTCTTGCCAAGATGCCAACGATTTCAATACATCGAACAATGAGGTTAAAGTGCCACCGCCAGAAGTCAACGAACCGTCTACACAATCAACGCCTCAACCTACAGAAAGTACAGATCTTGCCCGGATGAGTGAGGAATCGCAAGATTTCTACATGCAAACACAACACGACAGCCAGGAACATGCATTTAAGATGCCACGAGTGTTGCTAAAGGATGTGGCAAAGTATGGTGTCAATAAAACAAATCCTGTTGCACCGCTACACACCAAAAGTTCAGTCGACTCCGGCGGGCATAACGGCAAAAAACCCATAACAAATACCACCAGGAATCTTCGGGTCAAAATTAAGCGGATAAGCATGCCCATACCCTTACCCAAGTTCATGCTCACAAGCAGAGATGACTCCAATACGCAAAGGGCTACGTTGTCGATTACCAAGACTGATGCAATCAATTCGTCCCCGGAGGCCGAATCCGCATTGAATACGGCTGTCGAAATGGACATGGAGCAGTTGGGGGTTATGGAAACTCAAACCAAAATACAGGCAGAGACTGAAACTCAGACTAATATACAGCCTGAACCACTAGCAATACTACCAGCTGAAGATGTGGCCACCAAAGTACCTAAGATTCAGGCAACACAGCCAATTCCTCAAGAGGCTAGCTCTAGTCCAAATCGAATAGTTGCCGACAATGTGAAGTCTAATGAGACGCCCAGTATCTGCCCTAATCCTGTGATGGTGGAAGCTACTAGTCAGGGTCAGAATAACGCCAAAGAGGAGATGTCGGCATCAGCAGTTAGCTCCGAGCAGCGACGTAGCAAACGCTCCTGTCTGCGTGGCACGTCCAGCGGTTGCAACAGCAGCAAACTGACGCTGGAGGAGATCTTTGCCGAGATAGCGGCAAAGAGCACGAAAAGTATTTTAAAGACCGAATCATTCAAATCGGAGAATGTGAAGGTGAATTCAAAAAACATTGATCTCATTGACCATAATAATAGTAATAGAAACATGGACGTTAACTTGGATGCACATTTCGAGTTACAATCCATGAAGCAAGTGCCTTTCAATGATATCCCATTGGACCCACCAAATGTTGTCAAGTTAGAGACGCTCCTGGAGACAAAGCAGGCGGCGGAAGGGGAGATGGTCCAACAGGAACAGGAGACGAAGATGATGCAGCATGAGTCGGTGGCGGTGCAGAAGACGAAGGAGCTGGAGGAGTTGAAGCCAAAGACGGTGCAAGAAACGGAGTTTGTGCAGGAGGCGCCTCACAAAATTCAGGAGTTGAAGATGCAGCAGAAGGCCGAGATGGTACCGGAGCTACTCCAAGAAATGGAGACAAAGCAAGTACAACTTCAAAAAACCGAGCAGGAGACGGAAAAGCTGCAAGAGGCGGAGATGGTGCAGGAGCTGGAAACGGATCCACTGCCGGAGACGACACCTGAGACTGTAACAGTTCCGGATTTACTCCAGGAAGTGGAGACGAAGCAGGAGGCGAAGACACTTCTGGATACGGTACCTGAGTTTGTCCAAGAGATGGAATTTGAGCAGGAGACGCCTCAAGAGACTCACCAGGAGACTGAAATGCTACAGAAGCAAGAGTCGAGGACGATACCGAAGACAGAGACGGTTCCGGACTTAATCCAGGAGATGGAGAAGGATCAGGAGATGCAGCAGAAAACTCAAATGTTAAAGGAGCAGGTAACGGAAGCTCTGCCGGGGATGGAGACGGTACCGGAGTTAGTTCAGGTGATGGAATTTGAGCAGAAGACTGAGATGGTACAGGAGCACATTACGGAAGCTCTGCCGGATACGGGGACGGTACCGGAGTTAGTCCAGGGGATAGAATTTGAGAAAGAGACTCAGCCGGAGACTGAAATAGCTCATGAGCAGAAGGCGGAAACACTGCCAGGAACGAAGACGGTGCTGGAGTTTATACTTGGGATTGAATCTGATCAGCAGTCGCAGCAGGATATTGAGAAGGTACAGGAGCAGAAGGCGGAAACACTGCCGGAAGCACTACCGGAGTTTCTCCCAGAGATGAAGACGGAGCAGAAAACGCTACAAGACACGGAGATGGTACAGAATGAGGAGACTGAGACACCGCAGAAGTTACTACTGGAGACGCCACAGGAAACTATCTCCGTGCAAGAAATGAAGACTGAGGAGATGACAAAGAATCTGCAGGCGACGGAGACGGCACAGAAGAAGCCGAAGCAGAAGGCACTGGAGACAAAACAAGAAAACCCTCAGGAGACGCAGGAGCAGCCTGAAGTAGCGGCAACTAGAGAGGACGAGCTTGCCACAAGTTCAACCCATCCAAATGTCAATCTAGCTGAACCAACAGAAACCGGACTGCCAAAGCCTGAATCACTACAGCAGGAATTAAATCTGGAGGAGATGCACGAGTTACCTGAACCGCAACACCTGCAGTCCAGCGAGGTGCTGTTGAAACCTGCAGAGACACCCGACACAGATGCTGCCACCAATGAATCGGTTCCAGTAGATCAACCTGATGTGGAGGTAGTGCTGATGCTGGAGACGCTACTCAGCCAAGTGGAGTCCACGCTGGAAGCGAAACATACAACTAATCCTGTCAAATCCCAGACCAAGAATCAGAGCCGCAGAGCCACAAAGAAGCTAAAACTGAACGCCAAAAGCCAAACAGCCAAATCGGCAGAGATTAGCTCCGCCGGGAAGGGAACCGAGGAATACCCACTGGACCAATCCCTCAATAATTCTTCCAACATGCCATTAAACTGCATAACATTAGACGTGCCCATCAAAACGGAGCAGGAAACGGAGACGGAGCCCAAGTTTAATAGATCCCGACGCAAGCGCCGCCATCGCGAGATCAAAGCGGAGTCCCAGTTAAGCCAACATAGTTCCGAGGATTCCAATTCCAGTGGCACGCAGGGCACAAGCAAACGCCAATCCCACAAAGCCAGCGATGAGCTGCAATTGTCCCTCATAGAAACGGAATCATCGGAGTCAACTAGTTGTGGCAACAAGATGCCAAGCTGTGGTCTGCCCACGCCCACAGCCGAGCTGGATGCACAGTATCCACTCAAGGACATGACCAAATTTATTGAGGATGGCGTTGAGCTGCTCAAACAGGAGTCGAAGCGGGAGGAGGGGTTGGGGGAGAAGGAACAGCCTAAGAAGCCAGAGGATGAGTTTGCACAGAGAGTGGCCAACATGGAAACACCAGCGACGACGCCATCCACCTCACCACAGCCACAACCCGAAACGGAATCACAACCGGAAGTGGAATCACAGCTGGAACCCGAACCCCAACCGGAGCAGACTCAAACCGGCGGCGTGCGACGCTCCCATCGCATCAAGAAGAAACCACAGCTACCCAAGACCAGCCCCGATATGGTCATAGGGAAATCCTCGACGAGCATTAGCATGACGGAGCAACTGACCGAACTGGCCCACATTGAAGCCATCAATGAGCGGTTCCTGCGACACGAAGGTCTCAATACATTCCAATCCCTGAAAGACAATTACTACCGCTGTGCCCGCCAGGTGAGCCAGGAGAATGCGGAAATGCAATGCGATTGTCTGCTTAATGGCGACGACGAGTCATTGGGTCAACTCTACTGCGGATGTGGCTGCATAAATCGCATGCTAATGATCGAGTGTGGACCACTCTGTTCCAACGGATCCCGCTGCACCAACAAACGCTTCCAGCAGCATCAGTGCTGGCCATGTCGTGTCTTTCGCACAGATAAGAAGGGTTGTGGGATAACTGCCGAGTTGGAAATACCACCGGGTCAGTTCATCATGGAGTATGTAGGTGAGGTCATCGATAACGAGACCTTCGAACATCGCCAGCACTTGTATTCCCGTGATCGCAATCGACACTATTATTTCATGGCTCTGCGCGGGGACGCGATCATTGATGCCACCGCCAAGGGTAATATCTCCCGGTACATCAATCACAGCTGTGATCCCAATGCGGAGACCCAGAAGTGGACAGTGAATGGTGAACTACGCATTGGTTTCTTTAGCTTGAAGACGATCCAAGCGGGTGAGGAGATTACCTTTGATTATCAATATCAGCGCTATGGACGGGATGCTCAGCGTTGTTACTGTGAGTCCAGCAATTGTCGTGGCTGGATTGGTGGTGAGCCGGACTCGGTTGAAGGGGAGCAGGAAGAGGAGGAGCAGCAGGAAGAGGAGCTGAAGGAGGTGCAACTAGAGCAGGATTATCCAAGCGACAGTGAACCCGATGAACAGCGTCGTCAGCGGAGCTACAAAAAGGCCAAACTCAGCAAGACCAAGTCCAGCCAGCAGAAGCTATCGATCTGCCGCAAACAGCGCAAGGATCAGACCAAATACAAGGACCGGGAGTACAAAGCTGGACGTTGGCTGCGTCCCTCCAAGAGCCTGCCCCGGCTCAAGCCCGACATGCGCGAGGATGCGGATGTGCTGGACCAGCTGACGTTGCTCAATCGCACCGGCTTGAAGAATCAAGCGGATACGCTGCGTTTCTCGCGCTGCATGGTGCGGGCTAAGCTGCTCCAGACACGCCTTCAGCTGCTGGGCGTGCTCACACGTGGGGAGCTGCCCTGTCGTCGCCTGTTCCTCGACTATCATGGACTACGGCTGCTGCACGCCTGGATTAGCGACAGTGGCAGTGATAAGCAGCTGCGTCTGGCGATGTTGGAGGCACTGGAATCTTTGCCTATTCGCAATCGCACCATGTTGAACGACAGTCGTGTATATCAGAGTGTGCAGCTGTGGAGCACAGAGGAGGGGGAGATGGGAGCGGCGACGGCTACGGAGTCGAAGCAAATGCATCACCGGATGCTGGAGCTCCTCAAGAAATGGAATTCGCTACCCGAAATCTTTCGCATACCAAAGCGTGAACGTGTCGAGCAAATGCAGGATCACGAACGTGAGGAAGATCGTCAGAATCAGATGCATCATGCGGTCACAGCGCTGGAGGATAGCAAAAGCAACAGTGATTCTCTCACCCAGCACACCGATCGCTATCGTCAGGATCGCTTTCGGCGGGACTCCACCAATCGATATGATAAATCCAAACCACTGTCCTGGAACAGTGTCATCAATAGCCTCCAGAGTGTACAGCACAAGGAGCGCAGTGGTTCTATGGATCGACCCACAAGCGATGCACGTCGTAGCACCATATCCAAGGAATTGCGACGTTCCCTCTTCGAGCAGAAGGTAAGTTCTCGCCAGGATTCATTTTACTCCTTTCCGTTGGATTTAACAGCTTCTATTGCTTTGCAGGTGGCCAAAAACGAGGCAGAGAAACGCATCAACAACGAGGAGCTGCGGGAACACGAAATACGCTGTAAATATTTTGGCGCCGATCCTAGCTCGGATCCCAAACAGTTGCCCTTCTATGAGAACCGTGACACCAAGGAATGGTTCAATAAATTCGATGAACCGGTGTCGGTTCCACTTCTGCGAGCCAACGAGAATGACAACGAATCCCCGGAAGCGGACCATGATGCGAAGTATACGCTGCCAGCAACGGTAGAGCCACTGCCTCCATCTTGGCACTGGGCCACCGCCGATGATGGTAGCATCTATTACTTCAATCTGCGTCATCGCATACCCCAATGGGAGCCACCAAATGCTCAACAGCGACTGGAAAAACTCGTGGACACATCGTCATCCGACGAGGAGCAGGACGAGAAGGATCCCATGCAATTGATTAGCATTAAGGCATCACAAGTTCGTGGTCTTAGTCCCAAATCCCTCAAGCAATTCACCGACAACAAAGTGCGAGAACGTCGTGACTTGAGGCACCAACAATTAGTCACAGTGCGTGAGATTAGTCCGAGAGAAGAGGCGGATCGTCTGGACAGCCTGCAGGAGTCGCGTCGGTACAAAGATAACATGGAGAAGATACGACGTCGTAAGGAGGTGTATCGCAACGAGCTTAATTCCCAATCCCTTCAATCCCAGCCTTCGCAGTCTGGTGACACCTTGGCCATTCCACGGTATCTCTATTCCTCGGATGAAAACGAGGAGATCGTTAAGTCACAGCCAGTGGTTCTAAACGAGGCGCTGCTTCAAATCATATCATTCCAATCGCTTAACTACGAAGCGAGCACCAGCAAATCCTCCCAAACGGCGTACAACAAACACCAGCAGATGTTGCCCACATCTGTTCCAGCGGAGCCCACAACGGATATGAAAGTGAGAGCGTCTGTACCACCGGAAAAGGCAGGCGATGCTGCAGCTTCACTGAAGCGCAAACTGCCTACATCTGAGGAACACAAGAGATCACGCAGGGATCGTGAGAAGCGACTTAAAGTGTAAGTGATCCACAGAATTATTTAATTTCATTCCTTAATCCTAATCCCTCATCTGATTTACAGGCCACAGAGCAGCACGGCTAGCGGTCGGGATGCCTGCGCTAAGTTTCTATTCGATATTAGCGGTCATGTGGCCGAGTACCTGCGTCCCTTTCGCATGGAGTCCTGCAAAATGGGGTATATAACCAGCGACGAGGACTACAAGTTCCTAATCAAACGAGTGAGTCAAATAGTTCTATTAAATCTTCAAGAATTTAAATACTATACATTTTTAACGATTACATTTTTATTTTGTTTCATTTTTTATTAAAAAAAAAAAAATATATTGATTTTTTTTTTTAAACAACTATTTATTTCTTTGAAATTTAAGTAGTGTTTTTGTGAGACAGCAAGTACTGCTAGTTTTAACCAAAAGTTAATATTTTGGCACTTCCATTGAGCTGGTCACACCTTTTCGTAAACCGAACACAACTCTACAAGCACCGTTATTTGAACTCGCCTTTTTTGTATTTCTTTGCAGCTGAGCCATTATATAACAACCAAAGAAACACGCTCCTGCGACATAACAGGACATCCCTTAGCCTGCACAGAATCGGTGAGGAAAAAATCCTACGTGTTCGTCAATCAATATATGCGCAAAAAGGGCGCCATCTACAAACGTCCCCATGATCAGGTGATGGACAACTAGAGCGCAATAGTTGCCAAAAACTAAATTCATTTTTAAACTGAAACATAAATTTTAAGCAACATTTTCGTAAGCAAAAAGAAATCAAAATTACATTAATTTTAGTCATTTTTAAGGAATAGTTTAAATAATTGTTTTAAGAACTCACTAAAAATCCAAGAGTCTCCGATTAGACTATATAACTATGATTCAAACTACTGCAACGAAATCAAATAACATTCATTAGTTTTATAATTTGTTTAATTTTTAAGTTTGCTTTTTACCCGCTGTGTTTTTTGGGTATTTAGCAAAAATAAAATTTAGTTTTTCAGGGAACATTAAAAAAACTACTGAAAAAGAAAAAATACCAGTAAATTATGTTTTTCTTGGAGGAAGGGTTTTAATCCAAATCAAAATCAAATGCGTTGTTAATTTCTGTATTTAAATCAATTAATAATTTAAAGCGTCTGCTTGAATCTACTGCTGTGTCTCGCCAGCATTGGCAGCTGGTGTGCGATTGGCCTCCTCGGGCTTCATGGCTGGGAACAACAGCACCTCCTGTAAATGGAGAGGGGAAAATATCAGTTATTCAGGTTCCATTTGGAGACTATCATGACCTTACCTTAATGTTGTTGGAGTCGGTGAGGAACATGGTCAGACGATCAATGCCCATACCAAAGCCACCGGTTGGTGGTAGACCGTACTCCAATGCCGTGCAGTAGCTCTCGTCCACCATTTGTGCCTCATCATCACCGGCAGCCTTGTCGCTGGCCTGCTGCTCGAAACGCTCGCGTTGCACGACAGGATCATTCAACTCGGTGTAGGCATTGCATATCTCCTTCTTGGCCACAAAGAGCTCAAAACGCTCCGTCAGACCAGGCACACTGCGATGGTATTTGGCCAGCGGTGACATAATTTGTGGATGCTCGCAAATAAATGTCGGATTAATGCACTCTTCCTCGATGTACTCGCCCACCAGTTTGTCTAGCAGACGTGCTGTTGTCCTGGGGGCCGGGCATTCCACCTGGTGCTTAATGCACAGCTGAGACAAGAATTGATTCGTCTCAGGCGAATTGAACGTATCCGCCGCTGGGAACTTGACCTTTAATTTCTCCTCCAGCGTTTGGATCATGGATACACGCTTGAATGGCGGCGTAAAGTCCAATTCCTGTTCAATGCCATCTGGTCCATCGGGATGGTACTTGATTTTGTAGGTGCCATGAATGGCTTTGACCATGCCAGAAACCATTTGTTCTGTGATCATAATCAAATCCGAATAATCAGCGTATGCTATGTAAAATTCGCATGTGGTAAACTCCGGATTGTGGGTTAGATCGATGCCCTCGTTACGGAACTGGCGACCAATCTCATAGACGCGATCCAAGCCACCGACGACAAGCATCTTGTGATACAACTCTGGGGCAATACGCATAAACAGATCCATTTTGAGCTCATTGTGATGGGTAACAAAGGGTTTGGCCGTTGCGCCGCCGGCAATCATGTTCATCATTGGTGTCTCGATCTCTAGGAAGCCCAAGCCATCCAGAAACTGACGCACAAACGAGATAATCTAATGGACCACAGAAAGATGAATATGTATTGCCTTGGAAAATTATCTGAGGCTTTACCTTGGCGCGTATCTGGAAAGTTTCGCGCACTTTATTGTTAAGTATCAGATCTAGATAACGCTGACGATAACGTGTCTCCTTGTCCTTAAGCCCAAAGTGCAGATGGGGCAGCATATGCAAACAGGGCGACAGCAGCTTGAGTTCAGTGGGCATAATAGAAAGTTCACCCTTCTTGGTCTTGCCAGGATGACCGGTGACACCAATGATATCTCCACGTCTCAACTTGGCTGTATCCTGCTCAAAGGCTGCCTCATTCTTGTAGGACTTGGCACTGGCCATCACCTGCAACTTGACGCCCTCGCCGCGCAGATCGTAGAAGATGAGCTTGGCTCCAGACTCGCGTATGGCATGAACACGTCCAGCAACACTTAGATTTACTTGTTCCAATGTCTCACCATCCTTGAGCTCACTATACTTGGCAATGAAGTTTTCCAGTGAGATGCTCACATGGAATTTGTGTGGATAAGGATGGCTATCCGGTGTCTGCTTCAATTCAGCAACGGCAGTTGATCTTAGCTTGAAATACTCATTGGGTGAAATTTCCTCCTCCTGCTCAGCAGCGGATTTCTTCTTTTGTCCAGCTTCTGGAGCGGCGGCCACGCGTGTCGCCTCCTTTTCGGCCTTCTCCTTGGCCTTCTGCTCAGCTTTAAGGCGGCGCTTCAGCTCACTGCAAGTGTTAAGAAAGTCAGACAATTGAATATATCGAAATTTTTTGGTAGCCTACAGTTTTGTGGCTTTACTTGGCGCCAGCTGTGTGGCGCTCATGTGATGACTTCTCACTGTCACCGTCGCTGGCAACATTTGCCGTAGTGCGCAGCGTGCAAACAGTTTGCCGGTGAAAAGCATTACACTCTTTTTTTTTTTTTAATTTATTATTTGGTAATTATTTATAAATGCGAGCCGATGACGAACAACGAAGCAGTTCAACTTAACCTCACAGTTGTGCACCCCTCGCTCACTCACTTTCCGTGTGTTGGCATAGAATTTCAACAATTGATGCATTTGTTACGTATACTTACTTTTTGGACAATTCACCAGTTGCAGCAGCCATGCCGTTTGGCGTCTAATTCAGTTGCGGCTTTGAGATAAAGTTTCGAAAACAACTTAAGATTTCGAATGCGCCACACGACACACGAAGCGAATTGAATCGATGCAAGTTCACAAAAACATCGATAAGTTTATTTTTAACACTATAAAAACGGCTACGTTGCCACTGGACTTGACACATGTGTTTGCCAGCTGTGTTTACAAGCTTTCCTGTCAAACTCTGGTAGCACTGTCAGTTATAGATTTGGAATCGTGAGTGTGAGTGTCATAGATAAAAAAGTTTCGTGAATCTTCGTTTATTTTACAAAATTTTCTCTTAAGTATTTATACACGGTACAAATGTAAACAATGATTTCGCAAATAGTCATGAATATATAATTAGAAGTATGTATTGATAAATGTTTATTGAATTCTTTAACTAAGTAAGGTTACGTTTTATATTTTTATATTTAATTTTTTTTTAGCAATTATGAAGTTTTGTGGATAATTTGTGTATGAAAATTTTAGTACAAAAAAAATTGGACTTAATATACATTTTACAATTAATTTTCTATGCTTAGTTACTGTCATTAACAGGCCATACATATATTTCAATAGTCCTAATGATCGTGACAATAATTGTAATTTCACGATCTCTGCAAATTCTTGTCACGCGCACAACACTAATCAGCAGGTGAAATTGTGCCGGGTTGTTGTATAAAACAGAGTGTGAAAGTGGAACAGAAATTCCTGAAAATCCAAACAAGTTTAACGTTTATTTCAATACTTTTATTATACGAAATAATAGACGAATTATTCAATTCGTCAAAAATAAAAAAACAAAAAAAAAAAAATAGCAAAAATTCCTGTTAACAGCTGAGTACAAGAACAGGCATAAGGACGGAAGGCTTTGCTCTCATTAGCAATGGTAACGGTTGGATTGCTAACGCGCCTGCTTGGCAGCAGCAGCAGTAGCAGCATCGGCGGCATCAGCAGCAGTATAGGCAGCACAATATTCTGCATTCGTTTATTAACACGCCCAAGAGTAATCCATAATTTAAATCCACGATGCCTTAGCGTACTGGGCATCAATTTGAATAGGGGACACGGCAAATGTACAACAACGAGCATGCCAATAACAGCATTGGCAACGACTTCAATATTATCGCCACTGATTATCACAAAATATCGAAGCTATGCACGGCTCAGTACCAAATCCACAACGCACTGTTCCAGCGCCAATAAAACGGGCACCAAATCATCATCGACAACGGCCCCCGTGTCCAGTTCAACGGAACTGTTTGGCGAGGCGGCGAACATGGGTCTCTTTGCAAAATTCAAGCACATGTATAAGCAATATTGGTATGTGCTTATACCGGTTCATGTCCTAACATCGATTGGCTGGTTCGGTGGTTTCTATTATCTATCAAAGAGGTAAACAATCGTCTTAAGACATATAACTGACCTAAGTTAATCATTTAATGTTATTTGATTTTAGCGGTGTTGATGTACCTGCCTTGCTGCAATATATGCACCTAAGTGAGACCATTATTGAAAAGGTTCAGGGCTCTGATATGGGCCACTATGCCATTGCATATCTGTGCTACAAAGTGGCAACGCCAATCCGCTACGCAGTAACGCTCGGTGAGTTTAATAACCACCCAACAAGTCAAACATAAATAAAACAAATTTTGTATTTATTCAATTTTTAGGCGGCACCACAGTGTCTATCAAATATCTGGTACAATGGGGTCATATCAAGCCCATGCCAACTAAAAGCCAATTGATTAAAATGTATGAGGACACGAAGGCAACACGTGCCAGTGCCAAGACCCACAAGGATGAGAATCACAAATGATAGCCGGCCGCACTAAAATCGCCATCTCTTCATCTCCATCCTAAATACCCTCACTAATGGGCGTATTTGTCACCACCTGTTGTCGTTGTCATAGCCGCCGTCTCCCCCTGCCTCACATGCGGCATTCAGTTGGCTAGTTGTATTTCTCTTTTTTGTCGTTATGAAGCTATTTGTTGCACCGAGTGCAAGTCTCATCCATGGATTATTCATTTAAAATTGGTCCGCTGCTGCTGTTTGTTCAAGAGAGACGACAATACCATAAATTTTTGCATATACTCATATATGTGTATATATATATGTAAATATGTATATATATATATGTATATATTTTGTAATACCATAATTTGCATAGTTTTTTGTTAGTTACGAAACCGTTGCCGTTGCCATTGCCATTTGCAGTCAGCATGCAAAAGGAGCGCCGTTCTCACACATACATCCAAACATTTGCGCACATGCAGAATCGCACACACACAAACATACATATATACCAAAATGGTAGCAGCCTCCGATACAGACAAGAAGTGTAGTATACTATATATTTTGTAAATGTCATTTAAAAAGTTATTTAAAATGAAATATCGACCAAACTGGTAAAAAAAAAAAAATTAAACCATATAACTTGTTTTCTTTGGTTATGCTTAATTTACTTTATTTGCATTGGCAATAATTCAAAAGACATTAACAGCTGACCAATCAGAAGGCAGCAATGCGATCATCAGCTGGTTTCGATATGCAAACACTGAAATTCGATTATAGATGGCGCTCTCTCTCTCACGCACACACAAATGATCTAGTGGTAGAGGGCGTTAGTGTTGCCAGAAATTTTTAATTCAGCGCGGTATTTTGTGCTGAATTAGATATTTAGTGCTGAATTCATTGTAGAAGTGGCTCCAAACACCATATACCTATGAAAGTCTACTGTAAAATGGTTTCAAAGATTTGAAATATATGGTAATATAATTCGACAAGAAACATTCTAACCTGTATTGAAAAAAATGTAATATTAATGTAAAATAAAATATTAAAATTTATACAAACGCAATTTCTTTCGATTTTGTTTTTGCATTTTATATTTCGTTCAGTTTTTTGTATTTTTTTTTATGCTTTTTTTTGTTGTTTTGTTTGTAACGTTAGTAAAATATCCAACAATTATAATTGTAACTAATAGTTAAGCCAGAAAAAATATATATAGTAGTAGTTGTTGTTGTTGTTTCTTTTACAAATAAATAAATAATGTGTCTTGTTTTTCTTCATTTAGTTTTTATGCTCTGTGTAGTAGTGTGTGTCTCGTGTAGGTGTTGTAGGTGTGTGTGTATAAGAGTGTGTAGGTGTGTGTATTTAGTAATAGTAGTATGTATGTATGTAGGTAGGTAGGTGTATTGTTTGTTGCTCTTGTCGCTCTTGGAAACAAGTTACATTATGTACACATATTTTCTTTCGACTTTTCTTTTTGTATTGGTGTTCATTATCTATATATATATATGTATAAATATATATAACATCATTTACATAAATACAATACAATACAATAAATAAATAAATAATATAAATTAAATAGGCAACAAATTAATTAATGTAGCTAGATTGATTGGTGGCAAATAGCAATTTTATAAGTATGTTTAGCGGATAGGAAGTGGGGAAGAGAAAAATATATATATATATATTTATATATTGCAACTTAAAGAAAAGCTAAAAAAAAAGAAAAAAAAAAAATAAGAGATATTTATATATATATATAAAAATATAAAACAAGGTTTTCTCTCTATACGGATATTAAGTATTTCGTACATTGGATACGACATGTAAATTTGAGACTAGTTTGGATTTGATTGGATTGGATTTAGATTTGGATTTGGATTTGGATTTGGATTGCTTGATGTTAAACGAAAACGAATTCAATTTGTAACGTAAATTTGTTTGTTTCTTTTGTTGTTGTTTTTTGTTTTTCTTTCTTTGTTCTGTTTTTGGTGTTCTCGTGCTTTTCTTTATCCATTATTAATTGGTTTTGTTTTTGTTTATAATTAACTGCTAGCATTTATCATAAGTACGTTTCACAATGCAGCTTCAGTTTATCTCTTGTCTCTTTTCTACTCATCTCTTTCTTCTCTTTCATTTTTGTTTGTTGCACTTTACGCCAAAAGTTCGTTCTTTAATTTTTTATTTTTTTTTTTTTTTGTGTTTTTTGTATCTCTTTATAAACTATTCATTTTGCTAAAAGCTTTTTATTTTTGCTAGTCATTGTTTTATTCTTTTTTTTATTTAATTCTTATTTTTTTTTTCACTTTTTATTTCCTTTAGAATGTGTGAGGGTGTGTGTGTCTGAGTGTGTGTATGTGTGTGTTCTTTTTTTTATTTTTTAACGCCCCATTTCATAATTCCCCCTCTGTTTTGTCCTTCTTCATATTTTTATACCAAATATATATACTGATATACTTTGCACAATTTATCGTGAGTTTCAAATTAATTAATTTTTTTTTTTTTTTGTTTGCTCTTTGCATTGTTTTTAGTTTTTTTTTTTGTTGTTTGTTTACTTTATCGCTTTGTTGCTTTTTTAATTTAGTTTCATTTTACACAACCACTTTCGGACACGGCTTTCGGCAAAACCAAAATTAGTGGAAAACTATTGATTTCATCATTTTGCATTCGTTAGCGATAATTTCATATAAATTCAGACGACATACATATTTACATACATATCATTATTAATCATTTTAAATCAATTTGATTATTGATTTCTTTTGTTGTTCTTTGTCTTGTTTAGTATAAGTATTTAGTAGTTTTTGCTAAACTTTGTTTCGAAATTGGGCTCAAGATGCTTTTATATAACAAAATTAATGTGCTAGAAACAATTTTGTTTAATTTCGCTATAAAGTGTTCAATTGTTGTTCTGTTTTGTTGTTGTTTAGCTACTTTTTGTTGTTGCTGTTGCTGTTGTTGCTGGTTTGCCGAAAGCTGTGTTTGCACAAATTTGTTATAGTTAGTTAATATATATATATATATAGTATATATATGTTTTATTCATCTTTCATAATCCAGTTTTATCGGTTTCAGTTAATGGTTAGACATCGTTTTTATTTTTATATATACACATCATTAGCTTCCACCGTTCTCATACATGACATCCATTTAGTGTTCTTGTTGTTGCTGTTGTTGTTGTTGTTGTGGTTTTCATTTGGTTTCGAGTTTGTTGAGTTAAAAGTTTTGTTAATAGTAGTTAAATATAAATTTACGCACATTTGCACAATTGCAAACAAATTCTACGAAACATTCATTTACTAAGTTGTTAGACTTTCATGTTGTTGTTGCTGCTGCTACGTTGTTGCTGTTGTTGTTGCTGTTGTTGTGGCTGTTGCTGTTGCTGCTCTCTTCATTTTGTTTACAGTTACTTTTGCAGTATAGTCCAGTTGTTGTTGTTGTTGTTGCTGTGGTGATGTTGCTGCTGCTGTTGCTATATATTTCCAACTGTTGTTTACTGCTGTTATCGTTGTTATTACTGTTGTTGTTGCTGCTGCTGTTCATTGCATTCTTCTCAGCATTCTTCTGCACTTGAGAAGAGAGTTAGCCTTACGCTCGTTCGTAGAATAAAATATAGGCACTGGATGAAACGAGACAGTTTTCAGGTATAGCATCGCTGACACTGGAAAAATCAATCATTTCAGTTTAGAAAGTAAATACAAGTACACTCGATTTTAATATACCCTGTGCCAATAAAGCTCAAGTTCTAACTCTACTTTATATACAGACTAAAGCTGCTTGCTAAGTGCTAGGTGCTGGCTGACAAGCTGATTGCTGTACGACTACTAACACTCGCGCTGTCTCGCTCCTATGCATGCTATTAAATAGCTGAATAGCTGTTTATGAACCGTTTTAAACCGTTTTTACAATATAGTTTTAAAACTGTATAAAAAGTACACAATTTTGACAGATTTGTGGAACAAAGAGGCGTGACAACAAATTGTGGCTAAGACAAAGCTAAGATAAGGCTCTCAGACGGATAAATTACATTATATTTAAGCCCCTATTAAAACTGATCCAGCAGTAAGATATATGCTAAGCGCGTGCGATGGCTTTAAACACAGGGTATATAGTTAAAAAACATACCTATTATCATTGAACTCGTGCCACTTGTGTGAAACTGGATGCTTGCAAATGGCCACATAATGACCACCAGCCGTTGAGCCTAGAAAATAAACATATATAGACAATATATATATATAAGAAATATATATAGGACATACCCATATGATTGGAGATCGCGTATAGCGAATAATGCACATTCGAATTTGGATTTGCGCCATATGAGGCCATGTTGAGCTCACGATCCGATGTGGGAAACTCAACGATATTCGATAATTTGCTCCAGCGTGTCTCCGAGAAGCGCTTCAGATCTAAAGATATATACAACATATTTTATATAGTTTTTCACATAAAAATTAGTTTTAATTTTGTCAATTTTTGCTTACGTATAACCAAATATTTGGGAAAACGCTGAATTGTGAAACTTTTGGTGCATTTTCGGCGTGTCTTGCATTTGGAGCACGTGGGCATCTCGTCACCATCGAGTACCTCCTCACGTATAAACAAATCCAGACATGCCTCCAGTTTGCATCGCGACGACGACGGTAGCGGCACACTCAAGTCCCAAAATGGATCAAACGTAACGCTCGTATTCCCACAATTTGTGCACTTCAGTGTGCTCTTTAGCTGACCAACAAATAGATCTCGTATCAGAGAGTTCTCATGCCGCGCATACCACTCCCAGGTCAGATCGGCCTTCTTGTTATCACTGCAATGAACGATCGTTATTAATGTAATAATTTAAATAGTTGTTAATTTGTAGAGTTGTGTGATTTGATTAAGTATCTGTCTAAAAGATCAGTCAAATGAACGAATGAACTAGTTCGTAAACAATGAACAACTGTACTGTAATTGTACTAATCGAAATCTCAACTCTATGAATTAACGATCAACGACTCACCTGAGATTATCATCAATGTTAAGAGTTTCGCCCTTGACGCCCGTATTGAGCGCCGAGTGCAGTGAGTCTAGAAAGAAGCGTAGAAATTCCTGCGCATCCTGTTGATTGTAATCACTGTACATGCGGTGTTTTGTTGAAAAGGCTCGCTTTAATTCCATCGGCGTTACGCTGTGCACATTTGTCGTCCACATTTCCTGTATGAGCTTGGCAAATTCTGCAAATCACAACAACAACAAAAGTGATCAATTTGTGTAATAAGATCATTTTTGAAGGAAATTCGACACTAGGTGTTTTCCCCTAAAGGGTATTATTTTGGCCTTCATTTTTCTTTAAGGAAAGTAGAGCTCCCAAAAGCCACCTGACTATTCTGACACCCAAACTATTGACTAAAATATATATGTACAGTTGATCTACTTACCGTGTAATATTTGTTGATCCTTGGAGGTCGTCGAGCGTGTGCCGGCATGATGTGTGCGGAGAAAACGCGTCAGCTCAGTCGTATGACTCAGACATTGGATGACCGAGTTCATGAAACAAGTGTTACCAATATTTCTTAGACCGCATAGACCTGTGGGTGAATGTTAAAATAAAAAAAAGAAATGTTAAATATTGATTATATATTGAATGACAATCAAGTTTTATTATAGCTAACTGGGCGTTGCCCAAAAGGCACTCCCCAATTCGGATGGCGTATCATGGATTAGTCTTCGTCGTTTTCGATTATGCATTATGAACGACCCGTCGCCTCAAAGAAGTTTTTGCGAAAGTTTCTATACTATAATATGTATAATACATAAAAATATTTGTGTTTTTTTTAAATGGCTTAGTATATCAAATGACATACTGAAATATTGGCTAATACATTGAATGACATACAGCATAAACACCGCCTACTGATCTACAAAATATCATTATAATTAACTAATTTACATACATACTATATGCCAATTTTGTCTTTGAAAAATTTCTTAAAGATACAAAAATAAATAAATTTGATTTTTATAAACAAAATTTTGAAATCTAACCACTGTAACAGTTAATGATCTTTTTTCCCCCCAATTGATAAATGATCGATAATTATCGATAAGACTTACCTTCGAATTTCTCATCCCGAGAGCTTTTATAGCCTTCATCGACGCTGTTATGCTTGTTGCTCAGCGACGATGAGCCAATGGAAGAGGAAGTTGTGGCATTGCTATTGCTTCGAATGCTGTCCCGATCCCAATAGCGACTGGATGTTGGTGAGACAGGTGGCAACACTGAGCGAGTGCTGCTGCTGGTGGCGTTGCGGGACGCCTGAACAAATCCCAAAAGAAAACAAAAGCACGATAAGTATCGATAGTCAGACAACGATATATACAGCTAGTATGTGTGTGTAAAAAGGCAATTTTGGCCCAACAAAAAAACAAAAAAGTACGAAGCCAATTGATTAACAGTTATTTAGTATTCAAAAGCAGCAAGCAATCGAACGCTAGAAAAGGATGCAAATCTTTTGAGTTTTTTTTTTGTCAGTATGTATGTAAGTTTGTGAGTGGTGGAGTATGTAATGTGAGAATAACATGCATGCATTAAAGCTGACGCAAAAACAACAACTGTAAGCGAACGAAGCAACAAAACGAAACAGAACAAGACAAAAAATAAAGCAAAACAAAACAAAACTAACTAGAACGAACGAACAAAATTAAGCAAGGTATTTCAAGTGAGCGAGCGAGAGAGAGAGAGAGAGAGGAGACTGAATCTGTTGGAAGGGGGTGAAGTGAAAATAACAATAACACAGTTGAAAACGCAACAGATTTTCATTATCGATAACGATAACAGTGGGCATAACGAAACCAAATACCGATAAGAGAAAAAAATATCGAAACACGTGTCCCTTTCAATTAAAATCCATCCTTGAAGAAAATATAAATACACACTTCATTAAAACTAAATACTCTAACTAAAAACTAATACAAATTATATAGTTATAGTGCAATTGGTGCTTATAATAAATATAATACGTATGATTAATGATAATAATGTATGAAGTTGATAGCACAGTTTGACTATTTGGATCTACTTAAGAACGAAGAGCTGTTTACAAAAACAAAATAATAACGTAAATAGATAATGATTAAGAGTGAGAGAGACAGAGAGAGAGAGAGAGAGAGAGAGAAAGAGAGTAGAGAGAGCGCAAAGAGCGCACCAATAGTGTTTGGGCGCCACTTACGCTGTCGCTAGCTGTTGCATTATTGACCGTGGCAGATGCGGAAGAAGAAGAAGAGTAGTAGGAGGTGGAAGAGGAGATGAAGACGCCCGTGGCGTTGTTGGCACCGTTATCACTGTGCTGATGCAGTTGATGATTTACCTTATGGTTGCTGGACGTTGACGCCGATGCTGTCGTCGTCCCGCTCCCGCTGCCACTTGCACAATCTGTTATTGTCCCTGTTGCTGTGCCAGTTGCAGTGCCCGTTGCTGTCATTGTAGCCAATCCGCTTCCACTGCCACTATTTATTGTTGCTTTAGCCAAAAGACCATGCGCAATACGATTCGCCGATTTGCTAATGGGTGCCAGAGTTGTCAACGTTGTCGAATTGTTGGTAGCAACAGCAGTTGCCGATGTATGATTACTACCGGATATACGATAACCCGCACGTGTCAATGAGCTACTATAACCGGCAGCAATTCGGGCATTTTCCAGCTCACCGCTGCAATAACGTTGCTGCAGATTACCACTGCTGCCGCCAGCAGCAGATGCAACAGTTGCTTTGCTTGCTGCCGTCGAGGTGGCTGCTGCTGAGATTGCTGCAACTGCTGCTGCTGTTATTGCTGCGCCAGCTGCTGTTGCTGTTCCTGCAGAGGTTGAGTTCACTCCTGTTGTTGCTGTTGTGGCATTGCTGTTGCTGCGCACTGGTGTCGGTTGTCGCTTCTGTTCGCTGAGATTGTTAAACTTTTCAATTGATGCCTTTATGCTCATCGAATCAATGCCATAACGACGTGCATTTCCACTTTCTCGCTCTCGATCCCGTTCTCCTCTCTCACGGTCCCGTTCCCGTTCCCGCTCCTTGGAACGCGATTGTTGTTGCTGTTGCTGGGATTGGTGGTGTTCACCGTTTGTATGTTTATAACTATTGAATTTCTCGTAACTGGCAGCAAAGTTGGAATTCGTGGAGGAGATGATTGTGGACTTTGGACGCACTGAACGTTGTCCACTGGATTTATCATTGTTGCTGCTGCTGTTATTGCTGTTGCTGCTGTTATTGCCCAATTGCTGATTGCGCAGCTGCAATGGTGGCGTTATGGGCTTGAAGTAGCAAATATTTGTCACCTTTTGGCTGGAGGCAGCTGCTGTTGCTGTTGCTGATCCTGCTGCTGTTGTAGCAGCAACGGTTGCTGTTGCCGGTGGCGTATCGTCGCTATCAATGTAGCTAATGTCATCGTGTTGTTGTTGTTGTTGTGGCTGCTGCTGTTGTAGTTGTTGGTGCTGCTGCTGGCGTTGCATGCTGTTGCTGTTGTTGTTGCCGCTGCTGCTGGTAATTATGTTGCCGCTGCTGTTATTATTATTGTTATTAATGTAGCTACTATGACTGTTCATAGCGTGGTGATTGTTGTTGCACTGCAGCAACAGCGGCTTCAGCTTTCCACCGCCAGCGACAACAACTCCACGTCCACTCGTTGCTGCTGCTCCTGCTGCTGCTGATGTTGTTGCCGTTGATATCGCTGCTGCTGTTGTTGATGCTGCTGCTGCTGCTGCTGTTGGTTTTGTCTTGCTATTTATATAACTATGACTATATTTGATATCAATCCTGTGGACGGTTGTATTGTTTGCTATTGTTGTTGCTGCTGCTGTTCTGCTGCTGCTGTTGTTTATGTTGCTACTGCTACCACTGCTGCTGTTGCTGTTACCGGCCACTTGATTGCCATTAAGCGTCGTCGGTCGACGCATGTCATTCAATCCAATGCCGTTAATGCCAACAGTTGATCCCAAGATCGTTGCTTGTTTATTGCTGTTGCTGTTGTTGTTGTTGTTTCTGTGATCCTCACCGGTTTTATGATTGCGCTTGTGCGTCTTGTGTCCAGCTTGCGACCTGCTGGTCACCTGGGCATGAGCCAACTCGCATTCGGCCTTTAAAAAACTTGGATCCTTGTAGCTGGATACCAGAAAGTAACGTTGATTTGCAGCACGTACCGGATTGGTGCTGCTACTACCACCGGTTGTTGCTGCTGCTGCAGCAGTACGTACGCTGCTGCTACTGTTGTTGCTGCTGCTGTTGCAACCGGCTGTTGTAATACGATTTGTGGCAGTTGCTTGCTTTGAAGCTATAGCTCCAATTGATCCTGATCCGCTGGTATTCGATTTATTAAATTTGGCGTGTCGTGTTATCGCCTGTGATTGTTGTTGCTGTTGTTGTTGAGAGTTGTTGCTGCCGACTTGTCGCAGTTGCTGCTGGCTATTATCGCTCGCTGTTGCTGCTAACTCACGCTGCAATTTGGATGCTGGAATCTTATGGAATCCTCTGGTTTTCTTAATGTCTAACATTATTTAACAGCTCCTTGAACGACGCTGTTGTTGTTGCTGACTCTCAGCACGACACACCCACCGCTTGCTGTTGTTGATTGTTGCTGTTGCTGTTGTTGTTGCTGCTGCTGCTGCTGCTGATCTTGTCACTTTTTGGTCTGTTTGTCCTCTTTGTATTACTGTTATTATTATTATTGTTGTGTTTGTTATTATTATTATATTGTGTTTGATTTAATTCATTTGTTTATGTTGTTCAATTGTTGTGAAACTTGTTTCTTGTCGTTATGTGTTTATATTCAAATTTATTTAAGCTTCTTTTCCTGCTCTATTTTTTTCGATTTTCGTTTTTGTTTACTTTCTTTTTTTTGGTTTTTTTCGGGTTTTGGGATTTGTTTTATCGAATTTGAAAAGGCGTGTTGTGTTTACCAAAAATACATACTCTCAAAACTACTAACTTACACACACATTTGGACTTTATTTGCAATTACGAACTACTGAGTTAAACTAAAATTCTCCCGTAATTCATACATATACAAATATATATACATATATATATATATACACATATATACATACATGTATTATACAGTTATATAAATATATATACACACATATATATGCATATACATGTACATATAAATATATATATATACATATATATATATATATATATAGATACTTTGAACTTTGTTTGGAGCGCCTGCCTAAATCACTAAAGATTTCAGTTACAGTTACGGTTACAGTTACAAATGTACAGTTGCGTTTTTTTTTTCTTCTTTTTCAGCTTTGTCGATTGATTTATAGTTTCGATTCTTTTTTTGGTATCGGTTGCGGTTTCGATTGCTCTAGGGAATTTTTATATATGTATATATATAACTTAACGATTTGCCTTCGTTATGGTTTCGAGTTACAAGTTAATCAAGTGAGTTAGTTAGTTGGTTAGTTTAGTTTAAAAGGGATGCGATCTGCAAGAGTTTAGCTAAAAATATATAGAAATACATATAGTCATGTAAATCGATTAATGGTAATTGCGTTTAACGGTTTAGCCACAAAACAAATCAATAAATAAACGGAATAAAATAAAACTGAAGCCAGATCGATAAACAGAAAAGGAGAGAGGAAGAGATCGAGAGCGAGCGAAAGAGAGAGAAAATTTTAGTGAGAAATGTCAAATGTGATTAATTTGATACTATATGTATACAGTTATATATAACATTTGTATGTACTATATATATATGCCCATATATACAATATGAAACGATGATTTATCGATTTGTTTGACTGACTGATCGTTGTCCTATATATAAGAAGGGCGGCAAATGGGGGCGGAAGGAGTGGAGCACAGAGCAAAGCAGGGGCCTTATTCACACACACACACATACACCTATAGCAACAAATCAAACACACAGAGAATAAAAACGCAGTAAACCCTGCTTAACATCGATTTAGCGCACATTGTTATCGATTGGTGGGCAACTAGGCAACCCTGTTCATGCGATTAGTATGCTGTACTTTTCAAAACTTGTCAGTTTGCTCGGCTCTGTTGTGTTGTGTTTACCTTGTTGCGCGCTGTGGCGCCCGTATCAGCCAGCGTTAATGTTGCCGTTGCACAAATATCGCCATTAGCATCGTTATCGTTATCGGTATCGGTAGTACCATTGCCATTAATATTCCCATTGCCATTCGCTGTAAGATTTATTGTATGAATTGCTGTTGCATCGTCTGTTGTGTCCACTGTTCCACCCGCTGTTATCGATAAACTCGAGTTATCATAGATGGCATTACGTTTCGCCGATGACGATAACAGCGATAGTCCATTAAGCTTGCTATCAAGTCCATTGCTCTCAACACTGTCATGCCCATTACTAGTTGTTGTGCTTGTGGCCGTGGCCGTCTCCTGTGACGATGTAGGGTTGCCACGTCTTGTGCGATTGCTGCGTAAAGTAAATGTTGCGGTGGGCACATCACCGCTACTATTGCTGCTGCTCAATGTAAATCTGCCTGAACCACTGCGTTGTTGTCTCAAATTCGATGTTGTTGTTGTAGTTGCGGTTGTTTCATCAGTGTTGTCGCTGTTATAGCGACTATAACGACTACTTCTGGGTCTATCCAGTGTAACGGTACAGCTAGTTGTGCTGTTATCAATGCTGTTGCTATTGTTGTTGCTACTGCTGCTGCTGTTGTTGTTGTTATCAGTGTCGGCATCATTGATCGCCGATCTGGAACGTGATAGTTCACGATTTGGTTTATAGTTGGCCGGACTATACTTTTCATATATATCGAGGCCCGATGTGGCCACTAAACGTGCTAAGGATGATGATGAACATGAGCTGGGCAAACGTTTAGTGCTGTTCGTTGAGGAGCTGCTACCATTTGTGGCATCAGTGTTGGCGCCACTTGGTGGCAGCTTCTTTGTTCCAGCCGCATCTCGGCGCGATAATAATAATGATGATGACGATGATAATGATGATGATGATGCTGATTTCGCATAATCGTCTTTCTTGGCTGTTGCTGATTTTGTTGTTGCTGTTGTTGTTGATGTTACATCTCCATTTGTTGTTGTTGTGCCCTTTGACCGACGCGACAACTGATAATGTTTCGTGTTGTTGTTTTTGTTGTTGTTGTGACGTTTTTTTTTTTTTTTTAATCGATAATTTGTTTATGATCGAGCGAGAACGATTAACGTTTAACAATAACGATTGTTTTCGATTTTTGTTTTTAACACATGGATTTCATGATGGGCAGCAACACAAATCACAAAAGAAAAATTCAAATACAACCAAAAACAAAACAAAAATCAATGAATATATAAAAAAAATATATATACACATACAAATATGATTTATAATAAATATCGAAACTGTACACAAAAACAATAATAGAAAAATCAATATAAATAAATTGGTTCATTAAATAACGGAAGTTCAATTAAAAATGCACGCACACGCACACACAGAAGGGACAGTGTTTTTAGCTTATTTATAGCTAGTTTTGGCAGTATTTTTAGAAACAAATATATGCTGTCACAAAAGTATTTATACGCTACTTTGGTGGCAAGAAAAAGCTAGTTTTCAACAGGAAGTCACTTATTTGGATCAAATTTCTTGTCCCCTTAATAATAAGTGTCGTTAAAATAAATTTAAATAATGTATACTCCTTTTTTTAGTACTATCTACTAACTTTAATCAAAAGTAGTTTAATACATTTTTTTCTTGGCTTTTTAATTTATCAATTTGGCAACACTGACACGGAGCAGAGAAATATATTAGCAGAGCCCGCCGTAAAGTATGCAATGTAAAAAAGGACGCGTTTCGCAGGCGACTTTAAACGTGCGCGTTTTACAATTCGAAGTGGACTACAAATGAAATTAGTTTAAAACAACCCACAATTAAATGTTAATAAGATTTTAATTTGTTCAACACAAAGAAATATTCCTTTAATTAATTCGCATTTGATTTTGAATTCATTAATAATATAAACCACATTTGTAGCAAAGTTTGCAACTTGGAAAAACAAATGCCGCCGCACAAACACTCGTTGTGTTCCCACGCAACATATGCATATGTATGTAAATATATACATATACATTGATTTACATGTACATATACATATGTATAAATGAATGTAAATAATGATTTATATTTAATTGATCTTCGAACCGCATAAATGCTGCGAATGACTTGCACAAAATATTGCGACGCTTAATATCAATGAAATATTGAGAACGTGAGAGATAGCAAAATGTGTTATCGATAACGATAAATCATGCGTTGATGTTGATGGAACACCCTTTAGCATTTTGTTTGCGTTGCGTATTTATGACAAATGCAATATGTACATATGATAAATATAAAATTTATATGTATGTAGGCCCAAACACTCACACACACATTCACATGTATGTATGTGTGTACGTATATTAACAATGCATCATCACATTTAACTTATTGCGAATTTAAATTTTGATGCCGCCGATGCCAACAATAAATTTTCTACACATATACAAATGTATGTGTGCATTTACACGTGTGTGTGTGTGTGTGTGTATACATATGTATGTTCGTAGATAGCACAAGGGCGGTGAGCCACCTTGTTGTTTTTGTTGTTGTTGCTGCTGCAATTGTTGTTGGAACAGTGCCAACAAGTGGTTTAGTTTGACTTGGCCAAAGCATTCCATTGCCTTGCCGCGGCGGGTGGATCTATGTTTGTGGTCATGACGCATCCACTGTCTTATCGCAGATTTCTGCAATGCACGTATGTTTGTATGTGTGTGTGGGTGTTCCTCTCTCTACCTCTCTCTATGTATGTCTGTCTGTGTGAGTGTGTGTGCGAAACTGCGTAAAAGAACAACACAACGGCAACAACAACAACAAGCAGAAAACATGACAAGGTAGCAAAGTGAGAATGCAACTTCAAAATGGCGCCAAACTGTCAAAAACATGTGTGAAGAACAAAACTAAACACACACACATATGCACAGACGTGCATGTGTATACATATGTATGCATGTGTGTACATACATACAAAGGGCTGGGCTCTGCTAGGAAAGTGTCACAGCTAATTGGTAGGTAGTGTTGGTGGGGGTCAGCGAGGGGGCGGCAGGGATGGCTGACATGCTAATAAACCTATAGCCAACTAAGGCGTGCCTAAGGTGAGTAACAAGAAGGCGACCAGAAACACATGTAAATACGCACATACATATGTACATACATACATATAAGTATGTCACATGTATATTTGTATATACACACGCTCGTGAAGAAGGGGGCAGGTGGGCAGCTGGGCATGTGGATTACGACCAGGTAAGTGTATATCATGTGGCGACTTGTGACTTTTGGACAATGCACAACATGAAAACGCACAGCCAAAGCTGATTAAAAATAGTTTTATATAAATGTACATATGTATATATTAAAAACACACAAACACACGTATGCGAACGCACACGCACACGCAATTGGCATACATATGAACACACGCACAGGCAATGACACACACACACATACATATATACATAGGCACATACAAAGACAGAGCTGTTCCGAAAATATTTTCGGACTCAAATCCTTACGAAAATCGCATATCGATAGATTTTTCAACTCCGAACAGCTCCGAAATTTGTACGCACTAATACTACTACAGCAAGTCAATTAAATACTTTGATAGAGACAAATTCCACAATTTATTTATTTAAAAAAAAAGAAAATTTAATCACAGTGTGAATTTTTGTGGTTCTTTTTTCAGGGCAATTATATGACTAACTGTAGTATTACTAGCTATTTAAACGATTTGCTTATATTTTTGTGATTTCTATATAAATATGTATGTATATGTTTGTAGCTTGATCTAGTTCATTTGAAGCCAAACGACGATTATATGTATGTATGTATGTATGTGTGTGTGTGTGTGTTTATGTGTGAGTGTGCGTTTGTGTATTCCATGTGTTTTGATAATTTTTTTTTTTTTTTTTTAAGCCCAAAAATGTTCCGAGTTCAAGGTGAGGACAGAGTTCTACTACATCTATGTAGATGTACATATGACCAGCGTAAATAATGCATATGTATGTATGTACGTATAGACACATACACACTCGCTTGTACCATTAATGAGAAACGTCGTTTATGTCTGTACAGCAGCGAGCAAAAAAATAGTAACGCTCTCGTTTAATTTATAAAACGCATGGAAACTAATGTTTTTGTTGCTTGATTTTGGTTTTTTTTTCTAAATTTGTTTTTTATTTTTTGGACAGTACTATAACAACACAACTTGGGGCATATTCGATCATAATATTCTGAATTAAATGGCGATTTTGAATATTCTGTTTGTTGTTTAATGCTCTGTATTTACAAAAGGGGAACGATTCTTGGACATTAAGCAGTTAAATTGCATTCCACGCTTTTTCAGCCCATTCCGGGCTTCGCCGGAGATTTCAAAAGTCTGAGGATTTAAAGTTTACGCTCTTCTTTATTTAGTTTGAACAAAACTTCAGGGGTTTCTGTATTATGTTGGGAATTTGGAGCATTACGAAGCCAGGTCAGAAGGTTATTTAAGTTTTTTTTTAACTACTCTTTAGGTTCTGCCTTTGCACATAGGGATTCCTATCAAAATTTGTTTCCTCTAAAGAAGTAGGCCTAATGAAGTTAATAAAACTGACATTCAAATCAATCGATGGACAAAATGGAGTGCCAAAAAGCCGATTTAATTAGAACTGCTTTTTTCAATACTTTTTCACTAACAGTACTTAGGAGTCTCAAGCAGAACAAAATATTTTCCTTGCGTGTTAACGATAAAAATATCAACAGGATATTGAGCGCTACTATTTTGATGGCCACAACTGTACGTATGCATGTACATTAAAACTTAATAATGATAAGGAGTAAGGAGGTAAGGGGCGTGGTGGTATTGGTTGTGGTGGTGGTGTTGGAAACGTTGGTGTGGCTAAAACGAATATCATTGTTAAACATAAAACACTCACTCCGAATCGGCCGAACGAACTTGAATCATAATTGGAACTGGTCAAATACGTTGAACTGGTTCGATATCCAGAGTTGCCAAGTGAACCAGAACCGCCGCTCAGATACGATGTGGAACCGATGCTATTACGCTGTGTGCTCGTCACACGCGGCGTATACGATGATGAATATGTTGAATAGGAGCTAGGATAATGGCTGGAGGTATTACAGATGCTACCGCTACCGCTGCTGGTGCTGCTGCTGTAAGGATTATAGGCGGATGCGGATGTGCCAGATAGTGAGCTCGTCCCAGCCGATGAGGGCAGCAATTTTGATAGGCTGCTGCCGCGATCGTAGTACGATGATCTGCTGCTGATGCCGGTGCTGCTGCTGCTAGTGCCGGTGCCTGTAGAGCTGCCAGCTCCGCTGGCCGACGTTGTGCCGTAAAGACTGCCACTGCCCGCTGCTGACGTTGACGATCTACGCGGCGAAATCACACGCATATTAGTAGTGGCAGCAGCGTTCTACCGCTTCAATCGGACCAGTTTGCCGTTGTGAATTGACTCGGTATTGCTGTAGTTTTTGTTGTTGTTATTGTTTTTGGTTTCTTTGTTGTTGTTTTCTTTCCTTTTTGTTTATTACTAATTTGTTGTTGTTCTTCCTTTTTTGGTATTTTTTTTTTATTTTATATTGCAGTTCTTGCTATTGCTGATTGACAGTGTCCAGTTCGCTGCTGTTGCCACACTTGTTGTTGTTGCTCTGGTATTATTGCTGTAATAGTGAGAGTGAAAGTGAATGAATAAGTAAGAGAGTAAATTTAAAAATGGCGAAATGCACACAACAAGAAAAAGAGGAACGAAAACACTCACCTTGGCTTGCAGTTGCTCTCTTTGCTAATTACTGCTTATTTACATAGTTAATAATTTTGTTGCTGGTTTTTTGTTTTTGTTGTTTTTTGTTACTATTTACTTATACTACTTGTTAGACCCGTTATTGTTGCAGTAGAGAATAGGCAAACTGAAAAGAGAGTATTCATCATGAACGACCTTCGATAGCCGATGTGCACACACACATACACATATACATGCATGCATACATAGTCGTATACATGTATGTACATATGTTTGCAATCTATTTACTTATATCAACAAACAGTTGCAGTTTATTACTAATTTGATAAATTTATCACGGACTTAACAACAACGTCTCGGAAGCGTCATGTTCACTTGTTTACAAAATAACAAAACAAACAACAAAAATATGTCGCTAACATACCACACACACACACACAGTTATATATATGTATGCATGTGTATCACAATAATCGTAAAATTTCACGATGTTGAGCTTGCGTTGAAGCTTGCTCTTACAACAAGTACACATGCATTTGCTGCCGGTGTATGTGTCTGCCGTGTGGAGGGAGAGAGGGATAGCGATGCGTTAATAGTGAAGTTGTGTATGTACGCATGTGTTAGTGTGCGTATTAGACGCCGCCAGGCTGTCTACGGCCCTATACGGCGCGCAATGTCATTGTAACCGAGGAAACCGTTGCTCGTGTTTCGTAGTATGCGTAAGATTTATACATGTGTGTGTATGTGTATGTATGGGGTAGGGCGCCACACTATTACACAAATACACACACACACGTAAACAAACAGACAGACACATGGTCACTATCATATCGATCTCTCGTTCATAAATACGAACACAACTACATCTAAAACCATTAACATCACTACAAACTCATTCAGATTCACACATTCCAATGCGCCTATGTGAAGCAACGATGCCGAAAATCGCGTCAAAAATCGAAATAATTATAATAAAAGCAAAAAAAATACAAAAAAAAAAAAAAAAAAAAAAGAAAAGGCGAATCTATTTATAAAAGCGCTTAAAAGCACACACACAGCTGGCTGGCGCTGGCGGTCGCCACGTTCCCGTTCGTTGGGTGGTGCGGCGGTGGCGGCTGTAGTAAAAGTGCGCTACTCTGTGCCTGGCCTACAAACGGCATGTGAGCAAATGAGATAGCAATATTGATATTGGCGACAGCGACACACTAACACACACAAACCACAGACGATGAACACAAACACACATGCTTACACATACGTGTGTACATATACGCGGACAAGCAGGCAGCGTACGAATTACGCAAAGTGAAATATCTTTCTTAAAAATGGAAAGTGGAAAAGTGACGAATATGATTGTGGATTTTGTTTTAGAACACAAACATTTTAATGCATGAATTTAGAAGGAGTTCAGTGCCAATGAATCAATGGCAGCCAAGTATGAGCAATTTATTTATAAAATTCGTCAGGCACAACCCACTCACGACGCTAGAAAAAATTCCGTAACGCTTAATTGTATCACCGAATCGCACGCACAAACTATACTATTAATGAATTACACTAAATTAGCTGCTTTACATGGTAATAACTTATATTATTGGCTTTTATATGCAATTTTTTCAGCCCACAGCACGCAGAACTCACTTAAGAGTAGAGCTGGAACTTAAATCGATTCCAGAATCGATGCATCGATGTATTATCATAATCGTGATACTGAATCGATATATCGATATTGTACCCAGAGCCACGATACATCGATTAAAATGTTTACAAATGATTTAAATCGACGAAAACTTAAATGGTAGTTTCACTTACTTAAAACTAATCTTCGATTTTGCTTCGGGTCTCCTAATTTTGAAGAGACATTTTTGGAAAACAAGATGCTAATTTTTGATTTACATATTTTATATGAATTCTAAAATGCGTAAGGACATGCTCCTAAAATTATCGATTTCCAAGGATTGCCCCTGTGTGCACATTTTTTCTTCGGCCGCTTAATAAACCAAAAAATTTCCCTAAAACATCCTATTTTTTAATCTCCTCAATGATACCGGAGGCTCCAACAAAAAATAGGGTGGATCTGATAATATTGTGTAGAGTTGTGTCCCAAACTCAAATAAAACCAAAGGGCTGCATCGTTATAGATATCGATAAATAAAAATTAGTGCATAAATCTCCATCGTATCGCAGTCGTCTCTAAAACCATAAACTATCGAAGTAACTCGCCATCGCCATCATCAGAAAAAGTGGCAACACCGCCGTGTATATACATTTTGAGAGAAAATTCTGTTCAGGTGTGAAAATTTATACAATTAAAACTCAAATATAAATAAATTATATTTAAGTGCAAATGGTTTTACAACTAAGTGAATAATTATTTTGTTCATTGACATAGACCGTGTAGTATGTTAAGCCGTATTAACTTACTTATAAACAAAACCTAGCAGCCGCAAATTGTCGCGTCGCATTACATTTAGTGTTGCCAACTTTTGTATTTGCAAAAATTACAATCTCGGCTAAACCTGATAAAACTTACAACTATTTATGTAAAAAAAGTACAATGCTCGTTATTATAAACAGAATTAGACAATACACTTGAATTACAAAAGATTAAAAACAGCACTATAACCGAATGAAATTCAACAATTTCAGAAGGAATTAGCGTCGATAAAAAAACAGCTAAACATTTGAAGGACTCTGGACATTAAATAGCTAAATCTAACCGGAAAAGGCTGAGTGGGCAACACTATAGCCTGCGCCGCCGCCGCCGCCAACGTTGTCATACAAAATGAAGTGAGCACAAAGAAAAATTGAATAAATCTAAGAAAAAATGATTAACAAATTGAACTAACTTTAAATTTATAACATGTTTATTGCAGTCAACCAAAGAGTACAGCGATTTTTTGTTAATTTTCCGATTTTAAGTCGTCTCGTTGTCATTATCATCAGCAATTCATCATAATCGTCATCTCCGCATTTGGATTGCAATCATAATTTTTTAGTAGTTTTATCTTAAACCATCGCTCCTTCCCCTCCCCATTCAGCTGTTGGGAGGAAAATACAAGAATCGAATATAGAATTTCTCGGTTTCTGGATAATTTAAGTCTGCTGCAACTAGAAGCTTCGCCTTTTCCTCATTTTCATTCCCTCCCGGACAAACATACACACATACAAAGATATATTCAGGTGAGTAGCTTGAAATTGATATCTTAATTAAATTGTTATTTATTTTTTTACTAATTTTTGTATATATTTCTGTTATTTTTCTGGGTCCCTGCTGCAGTTATGTCATCAACCGCCGGGAAACGCAAAGAAATCTACAAATACCTGGCGCCATGGCCGCTTTACTCCATGAACTGGAGCGTACGGCCGGACAAACGATTCCGGCTGGCACTCGGCAGCTTTATAGAGGAATACAACAATAAAGTGCAAATAATTAGCCTGGACGAGGATACCAGCGAATTTAGTGCTAAAAGGTGAGCTCATTTTTATCTCAATTCAGCTGTAAAAGATCGACTTAAATCCTTCTGTGGTTTCATAAGTGTTGTGCAAAATATAGCTGAAAATAGGCACTAAAAAAAGTGAGACTTTTATGTACAAACTAGTACTCAAATGTGGAATAAAATGTTACTTTTTACCTGATTTTCTGCGAAGCTCATTTTAAAAAATAGCTAGTTTTAGCAAAATGCTAGTGGTTAGCCTTAAATAAGCTTAAATGGCAACACTGATACCCAACAGTGCTGTCAGTTTTGCTTTTCTTATAACAATTATAGCTATAAAAACGCCACAAAATGTTGGTTTGGTCCGGATCGGACAACTATAGCCTATAGCTCCTATAGGACAAATCGTTCGGAAATTGGTGATTTGTATGGAGACGTGAAGTTTTAGTTGAGCGATTGCAACTAAACTAACACATTATATGTATGGTAGCATAATAGCGATCCTCATCAAGTTTGGTCCGGATCGGACAACTATAGCCTATAGCTCCCATAGGACAAATCGCTCGAAGATTGGTGATTTGTATGGAAAAACGGAAGGAGTACGGGGTCTGATTATTTGTCATTAGTAATGAGAAAAGTTTTATTAATTAATTTTAGTGTTTTTAGATTTCTGACTCAAGGACTCGATGATCAAGGATATAATGATATTGATATGATATTTTATTTTGTTTATTTATATTTATTATTATTAATTTTTTTCTGCAGCACCTTTGACCATCCATATCCCACAACGAAAATCATGTGGATTCCCGACTCAAAAGGCATATATCCCGATCTATTGGCGACCAGTGGTGACTATCTGCGCGTATGGCGTGCTGGTGAACCGGATACACGTCTGGAGTGTGTATTGAATAATAATAAGAATAGTGACTTTTGTGCGCCACTGACATCGTTCGATTGGAATGAGGTTGATCCCAATTTGGTTGGCACATCATCGATAGATACGACATGCACAATATGGGGCCTGGAGACGGGACAACCCCATGCCCGGGTCTATGTTGCCGGTCATGTGAAGACCCAACTGATAGCACACGATAAGGAGGTCTATGATATTGCATTTTCACGTGCCGGCGGCGGACGGGATATGTTTGCCTCGGTTGGAGCTGATGGATCGGTGCGTATGTTCGATCTACGCCATCTGGAGCACTCGACCATCATCTATGAGGTAATTGATTATATACATATATACTTTATAATAGAATTATATATATGTATATGTTTGTTTCTATGCTTATTTTAGGATCCAGCGCATACGGCGCTGTTGCGTTTGGCCTGGAACAAACAGGATCCGAATTATTTAGCCACCGTTGCCATGGATTCATGTGAAGTTATTATTTTAGATGTTCGTGTTCCTTGTACACCTGTTGCAAGACTGAGCAATCACAGAGCGTGCGTCAACGGTATTGCGTGGGCGCCGCATAGGTAACTAAACCAATCAATTTCTAGAAATTAACTTATTAATTAATGAATAACACTTGTTTCTAGTTCCTGTCACATTTGCACTGCCGGTGATGATCACCAAGCACTGATCTGGGATATACAACAAATGCCACGGGCAATCGAGGATCCAATTTTAGCCTATACAGCTGCCGAAGGCGAAGTCAATCAAATACAATGGGGAGCAACGCAGCCCGATTGGATAGCCATTTGCTATAATAAAGCGTGCGAGATCCTAAGGGTCTAAGAGTCAATTTTTGTCTTGATTCCCTATCCGAATCCTCCCCTGAAAATCCATACACAAAGACAACTTTATCATTACTTGAACTGTCTGAAAGTTGAGCTGGCAAACAGTTAAAGCTACAGCAGAGTACACACTCCACACCCACTCACACACACACACTCACACACACACACACACATACACATTCTACACATAGAAACGCAATGTAGTTGTAGTTATTCTTTGTAGACGCAGCGGATGAAACGCGTTTTAATTATAAACAAATACACACAGACAAACAAACACACACACACACATAATTTATAACTCGGTATTCTTTTGGCCAACAGACGCAATAAGTAGGCGTGGCAATCAAATGATTCGTTATACAAAACTGTTGGCGTTTTTTAATATGTAATTATTTAATTCTTTTTTTTTTTTTTAACTTTTAATTTTTTAATTTAATCTTGCTCTCTGTGGCAGCCTTAGTTTAGTTGAAACCACATAAAATTAACAAAATAAGTCTCTCAAGGTCTAACCGCTTAAAATGTATTGCTATTTGTAATTGTATTTGTAATCAACACACACACACACACACCCACACCCACACACACACATACACACAAAGTTTAGTCAGTCGTTTGTTTGGAGCTTCAATTATTATTATTACAACTCTTTTGTTAATTATTTTTTTCAATGACAAAACTTAACAATATGAAGAAAAACAACAACAAAACAAAGAAAAGTTAAAAAAAAAAAAAAAAAAAAATAAAAAAAGAAAAAAAAAACAATGTCCTACCTCGTTTTCCAACATGTTTAATGTTGTTAACAATTTTTGTGTCTAGCCGCAGCAACAAACAACAACAACTACATGCAAACAACAACAACAACAAACAACAGTAAAAACCAAAAACAAAAAAAAAAAACAAAGACAAACTATATAAACAAATAATAATTGCAATAACGCTTTTTTCGAACATGTTTTTATGCTTTGTTCAAAACTTTTATTACACGTTTTCTATGAGAACCAACAAAAAAAACCAAAAAAAAAAAAAGGACTTAAAAAACGAACGAATCAACGCAAAAAGCAAAAACATAAATAAGCAAAAATAAAAAATACACTTGTATTAAGAAAGAAAACTGCACAACCACAGCTAAAAAAAAAAAAACAAAATAAAAACAATACAATACTATTTAAAATACAACTAAAAAAAAATAAAAACAAAAACCGAAATATTATATGAGCGAGAGAGAATACAAGATTGTTGCTATCCATTTAAAAAACAAAAAAAAACAAAAACAAAAAACAAAGCCCATAAAAAATAAATGATGAAAAATAGTAATGACTGCATACAATTACCATAATAATTATAATAAATACTAATTAATTAATAACAATTAATTTCAAGCCCGACAAAAATGATAATCGAATCGTTCGATCCTCACTCGTCAGCACTGAGAACAGATTATATAGAAACTATATCCAAGACAACAGCAAACAACAAACAACAACAACAAAATACAACACTTTTTTTACGGTCAAAACTAAAACAAATAAAAAAAAAAAAAAAAAAAAAAAAACTGCTCTGCGACTGAGACAAAAGTGAGAAAAACGAGAGAGAAAAAAAATTTGCTTTTAAAATTTAATTTATGAAATCCGAAAAAATAAAAAAAAATCAATTTCGCTGTGTTTTGCTCAGAGTATGATTTATTTTTTAACAAGCTGATCATTAAAATATTTATATATGTATGTATATCTATATATAGACTATATTGTACTCTTCACCCGATTTCAATATATTTTTGTTTTTTGTTTCGGTTTCAGTTTCGCTTTCGGTTCAAAAAGTGTAAAACGCAAAACGTAAAAAAATAAAAAAACAACAAAAAAAAAAAATATATGAAAAAAAAACTTTGTAAACTTGACAAGACTTATTGCATTGTAAAAGCCAATAAACTAAAAGATAAAGAGCATTGATCCCAAAAACCAAAAAAAAAATTATTGGATAAATTCATTGAGCAGGTTTCTAAAAAAACAGATTATTCAGTTATATATAGCATAATGGATATATATAATTATTCTTTACACTTACACACACACACAGACACATGCATACTTGCTTATATACATATATATTTCTCTATATACAACTATATTTGTATAATTAAGTGAATCGTTTGATAATTTCCTTATTTTATTTTATTGCCCAATTGTTTTTATCATTTCATTCAGTTTACATAACATACACAAATGTAACAGATCAAGCTATATATATATAGTAGGTCAACTGGTGACAGGAGCAGCAGGATTGTAGGAGAAGGAGCAGCACAGAGAGACGACACAAGATATAGAAACAAAATTAAGAAACCAAAAAAAAAACAAAAAATAATTATTTAAATATAAACCATTTTTAAAACAAACCCATTTATATCAAATCGGGCAGATCGGGCGGAGCACATATATGATGTATATCCACAGTTTCAGCGCTACAAAGGAAAACTTGGATGAACTGGAAATTGAAGTTACTTAATTTCTTACTTCTTGAGGGGATTAGCTGCTCGCTTTACTGGTTGTTTGCACTTGGTGCGTAGCGTTTCATTGGCCTTTACCTTCCGGAGTATTATTTGCAGATGTCCGGTTATCTGGGAACGTTGTACCACGGAGTCATCCGGTTTGACTTCCTCGTTGTAGGCGATCTGGAAAATCTTTCCCTTTACGGTGACACGCACATAGTTGGTCTGTATGTCCACATCGATAAGTGAAGTGTCCAGATGTCTATCGGGGAGTATGGAGTGTGATATGGATAGATAGATAGATTAGGAGTTTTGTTTGGGTAATACTAACTTGTAGACTTCTAGCAGCAGACTATAGTGATCGGATTCATCCTGGAAATTGAACGGCAACTTGGGTTGGTTCAGATTATAGGGTCTTCCGCAGGGCGCGAACAGATTTGGGACTCTTTTGACCTTTTGGGTCAATGGATCCGGCTTGGATTCGGCCTTCTGCCTGCCCAACTTGTGCTGTCGAGCAATCTCTGTGCGTATTTCGGGACAATGCTCGCTCTTGGCATTCCAAAAGGCGCGCGTCCGTTCGTCCTCATCCTCGAGGTCGGCACACTGGGCAGCCAGGGCGGCCTGCTGCTCCGCTACACGGATGCGCTGCTCGTCTCGTTGCATGGCCTGGACAGCCTGACATTGGACAATCACCGCACGATGCTCGGCAAGCAGACGTTGGGCCTGCAAACGCTCGGAGGGCACAATTTCCTTGCAATCCAGAGTATGGAGTTGGGGTAATGTAGCCACCACAAAGTCACGATAGTGGGGATAATCCACGCATGGATTCCCGATGAGCAGCAGATCACGCAGATTATAGTTATCCCGCAGAGATTCCACGCTGGTCAGTTCACCCACAAAGTTGAGCGTCAAATCGAGTTTGTTCAAGGATTCGAGCCCCTCAAGATTCTCAATCTTTTCGATGTTATTGACGGCCACATTGAGATACTCGAGACGCTTGAGCTTATGGAGATTCTCAAGGCGTGCAATGAGATTGGATTGCAGCAAAAGTATTTTTAGATCACGGCACCAGTTCTGCAAATGTTCAATGCACTCAATGTCCTCCTGATGCAGCGATATCTCCTCCAGTGTGCTGATCAATCGCTCATTATGCTCCGACTTCTTGCGCACCAATTCCTCCGTGACTTAAAAAAAAACATTTCAATCTACAATTCAAGACTATTATTTTTAATAATATACTTACTGCGCACCATGTTGTTTTTGAGTTGTATTTTTATTTCTACAACTGAGTTTAACTGTAGTTAAAAACAATAATAAACAAGCTAACTGCGTTGCTAGGAAAGCACTTTGTTGTTGTTGTCGCTAAGTGAAAATTCAAATTTAAGCGTTATCGGCGGTCAAGCGATAGTTTTTACTTATCGTACTTAACATATCGTTGTGCTTGGCAATGCTATCGGAAGTAGTGCTGCCAGATCCGCGTTCTTTTCGAACAGTTTGGATCGCTGTATAACAAGTAAGCGGGAATTTTCTTTAGTTACTGTGCTACAAAGAGAATTTGCACTAAAACTATTTAATTGCTTAAACTAAGAAAAGTAATATTGTAACGTGCTATTTAAAATTTAAGAAAGTTAAATGGATTTGAACATTGCACATAAGTTCGGAAAACTTAAAGTTATTAAAATGGTTTAAATATTTTATAAAAAATTTAATTGTAATTTACTTGGGACGTTGCTTTTTTTATAATTATTATATTTCTTTTGTTGTCTTTTATATTAATTTCGATTACTGCACTGATTGATCAACAGGCTCACCCTGTTTGCATTTCTGATTGGACATCGGATCGCGTGGAAATCTAATCAGACCGCAGACATAGGCTATAGAAATGAAGTACAGGAGCGGACTTAAGTCATTTGATTAAATAAATAAAAATACTTTAATTTCTGGCATATTAAATCAGTTAATTTAAAATATGTTTTATTTGCACAAAATTTCGAATTCATTCAAAAATGCAGTTGTTTTAAAATAGGTTATGAACAAATTTGTAAGGTGACAAATTTGCATATTGAATTCGCTCCAGTTCTTCGCACTTTAGCGATAAGGTCGACTAGTTAAAGCAGCAGAATTCCAAAATTAGACAGAAATATTCATTCAGACACCGTAAGTGCAATCAGCGGGTTTATAGTAGGAATCGCTTAGTAAATCGATTGTGATGAAAAAGTTTTGAATTTTTTTGGGAAAACGCGTTTAATTTGTTGTTCAGTTCAATTGTTTTCTTTTATCAAATATAAACTAAGAGAGTTATTTTTGATTGAATTAACGGCATTAAATTTTATTTATGCTATTTTTTTTACATTTTTATTTTTTTTTTTTGGGAAAAATTAAAATTACTGAATTTAAATCCACTTACAGATTATTTCTCAAAAATAAGTCGCTCATAAAATAACCAAAGTGCATTATTGTTGATGAAGAATGTAATGCAAATTAATAAAAATAATAATAATAATAAAACTAATAACAATACTAATAGTAAAAACAATACTAATAAAAATTCATTACTGTTTTAGTATTAATTTTAAAAATAATAGTAATACTAATATTGAATATAATATTATTAATAAAACTAATGATAATCCTAATAATAATAACAATGTCAATCCTCATAATAATACTAATGATAATTCTAATAATAAAATATTTTTATAGCTTACTTTTTATCACACCTTTCGTTAAATCGATTTCTTGAGCGATTTATAATCTATCGAAATGACCGATAAGTTAATCGATGATATTCTGCGTCCACTGACCGATAATGAAGTGGACGAGCTAATGAAGTTGTATGCCGATAAATACGGTCCACTTAACTTCCACTACTTGTTGTTCTACACTCAACGCAAATGGGATCAACAGTTGGCGGCTGCGGGGATTCCCCAAGATGACAGTGCATATAAGTCACTACGTAAACGATTCTACACCCATCGTAAGGGAAATTTTCGAAGCTTTGGCACCTATGTGAGTCTCCACGAGGACATCGTCCAGAGTGTGTCCTTCTACAGCTGGCAAGCGGATGAGCCCAAGGAATTGTTTGACTGCTTGGAGCAAACACAGCGTATTCAATGGTCCGCCGGAGCACTGCTCACCAATGTGGATCTGGATCACTGCGAAAGGGTCAAGGAGCTGGCCATACGGAAGGGAGCCACTGGTGTCCAGGCACGTGAGTGTTATGGAATGATCCTGCCCCACGATTTAGCCCGATCTGTCCAAGTGCCGGACTTACTGTCCGACTTCGAGCTGCGTCCCTTGGAAGACAGCGATGCCCAAATGGTGCACACGGTCTGGCCCAACAAGGGCGAGGGATCTCTCGAATATATCCGTGCCTTGATCCGTTTCAATAAAACGTTAGGTGCCTGTCGCAGCGATACCGGAGAACTGATTGCTTGGATATTCCAAAATGATTTCTCGGGACTCGGGTAGGTACCAGGAAAACTATAAAATAAAAATGCTTCATACATGACAAACTAATGTCACTGGGTATTACGAGGTCGTGCGTACTCTAACTAACTTACTGCTAATACTCTCTTTATAGCATGCTCCAGGTGCTGCCCAAGGCGGAACATCGTGGTCTCGGTGGTCTCTTGGCTGCCACCATGTCCCGGAAGATAGCGCGTGGCGAGAAAGTGACACTAACCGCTTGGATAGTGTCCAACAATTGGCGCTCGGAGATGCTGCTCAAGCGGATTGGCTACACCAAAGGAGTGGTCAACGAGTGGATTAAACTTTTGCCCGCTTAAAGTGCAGCGAATAAAAGAGGGTTAGCGGGTAAACGGATAGCGGGTAAACGGTGGAGAATATTAGGTATCCAAGTAAAAGTCCAAAGATTTGCACACACACACACACACACACACACACGAATACATACACAATTATATGCCTATTTATACAACGGGGTCAACAACAAAAAAAATGGTTGCATTTTTTTATTACGCTTTACAATTTGCGTTATTCGGTATTGCAAATAAACATTTTATGCTTAGACAAAACGAATTCGAATTTAAATTCTGAAATTGACATCAAATCAAATTTCAAAAACACAAATATTCAAATCTACCGGCAAAATGAGGCTTTCCCCCGCCTAAAGTTTTTCTTTTTTTCCTCGCTTTCTTCTTGGACTTTTCTTTCGATGTCAATTATATACTTACAGGACAAAAAAAAAGGAGAAGAAATATACAGTCGGACTTGAGAGTCTGTAAAGAAAGTAAATTGTACCGACACAATTTTTGCGACCATTCCAGTAAGATCAAATTAATTACAATTATTTCGATAAAACCACTGAACTGGTAAAAATGTCGTTCACGAACAAAAGAACTGCTATTAGAAAAGCTGAACAAAGTGACTTATCGATTACTTATTATCGTAGCTTTAGCTTATTATGTTGATTCATCGATAAGCAAAACACTTGAATAAACTGTAACGGCAGATGAATCAAAACAAAACACGACGAAACAAGAAGAAGAAACAAATAACAACAAATAAATAGCAGCCCTCGTATACATAAGTTATCGAAATGAAGTTTTGCAGCGGATTCAAGTCATTTAATTAAATAAATAAAAAATACTACAATTTCTGGCATTATAAAACAATTAACTTAAAACAAGTTTAATTTGCTAAGATTTTAAATTGATTCCAAAATTGAGTTCTTTAAAAATTTGATTATGAAAGGTCTGAATATATTGAATTCACTCCAGTTCGACTAGTTAAGGCACCAGAATTCCAAAATTAGACAGAAATAATATTCCCTCAGACACCGTAAGTGCAATCAGTGGGTTCTAAACTGGAATCGCTTAGAAAAATTCAGATTGTTATTAAAAAGTTTCAAATTTTTTCAATTTTTTTGGTAACATAATTTCATTGTTTTTGTTTACTTTTTTTTACTTATTTTTTTCGGGAAAATTGTGCCTGTTTTCATAATATCCTTATAGAGGGTATTATGGTTTTGTCACGAAGTTTGTAACGCATAGTAGGAGTGGCCGACCCCATTAAGTATATACACATATTCTTGATCAGCATCAACAGCCGAGTTGATATAGGCATGTCCGTCTATTTCTATGCCAACAAGTCTCTCAGTTTTAAAGCATTCTTGATGAAACTTGGTACAGATCTCTCGAATATATCCGTGCCCTGATCCGTTTCAATTAAACATTGGGCGCCTATCGCAGCAATACCGGAGAACTTATTGCTTGGATATTCCAAAATAACTACACCAAAGTAGTCGTCAACGAGTGGATTAAACTTTTGCCTGTTAAAATGCAGAAAATAACAAGTAAGAAAGGCTAAATTTGGGCGAGCCGACTATAAAAGACCCCGTATAGCTTTTTACAATTAATGGGGGCGGTAGTGGGCGTGACAACAATTTCAAATAAACTTGATCTGCCTGACTCATAGACGGACTTTCATTCCAAATTTGATGGCTCTAACTAGTATAGCTTCTGAGCTCCAACCGTTCATACGGATATTGCTTTATCGATTCGGCTGTTGATGCTGATCAAGAATATGTATACTTTATGGGGTCGGAAAAGCTTCCTTCTACCTGTTACGCAGATTTCGCTTCTGACAAACCTAATAAACCCCTGTACTCTTGTTGAGTGCGGGGTCTAAAAATGGGTTGACGGGTAAACGGTGGAGAACATTTGGTATCCAAGTAAAAGTCCATAGATTTGCACACACACACTCAAATACATACACAATTCCATGCCTATGTATACAACGGGATCAACAAACAAAAATTGTTGCATTTTTTTATTACGCTTTACAATTTGCGTTATTCGGTATTGTAAATAGACATTTTATGCTTAAACAAAACGAGTTCGAAATCGAATTTGAATTCGAATTCTGAAATCGAAATCAAATCAAATTTCAAAAACACAAATATTCAAATCTACGCGGCAAAATGAGGTTCTTCCCCGTCTAAAGTTTTTCATTTTTCGTCTCTTTCTTTCATTTTCTTCTCTTTTTTTTTCTTTGATAGCAATTTTACACTTATTTACACACTTACGACTCCATCAATCCATCAATATATCATACAATAATTTACATTAGTTTAGATTTAGAACGGGGCAGAAAAAAAAAACAGAAATAATAAAATTTTGTTAGCAAAAATTGTCCAAAAACGAAAAGGGAACGGAAAGAAACTAATAATATTAAATTGACAAAGCACTAGAGCAGGGACCGGGACACAAAGGGGGTGTGGTGAAGGGAGAGAGCTATGTAGGAACAGTTGGTAATATGTTGTGATGCGGAATACTAGTCATTTGCTACTGATTAAAGATAGCTCCGATAACAAGATGTTTTGTTATCTATGAGCAGATAGTTGGGATACTGGGAGGAGGGGTATTGGATCGGGGCAGCGGATATATGCTTGGGACTTGAGGTAATACAATTTGTCTAAAAACAAAACTATACAAATAGCAAACGCGTGGCATTTCCACTTGGCATTCCACTGCCATTTGCCAGCAGACTATTCGATGACATTGGCATATTCACAGTAGCTGTTCCCGATCCCATTCCCATTCCTGTCCCCATTCCGGTCTTATGGAATCCATTTGTAAGACTGCCATTCATTGGACTCCTGTAATAGCTATCATTGTGCTGCAGCGGCGTATATTTAACATGATTCGTTTGTGCCAACGTGGGCAACTCCTGGCCTTTGGTCAGCTGCTTGGCACGATTATAGCAGAGCACACCAACGATGGCCAGCGTCATGCCCAGACAATTGATCCATGTGACGGGATTGCCCAAAATCAGCAGCGATACGGCAATGACAAAGATGCGTTTCGATGCACTCGCCACGGCGTAGGTGAGTGGCGTCACTAGCGATAACACGCTGAAGGCAATTATGTTTTGCATCCAGTTGAGCACGCCGTCGGTGAAGAGCAAGGCTATCACACGGTAGTCAAGATTTTTCTAAAAAAAAAAAAAGGAGATAGAGTCGGAGTTGAAGTGGTTAAAGCTGAGACTTACAATGGCTGTGTGTCGGAAGACAGCTAAGCTGTCCATGTACAGCCAGAGTGGCAGGAAGATGAGCAGTGATAACTTTCCCAGCAGATGCAGCAGACGCAGATGATGAATGCCCGTGTCCTTGAGCACCTAAAATGGGAAGAAAAACCTTTAACAAATTGAAGTCCTTGTGACAAAAATCTTGGCAAGCCTTCTTCTACCTTCTTGGAGAAGATGTTCTGCATGGAGAAACCCATAGTAGAAATGAGTGCGCTTATAAGGCCCAACATATCGAAGGATATTTCCGTCACCGTTGCTATCGCCACACCGGTGATGATGGGCAGCAGACTAAGATACACCAATGTGGGCTGCTTCTCGCCAAAGAAGAGGCGCGTCAGGACAACGGTAAACAGCGGCATTGTGGCTTTAACTATGGGAATTCCCCGTTAAATAAATAAAAACAAATATTGCTGACGTGTGAGATACGTACCAGTGTGAGCATACGATACAGGCACCTTCCACAGCGATATATGGGATGTGACCGAGGCAAGCAGCTTGCCAATGGCCAGTGGCACTATTAATCGCATATAGTAGGAACGTGGTATATCCTGATATTTGCGTATGCGCCATAAATTGAAAAATGGACCACTGTACAGTGTGATGCTGCATAGCTGTACCAGTGTGACTGTCATCGGGAATGGGAATTCATTGAGCACCATTTTGCCAATCACATTGTTGCTGGACGAGATGATGTACCAAAAGAGACACATCAATATAACCACTGCAACATGGCGGGTTCCTGTTCGCTTGCCACCCAACATTATTTTTCTGTTATGTTTATTGTTGTTTTGCCTTAATCCCTAATTCAACTCAGCCGCCGTTTCTGTTCTGGTTGTGTGTGTGTGGGTGTAGGTGCGTGTGTGTTGGCGAACCAGTGCCTGCCAGTCAGCTGGTCGTTCGTTTCCGTTTTCCAATTGGTTTATTGCATCTTGTCGTGTTTATATATTAAATAGGTTGTTGTCTATGCACGTCAACACTGTCGCCCGTTTGTTTTCTACGTGGACGCGACAGTGTGACCAGATGTGCGCACTAGCGGCGCTAGTGTTGTCAAGTGACGGCTTATTGAGTAATCGATTGCTATCAGCTGTTTACAGACCGATCTCAAATTAGTACAAATACGTTACTTTTTTAATTGCACAACTTAATCGCAAATACAGAAATTGGCAATTTTATGCATATTGTTTGTTATAATTGCAAATAAAATAATTGTTATAGTTAAGAAAACAGTGTTTGTCTTCTTTAACTTTATTGTATTGTTAAACATATTAAAAACTAAAAAGATATTAAAAAAAACTAAACATGTTGGAACTTAATTTGTAGAAAACATATTTGTGCGTCTGTTGTTTAATAAATGTAGTTTTAACATGAATATTTGAAAATGGTTACTTAAATAACAGAAATTTATTTTTGGCATGAATATTTGAAATTGTTTTAAATAAATGCACTTTCGGCACGTTTTATAGTTCATGAGTTTTTAAATTTATGTTTGAGAGCTTCTTTTGGGCATTAACCACATTATTTTGTTTTTAATGATTGACTTAAGTACTGAGTTAATAGATTGTCTTTTGGTATTGAGATTCTTTGGCGCTAGATTGGCATATTAAAGCGAGTTTTCGATAATTTTAAGAGAATGTTTTCTTGAACGCCAACTGCTTAACTTCCTCGCGCTTAATTCGCAAAGCATCGCGAAGAGCTTGATATAAGGCATCGGCCCAGAATGTAGTGCTTGGAGCCGTGGCGCATAGTTCCTTCAGAGCCAACATGACATTGGACTGCTGCTGCGACAGATCAGATTCGGAGAAACGGGAATCCAGCCAGAAGATGTCATGCCGGTATGCCGTCTTCGTTTGAACGCCAGCATCCCGCGTACAATTAGCAAAACGTTTTTCCGTTTGAGTCGCCAGACTTCTAAACAGTCCCGATGAAATGACTTCGTCCTCCGTTTTCACGCTGGGATTCGCTGCCTCTTGTTGGCGTCGCAGCTTGTGCAGGGTTAGTTTGGAATTCTTTTGGAGCTCCATAAGACGCGTGACATTGATGCCGGTAAGACGCATCAATTTGGTTGTCTCCGATGGCTGACATTCCAATCCCCATTTGGATATATCAATTTTTGATTTAGTTGTTGAATTAAATTTATAATTAACATTGAAATTGTTGCAAAGCGGCGATGGGTTCTCAAACACGGCACTGCTCATAAATGTTCGAGAGCTGGGTAGCTTCCTCACCGTGTCCACAACAAGGAACTCCGTTTCAGGTGCCTTCGAGGCCTGAAGATGCATCGAATGGAGCACAGCTTTCACCCGTTGCACAGCCAATTTACGCTTTTCCGCTATAGTCAATACTGGCACTGGAGCTGGAGCTGCTGCAGCAGTTGCTTCACCTTTCATTAACTTGTCCAACTTGACAATCTTCAGACTTCTTTCGGAATCTTGGACTTGCACGTAGTCGCGCCCAGCGGGTTCTGGTTTTACAACTACACTGGGAACATGTCTAGGGGGGGATTCATTATCATGCCGTCGCTGCCTCTTCCGACTACGTTCCGAGCTGCGACTGTGATCGGGACTTTCACTGTGATCACGATTCCTCTTGTGCTTCTTAACCTTTTTGTGCTTCTTTTTGGCAGCTTTTGAAATATTTTTGTTTTTCAGTTTTTCCATTATTTCATTATGCACTGCGGTAAGTGCTTCCAGTTCTTCATCGACTTCAGCATTGCGCGGTTCAGTTTTTGGAGCAACAGGCTCTGTTTTAATCACTGGCTCCACTGTTGGCACCTCGGGATTAAGTGCACCGGCTAAATCCACGTCGGAAAGAGCATCGAGGAAATCCAATTGCAATACGGCTGGTTCTTCTACTTTAAATTTCACATCCATATTTTGATCCTCCTGGTGAGGCCCCTCCGGCGTTGGAATTTCGGATTCAGGATTCGTCTCGATATCAGCATTGCTGGAGGCTCTTTGAGGTGTTGCGTGATCTTCAGTCTGTGTGCTAATTTGGCACGTTCTTGGATCTTGATTGGGTGCTTCTGTCAGCTCGTTTTCATCCTCGCTATTCCATCCCGTGTTGCAGACACTTACACCAGTCGTTGGATCGGGTGACTCGTCCCTTTCATCGCGCAACGGAGTGTTGAAGTTGTCATCACTTAAAGGCGCTTGTTCGTTTTTTACCTTTGGTTGTTTACCACTATTTCTATTGATTGGAGTTTCCATAATATTTAAAAATAAAATCAAATTCAAAAAGATAAAACAAAGCGAGGACGAGATTCAATAAAGAACCTAAAAAATACCGAAAACGCCAGGGAGCCAACAGTATTAAAAAAAAAATACTTTTATACAGACGAATTTCGTAGTATCTTTACCCATGATCGCGCGGTCACTCCAATACAGTATTGTGGTAAGCGCTGATTCTAGAGCTGAACTTACATTTGTCTGCTTCTATGTTCACTCACATCTCAGCTCAGTTCTTAACAAGTGAGATTACCAACAAAAATATTTAAATTTCATGACATGATACTTAAAATTAAAATAATTTGATATAATTAAAAAAAAAACCGCCTGCACCAAAGAAACCGCAAATTGTTAAGCAATTTAAAACGTCGTTCGTTTGAACATGTTCCGTTTGCTCAGTTAAGTGAATCTATTAAGTTCACTCATTCGAAATCAACACAAAATTATCGAGCTGGCGTAGAAATTATCGAATCAAAGCCGATACATACAATTTCACAATTTCCAAATCACTTGAAATTGTCGTAGTATAGAAGGCTACAGATTAACTGAGAAAAAAAGAAAACACAATTAGCATTTAATAAAGGATGAATCGCACACGCAGAAACCTTGGCAATAAACCATTTGTCTCTGGAGGCGTCTATGTAAGTTTTATTTTGTTGTTCAACAATATCCAAAGCTTCATACTCATTGTTCTATCAATGTCCATTCAATATTTGCATACCGTTGATTCATAAATACAAATGCTTACGTACATACATATATGTATATGAGTGCAAATATACACACATGCATAGATATGTATGAATGATGCGAAATGTTCGATGGTAAGATTAGCAATGCATGTCTTGTATGCATACGTATGTGTATGTGTGTGCGAAAACATTTTGTTTACAACTACGTTTGTTTATGTACTTGCATAATATTTCATATTTTTATGCATATAAATGTATGCATTTGATGTGTAGGTTTAATCAATACCGGTATACATAAAAGCCGACATACATTCATGCATGCGAAATGCATACATTCATAAGTACGCAATGAATTTGCTTACCACATACAAATGCATAAATACATACATGTGTATCTCCGTACATACTATATTCATTTATAATTTTACATTTTTATCTTTCAACTATTTTGCAATAACAGTAATTCTATTTTTATTTATATAATTTACAGAGCACAAATTGATAATGTGTGTCTTAAGCCAATTGTGAACTTATTTGCAATAGCCACTAAAAGTGCTTTAATCGCAAGTGCCTAGCGTTGTCCACTCTTTACTCCTTTTCTCCGTCTCTCCTACAAACACAACTCACACACATGCATTCACTTCATACGTATTTACAGCTAGTCAAGTTATTGTTTTGACAAAATGGACGCAACACAAATTAGAAATTGTTTTCTCTCTCCCTCTTTCCCGTGTTTTTTATACGCGTTTAAACGCGTGCATATAAGAACGTCAAAGTTTCGTGTGATTGTCAAAACAACTGCTGGACATGCTGTATATACATATGTACATGCGCACACATATATACATACTAAATCTTTGGACGGCGTTTAGAAGCTGAAGCTTTGGTAAATTTTTAGCCAGCAAATGATTTTTAAGAATGCAGGACTTGCGATTTTGGTTATTTTTTGGGAGCTACTGGAAATCGATTCATTCGAAAATTGTAACTAAAATTATTAGTTTTGCGTTAGATAGCGATGCTCATTTACTTCACTTGAGTACCCAAACGAGACACCAAAAACGCCAATTTGAAATGATCAAACGTTTTGGACGATCCCACACATCCCACTTGGATTTTCAAGGTGGTCTTATTATTATGATTGTTACTGTTGTGGGTGAAAACCAGGCGGTTGATTAATATAATATGTGATATTAGCGTAAACCATAGATTGGTTGGCTCATGGTTTCGTTGGAGCAGTGCGTCTCTGCATGATTCGTTTGGGCACTTTGGGTCGTAGGAGTGGTCATGGCTATTCCTGAACTATGGTTTTTAGTAGAACGAAACCGCCGCCACGCCCACGCCTCGGTAGTAGAACCCTTTGAACATCTTGGCATGTAAGACATTTCGAGATTGGTACTATATACACACACACACACACAGACAAATACACACACACCTGTGTCTGTGCCATTCTAGTATAAGAAACTATTAAATTATTTATTTTTATTTATAATAATTAAGTTACCAAATTTATTTTGCGCCTTTTCAATTTGCACAAAATTTACTCAAATATTTAAATTAATATTCCAAAGAATTTAAAAACCAAAATAATTTAAAAAAGTTGAAAAATCCTTAGAAAATCCCTTGGTCTTAATTTTTTTTAAGTTTATTAATTAGCTATACAAATTGATGTACTAATTTAAGTAAAGTTATGAATAATTGGTATACTAGCTAGCAGTAAGTTAATTTTCTTTAGGCTAACGAATTTTGTAATAATTTGTTTAGAATTTGTAATGTAAGTTCTTGTTTGTGTTAATAATGCTTGAATTCCTTGTATATAGAATCCCAATGCAACTCCGGTGCAGCAGACACCACCAGCTCCAACTTTAGCACCAGCTCCAGCACCACCACCAGCACGTCCAGTGGTTGCACCTGCTCCACCCACATTAAGCAAGAATGAATTGCTGCCAATGCCAATTTTGGTCAAGGATGAACCAACGGTTCCATCCAGTGATGGCGGCAATGACGGATCCGATGATACTAACGTCGAGATGAATTTCAACAATGACGACGAAATTGAGAATGGCGGCAAAATTCCGTTCAAGAAAATATTCCAAAAACGCAAGAAGTCATCGGGTGCGTAGTTTCAAATCAAGAATCAAGTTGTTTTTATATATTTTATTAAGTTATCAACCATAATATGGAGTTTTATCCTTGAACACTATTGTTAAATCATCTTTTTCCTGTCTACAGAGAGAACACGGGACAAGAAGCTGCGTCAGAATCGTCAGTTGCGCAAATCCATGTTACCCAAAAACGCTTTGATGGCATTGAACGAAGTGAAGGGCATCAATATCAGTGACTTCACCATCAATAGCAATCCGGATGGCGGCTTTACGGCTATTGTTACAGTCAATTCCACACAGTACGAGGGCAAGGGACACTCGAAGATGGCAGCCAAGAATCTGGCCTGCGAAAAAGCTTTGCGAGATTACATAATTGCCAAGATGACGCCAAGACCAAAGAAGTCGAACAAGTCAGGACAAGAAGGTGGCGGAGAAGATTCGGAGCCAATGGACACAAACGATAGTGAAGCCGGTGACGCACCAGAAGACGATGTGCCCATGTTGAACCTGGCATCGTTTGCCATTTACAAGCTATTCGCACAGTGGGAGCGTGAGGGTTATATTATCCCAGAAATGCATCCATCGGCTGGCGGTTCGATGACACAGCCCGGCGATCCCAATATTCCAGCGGCCATTTCTCCAGTCGTTCCAAAGGAGCCCAAGAAGCCGCCAGTCCGCAATGAGCTACCGGCAAACTGGGAGACAATGCATCCAGCCACATTGTTGTGTGTTGTAAGTAGAAGAAATCAGAGAGCTCCATTAAATCTATAAACTTTAACACAAAATTTGCTTTAACAGATGCGTCCGGGACTTTCGTATGTGGATCACGGAACCATCGGTGAGAAGCCAAACATTATGCAGCGTCTTGGGGTCATCGTGGACAATCAGGAGTTTACAGCCAATGGACGTTCCAAGAAGATCGCGCGACGCAATGTGGCAGTTAATGTTTGCAACTGTTTGTTCAACACAAACTTTGCCTATGAGGAGTATTAAATATGAACATAGGGCGGTCGTCAAAACTGGATAATCTCTTACAAGAACTATTTTGTCATAATTCTATATCTGTTGAGACTTCCCTAGATAATTTAATGCACACTCATTATCGTGGTAGAACTAACAAATATGAACGATGATGTGACAATGTCGTTCCACTAACCACTTATCTCTATAACCTAATAAATATTATCAATCGGTAATAATGCATATCTATTTTAATTTTTTGACAAGTTGAAAAAAAAAGAAACGCATTAACGTCTGTGCACTATCGTAAGAACTATCGTCAGTCGATATATCGTTTTTTCTGACAGTCTGGCAACACTGAAGAGAACAGCTGGTTTATTGTTAGTAAGCACGTCATATGTGTTTGTATTTTCATCGATTATAACAACATATTACATAGACAATGTCGAAATTAGTGCAAATCGTTGCAAAAAATACTTTGCGTAATACACGCATCAATCCAAATCAAATGTAAGTATACAATTTTGAAGTTGATAACGAAAACGTTCTGTACATTCTTTTTATTATTGCTTTATCAGTTCGCAATATGCGTTCCGAGATTTCATGCACATGTCCGCAGCGACTCCACAAGTCTCGTCGTCGTCGTCGTCACTTGTAGCAGACCATACTAAACAATGTTTGCTCCGACAGCCCTTGGCAGCTGTTCAGGGTTTAGGGCAGATCACAAAGCGTAGCATGTTCATCCAGACACAGGACACACCAAATCCCGATAGCTTGAAGTTTTTGCCCGGCGTCGATGTGCTCGGCAAGGGGAATACCTATGATTTTCCTAGTGCCACAACGGCCAGTTCCAGTCCATTAGGTGTGAAAGTGATATCTTTTAATTAAAAGCAATGCAAAACATATTATTTGCAGCCAAGTTACTGTTTCGCGTGGAAGGTGTGCGTGCTGTGTTCTTTGGCGCTGATTTTATAACTATATCCAAGGAGGAGAGCGGAGAATGGGGCATTATAAAACCGGAAGTGTTTGCAATTATAATGGATTTCTTCGCCAGCGGTTTGCCCATTTTACACGAGGCACGTCCAAATGCAGATACGGAAATTTTTGAAGACGATGATGAAACTGTCATGATGATTAAGGAGCTTTTGGACACGCGCATTCGTCCCACTGTTCAGGAGGATGGCGGCGATATCGTATTCATGGGATTTGAAGACGGCATTGTTAAATTGAAAATGCAAGGTTCGTGCTCATCCTGTCCCAGCTCAATTGTTACCCTCAAGAATGGTGTGCAAAATATGCTACAATTCTATATACCAGAAGTCGTATCTGTAGAACAGGTTCTCGACGATGCAGACAAATTGGCAAACAAGGAATTTGAGCGTTTCGAAAAGAGTTTGAAGCAAAAGGAACAGCCCAAAGCTCCGATTAGCATCGGTGGCACCCCAAATTAGACATGTTATAGATTTGTTTTTATGTTTAAGCAGTGATACCTGTAAGTTTGCTTGAATAATACACGGCCTTTAATAATCGTTTGACCGTTACAAAAAGAGTTATTTTTAAAAGGTGGCAGCATTGGGAAGCAGTGTTAATAAATACTGCTTAAACAGCTGATTGGTCTCACATATTTGTAGCGATGTATCGAACTATCGCAAAGTCAGTTCTACAATATCGATGAACTAGTTGTCGCATACACTCACACACACAAAAGAAATTAAACAACTCACATAAAAATCTTACTTTTTTTTTTTTGTCACATTTGACATCAGTATCAATAAAAACAACTTAATCCCACCTAGCCAAATCGATGCAAAAATAGTAACAAACAATTTGAAGAGCGCTGTTATTCAAAAACTACAAGTGAAACGTATTTCCGGACGCCTAGAGTTTCGCAACCCGCAATAACATAGTTCTTGCATCCCGCACATAAATATGGTCAGAATATTCAGTTTGAGCATTTTCTACAAGGGCGAGAGCGAGGCGCGTCTGCTGAAGACGACTTCGGATGTGCAGTCCTTTCCCTTTTTTCAACGTGGCACTGTTAATGAGTTCATGACGTGAGTAACACACGGCGACGGCGCAATTTTTTTTGCTCTACTGTCTATCCCCACCCTCATGCTTCCTCCCCACACCAAAACTTGAGAATTTGTCACATATGTGCGTTGGAATTTCTTTTGACTCTTCACAGCTTCGCCTCAAGGACCATTGTGGAACGCACCCAGCCAGCGCTGAGACAGTCGGTCAAACAGGATGCTTATATGTGTCACGTTTATGTGCGTGCTGATAACTTAGCTGGCGTTTTAATTTCGGATCACGAGTATCCAAATCGTGTGGCCCATACGTTAATTACCAAAATATTGGATGACTTTACGTCCAAAGTGTCGTCTGGATTGTGGCCACATGGATCGGATTCTGAAATACCATTTGATGCATTGCCCACGTTATTAGCGAGATACCAGGATCCCAAGGAGGCAGATCCGCTGCTGAAAATGCAAACAGATTTGGATGAAACAAAAATCATTTTGAAGAACACAATTGAAGCGGTGCTCAAGCGTGGCGAGAATTTGGAGGATATGGTCAACAAATCAGAGCAACTTTCATTGCAGAGCAAGGCATTCTACAAGACAGCGAAAAAAACTAATTCATGTTGCAGCTTCACTTAAGATGGCAGACGAACACAGGGACGGAGACGGACACAAAAGACATGGACGGAGACCAAGGCGGTGACGGATAAGGTTGGAAAACACCCCAAACACCACAAAATGAAACTACAAAACTAAAACACCAAACAACAACAACAAGAGGAGGAAAAGATGATGAGGATACTATGAAATCGCGGCATTGGCTTAGAATTTGTATGCTTTTTATAAAAATATAATTAACTAATTTTATATTTAAAATATAATTATATATATATACATATATATATGTTTTATATGTATAAGTCACACATGTGCGTATGTACATACATTTATGTGCGCAATGTACACATTGTCAGCTTATTGTTTGCATGCTGCTGATAATGATGTTCATTCAGTGGTGCCCATATTAAAAAAAAAAAATTAGATCGTGCGCTGTAACGTCTTACCTCGTTGAACGCATCACAGCGACTGATCTCGGATTTGTCTAGTCAACGATTCGTTAAGTTTCGTTGCTAGAACTTAAAGCTCGTATCCTGTAGCATTTTGGGCACCACTGCTTCACATACATGCATGCATATGCTCATGACTACACCAATACAATTATAATATATACTATGCTATACATATATCTATTTACTTTATATACGTATGCGTATTTGTGTAAATGTGTGTGTGTAAGTGTCTTATCTTTTTCTTTCGTTATTCGTGGTCTCATCTCCTTCAGCTTTTGTCTTTTGTGTCTGCCCCAAGATCAATAACGGTATTAAGTATGTACATGTGTATTTGTTCAAAATTTCGATATGTGTGTATGTATCTAAATGCAATAGTTTCTTAACTGTGTCTGTGCAGAGACGAATCCCAAAACTGCCGAATACTCAAGAGGCGACCCTCGCGAACTTTTCTAGAGGGCTAAATAAAAAACCAAGTATTACATTAAATGTGTTTTAAAAAACTTTTTTCGTTTTAATTTTAACGTGTTTAATAAAAACTTGAAAAAAAAAAAAAAAACAATTCAATTTTCAAAAAACTTTTTTTTCAACATTGCAATTTTTAAATATATTTAAAATATATTCGTGTTTTTCTTTTTATTTGTTAAAATGTGTTAAGTTTATAATAAATACTCAAAAGTGTGTTAACTGCTCAATTAAAGAAAATTAAAAAAATATTCTATATACAGTTTATTCCAAATCCAAATCGGTTTTGAGTGCAAACTATTTTTGTTTTTTTTTTTTTTTGGCAAGAAATGAGTATTTGTGTCTAAAAAAATGGAGTCTTTTTTTTATTTACAAGTCGAGAAGAAAATTGTTTGGAATAGAATTGAAAAATGCTCGGAAAATCACTGGAGGATTAAGTTATTGACGTTGCTTGAGATTTCCAGAAATCTGCTTGGTGCGAATACGTTTGCGATCCCGCGAAATAATCTCCATGCGCTCCCTGATGCTCGTCTGGAAGAAGATCAGATGCAGCGTGCGACTGGCCGAGCAGAGCTGGAGGGGATTAAAGATTCGATTAGTCGACAGATTATTAGTGTTTCACCTGATTCGACTCACCTGTTGTAGTAGACGCGCCTTGAGGCGCACATTAGAGGGCTCCTCATGGTCCAAGCTCGTGCCATATGTTTCCAGATGTAGATTGAGCACAAAGATGAGCGTATCCCGTATGGTCTGGACAATGCGCTGCACTTGCTCTGTCCGGAACAGACGACGCACGAGGAAGCCGCGTGTATAGGCATTCAATAGCGTTGCGGCTTCATGGCGGCGACGTCGCTGAACCTGAGTCTGATCTTCCAGTTGCAGATCCTGCTCCCGATCTTCCTGTTGCTGCTGCTGCTTCTTCAACTCCTCCCGCTGGCGATGATGATCAGATGCATTAGTTTTTAATACGAAATATAAAGCTAATTCTAGTCTAGTCTAGTTTAGTTTCTAGTTTTATTTTTCCCAGGGATTCATGAAGGCTTCTTTAAGGCACTTAATTTGGCTACAACTATTTCTTCTTGGCCACGAAACGCTGTAGCCAACAAAGAATCCAAAATAAACCCAAGTTAGTAGACAATGAGTGAAAGAGATAGGTAGAGTTTTGGTTAGTTAGGAGACGGAAACCTGAAGGATTTGCCCAAGACTTACTGTTTGACGACCTGGCGATGCACCTCGTCGTGTCTTGGTTTGGCTTTGTGGCTGTGTTTGCTGCTGCTGTCGGGGATTACTCTTGCCCAGTGAAGCATTTGTTGCTCTTCTTGCTCCTGGTTGTGTTGTCGTCGTGTTAGTCTTTGGACTGCTTAACACTTTCCTGCCCGTCACTGGTGTCTTGATCGGACTACGCTGCTGTTGCTGCTGTTGGACTGGCTTCCTAATCTTTGCCTTGGCCTCCGATTTGGGTGAACTGATGGCACTGTCGATGGCCTGCAGTTCGGTGTTTGCATCGGATTCACTGTCCACATCGAAGAGACGCTTTCGTGCTGTCATCACAACTGAATCCCGCGGTGACAATGTGATGGTATCATTCTGCTGGGAATGCGATGGCGTGGGCAGATCATCGGTGCTGGTGTACTCGGAGACGGCACTGGGACTCTGTTCACCGGAGAGCGGTGCATAGCTGGACACATTGATGTCCGCACAAATCTGTTCGATGAGAAACTTTTGCTGTCTATCGAACTCCGCCTGCATGCGTCGCTGCTCCTCGTGCTGATATTGCACCAGCTGCTGGAATCGATCCCGATGAGCCGACTTAATGTCCTTAAACATCTTACGCTTCGCTAGCGTCAATTGTTTACGCTCCTGGCCATCCTGTTCGACCAGCACATCGTTGGCTTCATGGAGTGCACGTTGGAGCAGCTGCTTCAGATGCTGTTGCTGTTGTGGACTCTTGATTTGGGTGTGACCACCACAACGTCTGTTCAGATCCACACAGCTGCTGCTCACGCTGCGCTGCACCTGTTTCGCCTTGGACTCGATGGTGTCGCGTCGCAGGTGCGCTAGACTCTGGGCGGACGAGCAGCAAGTCGGCGGCAGCGCAAAGCGGCAACGTGGTGAACTGTTCGCTCCACTAGGACTGACAGCGTTGCCAACCGGTGCTGGCGGTGGTATGGACACCTTGTTGCCCTCCCGCCGCATGTGCTCCACCAGCGCCGGCGATGGTTCCTCCAGCGTAAATGAGCGGGAACGCTGCATCTGCTGGCCATTCAGCTGAGCGGCATTCAGAGCTGGACTCGTGCTGGAACGCAGCATACGCTTGTCCACCGAACCACCTGGTGACTTGTGCTGCCAGAGCACACTGATAGGCACCGGCTCCATTGGGGATGGACCATTCTTGCCACTTAGCTCGAAGCGCATAATTCGGCTGGTTATGTTGTTCAGCTTTCGCTGGGGTGTGCCCAGCCGGCGACTGTGCTGATGACCTTGGGTGCTGGCTGCTGGCGCTGGCGGTGGCTTGGGTGGCTGGCAGTCCAGACGCTGTGGCGTTGGTGGCTTCACACAGATGGTGGGAATAACATGCTTTGGCTCAATGTCCAGGGTCAGTGGACGATTGCGAGAGGAGCTATTGGTGCTGTCATAGATATAGGTCCGTGTCTGCTGTAGCTGTGGAAAGCTTTGTACCGTATTCATGGTGCTATTGGTGTCTTCGTCCTCGTTTGTGCTGCTCCTGCAGCTGCCACATCCGCTACCACTGCTGCTGCTGTCCGTGTCAAGCGTTCCAGCCTCGTCAATGGCTGTAGCTGATCTGACGGCCTGGGACTGCTTGTATTTCGCCTCCAGCTCCAGTGCTCGCTGTCTTAGCTGCTGCATCTGGCGACGCTTCTCTGCTGTCATCTATTTAATTGTTTTTTTTTAATGTTTTTTTTTTTTAGTTTACGCTTGAGTGCAATCACTCCCAGTTTTGGCCATAAAAAGGCTACTCACCAACGGCGGCAGTATCGGATGTCCATCGATGCGGAACTGGGAGACGTAGGGCATTGGAGCAGGGAATGAAATGGAAATGGAACTGGGATCGGCATTGGCTGTTAATGTTGATGGTGTTGTAAACATTCCCACACCCTTCGCCATCGCCTCCTCCTCGGCCTCTGTCGCGGCACGCAGCTGATCCATTGCCCAGCTGGCAAAATAAAATTAATTTCAAATTTATTTGAATTGATTGGTATAAAATTGAATTACCTCGCATTATCCATATCCATTGGCAAGCCGTCCGTGTGTCTGTGTCTGTCTGTCCACTCTGAATTTTGGAATTTTCAGCTGGCAAATGCCATGAACAATTTGCCGTTTGGTTTTTGCTTTTTACGCGACTAAACGCGAGCCCAAAGTTGTAAAATTCAAAGCTTAAGTTTTACATTTGTTGTGTTTGCCGTTGCTATGACAATTTCAAGGGCAACTGCGCACCTGAGCCGACACTCACACAACACAAAACTATTGTATATGGCTTTTTAAATATCAATTAAAATCAATGAAAATAAAAGCACACAACTAAAAAAAAAAAAACTAAATGAAAATAATCAAATGCTTTTTGGCGTTCTCTTTTGAGTGCCACCTTTTTTTGTGTGAGAGAGACTGCCAACTTGTTAAAAATTTTAAATTCAATTTGCATTGCGGCAAGTTGACAGGTCCAGCGAGCTGCGCGCGCTAAATTAGTTCACGTGAACAAATAACAACTCTGTTTACAAAAACCCAATAATATCACGGCCACTCTTATTCTATATTCGGGGACCGGTGTCCGGTGTACTTAGGGACTCTGGAAAAAACAGGGAACAAAAAACGATCTATACACGATTACTTAAGGCGAAGAGCAAGGGGGTTTATCGCTGTGGTGGAATGCGTTTGTGTGCATTAGTTTTGAATGAAATAAGATTTTGGTACATTTGCGCCTACGGCTACTTTTTCAACTTAAATCGATTCTTTCAATTTAAATCGATGTATCGTAAATATGATAAAACATCGTTGAATCGGTATTGCAATCGATGTAAGTTCCAGCTCTACATTTGATATCGTGTTGCGCGTTTCATAGACAGCTGCCCTCGGTTGTTATTATCGTACATTTTTTTTGTTTTTGTTTATCGTGTGCCGTTTAAACGAAACAACTAGGCGCACAAGTATCAACTGAAGCGCAAACAACGAATATAAATCAAAAGTATATTTAATTGTTCGTGAGTGTCAATAACTGTGAAGGACATTCGAGCCCTTTACAATAATTTCGCTCTCTTTTGTTCTCTCTTTCTCATTCTTTCCGACCGCAACGCGTCTAATAACATTCGTTGTTTTTGTTTGTGCTGTTGCTCTGTTCCATGCGAATTTCATGTGTGTGTGTGCGAATTACAAAACAAAATAATTTAAGAATTAAACCTATAAATTCAAATGTAACCAAACACACTGCTGTGTGCATACATGTAAACATACGATCAAAAATCAAAATTTGTTAAAACAAAAATCACATGTGTGCGGAAAATGTGTGTAGCCTTGCTTTGTATGTGTTGTGTATCTGTGTGAATGCTTGGTTTTGCGTGTACGAGTGTGTGTGTGTGTGTGTGTTTGTGGGTGTTGTTATCCAGAGCAACTGCCCTTTGTGTGCGATTGGGAGTATTGAGCTAGTAACTGGTAACTGCGTTTTAGTTCTAAATGGAGAGCAGTCTCGCCACACCATTTCCTATGTATTACACTATTTGCAACTGTTTGCATTTCCAAAAGGGGCCTTAAAATGAGGAAGGGCAAATTATCGAGTGTTAAGTCACTTTAAGTCACTTGATAGTTAGCAAACTCTCAATAGCCCGCTTGTATTTGTTATTTGCGTCGCTTTGTATTTAATTACTTTACACATACTAGAATAATATAGAGTACGAAAAGAATAGCAACGCCATACATATGAAGTACATATTTACATATGTACGCACATGCTTTCATATACATAAGTATATGTACATACATACATGCAAACATACCTACATATGTATGTGTATGTATGTATATTCTGCGACGCAATTGAAAAGACATCGAAGGCCAAACAACTTTGCTGTTTTCGTGTTTTTGCCTTCTTTTTGTTTTGTTGATTCGTTTCGTTTGTTAGTTGCTTTTGTTTTTGTTATTATCACAAACTTCACTCACACCATTCAAACTATTTTTGATGGGCAGTCTGCTGCTCACGCGCGCATTCTCTCTCACTCGCTCTAACACATTTTTTTTTTTCGCACGCTGCCGGCGTCGCTGTCAGCAAAAACGCCAACGCAGCTCCAAACTCAAAGTCAGCTTGAAGCAACTGTAATTTACCATTAACTGTAACTAACAAACTATATGTATGTGTGTGAACTGAAAGTGTGTGAAACCATGTGTCTGTATGTATGTGTACATGTGGGTACGTAAATCCTTGAAGAAAGTCGCAAAAAGCCATATTAATATGTGCTTACATATCATTAAACTTTGGCTGGCAATTACAACGCAGTTTCAGTTTCTTTGTTCGTGTGTTCTTTTAATTTAAATTATTGTTATTTTAAATCCATGGCTGACGCGATGACGAAAGCCAGCAGAATTTGCAATTGCCCTAAAATATGGACTTTTCTTTTTATTTTTTTTTTCCTGAATAATAAAAATAATAATAACAGCAAAAACAACAACAACAATATTGTTTTTCATATTTGGACTTTTCTTTTGCGTTATTTTTGGTAAAATGCCATTTTGTTTTTATTTTGTTGTTGTTTTTGTTGTTTTCTCGTGCCATGCAGAGCAATTTTTCATTTCTACGCAGCAGCATCAGCCGGAAAAACAAGTTGGCTGTTGGCAGTTGGCTCTGTGCCTCATTGCGATTTTGTGACTGACATTCTCGTTTCGAGCATTTAGTGAGAAAGTGCAAGTGCCGCGCGAGTTGTAAGGGTGAAAGATGCGCGAACAGCTGATCGATATTGATCGATTGATTAAACCTAACCTAACGTTAAATGGTATGCTTCCTTTCCACATAGATTAAAAGCCAAATAAATAAACAAGCGGGGTAACAGAACAACAAAAGGACTATATCGAATAATTTTTAACCAAAGCGCAAAAGCAGCAGGCTGCGATAATAAATAATAAATAAATAAAGACATCAACAAATTAAACAAAAAATGTTTGCAATTCCACGTCCCTCGCGGTTAACACTGCAAGGCGCCGCCATTGCACTTGTTATGGTGCTGTTAATGTCCTGGTAAGTAAAAGCACTGCGTATAAAAATAAATATATATGTACTTATATGTACCAAGTATGCCATTAAAATAGATATTGCACTCATATATTCACATATATAATTAAAGACTTAAGTGTGCTCACGCCATTCAATTTGGGTCAGAAAGCAAACGCACTCTCCATACGTCCCATTTCCCCATTCCCTTTGCCCAGTCCGATTCCCCAGCATTCCAAAAGGAAACAAAACAAAAATAAATTCTGTTGCCGGCGACAAACTGCCAAAGAGCGGGAGAGGAAGGGAGAGAGAGAGAGTACGGTGCAGCGAGCACTTGCTTGGAAGGAAGAGCGTCGTTAAAAGAATAAGAGACACAAGCAGCAATACAACCACACCAAAGCGTCTGACGAAACGTCGCGTGGCCAATTTTTAAAAGTTGCAATGTTTTATTTTAGGAATAAGTATGTACACACACATACGAATATTTCAATGTATTTACGTGCTTACACCTTCGTTTTGGCTGGCTGCTCAACGTTTCCATTTACCCGCCCCACCTCCTACTCTCCCTTTAACACATATGTACATATACATTTATTTCTCTGTGGTTGGTAGTCCGCTCGTGTTGTTTTTATTGTTATCTTTTTAAGTTCTCACATACAAATACAAAAATGTCATTTCCATTGCATACCCCCCAGAACTCAACTGTTTCCCGCTTTGGATATGTGCACACAAATACATTTGCATTAGCATGTGTATGTGTACTTATATACATACATATGTACATATCACATTGTGTGGCTGCATGTGTATTTTTGTAATCACAATTCTCTGTGTGGCGTAATTAACCAAAGGAAAATGCAGCAAAAATGATTCGCACGCAGCCTCAGGCACACCAAGCCATATACATATGTATGTACATACATACATATAAAACTATATGCATATGTATGTATACATGTGGAATTGCATCTAAAGAATAGAACGAGCAGATGAATGAATGCACTTGTTACTCACAATTGTTCTACAGGAAGCAAAAATAACAATAACAAAATCAACAGCCAATTATTTTGATTAACCCGTTAGAAGATCTCTATCAGTTACAGAACTCGATAACATTGCCGACTATCGATAGTTATATGTAATAAATTAAAATTAGTGTTGTAAAGCATTTAAATTCCAAATTAAATGGAAGTTTGACAGTAAAATACATTTTAACAAGCGAAAACGAAATGTACGATAATACCTCTAACTATCCTAGTTGTAATTTAAAAGAGGCAGAGACCTTGGGATACATTTCGTAAGACCAAACGCTCAATTAGCTTTTTGGCAATTAATTCGATTGATTAACGCTAGTACAAACACATAAACACACCCCATTCACTCACATATACATGCATAAATATCTGCATAACACTGTTGTCATTACTTTGTAAGTAAGCAGAAGAAGAGGGAGATGAAAAGCGTTGTGCGAATTAGATGTGAAAGGCAAACAGGGCGATAATGATAATTAGATTGTTTTTAACACAAAAACAATTCGTCAGCACAAAGTTAAAAGCCAAACAAACTGAACAGTTGATATTTGATTGTGATATATGTATATACTGTACATATACTATGTTTGTATACATGTATGTGCTTAGAAATACCCTGTATGAAAGGTGAAATGATTAATTTAAACGATTAGTCAACACTTTCGTATTGCTTTCCATTGTTTATTTATTTTTCTTTCTCTTATTGTTTTTGTTTTCCGATAAAGTAAGACGTATATTCAGGAAATAACAAGTTTCGACATTTGTCCCACTTTCGACTATCTAATCTTAATATATATACTTAACTATATACATACATATATATACATGTATCAATTGGTTGACTTTGTAAACAAGTTGACTAATAAATACGTAAAAGCTTGCAAAACAAATATCGGCCTTATGGCACTTTTCACTGATTTTTTTTGTGATTTATGGTTCATTACTTTTTTTTATTATTATTTTTGAAAAAAACCTACGTTTAAACGGTTAATAACAGTAACTAGAGTTACGGCTAAATATCGTTGCCTTTAAGTCACTATTTAAAATAACAAATCCGTTTTAAAACCTATAAATTAAATTAACTTTGTTGTTTTTATTATTTAATATACCCCATTAAACGCCCGCTTTATACAGGGTGTGCAGGGATTATGTATTAATTAATCAAACATTTCAGATGTCATATGATTTTATAACACTATTTGTTTAAAGCTGAGTAAGACAGAAAGAGAGAGGGAGAGAGGAAGGGAGACATAAATATAGATAGATAGACTTTATAGGGTATTATTTAAGCTTTAGTTAAAACTTAACTGCAGTGCTATTCTTTTAGTTAATTAAATTTTATATTATTAAACTTAATGTTCGAAAGTTTTTGTTAATTTCAACTTAAAAGAATCGAGTTCTGTTGCTTGAGATATAAATAAATAGAAACAATTTCATCATCAACAGATACATGAAATTCCACTCATTAAGACAAGAAACGTTGGAAAAACATTTTCATCTGCTTTATGTAGAACAAGTAAGAAAGGCTAGAGTCGAGCGAGCCGACTGTAAAACACCCCGTACTACTTCTACAAATCCTCCTTCATACAAATCACCAATTTTCAACCGATTTGTCCTGTGGGAGCTATAGGCAAACTTGCTGAAGATAGTTATCCCATAAACATACTGTGTGAATTTGGTTCCGATAGCTTGAGTCGTTATCAAGTTATGGTGATGTGAAAATGGTATTTCATAATTTGCGGGGGCGTTAGGGGGCGTGGATTTGCCTGACATATAAACGCATGTACTTTCATTCAATCGAATCAGTTAAATCTGAAGCTTTAAGTAATTTAGATACAGATGCGTATACTTGAATCTAGTTTTTTTCAGTGTATATTACGTATACGCCACAGGAGACCCAAAACTTAGAGCATTTTTAGCCTTTTCCCGCATAATATTTTTTGCTATCAATCTAGCCATTAAATGCTGACAAGAGAGCTTAGTTAAAGCTCGCATAATGAACATAACAAAATAAATATAATAAAATAAAAATAATAAGCGATAAACGATAAACGAAAAGCGAAAACGAAATCCAAACCAGATTTGACCCGCTGTGGAATCTTATGAATCTTTTTCTTTGAGCAGCTGACAGGCCAGGGGAATGTCAATGCTTCCTGGTAGAACATGTTTTTCGCCCATCTGGTTATACATATATATATTCTAAGTTGTGTATTATTTTAAGTTAGACATATTAAGTTGGTAATTAGTGAACCAAACGTTATTTAACAAGTCGCATTTGTGCTTCTTCCGTCGTCGTCTTCGGTTCACTGAACAATTAAATTAAATTCCAAACACTTTTTGTATTTATTTGTGGGTGTTTAAACGGTTTCCTTTCTTTTTTTTCTGTGTGTTTATCTTTTTTGTTTTTTTTGCAGTGTACGTCCCTTGGGTGTCTTGTTCCTGGGACTATTCAGTTATTGGCTTTACTGGACACGCTGCAGTTTTCGTATTGTTCTCACACCCGAGTTGAGATCGAAGTTTGATTCCTGGTTCCAAAGCGCTGAAACTTGGCGTCGTAACTCTCCCGGAATGTTCTGTCTGGTTAGCAGCGGTTGTCTCGCCACCTTGGCTGTTCTGGGACACCTGATATCAGGATCCACGCTGGTGCTCACACTTCTCGTACTCTCCGCCCTCGTTTCTACCAAATACAACTTTAAGGTCCTACAAATTGAACGCAAAGGTAAGAAAATGTCATATGATTTAATGTAGACCCTGTACTTAAAATGAGCGTGTAGTGTCATATATTTGAATATAGACCCTGTACTTGGGTTAAATGCGTCAAATATTGATATTTTTACCCTGTACTTAGGCAGGAAGTGTCATATATTTAAATTTAGACCCTGTACTTCGGTAGAAAGTGTCATATGTTTAAATGTAGACCCTTTACTTATGTTGAAAGTGTCATATATGAAAGTGTAGACCCTGTACTTAGATAGAAACAGTCATATATTTAAATGCAGATCCTGTACTTATGTAGAAAGTGTCATATATTTGAATATAGACCCTGTGCTTAGGTAGAAAGAGTCATATATTTAAATGTAGACCCTGCACTTAGGTAGAAGGTGTCATTTATGTAAGTGTAGACCCTGTACTTAGGTAGAAAGTGTCATATAGTTAAACTCAGACCCTGTACTTATGTAGAAAGTGTCATATATTTGAATGTAGACCCTGTACTTAGGTGGAAAGCGTCATAATTTTAAATGTAGACCCTGTACTTGGGTTAAAAGTGTCATATATGCTAGTATAGACCCAGTACTTAGATTAAAAGGGTCATATATTTATATGTAGACCCTGTACTTAGATAAAAACAGTCATATATTTAGTAGACCCTGTACTTGTGTTAAAAGTGTCATATATGTTAGTGTATACCCTGTACTTAGATAAAAACAGTCATATATTTCAATGTAGACCCTGTACTTAGATAAAAACAGTCATATATTTCAATGTAGACCCTATACTTTCTTCTAACTGTGTTTTGCATTTTGCACTAATTTCAATTTATCAACTTAACTTGCAGACTTTCAATGGTCGGAGAAGATAAACTATAACAACGTCGATGCTGAGTTGGATGATGAATTTCTGCCCGACGTAAACGAATCGAATCTTTTTGTGCTGGAACGTGCCAGCGATGTGAACACGATCAGCTCACCCACCGATGGGGATGTCGAGGGTATCGAGGGCGATGGGGATGATCGCAGTGATGACATACCCTCAGAGCTGCTGATACCAGATGCAATTCCCGAAATCGATGAACACTCCACCGATGAGGATGACGAACTAGTGCCACTTTCACAGTTCAAATCAAGTCGTGCCACTGCAGCAGCTGCAGCTGCACAGGAGTACGAAAAGAACCGATCCGAGGATGAGATTAAACAGTCATCGACAGTGGCCAAAACGATGGATTTTCGTAGGGGTCACTTCAAGCGAGATTCCTCACTTTCCACCACCTCATCATCGTCAGAGGAGAGTCTATCGAAGGGTCTGCAGTTTCCCGATCACAACACCGTTGATGGCGGTGGCTCTACACTGCGACAGCTAACAGCCCCGCCCACAGATGATGCCGCCTCCGGTAGCAGTTCACAGCAATTGCTAGCGTTGGCGGTGAAAGCACAAGCGCAAACCCTACTGCCCAGCCTTATGTCCAATCTGGTGCGGTGGGGGGGTAATAATGAGGTGATCAGCACGGATATGGCAGCGCCATCGAATCCACAGAGACGACAGGTCACCGCACTGGATTCATCCGATGAGAGCGATTTTGAGATACTTGAAACGGATGATTTCAAGTAAAAGTTGTTCAGAACGTATTACCAACTAATATCTTAAAAACTATATTATGTACACGTAAATAAATACAATGCATCATGTAGAGATCAATCCAAAAGAAAAAAAAAACAAAAGAAACAAGTAAACAACACACAGATACACACACACACATACACACACACACATACACACACACACATACACACACACACACACATACACACAAAGACAGGCATTAGTGTTTTTGCATGCCATCATATGAGATAAAAAGCGATTCTAATTTGCAACAGAAACAAAATAATATAACAAAATAATTAATAATATTTAATTACTATATATGCATATGTGTATGTATGCGTGTATTGTAAGTCTATTTTATGATCTGATTAATCGATTTAAATAGATTTATAATATTAGTTTAGTTTAATATCATTTGTTTTATAGTTTTTCTTTTTTGTTCTCGTGATTTTGTGCTATTTTGTACATTATTATTATTATTATTATGTTTACTATTACAATTATTTTAAAAAACAATTTTTTTTTTTTTTGGAGCAGCGGTTTAGTTACTAATCGCTAATCGCAATTGATTTATATTTCGATTACGACTTCTATTTGGCAGTATGCTAACAACAACAAAAATAATAATAATTATAATAATAGTGTAAATACTTTGATTTTTTCTTATTTTCTGTATCAATATACATACACACACACACACACACATACTTTATACAATAAATATAAACACATATTTACAGATAACCAAAAATGCAAAAAAAAAAAAAGGGAAACAAAATTGTGGAGCTACTTAATAATACCATGTACTGTATCCAAGAACGCTTAGAAACAACTAACAGCCCTACAAAACATACTTACAATTATTCTATCAACCTGATGCGGTGCTATAAGCCATAACAATACATATATTTACATATAAATTGCTTAAGACCAACTCGCTACAATATTGCAAAGAAAAAAATTGCATTGTTCTTCAGCGATTAAATTCGAATTACAAATTTAAATAAACAAAAAAAAAAAAAACGATTAATTAATAAAAACGATTTATTTTGATAATTTGACTATTTTTTTAAAATTCTTTTGTTTGCTTTTGTATTCACCACTTTAATACATAGGGAATTCAACTGTTTTTTAATTAAAAATACATTAAATAAAATAAAAATCGACATCAGTATATCAATTTATTGAATACTTGTGGTTTCTAGTTATAAACGGTGACTTTCTCATGTCTGACACTATTTAAATTAAACAGGATTGGGCGCCAAAGTGCAGTTATCGATAAGTCCGTAGGCGGCAAAGACAGAGCGTTGCCAGATAAAACGAAGTTTTAAAATATGCTTCAAATTCGTTTATTAACCATTTGACAAAAATATAACTGACTTTAAATACTAAAAGAAATGTAATAAATAACATTAATAAAACAGGATTTAAACAAAAACTGTAGTGTAGAAAACGGAAATTGGGCTGCTAAAATTCTACATACAAAAATAACTTAAAATTAAATTTGAAAATTGCAAATGTTGGGCGTTTTGAACTGTATTCAAGCGCAATATTTAAATTGCGGAGGAACAGTCCAAAAAAAAAGGAGAGCACTTAACCTTCTATATATCCACTTTAAACATATGTTTTAGATTGACGCCAAAACGTAGAGTAAAGTGATAGATGACCTCGACCACGCTAAGTATGGAGAAGCCCATGAAGAGTCCAAAGATACCGCCACAATTGGCCAAAAAGTCTGTGACGCCGTAAAGCTCCGACCGTTTGGATGTTATAAACTGGCTTTGCTTAAAGTAAATCGATAGTCGGGACATCTGAGATCCCGGATACTCGCGCATAAATTCCATATCACCCTCGGCGGCCAGCATCTCATCCAAATCGAAGTTGGCTTGGGAGATCTCCGTGTTATATATCAAAGATGTGCACGCGGGCATACAATTGCAGGCAGTTTCTGTACCTTTGGGGGGCTCTCCGGCCACATTTAGACTGCGAACACGTTGAAATTCACGGACAAGCAATTGACGCTCTGCCCGCTCATAACAATAGATCTTCTCCTCGCCACACACCGGCATATCCAGGCTGCGGGGCATGGAGAACTTAACGCAGCCACACTTGGTTAGCGTAAAATTGGCCAGGCACTCCAACTGACAATTGGACTCGGAATAGACTTTAAAGAAACGCAACGAACGTTCGTGAGCCAGGAAACACTGACGTCGCTGCGGATGATACTCGGCAATGCCAGCGGATGTGGTGATCATATTGGGTTTAACGGCAATTAAGACCTCGCGACCCATCGGAATTCGTACAAATTGCTTGGACACCTGCGGCACATCGTCCGGAGCATGCAGCAATACCTTGAAACCCTGTACTGGACCACGACAGGCATAGTCCACCTCCTGTTTAAAGCTCTGTAGCGCCATAAATATGCCGGATCGTGCTCCAGCGCTAAGTACACGTGCTGGATAGGTCTCAACATCACTGGCAGCATCATAGCCCGTTTCCAGACTCCATGTGGAAAGTGTATCGTTCTCCAGGGCGTTCCGTTGATGATGATACTGATATGTGTTCTCCCTATAGATTTCTGTGGCACGCAACCCGTTGAATGTATAGCAGATACCCTCCTCCGTCAGCGTTTTGCGAAAATATTTGTCGCACTCATTGAAGCGGCTTAGCCAGCGGCAGTAGAAGAAATACCGTTCAAATGGCGGCAACATGCGATCCAGCACATTAAAATAGTTAACATCATCGCCAGGAATGAGAGGCATGTCCTGCTCAATGATCTGCGTATTGCACACGTGTAGCAACGTCCGAAACTCCTCCATTTCACGCACCGTTATATTTTGGGGCTTAAAAATCCTTGTAGCTTCCATATCGGATGTAAATTGTTTATATAATTTTGCATATGAATTTTTACCAGATTTCTTGAGCACACGCTTCGTTTCCGAACAGATGGTGACAGCTGGAAAGGGTATATTCCATACCGGTGTTGATTTCTCAGCGAAACTCACAATCACGGGCGTTTCATTCCATTTGGTGTACGCACTGTAAATTAGTTTTGTACAACAGTAGATCGACACTACAAACACTGAGAGCCAAAAGATTCGTTCCTTTATCGGTCTATTGCGTTCGCCCAAATACTGCACTCCGTGTATGGACGTATGCTGGCAATAGTCACGATAGGTGCACACAAATCCCTTGAGCACTGTCGGAGTTACCGGAGGCATTTGACGCGTTTTTTTTGACGTCAAATCGATGCCGTTATGGTTGCTTTCCATGTCGGAATCAAGACCACACATTGTTGTATCCACGTCGTAGATCTTGCCACGCACAAACATGTTTTTTCTATTATTTAATAATTAAAACATAAACTTTATTTTTACCATAAATTATGCAGCTTAAAATGACAATGAGAATAAAGTACCGCAATTTTTTTCGGTTACGCTTTATCCTTAGCTTCGTACGCAGATCGCGCAAATTTGTAGTCATAATAAAATTACCATTGCATTTTAATGCAGACACATAACTTATGATTCTTTTCTCATTTTTCCGGGAACGAAAACTTTGATGTACCTAAAATTACATTAGCTTAAATATTTAAAAATCATATTAAATTGAAAGTTATCTCCATTTTCATCTTTTAAATTTCGCCTACCGCCAAAACCTAAAAATACCAACAGCAATTTTTAGTCCATTACACATTCTAATGAAATACTACAGGGTACTCGGTCATATTGATTAGTGCTAAGCTGGTCACACTTTTGTTTACATTTTGCTTGGCTTTTTTGTACAGTGATGTTGAGATTCAGAGCAATGTTGTTGTACAATTTGCACAGTGATGGTTAAGATATTGGACCATTGAACAGCTGTTTATAGCGTTTAGGAACTTATCGATAGCAAAAACAGAACAGAACGACGCAGCAGTAGCAGCAGCCGCGCAGCCAGAGAATAGTAGAAACCAATATTATGCGAAACAAAAAAAAATCTATAAATAAGTAGAGCAGCAGCTGAAGCTGGAGCAGGAGGAGCAGCAGTATGGAATCTCCTGCAAGTGTTCCTGCAACGAAAGTCATAACTGACTGCCTTGGTGAGAATCCAACGGATGCTGAGCATGACAAAACAGTCACAACAAAAACAAAAACAAAAACATCAACAACAAAAACAATGCTTGCCAACGATGAGGAATCTCAAAATGACGACGATGAAGATGATGATGACGATGACGATGATGCCAAGGATGCGTTTTATGAGGCACGAACTGGCAATGAAAGTGATGAGTTTGAATTGACATTCCAAAGTTCATTGACTTTGGCCAGTGACGTCACAGTGCACATTTGTGATGCTGAAGCTAGCGAGACTCAAAATGCGCGCGCAGAGCAGCAAGCAGCGCAGTCGGCGTCCAACGAAAGTAAGTCGCAATTAAATAACTAAAAATTTATTTAATTTATCATAAATGATTTGCAGACTCCACAAACAACGAAATAGAACAGCAACAGAATCAGTCGCTGCTCTCAGCCGCTGCCATTGCCACTGCCTCAGCTCCGGCCACTGCCTCTGCCTCCACACTGTCGCCGACCAGTTCCTGCAACGGCAGCGTTGGCAGCGACGCTGGCATTGGCGGCGCACGTCGCAAGTCATGGTCACTGTCGCCGCAGAACGCTGAGGCCAAAAAGAAGACAAAGGCAGCAGGCATAAGCTGTGGCACCGCCAGAATGTCTAATGGCGAAAGTTTCAATCTGTGGGTGGCTCGGGAATGCTTTGAAACGGTGCCCGCTGAAATGGTGGACAACCTGAGCGAGTTGGAGCTGCTGGAGCAGCAACAGCAGCGCCAGCAGAATGAAGTGCATCAAGAGGATGTCGATGAAGATGCCGATGCCGTGGAGAGTCTGTTGGATGCAGCAGCTGCGCTGCAGTTAAGTGCCAGTGAAAATACTCCAAGTCGACAGAAGCACCCACATACGTTCCAAGCCCAACCACATCCCAATCCACATCCCCATCATCTGCGACAACCTGCCCAGCATCGTCCGCTGGAGCGTTCATGGCCACCGCGTGCCATTGGTCGGGAGGGGAAGCTACAGGGCGATGTCTTTAAATTCGATATACTCGATATGGACGATCATTTGGGCAGTGATGCGGATCTGGGCAGCTATAGCGGCGCCAGCAGCAGCAACAATTCACCGCACAGTCTGCCGGGACAAGCGGAGTCGAGTCCACCTCCCATGCGTTTCAAGCCATTGATACAGAAGAAGATTGGTCCCGATAGCTACATCAATACGATCAGCACCCAGCAGGTGCCTGCCCATATGACCTATGAGTTTCCAACGTTTCCACTGCAGGAGCAGCACAGCAGCAACAGTGGAACCAGTGGAAACAGTAGCAATACCAGTCACTCTAATGGCCTTCATCATTTTCCGTATTTGCGACAGCATCGTCCACTCACCCGTGCGTTGTCTAATGGCAAGACCAGCGCTGGAGATGAGCACTACCAGCAGCTGGCGGGAATTAGCAGTTCACCACGTTTGAGACAACGTAGTCCACCCTCGGGCTGTTCCACACGCAGTGCCTCGCCGCTGGATCTCAGACTGAGTCCGGAGCAGTATTCGCCAACGCGTGGACGCGGCGTTGGTGGTCAGGAGCTGCAGCTGGCCATGACGCCATCCCCAGCGCATGGCCAGCGACCGCAGCAGCGTTTGCTTAAGCGTGTTGGAGGGGGAGGAGGTGGAGGAGTAGGAAGTGCCGCTGGAGGAGCATTAGCTGGTTCTCCACCCGTTTGTCCGCCCACGCCTACACACCACGCACGTCGTCATGCACGCCTTCAAGCCGTCACTGCCAACTCCGCTACGGTGGAGTCCAGCTCTAGTCAACTGCAGACACCGCCAAGCAACGCTGAAGATGTGGATGCCGGCGATGATGCGGTGCCCTCCTGTGGCACTTGCCTGCCTCTGATGCCAGAACGGAATGCAGGATCAACTGCAGCGGGTGTGGGAGTGGGCACGGTAACTGTAGCTGAAACTAGCGGCGGTGTTGTGCCTGGTGAGCCACTGCCGCCCGCTTGGGAGGCTCGCATGGACAGTCACGGGCGTATTTTTTACATTGATCACACCACACGCACCACATCCTGGCAACGACCTGGTCCCAGCAGCGGACCCGGTGGGCGGGAGCAGCATCATCGCCAGCAGCTAGACAGACGCTATCAGTCTATTAGACGCACCATCACCAATGAAAATCCACTCTGCCTGCTCGCTATGGAGCCCACTGAAGTGTTTGATCAGGAACGTGGACCAGAGGAAGCTCCAGCAGCGGTGGGATCGCCTGCAGCAGGGGGATCACCAGGAGGAGAAGGAGGAGGAGCTCCGGTAGTAACGGGCACGCTCGTTGCACCCGGATCACCGGGAACAGTTCTAACCCCGGAAGCAGCGGATGCCGAAGCTGCCGTACTGAATTTGGTCATACATCCGGCGGTGCTGATGCTGTGCCGCCCGGATTTCTATTCGATGCTGCACAACAACGATGACGCACTGCTGATCTACAATCACAATGCGGCATTGAAGCACATGGTGATGCGGATACGACGGGATCCCCAGTGCTTTCAGCGGTATCAGTACAACAAGGACATGGTTGCACTGGTGAACACCTTCGCCCAGCTGGATAGGGAACTGCCTCCGTGCTGGGAGACCAAATTGGATCAGTCGGGAAAACAGTTCTTCATTGATCATCAGCATAGGAATACCTCATTCATGGATCCCCGACTGCCCATCGAGTGTCCACATTTGATGCGGCATCGCCAACTCTTTTTGCCTCCACATACACAGCCACGTACACGTCGACATCCGGATCTGGTGGATGGAAATTGTTTGTCCGCCACCAGTGGTCACATCAATTCCAGTTCGAGCGGTTCCTCCAGCTCTAGTGCTTCGGTTTCAGGTGTGCCACCACAGCCCCCGCCACGCCCCTATCGCACTAACGCCCATTCCACGGCCGGCAATCATAATTCAACCTCAACGTCGTCCGTTGCCCGTGCCTTGAGCTTCAGCGGAGCCAGTGGAACTAGTGGAACCAGTGGGCCAAGTGGAGCCACTGCCTCCGGTTACGAGGATTCTCCCATTGCCTACAACGAAAAGGTGAGCGCTTAAAATGTAACTTTAAGCTCATTTCGCTAGTTTCTTGAAAGGATTAGCCAGATCCTATAAAGATTCAGTTTTTTTAAGGAATTATTTATGCGACTAGTTTCTGATTAATTACTTTTTTTGTTCCTTTTTGGGAGTTTTCAAACTCGTGCTTCATTTGAACTCGTATTACTTAGGGCTACAGTAGAGCGGGTCGACTCTAAAAGACCCTGTAGTTGTTTTGACTTCTGTTTTATGAAACTGTTGAAATTTATTAATCAAAATTGAAAATTTTGTTTACTTTGAATCATATTTTATATACTTAACCAATTTGGTTAAAATCGGACAACTATAACATATAGTTCATAGAGAAGAAACATTTTTTTTGATATAACAAATTAATTTTTTAAATGCCTACTTCATAATCTAATAAGTACAGGGTTTGCTACAGTCGATAAGCCTCATACGAATTACTCAACAACTAATCTATTATTTTATTCTATATTTTAAATAAAATAGGTTATTGCATTTTTGCGACAACCAAATATACTGGAGATTCTGCGGGAGCGACATGGTCAACACACGGTTTCCCGCTCACTCCGCGAGAAGATCAACATACTGAGGGTGGAGGGCGTGCCCGCCTTGGAGCGTGTGGGCCATGACCTTCAATTGACCATTTTGCTGAGGTGAGTGTCATATGAGTTACATACGAGGGGTGGTCAAAAAGTTTGTGGGAGATGATTAATGTAGGATCATTATAAGAGTCTATATCTACTATATTCGAACATAATTGGTACAATCACATCTCAGCTATGATGTGCAATGAAAACAATTGGGAGGAGTTCTAAAGATGAGTTATAAAATTTCGCACCAAATCATATTTCAGAAGATTTTAGCAATTTACTGGGGTTCTGAACCTGGTAAAACCATAATATATAAGTGGCAAGGTAGGGACTTATTCAAAAATAGGACAACCAATAGAAGTGACCACACCAGAAGTGCCTAAAACTGAACTCACTTAAGAAATTAAAGTTAGAATCAAGAATTTAAAGTTTACACACTTTACAATATAATTATAAGTAGCATTTTTTGTCAGTGTATGTAGTGCAGTCACGTGTCTTTCTTACATGGTCGTGATTTCGTGTCGTACACTAAAAAAAAAACATAAGACACTCGTCGTGCTCTAGTCTTGGCCTTTAGATGCACTTGGCCCAAATGGCGAAACTGAAATGGATTGATGGTTTGCTGAGGTGGTTGAGTGGTTGACTTGTTAATGGTTATGGGGTGATGGGATGTATGGGTTATTGGATGGATGGATTGGATGGTTGAGGTGTTTGTCCTGCTTCAGTGCCTCCAGTGTGTGTGTGTGTGTGTGTGTTAATTGCAATTGAAAATCGCTTTGAAGGCTGATTACTCATTTTCCAAACACTTACACACACACACACACACACACACACATGCAGACAGACAGACACAACAAGGTTAAGCAAGAACAAATTGGTTGGAAAAATAATAACAAAAAAACCTCCCTCTCTTCACGTGGTCACTGCTAAAGTTTAGTTACAGTACTTACATATTTATTGTTTAATTGCCAATCATAATAATTCTTCAAAATGTTGATTCAACCACAAATATTGAGGAAATATTCACATGGATTTCAGTTTGACCTTAATTTTGTGTAATAACAACAACAACAACAATAACAACGACTTCAACTTCAACTTGTCGAAAGATTAAGCCAAAAAGATTAAGCCGTACTTAAAGTCGGCTTTAACCCACTCACCGATTGAGATCGAGCGATTTAATTGCAATCAATTAGATAAAATTATCCCGCTTCAATGCACCCCAAAAAGCATTCTATCAAATGCAAGTTGGCAGCACCGTGGGAGTGGACAGTCCAATTGGAAAAAAATGTAGTTGAATTAAATGCTTTTCCAGCTAATTGACATTTTAGGTATCTTGGCCATATTAACTAATAACTGCTACCAAATTTGTCAACTCCCTCAATTTGAGACAATTCAGTTAATTTCACATGATAAATCCAATATAAATCCAAACCAAATCAAACAAGATATTCCCAAATCAAATCGGTTGTTAAGGGTTTAGCAGACGTAATCTCTATAATTTACTATAAAGTAGTAAACTCCTAGTTTTGTTAGATTGAACTAAAGTTTGTAGGGTATACTCTGAAAATATATATAGAATAGACTCTATTCTTTCAAAATATGTTGAGGATTTTCTTAAAAGTTGCTAATTTTGAGAAGTATTCATTTTTAAATGCTGAATTCCTTACAGGATATCATTAGCAGGGTATCTTCCGGCCAACATACCCTACAACTGTTTTTTGTTCAATTTAAAGTGCCCCAATTGACTAATCCGACTAGAGGATACCCTTGTCGCAGCTGTTTAACAACAATTAGCGGTATTCCATAAATTAATAAATGTGTTATCTGGCCACGCCCACATCAAGTAGGTGTGCATGTGTGTGTGTGTTGTCTCCACAAAAATTCTGTAGCTAATCCCGATTGGAGATGCCGCCATGCCGACGCTGATGGGACGCAATTTAACCCAAATTTCAAAGTTTCGAATCTCGAAATTTTGCCAATAAACCATAATTTATTGGCTAGACAGGGTTTTTAGACCCTGTACTTAAAAAAAATGACATGGGTCTATTAGGTGTGTTAGAGTAAAAGTGGGTATGAGGCAGAAGAAGGCGTGGTCGACTCACAAAAGTATGTATATAACTGATCGGCATTAAAGGTCGTGGAGTTATAGCGATATCCAACAGTTTAATCTTAAAAACATATATATATATATATATATTTATATATTTCTAAGCAAATTTGTTTAGAATCGTACAACTATATCTTACAGTTTACATGGGTTCAAAACTAGTGATTAGTCTGTAAAACTTTGTGGTTATTTGATATAACCCATTATAACCTATAAGAACAGGGTCTTTTGTAGTTGATTCGCACGTCTTTTGCCTTTTGTACTATTTTCGTGTGTTTCAGGCTGTGAGCTTGGTATAGAGGGTGTGTGGCAGCTACGTCATCTTCATAATTAGCCAACACACTTGATGATAATGATGTTGATGTTGATGTTGATGTTGATGTTGATGATGATGATGTGGATCGTGATGATGATCATGTTGCTTATTTGCTAGCATTTTTGACACAACTGAAGCGTTGACAAGCAGCGAGTTTTTTATGCTACTGCGCTTGTTGTTGTTAATGTTACTGTTGTTGTTGTTGCTGCTGCTGTTGTTGTTGGGGCTATTTGTGTTTGTTATTTGACCCATTGAAGGCGAATCTTGGCCCGTTAGTTGCTTGTTCCCGTCTCGCTTGGTTTACAGTTCATTGGGTTTTGGGCTGCGCATGCGTGCTCCTATGAACAGTGGACGCTTCTGTCGTTTTTGTTGTTGTTGTTGTTACATTTGGGCGTGCTAAGTGCATGGCGCGCCCTACCCTGCCCAGTCTCGCCACATCCCCCTTCCGCTGCTGCTATTAAGCAATCCACCCCTGACGAACACTCAATCAGCCCATCAGCCGTCTGTCGCCTGATGAGCCACAGCTTTAACCATGACCAAAGTCAGAATCGTCGCTTTGCGCTGCCGCAGTCAACATTGCAGTTGCAGTCGACGTTGGCGTCGCAGCCCTTTGACGCGTAAGCTTAGACGTAATCAAAGTGCAGCACAATTCAGTGACTCAATTTCAGCAACTGTGATCCACTCCTACTTCTCCACATTACCCCTTCCCCTTCAACTACAGCTCCAGCTCATTCACTACCACTCTTCCTTTCTCTCTCTCTCTCTCTTCTTCGTCCACCACAACACGCTGCACAGCTGACGGCGACGTCTGCGCTAGCGCCAGCAGTTCTAGCGGCAGTCACACACTGGTTAATTGCTTGACAAACTTGTTGCGAAAACTATCATAATTAATTGAATACATTGTAATTATTAACTAATTTTTTTATTGCCATATTATTTTCCATTAAACTTTAATTGATTATATTGTCGCTTAATATGTAATTAGCACTGTAAAATTATAATCATTACATACATACAGAATTCCATACATGTTGTCATAGGAAGTTTTGGGCATAGCAATCAACTTAGTTAAACCACTGTGCGTTTGCCGCAGAATTTGAAGTTCGGCAAAAGTTCGTGCTGCGCTTCGGCTGCACTTCGGCAGTAGCAGCAGCAGTAAAAAAAAAAAAAAAAACAAACAAGAACGAAATGAAACAAAATTACAATTGAATAATTTTCTTTGGCTGTTTGTGTTTTTGTTTTTGTTTTTTTTCGTATAAGTATTTATTTTGTGTATGTTTTTGTTTTTGGTTTCTTGTTTTTGTGTGTATGTGTGTGTTTTATTTTCGTTTTCATTTCCATTTCCAATTCGAATTTCATATTTATCGGTTTGACGCTAGACAAACGCGTCCATTCTGTTAGCTGCCACTCGATCGGTCAGTGGTTTGGCTTTAAAGTAAAGTATTAACTAAGTATTTATTATCTATGACTCTCTGGCTCCGAGGCCGTTCGTCCCGTCGCCGACGCCGTCGTTTCTGTTGTTGTTACTGCTGCTGCTGCTGCTGCCACTGCCGCTGTTCTCGTTCGAATTCGATTTCGCGCGCGCCTCTTTAAACTGAAATTAGTAGGAACAAAAAATAAAAAATAAATAACAGAAGCATTTCAACAGTCAGCGCGCATACACTTCGTACAGTGTCAAAAAAAAAAAGAAAATAAAATAATCGGAAAACTCGAGGAAATCAATATAAATGATTTGACACAGAAAAGAAAAGAAAAAAAAACTACAAATTAATATTTAATTAAATGCCAAAGAATTTTTGTTTGTTTTTTATGTGTGATTATCTGTGCAGTGAGTTTGATAAAGAATTTGAAAATTTCAACGGCATGGTTAACCAATCAGTGATCAAGGCTTTGAGCAACTCACAGCAACAACAGCAACTACTAAAGGAACTAAACTAGCAATAACAACAACAACAACAACAACAACAACATGGGCTTCCTTTCGAAAGCAGCCTACATTGTTTGGGCCGTGTAAGTTGCCAATAAAACTGTTAACTGACAAACAAAAAAAAAAAAAAAAAAAAAAAAAAAAAAAAAAAATCACTTCTCTTCAAGTTATGTGTCAACAAATATGACTAAATGCTGCTTAAATTACTTGCCTTTGTGAAATACTGTATAGCACCGATAGATATAGACATTATTAGCGGTTATTAAAAAAAAAATCTATGAGTTAATTATTATTTGAATACTGTGAAGCAGTTTTGGTCATAAAATGTTTAAAGTATTCTGTCAAATCTTGTGTGTTTACTTTCATTATAGTGCTCAAAAGTGTTTCACTATTGTTGTTAGCATCTTTCATAAAATCTAATTAACATTTTTAACTGCCATAATTTGACTGCTGTTGTTTTAGGGAGATCACCCATTATTTTGCTGCATTAATCACAGCTTCGAAAGCTTTATGGCTTTCTTTGTTTAGCTTTTGTCAGGTAATAAATTTTTTGAAATCGATTACTAAAGCTCTTTAAAGCATTCTAAAGGATTTTTTGATCGATTATTTTCTTAGCTAAAGTTTTGAGTATTAAACTTTGATAAATAAATTGTAAAAAGCTTTAATGTGCTTTCTACATCATACATTTTTTACTTAATATTTTGAAAGTTTGTTGAAATATTAATTAATCTAATATTAAACTACAATGTTTGTTAAAGCTTTTAAATTTTAAGACATTTCTTAAAGTTCCTGCAGTAAATAATCTCTGGACAAAGCTTTTGGAAAGCTTTTAAGCGTTGACAAGGAGTTGTAGATCTACTACTATTACTCAGTTAAAATAAAGCTGTGTGTAGAGTTTTTTACAACAGCTTTTTACAATTTTTTAATTCTGGGAAAGCTTTAAAGCTTTTATGTTACTCCAATTTGTTTGATTCCCTTTAAAACAAAGGGCTTTGGATTAGGTTGCTTTTTGAAAGCTTTTGGTGGCAAGCTTTTTATGTAAAATGTTGCAATCCTGTGCATAAAAGTGAAAGCACCTAAAGCTTTTAACTTAATCGATCATATTGTAGAGCTTTTAAGAAAGCTTTATAAAAACAATAAATACACTAATGTTATGTTTTTAAAAGCTGTCAAAGCTTGCGGAAGCTTTTTTAAAGAATTTTTTTAGTAAAAACTACAACGGATATATGATTTAATCCAAAGCAAGCTTTTAAAGCACTCAGCTCATCTTCATAAAGTATCTTCTATCTGACCGAGTTATGTGTTTTTTGTTGCTTTTGTTGCTGTAGCTTCCAAACTGTACAGTGTACACTTCATACGTCAACATCCTGAGCTATCAGATTTCACGCTTGTTTACTATATATTTCGCACTGGGACAATTTAAACGTATGATTCACTTTCCTATTGAATGGAAGCTCATTTGTGCTTATTAGGCACATATGTTCAGTTGATGCAGAGGCACTGCTTCATTTTCTAATCCAAAGAAAAAAAAAAACGATGGATTCTCTTACCCTTGATGCAGTTCACACGATCCAGCTGCATTTTGGCTTGCATGGAATGCGCGGGACGGACGGACAGACAGTTCGACGGATATAGTTGAATACTTTTGAGTAAAGTCTCCCAGGGTTTCTGGTTTAAGGAATGCTGTGCAAACAAATCACTCAAAGAAATAGTAAAATAAAAAAAAAATTATGGAATTTATTGTAGTAATTTTATGATTTTGTGTTGAATTTGAAGGGGATCTACAAAGAAAACAAAATTTAACTCAAGTGTTTTACTCAAATTACGACGACAATGTATGGTTCATTGAGTCGGAATACTCTGCAGTGAACTTGCCACATCCGAAATCGATAATAATCGATCAACTGCACAGCACAATACATATTGCCCACTTAAATTCCCCAAACCCTAAAACACAACCCTACTCCCCCTACCCCTAATACGTACGTACGTACGTTCTTTGTCGCATGGAACTTGCGACATCGGTTTGTTATTAAATTCGTAATACCTAACAATGGTTGGTTTTATCGTTACCGCTTATCAACGCTATCGGGCTTCGCTCCTCTTCGCTTAGTGTACACCCCACCCCCACCCCCCTTTGGGAGGTTACTGCAACAACACCTACGCTTCTGATGAGCCTCGTACCCAGCCAAAAGTAGACACTGAAATCAAATCAGTCGCTTTTTTGCTGCCTTCGTTATAAAGTTTTATTTCTCTTCTTTCCGGTTCAAAAAAAGTTTGGAATTTTTTTTTTAAATTTTTTCCTTTTTTTTTTTTGCTGCGTGTTAATTGGGAATCCATTAGTAGGGCTGCCAGAGTTGCCAGCTCCAATAATAAACCACAAAAATAAAAGACATCAAATGGGACTCTTCTCAAAGTTCAGTTACACCTACAATACCATGTGGGCAAAGTGAGTCGCCAAAGTGTGTGAAAAACTTCAGATCGCATCGTAAACATTTCGACTACTATTTGTGGAATTTTGTTTTGCTATTTGAAATGTCATCAGATCATATCATGTCATAGCCCAGCACTACCATCCTCAGAGTATTGTTATTACACCAGCTTGGGAACATTCTTCTTCACGATCGTATTCTTAGTACCGCCGCCGTCGTCTCTGAAACTTGAACTTGAAACTGGAATATTAAATTGGAGACTAAAACTATGTTTGCGATTTATATGAATTTTTTCAACAACAATTTCGATTAGTCGACTTATACATAGTTTTTAATGCCCGATAGAGGGCGTATTTAAAAATTAACTTTTGTTTTTCCATACAAATTTTCAGTCAACTTTCTACAAACTTTAACTTGTATTGAAAAATTTCTATTAAATGGTTTAAGAAGTTGTAATTTCACAGTTTCTGCAAATCTCGTTATTTCATGCCATAAACGAAGTCGCAAAACTCACGATAAGCCATTAACTAGATCAAGCTAACAATTGGATCATTAAACTGGGAACACAATTTTCTGTTTTTATGCGTTTTTTTTCTTATCTGTTTGAATTATTTACATTACTGATAAATTCATGGTGAGTTACATATTTCGAACACTTTTCACGATATGAGTAAAGCTTCTTGTATTTGAATAAAAATTGGTTTTTTTTTGTGCATCCGGCGTTAAGTTTAGTTTCTGATAAACACTAGTTACAAAAGTTAGTGGTTCAATAGCCCTTTATGATAAGATACACACACACACAAACACATGCATGTAAATGCACACAGACGATCAGACCACAAAAGTGTGATTAAGCCTAAAATCAACGTTTACACGACGATCAATTTCTTGATCTTTGTAAGGCAAAGCTAATGTAACTTTAGCTTGATATGGATTTAATATTATTTTATTTTATTTAGTCACAAAATAGATAAAAAACGCACAAACCGCGGCATAGTGTTATTACGATGTTTACACGATGAAATGGAGTTTTGTTTAAAGTCGTGAAATAACTTATGTTTAAGTTGAAACTAGTTGAACTAAATAAAAATAGATAAGTAATTACTTATGTAAATAAAACCAGAGTTAATCATACCAAAGAAGAGCAATAATGTTTCCACAAAGTTTATGCCATGAACTTAAATTTAGTGTAAAGTCATGATAAAAGTTATGTTTGATTAAAAACAAATCAAACTGAGCATAATTTTATACAAAATATAGCTCGATATCAGCAGTTATATAAATGTCATTTGATATTTAAAGAATTTTGGATAGCGAATATACGATGTTTACACCATGAAATTGAGAGTTGTGTAAAGTCATGAAAAAAGTCGAACAATATATAATTATACCCGTTACTCGTAGAGTAAAAGGGTATATTGTATTCGTTGCAATGTATGTAACAGGGAGAAGGAGACATGGCAGACCCCATAAAGTATATATATTCTTGATCAGCATGAGTAGCCGAGTCGATATAGCCATGTCCGTCTGTCCGTCTGTCCGTCCGTCCGTCTGTCCGTCTGTGTGAACAAAAGGATCTCAGAGACTATAAGAGCTAGAAAGGCCCGAGTGGTCGCAAACGAAAGATAAAATGCCCAAGCAGTACAAGTTTGCTTGTTTTGTTTTTTGACACGCCCACTTTAGGGCGTTCTATGTGCATACAAAGGTAAAAACAGGTAAAAATATCATGTTTTAGTATAGAAAACTTTTTTTTTAGCAATGCTATCTAAACCAAATTGACACAGAAAGAACACGTCTAGGGAGTACATATACTGACCAAGTTTGATCCGACTCTATATCGTATATGTTGACCAAGTTTCATTCAAATCGGACGACTATATCGTATAGCTCCCATAGGGACGATCGGTCAAAAATACGCTGTAAATATGATTTTGTATGAACATTTTCTGCGTTTCTCAAGTTATCTGAATTAAAATCAATAGGGTCGATTACCTAAACGATTGTACTATTATTAATATTATTAATAATATATTATTTTGTTAATAATATAATTAAACTGAGTAACGGGTATCCTAAAGTCGCGAGGCGACTATAGCATTCTTTCTTGTTTTTAACTCGAAATACGAATGTTTTGCGATTTGAAGATCATTTGTGCTTCTATTTGTATCTTGTATCTTGTATCTTTTTTTTGTTAATTGAAATTAAGCGCACCCAATAGAACGTGACCTATTGCACTTTAAACTGCTGAGAACTGGAAAAGAAGAACAAAATGCGTCGAGCGGTGATGACAACACCACCATCAACATCACCATCACCACCAACAACAATAGCAACACACACGCACCGCTTTGCACCACTTTCCAATCATTTGTGGGCGCGTTTTGTGTGCGCGCGTTTAAAATCGCGCCCGCGTTTTTCGCCGCTTTTAATTCAAGTTAATTGCAATTTCCTGTATGGTTTTCGCTAATAATCATTTGTATTTTTTTTTATTTGTTGTTTTTTCTAATTCGTTTCAATTTGAAAGTTGTAATTTGACACGACTCACAAATTAATATACCCAAAGTATTTATTGCTGTTTCAGTTTCCGATCAGTTTCCATTTCCATTTCCATTTCAATTTCAAAAATTATGTTTATTTACGTTCTTTGTGGCCAAAACAAAAAATTGCCAAATTTATTTAAAAAATCTATTTTGAACCGTTCTTTGGGCTCACACACAAAAAAAAAACTGTACAAATTTCTGTAAATTAGTCACTTCCGTGCGCTGCCAAAGAGGCGTTAATTGCACTTCAAACTGTTGTCACTAGTGCATGGACACGCCCCACTCCCTACTCCGGCACTCGCTGTCCCTACCGGCTCCCCTTCTTGACCATACTCAGTTGCCGATCGCCATAATTTGCGTTATTAATTGACCAATTTTCAAATTCAAGTTGAAGGTCAAAAAGTAAACGCAAAATACAAAAAAAAAAAAAAAAAAAAAAAAAAAAAAATCGAGAGCTTAAAACAAATTATGAATCGGCAATTAAAATATATTCATATTGCCAGATATCGCTTGTTTGCGGAGAGGGAGAGCCCCCCAACGGGGGGAGAACCATGGGGAAAAGTCTCGACAAGTTCTCAAAGTTTGCCAAGGTTTGCGGTAACTTCCAATTCTTCCGCCTGATTTTTTTTCCTTCGTTTACCAATGGAAAATCAAGATCAAATGCAATTTATTTAATGTAATACAAAAACTGCAGGGTATCATAAGTCAAGCAACTCGATTGGATATGAATGAAATTCGATTCGTGAAAATTTTGTTTTAGGGATTCTTTATTACAAGTTTCAGAATTCTATAATAAAATTGGAATACTTTAATCTTAAGTCTACTACTCACCGCATAAGCTCATTGTTATGACACTCATGTAATTTGCTCTATTTTTGAAACCTTTTCTTTAAAAAATCAAGATAAAAATCAAAAGATAGCTTTATTTATAAATTGTTTGTTTTGGTTTAAAAATGTACACCTTGATCTACATTCTTATCGGTTTGGTTGGCTTATCTAGCTATGAAATATATTCGATTATTCGATATCAGCGACAACTATTTTCGTGTTACTGAAATGCTACTTTTTATTTTAAGAACAATGATAATTTTAGCCGACTATCGTATACCCTGTTTAATAATAAATCGTTATCGATATATCGATAGACTAATTAAGTTTATAGAGAATTTAGAGTAGAATGCAAAACTTGTTGATTTATTAACTTAGTATAATTTTTTGTTCAATATTATATAACGATTGTTTTTGTTATCGATAGTTTAACTCCGAATTAGTTTATAACTTTTAAATTATTAGTTATTGGCTTAAATTTTGTGAGTACCATCACTTTTTTTTTGGAAAAAATCGATAAAAAAAATCGAAATAAATCGAATAATCGATTTAAATAATTATCGATAACCTAGTTTTTGGAGTTTTGATTAAAAGAAAGAACTCCAGTATTTTACCTTAGGTATTTTATTTCTCTCAGTGTAATTTGTTTAACTTGCACTCGTCGAAAGATTACCTAAAAAAGTTAGGGTATTTGTATATCGGGTAATGCCTAATTGAATGTATTGCACCTGCTAAACAGCTGGAGTTGTTGTTAATACACCTCATTACGAAAGTGTCAGCTTAGCGCGTGAGGGAGACAGAAAAGCAATCAATTTGCAGCCATCGGAGCCATTGAGCATATTGGTTAATGAATAATATCGCCTGACGTCAGCCAGAATGAGTTACGATCCAGACCATATACTTACAATAACACCCAATCACCCAAACATGCCCACTTTTAGTATTATTTGACATGTGCAATCAATGCCAGCCATAATGTAATCCTACCAGCTGTACTATATCATTTAGCCGATAAATTAGGGATGCTTAGGCATAAGCAGTCTGTATAATAATATAACTCAAAACACGCCCTGTACTTAAACGGTCTATTAAGTTTGTCTGTAAATGCAATTTGTCTGTAAATGACTAAAGGAGACAACTTTTACCCACGAACATTATATTAACCAGATTCCAGAATCAGAATCTGAATCAGAACCAAATTCCATACCCCCAAAATCCCTGTATTCCTTGTATATTGCCTATCTCTAACTCTCTCTATCTTTAACTCTTATTATTTGTAGCCTGTTTGAGCAAGAGATCATGAGCTATGTTCCTATTGAGGAGCGGAGTCCACAGGGTTCTCCGCTGCTCAACTCGAGAGTGCCCCAAAGGGCACCGCCTCCATTCCGCCGTGACTTTGAAGCCAAATTGCGTTGCTTCTACCGCAAACTGGAATCCAAGGGCTATGGCCAGGGACCACACAAACTCAAGTAAGTAGTATTCTCAACTAGTTAGACCCTGTACTCATAAAGTGTATCATCCATTTGCCATGTTACTGGGTATTGTAATAATCCGTTTTCATAACTCCATGACTTAAAAATTACTAGACCAATCTTCACCCAACTCAGGCATTATATGCACAGTACCAATTAGTATATGCTGTCTTAATTTGGTTTGAATCAAACAACTATATCATATAGCTGGCGTTATTGAGATACCGGGAAAATCAGTAATTTATATGAACAGATATTGTGATTAAGATATTTTCCAATAAAATTCACAAATTATGTGTAAATCATGGTTTTATATACCCTGATCAAATAAGTTTCAAATCGGAGAACTATAGCTAATAGCTCACATGGATCTTATCGCTTGAAAATCAGTAGTTTTCATGAAAACTGTGTTTTATATATACACACTTTGGCTATAGAATGATTTGTATGTACTGAGCTGATTTTGGTTCGGGTTGTACAACTATAACATATAGCTTTCATAGAACTTATCCGAATAGATGCAGTAATTATCATGGAAAACTGATCATATTGATAAAGTGGTTGTTCTTGAATGAGTACAGGGTCTTTTGCAGTCGACTCGACCGACTTAAATTAATTTGATGCAAATTTCGATTAAAATAATCTTGAATTGCTTCACAGATTGCACATACGTCGCAGCCATCTGCTGGAGGATGCATTCCGTCGGATAATGTCGGCGAATAAAAAGGATTTGCAGCGTGGTCGTCTGGCGGTGTTGTGGGATACCGAGGAGGGTCTGGACTATGGCGGACCTTCACGAGAGTTCTTCTTTCTGCTGTCGCGAGAGCTCTTCAATCCATACTATGGACTGTTCGAGTACTCGGCCAATGATACGTACACGGTGCAGGTGTCTCCATTATCTGCCTTTGTGGACAATTGTCATGATTGGTTTCGATTCAGTGGTCGTGTTTTGGGATTGGCTCTGGTGCATCAGTATCTGTTGGATGCGTTCTTCACACGACCCTTTTACAAGGCGCTGCTACGTCTGCCTGTGGCACTCAGTGACCTGGAGTCGCTGGACAATGAGTTCCACCAGTCGCTGCAATGGATACGTGACAATGACATTGGCAATGGCATCGATCTGGGTCTAACCTTCTGCGTTACTGAGGAGCTGCTTGGCCGCGTTGTCGAACGTGAACTGAAATCCGGTGGCAAGAATGTAATTGTGAATGAGAAGAACAAGAAGGAGTATCTTGAGAGGATGATCAAGTGGCGTCTGGAGCGTGGTGTCCAGGAGCAAACGGAATCTTTGGTACGCGGTTTCTACGAGGTGGTCGATGCTCGACTCGTCTCTGTCTTTGATGCCCGTGAATTGGAGCTGGTTATTGCCGGTACGGCGGAGATTGATACCAATGATTGGCGCCTGAATACGGAGTATCGTTCGGGCTATCATGATAACCATCAGGTGATCATATGGTTCTGGCAGGTCATCGAACGTTTCAGCAATGAGCAGCGCCTGCGTCTGCTGCAGTTCGTCACGGGCACCTCCAGCATACCCTACGAGGGATTCTCTGCCCTTCGCGGCTCCACAGGACCGCGACGCTTCTGTGTCGAGAAATGGGGCAAGCCAAATTCCCTGCCTCGTGCTCATACCTGCTTCAATCGTCTTGATCTGCCACCGTATCCCACACCGGAGCTGCTCTACGAGAAGCTGCTGTTGGCTGTCGAAGAGACGAACACCTTTGGCATTGAATAGGGACAGGAGAAGGAGCAGATGGAGCAGAAGGATGGGCAGTAGGATTAGCAGCAGGATTAACATGTGGCTGCACATGTAAATGTGATGGATGCGTGATATTTGATGTTGTTCATTGTTGCCAGCGCGTTGTTTTCTCTACTACATTTATTATTATTATTATTATTATTACTATTACTATTATTATTATTACTGTCGTATTTATTGTACTACATTTATCAGCTATTGGCCAGCTTAACTCGACTGTTTTAGCCTGATTTGCTGGCAACATGAATTTACTTTGCCTTTACCAGTAACATTAACATTAACATTAGCTTTAACATTACTGTTAACGTCACTACAACTATTACTGTTACCTCAGCCTTTTTTTTTTATTTCTGCCAGCGCCAGTCATTAGACCTAAGATTCTTTCACACACACTCACACACACAGAGACACTCACCTGAACCAATGACAAACTTCAGTCCGTAGAACTTAAGGACCCAAGACTCTAAACTTGAACTATTTTGAATATACGTATTCTTAAAGTTCAAGTAAATGACTTAAAACAAATGAGAAACAAATCGTGAACAAAATTTTCTTAATTTTTGTATTTTGATTTAATTATTTATAATTATTTTCCTCTTTTTTTTGAGAACTGCCTAATGTATTTTGCCAACTGAACTTAAACAAACTCGAAACTCGACTCGAAATCTTGAAAAACATTTTCATACATTCCAAAAACCCAAAAAAACCAAAAAAATCGAAATGAAGAACTTGAATGAGAAAAATGAAAGGAAAAAACCTTTGAAAAATTCTACGCCAATACTTAATAGCTTGTAATACTTTAGCCTTAAAACCTCAATAGATCCATTCCATTTTGGTTATGGAAAATATATTGAAAAAAAACAATACGTAATATTAGTTCATATATATTTCAAAAAACTATAAACTGAAACTAATACTAAATTAAGTAAACTGTTTTTTTAACCACTACGCCATAAAGAACTACAAAGGTCAGATAACAGAATGAAGAAGAAGAAGAAGAAGAAGCTGCAAATTTAGATACATCAATTCGATCTCTCTAAGAATACAATTTATTTGAAAAATAATTTTCGAATTGATTGATCAAAATAAAAAAAAACTCCAGGAATTGGCTTTATTGGATTTATCGGCGATTTATATACTATAATATATATAATGAATGAATAAATTTAAAGAAAAAAAAAAGTTAAAAAACAAATTTTATAATGAAGTATTAAAGCAACAAAATGTTTTTTGGCATTAATTCAAAACAATTGTAATAAAAAAGACAGCAAATGAAGAGAGAGAGAGAGAGAGAGAGAGAGAGAAAGAGAACGAAGCAGATATTTGAGAAACGCTTTTTTGAAGTATATATATTAATATATATATAAATATAGAATGTTCTATTGAATTATTTATGTGCGTGTATTTATTGATTAAAATTTACTATAATTAAATATTAAATAAACATGAGCCTTTTACTTCAAAAGCTAAATTCGGCGTTTCAATTTTGTGCACATGAATTTTCCGCAAGTTTTCTGTGCAAATTTCATTAAAAAAAAAAAACTAAAATTTATAACAAATGAAAAGTAAATTTTATATCTGCTTTTTAACGGCTGCAAATTGATTGTAATCCATATACTCTGTTTTACTAAGCCGTCCCCAAAACTGATTTGGCTACAAAATAGCTAAAATGCCAACACTGCCCAGCAGCGCCCTCTATCGTTCATTTGGAGTTGGAAATTAAACAACAAGTTTTTCTTTTGTTTTCTATATATTTTGTTCACAATTTCCGCTTTGTTTTTGTTTTCTGCTTTTATCATTTTTTATTGTTTAATTTTTTTTTTTATATTTTTTGTGTGTGTGTTTTTTTTAGCAAATGAAATTTGCTTTACATACATTTATATATTTTTATTTGTATCATTTGTTGTTTGATTTTGTGTTTATATATTGATAATGAAATGATAACATACTATATGCACTTAATTATTTTTTTTTATTATTTATGTGAACTTTAGATTTCCTTGTTTGCTTTGTTTGCATTGCATTGTAAGTAAATCGAATTGGACTTGTGCCTTTTACTTCTTCTATTTCTACATCTTTATCTCCATCTTCTTTCTATGTATGTAAGTATGTACAGAGTTTTCAGCTGGGCAATGGAAGTGCTAGTTGTATGTATGTAACTAGTAATCGCATGCTGTTTTAAAGGATAGGATAGCAGAGTAAGAGAGAGAGAGAGTATGTAAAAGAGTGCTTAGGAGAGTGGGCAGTAGTCTATGTTAGTGCACTGTTACGCACACTTACATATGAACTTAACATAAACCAAACATGTTATTGTTTTTGCTGCGTTGAGTTGGGTGGGCTTTTCTGTAACTGTATTTTTGTGTGTGTGTGTGTGTGTGTGTGTGTGTGTGTGAGAGAGAGTGTGTGAAAGTGTGCGTTTTTATAACTTCTGCTAGTGCAGCAAAAGCTTTCAGGAATCGCATGCAACATTTAAATGCTTATCGCTGTCTCACAGTTGAGCCTGGCTGTGAGGCAGAGCAAAGGGAACAAAAAATGCATGTTGCCTGATTAACAGTCTGTACTGTATGTATGTAAGTGTGTATGTTAGTATGTAACTCTAGCTAATTGTACATTACACTTGAAGAAATTTTGCTAAAATTATAAACTATAAGTAATATAAATTTTAATATTACATATGTATGTCTCTCTGTTTCATATGCTAGATTTAAATAAATTCTCTTTGTCTTGACATTGACCACAATATATATACAATACATATACACAGACACATGCACATATACATCAAGTAGCATGTACATACATATGTGGGTGTGTACATTCTTTGATTTCATCATAAATTTTTTTTATTCAAGCATTACAAAAATAGAGCCATCATTTTGAATTTTGAATAGATTTATATGTTTCGCATCTGGGTTATTATATAGGTATACTTCTTCTTCTTCTTCATCATCTTCTTCTTCTTGTTTGTTATCTCGAAAAGGCCATGAAAGAATTGAAAACGCTTTGAAGAATGTTCATAAGCTTTATACTATATAGTATTTATGTAACTATTTATGTATTTCATGTATATTTCGACTGTCATTAATTTATGTTATTTAACTTGATTAATTTGTTGTGAGACTAATGTGCAAGCGGGATAATGTTACACTTTTTGTTCTTGTATTCATTTCAATGCATATATATTTTTTTTTTAGGTTAGGGTATCATTTCTTATTTGTTTTTTGTTTTTTTTTTTCATTATGTTGATCACAGCTTTTACAATTCTAATGATATACAAATGTATTCAAGTGTGTGTATGTGTGTGTGTGTGTGTGTGTGGCCAATTTTCCATTTCTTCTACTAAATTCGCACCAAAAATACTGTTATACATGTGTGTGTGTGTGTGTGTGAGAGAGAGAGAGTTCAGGGGATTCCCCCCATTTGTGTAATATGAAGACTCTACTCATATACTTATATTTATAATACTTTATGACATTTTACAAATTATGCACAAATTCGTTTCGACGTGTTTCCAGTTTTCTTTTTTGGAACAGATCTGAAAAAATTTTCTTTTTTTTTTTTCTTTTAAATTTTGCTCAATTTGTTGTTTAGAAAGCTGCTATTTATGTAGTTTCATTATTTTCCTCGCTACACACAAACAACTAAATTTCAATTTACTTTATTTTGTATTTATTTATTTAATTTTTTTTTAGTATTATTTTAGTATTTAAAAAGGTAATACAAAATATGTTGATTTTAGTTTTAGTTTCTCATCTGTATGCAAGTATGTGTGTATGTGTGTGTGTGTGTGTGTGTGTGTGTGTGTGTGTGTGTGTGTGTGTGTGCGTATATTTCCATATGCATCGCGACTTTTTAGCTTCCTGTTCATTATAATTTTCATCATTATTTGCATTCGAAATATTTACTTAGTAAAATGTTTAGTTAAATTCCACTACACAATAACTTTCAGCTACCTTAAAAAAATAAAAAATAAATAAATAAATATGTAAAAAAAAAAAAAAAAAAAATTATTTATAGTTAATAACATTCAACAGCTAGTACGACGGTATTAATTGTTTATCTCTGATTTATGTTCTTACGTCTTACGTTGTTCCTTTCGAAAGCAATATATATATATATAGTATATATAGTATGGTACATATATATCTGAGCATTTCGACATGAAAATCAAGGTTTTTTTTTTTTTTTTGGTTCTAGACTTCTTCTAGAGATTAGCATCTAGATGGAGCCTGGTGGGGTTTACATTTTTAACGGTACAAGATTTGTGGCCACATTTTCCTCACATTCATTTTCATTTACTATTTAGCGGGAAAAATTGCTGCTGGGAAGAAAAACTAGTTTGCACTTTGCTTTGGACTATGTTATGTCCAAAGTGTTCAGTTACTTTATACTATATATATGTTTGTATGTATTTTATGCATAATGCTAGATGTAACTATGTAACTATGTGTATGTATGTAGTTGTTGTATGATTTTTTTTTTTTTTTTTTTTTTTTTTTTTTTAGGAATTTTGCAGCAATTTGCATAAATATTTTATTTTTATTGTTTAGAATTGTTTTAATTATTTATTAACTCTGGATGTGACAACAAATTTAATATATTCTCAAATTATTGCAATGGAAAATGGGAAAATGGAAAATTTGAATCAATTTAATCCATTTAACTAACTTTTTGTCCTGTCTTTGTTTATAAATTTTTTAAGTTTTTAGTTTTTTATTTATTGACTTTGATTCTGTTTTAGCTGGCGCTTTCTCTTCCACTGTTTCTGCCTCTGCTTCTCAATTACCGTTAAGCGGACGGTATCAACTTGTTATTGGTTTTGACTCTCTGACTGATTCTGGCTGATTCTTCCCCTTCTTTTTGTTACTATCTTTATCAGGCCTTGCCTCGCACTTTCGTTTCGTTGTACTTTGCCGCATTTCTCTCTAAGCGTTTTTTTTTTTTTTTTTTTTTAATTTTTTACTTTTTTGTTTGTTGTTTTTGTTGTTGTCTTTTACTTTGTTGATAGTTAACTTTCGTCTGATTTTATTTATTAATTAAACATTGTTTATTTTTTTATTTTAGCATTTTGTTATTTATTTGATTTTTTTCTCGCTTCTTTTGCATCATTTTGTTTTGTTTGTTTCTTTTGTTGTTGTTGTTTTTTTGTTTTGTTTTTGTATTTCTTTTCGATATTAATTTAGTTTAAATAAATTTACATTACAATTACAATTCGTGTTAATTAGAGCGGGGAAAGGTTTGGGAGGGAGTCAGGGGTAGGTAAGGGGAGTAGGGGTAGTTTTGGGCATTCAAAAAAAAAATTAAAGATCATTGCAATCATGAAATGATTGTAGTTGTTGTTGTTGTTGTAGTAGTAGTAGTTGTTGTTGTTGTTGTAGCATGTATATAAAATAATTCAGTTTAAATATTAATTACGTACATTACAAAAAAACTTGGTATAAATACAAATACATATACAATCACATACCACATATATATATATATATATAAAGTATGCCTGTATGTGTGTGTGTGTGTGTATATATATATAGAAATTTGTTAAGCAATTTAACAGTTTGCAGCTACACTTTCAATTCATTTCACATAAATAATAATAATAATAATAATAATATAATATATAATGTATTTTAATAATAATATTAATAATAAACATAGAGAAAAATAGTCAAATTTACAATTTACCAGCCGTTTACATAAAACATTGCTATACTCTGTCTCTATCTCTGTCTCTTTCTTGCCTTCTCACCACTCGCTCTCTTTCATTTCCGATATCTTTATATATGTTTTGTTTTTTTTATATATAGAAATCTTGTTGTAAAAAAAAAAAAAAGTTATTATATTATTAGAATAAACGTAAACTTTTGTCTAATACAAAAATACAAATTTTCCAATTTTTGATATTTGGGAAACAAAGAAAAAGCAAAAAAAAAAAAAAAAAAAAAAAAAAATATGAAAAATGTTTACAATTTTAATTTGTTGGGTGGCTGTTTCTGTTTCTCTTTCTTCTTCTTCTTTTTCTAGTTGGATTAATGAATTTGAATTTGAATTTTGGATGCAGCTGCTCCTATTGTTGCTCCTGCTTCTGCACCTTTTTCAGTTGCACCTGTTGTTGCCGCTGTCGCTTCTTCTGCTACACCTACTCCGAGTCCTGTTCCCGATCATCGAAACCCGCCAAATCCACAGTCTGCAGCATGCCACGCGAATGAGCGTACTCGATTAACGCCAAATGGCAGAACACATATTGATCCGGCATTTGTATGGAATAAGCGCGCTGGGAACGTATCTTCTCTACAGTGCCTCGTATGTCCGCCGTGCCCACATCCTCCAGACGCGATATGCAAATGTCCAGTGTGATGAAGGTGCCTATATAGAACATAACATATATTCCATTATATTTTATATTTTCTATCGATTTTATACTACTTAGATTACTCACCCGTACGTCCGATTCCTGCACTGCAATGCACCACTATTGGTGGACCACGCACATGTCCAGCCCATGTATCACCCAGGGCGCGAACCATTTGTGCCTGCTGATCCCGCACCTTTTGTAAGAAATTCAACATGGCCATCGCCGAGCTGGGAACACCGTAATCCGGCCAGCTTGTGAATTGCCAATGTGACACATTGCGAATTTCGTCAGTCTGTAAAGAAGATGGGGGGGATCAGAAAGCGCACACAGTTATATGTACATCAAAGGTATACAAACCTTTAGATTTCTCAATTCTAGCGAGGCAACTGTATAATCCTCATTGCACTCGACGCTAATTGTTCGCACATGGTAATTTCCAAACTCTAAGGAACTATCTTCAGTCGGCTCCCAATATTGGCCGCATTTAACACGTCCGCGCTCCATGACGCGCGTTGTCATAACTATAACTAAGCAATGTTGTTCCCAGATCATGCGCCAAAAGTCCTGGGATGTCTTTGGTAATGGACCTGTCAAGAAACAGAGAGAGAGAGCTAAAGATTAATATATATTATCGGAATTTGTAGAATTAGGTAGAATGCCAAACTTGAATAACTAAAAGCTTTTAGCTTGCAAACGAGCGTTCCAAGTCACCAGAGTTTGGGCCCTATATAAAGCTATTGCATACCTTTAGGCGTACGCGTTCTATGAAGTTCAGAAAGTACGAGTATGTATCTAAGAAGAAATCGACTTGACAGTTGAGGCCCTAACTTTACTTTATAGCTACTTTATAGCTAGTTTTTTAAGTAGAAGCATGATAACAGTGTTTTCCCTTTAGTATGGCTTCCGAAATATGTAAAAAAAACTTAAAAATTGAAACTTTTTCAAAAGCTTAATTGGAAAATTCATTGTTTAAGAAAATTACAATGAGTTGTCAATGAAAACTTCAATGAAATGTAATAATATTACATTAAACGCTTCTTCATTAACAATGGGTTCGATTAAGGGTTCGATTTAATGACTATATATTCGAAAATACTATTTTTAACAAACTGCTCTTGTTATTTTTTTTTAAAATTCTGGTCTGGGTGACCATTAAATCCCGCCTAGAGCAGAAGGCAGTGGGAGGCGTGGCCGACCCCATAAAGTATATATATTCTTGTTCAGTATCAGCATCCAAATCTATATAGCGATGTCCGTCTGTATCTTCTAACCTACACGAGCTAGAGCCACCAAATTTGAAATGAAAGTCCGTCTGTAGTGTACGCAGATCAAGTTTATTTCATACCATCCTATCAAATTGTAAAAAACTACTTTCTTAATACCATAACTTGGAAATAACTAGAGCTAGAGAGACCAAATTCACACATTATGTGTATGGTAGATCGGACAACTATAGCCTATAGTTCCATAGTAAAATGCGCACTCAAAGGAGTACGGGGTCTTTAACAGTCAGCTCGCTCGACTGTATACTTTCTAACTTGTTCTTTTAAACATTTTGGCGACACTTCCCGCCACATCTGACTATAGTTCATATATATTCAAAAAACAGTTTTAGATTTCTCTAACCATAGCTAGATATGACACTGGTCTCTCAAATTCAATACAACCCCAAACGGGGTTAAGACTCAAGTGGGTGATTGAAGCCATATAAACGTTGCTTGGGTCACAATCGATTCAGAGCACTCACCTTGAGTTGAAATATATGCATTCTTCTGTTTATAACCATCGACAAAATTCGCATTTATGTAATCGGACTGCTCGTCGCCATCCTCTCGAGCGAGCACCACACGGCTGTGATCATAGCAAAGGACGTCTGTATACCGATTTTTGGTCAGATTATTGCGCATGCTATAAACGGGGAAAAGAAGAAGATTAGTTGGGCATTGGGGGGATTAGGGGCATTAGAGGCATTAGGGGTACTCCTGTTTAATACATACCGTGCATGGAGGAAGGTGCCATCGGGTGCTCGACTCCTGATGCCTGCATATTCAGTGATTAATCCCTGACGACGTCGCTCCTTGACCATTTGAACGATCTGATCGATTGCTTTGGGATAACCTTCTTGGCCGGCGAGACTATCGTCATCGCTAAATCCGGAGGAGGCACTACTTGGCGGATTCTCGGACCAGAATTCGCCGGCAACGCCGTTGCTAACGTTGTTGCCACCTGCAACAGCAGCGGCGCTGCCGTTGACAGCGCTGCCACCCGATGTTGCTCCAGACGCCGTTGTTGTTGCAACTGCAATGTCACCAGCACCGTTACTCTGCGGCTGCTGCTGCTGTTGTTGCTGCTGCTGCTGCTGTTGTACGCCACTTGTGTTGAGCTTTAGCAACGTGTTGCAAGTCCGATGACTTGGACTTAAACCGTTTATTGTGATGTTCTCGTTATCGTTGTCGTTGTTCACCGTCGAGTCAATAATGTTGCTGCCAGCTGCTGTTGCTGTTGCTGCTGTGTTGTGCTCACCGCTGACGGTGACAACGGTTGTATTGCTTTCGGCCAACTGATGTACGGCACTGATTATTGTTGCTGCAGCGGCGTTAGCAGCGCTGCTGCTGCTGCCGTTGCTCAGCGGCGTCGCTGTTGCTGTCGTGTTTGTTGCTGCTGCTGCTGCTGCTGTTGGTGCTGCGACAGCAACACCCGAACCCGCACCCACGCCCACGCCCACTCCGACGCCGATGCCGACGCCCACACCGACACCCACAATATTGGCAAGCAGTTCGTCTTCACGATTCGTCATCGATTTGCGGCAATTTAGCAACCATGTGGCGTGATCGATTTCCAGCGTGCCGCCAAGATGCAATGGCAACGCCTTGCGCGGCACGTGCAAACTTAACTGCGGCACCGATACAGTGAACACTCGCTCGCGCAGCTTCTCGCGCACAAACAGTCGCAGGATCTTGAATGGCGCCTTGAACCACAACGGCGCCGTCACAATCAATACCTTCTTCAATCGCGCCGGATAACCGCCCTAAAAAAAGATGACACAAAAAAAAAAAAACCAAAATTAGTTTTCAATAAAATTGTATAAAAATTAATTTTTTCGTTGCTTTAACTTCGACACAGGTTCAATGACAAAAGTTCTATGTTCGTTATACAATTCAATTTTTAGAGACATTTCTCTCGGAGCTAACGAAATCACTTCCCCTCTACTTTCATCAGACAGCGTTGCCAGAGTTCTAGGAACTACAATTGCCAAACAGATATAACAAGCAAGCAAAGGCTACAATCGAGCTAGCCGACTATATAAGACCCTGTACTCTTTCAATTTTTAGAGACATTTCTCTCGGAGCTAACCAAATCACTTTCCCTCCACTTTCATTAGACAGCGTTGCCAGAGTTCTAGAAACTACAATTGCCAAACAGATATAACAAGCAAGCAAAGGCTACAATCGAGCTAGCCGACTATGTAAGACCCTGTACTCTTTCAATTTTTAGAGACATTTCTTTTAGAGCTAACGAAATCACTTCCCCTCCACTTTCATCAGACAGCGTTGCCAGAGTTCTAGGAACTACAATTGCCAATCAGATATAACAAGCAAGCAAAGGCTACAATCGAGCTAGCCGACTATATAAGACCCTGTACTCTTTCTAGTGCGCATTTTACCATACATATAAGCAATATTTATCCGATTTGTCCTATGGGAGCTAAAGGATATATTTGTCCATCTCACCAAGTTTGATCCGGATCGGACAACTATAGCCTATAGCTCCCATAGGACTAATCGGTCAAAGATTGGCGATTTGTATGGAAAAACGCGCACTATTATAAGTACGAGGTCTTTTGCAGTCGGCTCACTCGACTTTAGCCTTTCTTGCTTGTTATATCGGACTTGTTTTTCCCCTGTTCAGTTTGCATTTCTTTTCTGAGAAACTTTAATTTAAAACGTTTGTGCAACTTGATATTTCATTGGAACTCAAGTGAATGTAATCCCCCATTTAACTATCTAAAATGAGGAACTTATTTCAAGTGAAATTTTATTAATTGCCTGTTCGTGAACTAAGCTCATTATAGTTTACTCCTGCCTGAATTTAAAGCGCATTTAAACCACTCTAAAAGGACTACCTGGAAAATGGCTCTTTTCAAGTCAATGAATAATGGAATTAAATTTTAATGAGTATGAAAAGTGAAAGCAGTTCATATTTAATCCCATCACTTTATGAATCAGTTTGCAGTTCAAGTGAATTAAGTTTATTTTCGCTTAGGTTACAGAGGGGAAATTTCACCTAATTCCGTGTAGAATAAAAATAGTAAAATAGTTCCAAGTAGACTTGTGTATACTATTCCTTTAGGAATGTGAACTAGTTCCAAGTAGACTTGTATATACTATTCCTTTGGGAATATGAACTAGTTCCGAGTAGACTTTGATATACAACTCATTTAAAAATATGAGCTAGTTCCGAGTAGACTTGTATATACTATTCCTTTGGGAATATGAACTAGTTCCAAGTAGACTTGTATATACTATTCCTTTAGGAATATGAACTAGTTCTGAGTAGACTTGTATATACTATTCCTTTAGGCATGTGAACTAGTTCCAAGTAGACTTGTATATACTATTCCTTTAGGCATGTGAACTAGTTCCAAGATGACTTGTATATATTATTCCTTTAGGTATATGAACTAGTTCCTTGTAGTCCTGAACACATTCTTATTTCAGTCATTTAATTAACAATTTCCAATTATGGCAAATGCACAAATTGAACAGATTATTGATTCGAATGTCAATCAAAGCGTATAATTTATTGACATTTATCGAGAAAACTTAATTTGTCAGGATTTGTGCGAAAGCACACACACACACACACACACGCACACAAAATACACACGTACAAAACGTCCACATTTCTCCATATGTGTTTTTGTTGCGTGTCTGTGTTTAATTAAGTGAAACACAAACAACAACAACAACAAAAACCAAAGCAAACCAAGCAAATGCAAATTGTTGTTGTTATTGCTGCTGCTTCTTCTTCTTCTTGCTTGCCACTGTCTCTGCTGTCGCCTTTGCTGCTGCGGCGCAACCTTCACCCAGTTGCAAATGTTAAAAATTTCATTGCGGGCATTTGCAATTGCAAATGGCGTCAACCGCAGCTACGTGACCCGCCTCTCTCTCATCTCTTTCCATTCCTCTCTTTTCAAATTACGCTTCGCCTTCCTTTTGAACTGTCCACTGTGGTCTCAGTTTTGCCTACACTTTGTTCGTATTCGTGTCATCGTCATTTGTATGCATGTATGAGTGTAGGTGTACGTTCACGTGCGTGTGTGTGTGTGCAGTTTATTGGCCAATCTTCTCTTCGCCGTACTTACTAAGCCCACCCACTCTCCACACTCTCTCTTCACTAGCTCTTCTGATCTCGCTCTTTTCATTTACATACATACATATGTATACATATGCTTGCATATATAGGTAAGAAATAAACACGGAGATTAAGGTCAGCGGCAACAGAGCAAACAACAACAACAACAACAACAACAACAAAATGCAGTTGACAACAATGTACAATTTTAGCAGATTTTAAGGCCCACGCAATACACGCAATCAACTGGAACACATATACACAAACACACACACATACACAGTCACGCACAGACACATACACAAACACAAACACACACACACACACACTTGCATACATATTAGTTTCCAATTATGCAATTAGCAATTCAATAATTATAATTGACTGTTTCCAGTTTGCATTTCAACGATAAATTTACCAAATGAAAACAGAGTTGCCAGATCATTTAATACATATGTAATGAAACTTTATATTCCCATTAGCAGATAGAAAGTCAAGGAAATAGTTAAATTAAAACATTACTTAGTTTCTTCTTAGTTTGTCTGCTTCAATTTTCTGAAGCAAATTTTATAATTTGCTGTGCTGCCAACTTATTCAAGCGAAATGCTAAGTTGGCTGCGCTTCATCATCAACAGAATATGAGTAAACTGTCGTGTGTAAATCGAAAGAGTTGCAAATGTATAAAAGAGTTACAGTTAGTTACAGTTTGCTCATCTTCATCATGTGTTTGTTGATTTTATGACACTTTTGAGATTGCATCATCAACATAACTGCATTTCGTTTATTGCATTTTTTCTTCGCTCTCCGTATAACGATGCTTAAAGCTGACTCTATACTGATTCGCATACACAGTTGCTCTTTTTCTTCCAGGCTCTGGCGCAACAAAGTAGGCAACAGAAATTCCATCTCCACTCATTTCGCATTAAGCTGGAAAAAAGCTCTCATTGCGTTGTGTGAATCGTGTTTAGAATTCTATTTCATTTCTTAATACGTAACTCTCAAGTCCATTTCAAATGTCACAACTGTTGCAGCTGTGTTTGAAATACAACGGGACGGAAAAGCGAAAAACTTAATGAAATCAAACTCAATTTGTATAGCAACCAATTATTCTAGGGTAGTTTCTTTACAAGTTATAGCTATTATTTTTGTTGCGTGTCGTCGTCCATAAATAAGACCCCAAAACAGTATATATTTATGTATAGTAATGGCTTTAGTATAATATATAATACTATATATCAGCATAATTGCGCTATAAATCAGGCAAAAACAAAAATAATTAAGGTTTTCATAGTCGAACACTTAATTCCAGCATTAAAATAAAGATTTCATTGAAAAAAAAAAGAAAAAACTTAATCAGATGATTTTCCATGAAATCCTTTTTTTAACAAAAAGTTCCACTGTACCGTTGAGAGTATAATTGACAATTATATCTCAGTCAATTTGTGTCATATCGATTGTTTATCGATAACTGTGACACCTGCTTTCCATTTAATTAAGGGTCAAGTGTGTGCGTGTGTGTTTCGTATATTGGCAAGAAATGTAATAAGCAGCATTATGACGCACCTGTTCATAGTAAACACCAACAACAATGGCAATAAACAACAGCAAAAACAACAAAAAACGTCGACAAAATCATCATTCAGCCAATTGACAGCACAACCTACACAACAAGCGAGACAGACAGACAGAAGATGGAAGGAAGAAGGGAGAGAGAAACCACAACAATAACAATAGCAAAAATTAAGCTGAAATATTAAGCACACGAACACACACGCAGACACATGTACACGCTCATACTCACACACACAGACATGGCAACCTATTATGTTGTTATTGTTGTTGCCCCTGTCTGCAAGCAAGTAAAACCAAAAGAAAGTCAGTGCTTAACCCCCCACCCCCGTCTACGCATACCAGCGACGCTGCCGCCACTGCCGTCTTCGCCTTCGTCACAATCGTGACTGAGAGAGCAGAAGGCGGAGAGTTCGAGCATCGCCTCAAGTGGAGACTTTTTGTGCAGGATGAAAAGCGTAGAGTGTAAGTGAAGGAGATAGAGTTATGCCATTTGTCAAGTAGATCACAAGTTATGCACTCATTCGCTCTCATTACGTGCTTTGGCATGCGATTCAGTTGCTGCTTAATTGTTGTTTTTTTGTCGAGTTGTTTTTGTTTTTTTTTTTTCTGTGTTGTTGCCAATCTCGAAGAAAGCTGTAAGCGTGCTTACCCAAGTAATTTTAATGCTTCAAACTTTAAGTAACAGCAGCGGTAGCAAAAAGAAACTCACAATCAGTGTTGTCGTTTCCGCTTTATGCCCGTCAGATTTAGCATTTTCTAGCCGCTGATTAAGGGAAGCAATTCGAAAACTATAGAAAATCTATAAGCTTGTTTTCGGAAAGCTTGTTTTTTTCTAATTAAGTGAAGAATTTAAGAGCTTTGATTCTGAAGAAAAAATTAAAAATAACTTTTTGCAGCTTAATTTAGATCTTTAAGCTCTTCAAAACGAACAATGAAGCGAATAAATGGCTTAATACCGATTAATCGATAACAATTTGTTTGTGACTAATAAAGAACGATTAATTAATCAGCTTTAATGGCTGTTTATAAGCTTAGCTTCAATAGGAAAAATCAATTCTCAATGCGATCCACATTAAAGCAGAACCACATGCAATCCACAAGGAAAATTGCTAAATTATTTTGGAGTAATTCGAACAAATTTAAAAGCCAAATTTTCCGGGAATGAATTTTCAAAGGAAACAAGTCAAATCACGTTTCAAAGCTCCGATAATGACAAGTTAAATGCTTTTTGTGTAAATCAATAAACGTAAATTATTAAGAAATTCGATATCTTAAAAAGCAGAATAAATAATTTTTCAACTGAAAATCCAGACGTTTTTCAGCAGAAGTGTTTGCAATTGTTATCGCAAACAAATTGTTTGCCTCATTGCGGCAGATACCAGATACCACCGATATACATATGTAGCTACATATGTAGCTAAAGATATAGAGATACAAATATTAAGTATACGCCACATGGTTTCACATGCTTAAGATGTTTGCTAACTTGGCAATCGTTATCGTCGCCGTTACCGTTACCGTTATCGTTATCGCTATTGCTTTTGCATACTGTCAATATTCGTTTGCCAAAAACTAAATACAAAAGTGAAAAGCCGAAAACGTTGAAAATGCCGAAAAGAAATGAAAAGAAAAAAAAAACCGCTGTCCAAACAATGAGCTGTCCAAAATGCCAAGCTAAAAACAACAACAACAATAGAAACATAGCGAAATATATAGAAATAAATATGCATGGGTGTGTGTGTGTGTGTGTGAGTGTATGTAAAATTAGCCATGGCCAAAATTGGTAATGCGTTTTAAGCTTGTCGCCGGTTTTGGGCATGAAACGAATTTGTCGTCGTCGTCGTCGGCGGCGGCGTTTGGCCTTTAAAGGCAAATGCTACACGCACCAAACAACCAAATAACCAGATAGTCAAATAGACAGACGGACGGAGAGACAGACAGACAGACAGAGCGATAGACAGATAGTTGAATGGATTTGACAGATAGAAACGGATAAATAAAGTGGCAAGAAAGGGAAGAAGAAGCGTAGAAAACAACCACAAAAAAAAAGGAGTAATATACATAAGAAAAATCTGGTGTCTAGCGTAACGACTGTAACAGACCCTGTATTAACCCTAGCAATACTATTATTAAAAGTGAACCAAAAGTGAACAGTTCTCTTCTTCTTCTTCTTCTGCAATACAGTAAATATATATGTATATATCTTTGTGGATATCTCCAAATGGTATATGGTATATATCTTATTTGATTTCTAGTAACTTTGATCCAGTGCTGCAAAATGAAATTTTTTTTTATACGTAGCTTGAACTAAAAATCTACGTATTTTTACGTAGCCAAAATTTGGTCAAATACGTAGATCTACGTATTTTTTTTTTAAAGTCAAACAAAGTCAATTATAAAGGGTATTTTAATTATATATATGCCATAATTGTTTACATATAAGTTTTTATTAATAAAATTAACATTTTTTTTAATATTTAGGAGTGAATATTTTTATTAAAATAGCTTAGGAACTTTAGGAACTTTTTATCGCGACAAAAATTTACATGTGCTGCACAGCTGAGAATAATGAATATCGTTGCCAGCCTGTTCTTTCTGGCAACATTAGGCAACATCTTGACTAAAGCCTGCTGCTAGCACACTGTTAGTGTTGGTAAATTGCAAATTACTCGTTTACTTTTAAATTAAACATTTAAATTCTGGTTTATATCTAAAAAAAATTTGCTAAAATTTTTTTTGTACAATTTAAAAAAATACGTAGATTTGGGAGCTCTATACGTAGATACGTAGATCGGGGCTGAAAATACGTAGATCTACGTAAAAATACGTAGATTTTGCAGCACTGCTTTGATCATACTTGAGCACATTTTTAATTTGTAATTTCTAGAATTCTCAAAAACTAACTAAATTATGGAAGTAGTATTATATACCAAAAGTTAGTAGCTTTAGCTCTTATAGTTTATAGGACAGTAGCTGAAAACGATCAATAAGACACACAACTAATTTTACCTTTTCACAAACTCAATAAATCGCTTGCACTTTTCGAAGTACAGGGTCTAAAACTAATAACAGACGAAACGCAATTATTTTGGGGGAAAAAAATAAGTCTAATCAGTCCACCGGATATCGATAAATCGATGGCAATTGCCAATAATAGAAACAAATCCAATTACCAAGAATCATAATACGACATCATAAAATTAATAAACCTAAATAAAAAAAAAAACAGAAACTATTCCCAATACACACATACAATGTACACATACATATAAACATATTAATTCGATTTTTTGATAATTTAAATTATTTCTTTTTTTGTTTGTATGTTTAAGAAATGTTATACAGTGAAAGCTCTACTGGCGGACATCTCCCTTAGCCGGACGAATGTTATGGTCCCAATTTAAGTATGAAACATAATAATTTTGAGTAATTTCTCATTTATTACACTGCCAAAAGCATTTACAAACAATAATTATTTGCATGTAAAATTAATTTTAAATTAAATAGTTCTTGTAATTAATATTAAAGTTCTTCAATTTAGCACTTTCTTCCTGAATCTTATTTTTTAATGAAGACCACATGCTCTTTTTTGTCAGTGTACTTTAGTGCTTGACTGATTGATCAAGCGAGTAGAACAACAATTGAGAAACACCAAAATAGTTGAATGTAACAAAAATTCAAATTTTTTTTTGTGTTTTTCATGTTCTCATATTTTAGTTTCTTGCCTTCGCCTTGTTTCTCTCTTTCTCCTATTGTTGCCACGCACACACAGCTTTATATGCAAACATATACGTTGCGAAACGAAGAGAGCACAAACACACACAGTCACTCATACACAGAGAAACTCTCACACACAAACACACATGCACACGTACACGCATTCATACATAAATCATCAAGCGTAGAAATGTTCAAACAGCTGTGATTTCATTGACTCTTTTTTTTCTTTTTATTCATATTTTTTGCCTTGCTACTTCTGCTTCTGCTTCGCTTTATTTGCTCCTTCCTCAACCCCTACCCCTCACCCTCTTGTTGTTGTTTCTTTGGTTATGTCATTCTTTTGCAGCAACTACTTTGTTTTTTTTTTTGCTTTTATTCTGGCCGTCTAGTAGTAAATTCCATATCAACTTCCACTTCAAGCTAAGCATCGATACTGAGTACTGAGTACAGTTAGAGTTACTCAGATTCACTACAAAATTGCTTAAGAAATTAAAGTTAAATTTGTTTTATGAACTCTGCTCATAATACTTTAAATTAGTTGCATAAAAATAGCAATTGACCCAGTTTAATGTAGGTCAGTATTGACCTGTTCAAATTGGCTCAAGAAATAAAAATTTAGTTTAAATAAACCGATCTCAACCAAACTCACACATTACTTGTGCTTCATGACTCTTTATATCTATGCCAAATTTGATTTGGATCGAACAACTATAGCTCATGGCTCTCAAAGGAAAAACGACAACTAAAATGGGTACAGGGTCTTTTATAGTACAGTCGTCTGGCACGACTTGTTTTTTTTTTTCTCAACACAGACTTCTCAATCAGACTTCTTTCTCAATCAGAGTTGTAACGCCTCTTAAGCAATTTTTAATATTTAATATTACGAAATTTATAAAACTTAAAGATATAAAATAAACATGAACTACATAAGTAATACCCAAGGTCTTAGAGATATGGAATATATGCTGCTGATTCATTTATTCCACTGTGATTTATACTTAATACACAAAATTGGTATTTCTAATAAAAATTCATCAGATAATATATAGAAAAAGAAAAAAATAATAGCAGCACCACAGAAATTGGGTTCCAATGAATATGCAGTAAAGCTAATTATTCCGAAATTACTATATATAATATATATAGGTATTATAAAACAGCAAGTAATGGGAATTCTTAAAAAAATGAATTCTACACATTCATAACTAACGAAATTGCTTTAGAAATTGCAAATGCAATCAAGGAACGATTATTATGAACAAAATAAATAATTGCACTAATTGTGTGGGCTTTAAATATATATATATGTGTGTGTCTGTGGGTGTACGTGTCTGTGTACACTGATAAAAAAAATATATACAGTGTATTACATTAATATTCGGTTTTTCTTTTATTCAACTTTTATCATTGAATAAACTTACAAATCTAGGAATAATCAAAAAATTTCAAATTATTTAATAAAGCCCAGAATGTCACCTTTCCATTGATGTGCATATAAGGTTATTAAGTATAACACATAAATATACATATTTAATTAAAAGTGACAACCTCTGAATTTAGCCTTACTTTAATATTCGGTTTTACTTATATACTTTTAAGGATCGAGTGTTTACCTAAAGAAAAAAATTATTTTAATATTTTTTTAGCACCCATTGTTGTTTATTGTGTTCCATACGCGTTTTGGGATATTGTTTATAACTTTTTTAGTGTGTTCATCACCTATTTTGGCGCATTTCTCCTGGAGCCCAGCCTTGATATCTACTGAGGACAATTTTGGCGTTTTGTGAAAACGTCGGTTCAACTCACTCCACAAATTCTCCATTGGATTGAGATCAGCTGATTGGGACGAAGTTTCCATTACACAAAAAAATACTATTTATACAATTAAGAGCTAACAGAAACAAATTTAAGAACTTTTTGACTAAGATTAAGATACTTTTTGTTCTTAAAATATTATTAAACTTTAGTTAAGTCGTCTTAAAGATTTTCAATAAAAACTTTCAGTGTGAATTTTCCAGTTTTCCTATTCAAAAACTGTGAAAAACATTAAACAAATCTCCTGGCCGATTGCTCTGCATATTTAAGACATTTTCTTGTACAAACAAATGTTAAAATGTTTAATTTATAACTAAAACAAATTTAACTTTAAAGAAAATCTACTAAATTTTAATAAGAAAATTTTTTTTTGTTATTTAAGCAAATGTTTTCTACTCCAAGCGTTTTAATGTCGAATTCCACACTAAAAAAAAATTTCTTAGCATATTATGAGTTGTTAAATCTTTGATTAAAAAAAACTTAATTTTATTTTAAAATTTTTGGTCTCAAAAAATGGGACATTTTATGGTCTTAAACGTAGTCTATTTAAATTTTATATTTTAAAATATTATTTTAATTACGTTAAATTTTAATACACTAAATTTTTTTGTCAGTGTATTATTGTGTTGGTATTTCTAGTATTTTATTTAGTACCTGTGTAGACGTTGTTTGTTGCAAGTCGCTTTTGTTGCTCTTGTTGTAATTGTTGTTGTCAGGTAAATTATTTAAATATATAAACAAGTTGTTTCTCTCTCTCTCTCTCTTATTGTTGTTGTTTTTGGCAATTGTTATTGGCGCTTGGGATGAACAAGTAAGTAAGTACTATTCGCACAATTAAATGCTAAATGCAAAACACACGGCCGTAGAACGCGGGTCACAACGAGGGGGGCGGTCTGGTGTAGTGGTGTGTGGGGGGCAACGGTAACGGTAATGGGGCAAAGGGGACGGGGGGTATGTCTGCGATACACGGCGATGTGGGCGCTAATTTTTGTACATTTTCAATTGGTAAAATTGTTTTTGTAAAGTTTAAAAGTATTTTATTTTTTTTTTTGTTATTTATATTTTTATTGCTGTTGTTTTTGTTGTAGTTTTTTATTGTTTATATAATGCGCTCTTGAATTTTTCTTTTGTTGTTGCTGTTGCTGCTGCTGTTACACAATTGCACAAAAAATACATTAAATAAATTTGCAAATTGTAAAAGAAATAGAATAAATAAATAAATGTTTGTAAAAACAAAAACAAAACAACAGACGACACCGGAGAGAGGACAGACATAAGAGGCGCGCGCTCTCTCGCTCTCCCGCTCTCCCACTCTCTCTTCCTACAGTTGCCGAAATAGCAGCGGCGAAGCCAGCAGAGGGCAGCGGCTGAGGACTGACGGAGGACTGCGGACAGTGGGCAGCGTCTTTTTGCACTTGTAGATACTTTTCTCGCAGCCGATTAAAAGCTAAACATTCTAATTGGATTCTACAAATCGAAGAATTTAAGCAACAAATGCAATAAATTCTGATGAGAAAGACAGGGAGAGACGCGTGACAACAATAAACACTATACACATATGTATGAGATACACACACACACATGTACGCACACCCACACGCACACGCACGCTCAATGCAATACAAATGCGTTTTTTCTTCTTCTTCTTCTTCTTCTTCTTCTTCGTTCTTCTTCGCTCAGAATTTTTTGTGGCTGGCAAAATTTACAGTTGTCACTTTTCGCTGTGTCACACACACAAAAAAAAAAAAACGAAAATAATTTGATAGGAAAAAAATATAATGAAACTAGACTGTTGCTTATTTTCTGGTTGTTTTGTTTTGTTTTTTATTATTTATTATTATTTTTTACTTTTTCGTTTTCGATTTTCGATAAACAATTTTTGCTGCGTTTTGTGTTATTTGATTTATTGTTGTGTTCTTTTTCACAATTTCTTTTTCTTCTCTTTATGTGCTTGTTTTTTTGTTTTTGTCAGAGTTTATAAGTTTCTCGGTTTAACGGTAAACTTTGTGTGCTGCGCGTCGTCGTGGAAAGCTGAAAGCTGAACTACGTCTGTTTTGTCTGACTTTGACGCTGCCTCTGCCGCAGCCGCTGCCACTGTCGCTGTCGCTGTCACTGCCTCTGTCACTGCTGCGATGACGACGCTTCGTTCTTGACGCAGGCGCAGGCGCTTGCTCTCTCCCACCACCAACCACAGCCAACAAGAGCAAGTGAGAGAGAGAGAAAGAATAAAATTGCAAAGAGAGCACAACCTACTGCCCTGCTGCTCTGTTTTCGCTCACCACCCTGGACAAAAATAAACCGCTAACTGTTGTTTAGGGTTGCATTCGCCACAAACAGACAGTAGAGAGCAGCAAGAGTTTGAGTGAGCGAGAGTGAGAGTGGGAAGGAGTGAAACAGCACTTATTTCCAGCTGAGGGTTGATTTAATTTTTTTTTTTGCATTTTGCATGGTTGCATTTTTTGCAGCTGTCTGCTTGGGTTTGCTGGTGGGTGGCTACACCAGAGTTGTCAACCCCCATCAAAACAAGTACAGCAAACTCAACAGGATTAAAAATAAAAACAAAAGGTTAAATAAACCTTAAAATAGAAATAAGTATGAACTGCTTTAATTATAAAATACTTGGAATTAGCCTTGACTCAAACCCAAACGCCTACGCATGGTTGTAAACACGACTCAATGCGGAAACGACAATAACAACGAGTTTAAGTTTAAATTCAATTAAACTGTATGAAATATGCATGTAAGCAGCTGAAAGTATTTAAATGTTTGCAGGTGTGTGTATATGTGTGTATGTATGTGTACTTTAAAAGCTATAGTAGTACAACAAACTGAGGTAAATAATGGCGCATAACTTTATTTCGTTGACTTTGAATTTGCATTTTAAGTTCAAAAACAACTCAAAACGCACACACAGACAAACACACACACACACACACACACACACACACACACACACACACACACACACACACACACACACACACACACACACACATACACACAGACAGACACACATTTCAACATTTACGTCAATGTCAGCGGCAGTAACAACAAAACAAATAGCAAAAGCACGTTGTAAAAATAACACGAAATATCGACGCAATATACTTATTTAAGCCAACTGAGCAATGAATGAACACACACACACACTCACACACACACACATACAGTCATTCATATGGTATTTCTGTGTGTGTGCGTGTGCTTGAACACTAAAAATACACAATATCAATTCTATATAATAGATAATTGAGTTGACTGCAGCCAGCTACCTTTTGTTATTCCTTTTTTTTTTTACTTATTTATTTACTTATTCGCTTTTTTTTTTGTTATAAAGAAATTGAAGTTAAACACGAACAAATTTTGCTTCCGAACTACGCGCGTTTCCAGCGAAGGAAGTGAACAGCGGGACGGGATATGGGCGGGGGAGGGGGAGTAGGCGTAGGCGTAACGGAAACGGTTAACGAGCCGGCACGATATAGCAACAACAACATGAATATGAATATGAACAAGAAGATTGAGAATGGAGAATGAAGAACGGAGAATGAAGAACGAAGCACGAAGAACGCACAAAACGTCACACGTTTATTTGATTTCTTTCGTTTATTATTATTTTTTTTTTCAATTTTATTTATACATATATTCTGTAGTTGCTTATAATCAATCTATTACGTTCGACTAGAACTCGTCAACTGAATTAGTTAATCAAGCAAAAGATAGCCACAAGCGACGGCGCGCATACACTGTGAGAGCAACTCAAGAGAGCACACAACAGCAACGAGAGAGAAAGACAAGGCAGACAGACAGACAGCAGAGAGTGGGTGAGTGAGAGAGTTAGTAAGCAAGAGAGTGTGTGACGTTGCTGTGTAACCTTAAGCTGAGAGTGAGAGCGCGCGCACTAAAAACGAGAGTGAAAATGTGTCAGACCGACTTAATATATATGTATGTATGCGCACACGCGCTTGTGTAAATGTGTGTGTGCCATTTGTAGCAGCTGTTCCGTTCCGATATGCCACGCAATAAAACTTTACAATCGCTTTCCAATATGAATGTAATCTCTACACACAATTTACTATATGCATATATAGATAAATATGTAGACATATAAATATGTACATAACCCACAAAATAAATTTATATATTGTTTATACTTCATGGCATTAAACAAACTGTTACGCTGCGTATGCGTAATGTGGCAAATGTTACGCATACGACCGCGAGACGCCCTGTGAAATGTGAGAGAGACAGCGAGGGAGAGAGAGAGAGAGAGAGAGAGAGAAAAGGAAAGATAAATATTAAGGTTAGGACAAAAGCTACCTTTATTACACCAAGATTTGGAATAAGAATTTTTAACTGAAGAAAAATTCAAATTTTTTAGACTTAAGAAAAATTTAAGAATTTTTTAGCTTTCCATTCTTAATCTTCTTTGACAAAAATATAGTAATATGACAAACAAAAATTGAAACTGAAATATATTTTACTTAACTTTTGTCCGACTGAATATTATTTATTGTTCTGTAAAATTTTGTTCCAAAAAAATCAGGTTTTTTTAAGTGAAATTAAAATTAAAAATAACTAATCACTCAAGTATTCCCTCGATTGTTTCCCAACATTGTATGATATCTGTATATTTAAGAGATATGTACACACTATTTCATTGATCTCTAGGAGCTTAAATAAAAACGAAAACAAAAACAGAAATGAAAAAAAAAAACGTTTATTATTCATTTTGTTCCGACGTGCTTTACTTTTTTTACTTTATTCCACTTTGCACCCACTCTCGCACTCTTGACATCTCTGTCCCACACATGCACACACACACATCCAAAAGCACAAAAGAGCGTACGCTGCTCTCAATTAATTGAGCTCTCAGCTGCTTTAAAGCTGCGCTGTCGCCGTCGCTGTCGCTGCCACTGCTACCGTCGCTGTTGCTGCCTAATGCCCACGCAAATTATTTCATTGCTGAGCTTTTTATTTATTCTTTTTATTATTTTTGCATTTTGATTTTAGAGCAGTTGTTTTCAAATGTCAAAATATGTATATATGTGTGCGAGTGTGAGTACACATACAGCTTTGTCTGACCATGAGCCGTGTCTTAGAAATACGTCACAGCCGGCCGGCAATTGTATGAGTAAACAGACTTACATGTATGCATGTAAGTATGTATGTATAGAAATGCACATTGTATTGTCATCTTTGTTGTGGGATTCTTCAAAGCATACAAATAAAGCGTAATAAGTGCTCACTCACACACATATACACTCATGGCCAAAAAAATAGGTGTGAAAAAAAATTTTTTTTTGTTTTAGAATATTATTTAATACGAAGTATTTGGTACTCCGAAATTAATTTTTTTGGTTTGTCCAGACTGTCTACACGTGATTTAGGTGAGTTCCCAAAATATATATTGCACATATAATTAATTAAATAGACATTCCTGCAAAAACTAGGATTTGAGCTGGCCACAATAATAGGTATATTAAACAAAAGCTTTAAAATATAAATAATTAGATGGACTGTTTGGTTACTGAAGATAATAATCACAATGTTGGCAATTTAGTTGATGTAGAAAAATTAGTTTTTCCGAAATTTGTTTTGTGTTAGATGGGTCCTGTTGCATATTGCACTACAGAAGAAATGAGAATTATTTGATGACTTCGTGATAACGGTAAAACTATCGGAAACATCGCCAACTTATTTTTTCGGTCACAAAACATTTTCACTAAAGTTAGAAAGCCAAAAAAAATATTATTAACAGTGGAACCTCATAATCCTCATCAATAAAGACAAAAAACCGCACTGTGCCAGTATCTAAGCGTGATCCTTCAAGCCATTCAGGACAATTGGAAACCAAATTGGGACTGTAGTGGCACCCCGAACTGGTGGAAACCATTAAGTGGATGCAAATCTGCAAGGAAGAAGTAATCGGAAGGTTCCACTCCTTATACCGGTTTATTTGTGGACGAGGAAAGAAATTGGTCGTGGGCACGAAGCTTGGCAGGAAACAAGGGATTTCAAAAGATGACGAAATATCTTTTGGAGCAATGAAACAAAAATTATTTTGTTTTCCTAAGATGCCCAAAGGAACGTTCGTTGTCCAAAATGGAAAGAACTTTATATTTGGATTAAACAAAAAATCGTCAAGTACTGAGGTCGATGACCCACGCGCTATGCCAGATTTTCCTAGCAAGAAAAACGTCTGGAACATCGAATTGACGCTATAATTGACGATATAATATCGCTTTTTTTATGCAGATATATTGGGGACAGTTGTGCCAACATATACAAGTGAAGAAATGTTCCTTAAGTGGACATTTTGACAGGATCATCATCCTGAACACATATCACAGTTTAAAAAAAATTGGTTGCACGGGAATATTTTTGATGTCCTTGAAGGGCCTGGTCAATCCCTAGACCTCAATTCAATTGGCAACCTCTGGCAACATCTAAAGCATCAATTACGAAAGAATATTTCCCACAACAAGGTTCATTCAGGTGAATAATTTAGTACAGCAATCCTTTAGAGCGCTGAAGGACTTTAGCCTCGTCCATGCGACGAAGGACTATTAAATCTTGTTCAAATAACGGTGGATATTCTGGATATTAGCCCACTTTAAGAATTTATATTCAATATTAGCCCATTAATAGCTAAATTTAAAAATTTTGAATTGTTTTGTTTAATATACCTATTATTGTGGCCAGCTCAAATCCTAGTTTTTGCAGAAATGTCTATTTAATTAATTATATGTGCAATATATATTTTGGGAACTCACCTAAATCACGTGTAGACAGTCTGGACAAACCAAAAAAATTAATTTCGGAGTACCAAACACTTCGTATTAAATAATATTCTAAAACAAAAAAAAAATTTTTTTCACACCTATTATTCTGACCATGAGTGTACATAAATACACATGTATTTATTTGCCATTGTTGGCTAGCAAATAAAACTGAATGAAATGGAACAAACGAACAACAACAAAGAGGAATAGCAATAGCTACCTGTTGTTGTTGTTGTTCTTGTAGTTGCTTTGCTACCCTTTTTCTGCCGAAAAAAATAAAACGAAATAAATAAGTGAGTAAGAAGCAGAGATGACGTCTTACTCGCTGCTCTGCTTGCTGCGCTTGACGTTGGCGTAGGTGTATTAAAAGCACCGATTTGACCGACGTCTCGTGCTTACGCGCGTGTGTGTGTGTGTGTGTGTGGGCGTCTTTTATTTGCTTTACTTGAGTACGTGTGTGCGTGAGTCTGTGTGTTTGCGCAAAGGGTTCTGTTCTGCGGGCTGCATTGTTGTTCTTGCTGATTGTTAAGCTCAACAACTTCCGCTGCGAGCGTCGCTGCCACCGCTGCTGCTGCTCAAAAGGATTTCCGAGTCGTTTTTTTGTTAGCTCTTCAAATGGAGGATGAAGAGAGTCCCCGTCAGCGTCATGCAGCATTGCAATGTAAAATAAACTTGGCGCTTGGCCCCGCCCACTCCAATCCACCCTATTCCACTGCTTCTTCGACATCTTCTGTTGTCCATTCATTGCTTTGTGCATTTGCAACGAAATGAAACCAAATTTTCAGCTTGAAGACACAAAAATCCAGCATTGATGCACGTGGAATTAGAACTGCGGCATGTTTTCTCAATTTATCTTCTTTTTTCTTTGGCTACGCTTTATGCACACACACAAACACACACACACACACACATACAAACCGTTTGCCTTGGCCACTTCCCCCTTCCCCTAACCACTTCCCATTTATGCAGTTGACCGACTTTGATAGAGCACAAAAGTGTGTCAAATTTTGAAACTTGTGTAATTTCAAACAGAGCCCAAAAGTATGCAACACAAATGATAAAGAAGAAGAAGAAGAAGAAAAAACTCACCTTAAGTAGCGTAAGAATCTTTTGCGATAGATCATAATCAAAATTGGAATATTTCGAGCCACTCATATCGTAGATGAATACAAGTCCAGCACGCTGCGTTTCCGTATCCTGTAGCGCACAGTCCAGCTGATAGACAATACCCTGTAATGTTGTCGTATGCGAGGCATTCAATGGACTATGCCGATTGGCAGTGAACAGCGCAATGGCCGCTCCACTAGAAGTGCGCGCCGGCTAAAAGGAAGAAAGGGGAAAAAATTAATTAATTAATATGAGAATAAAGTGGAAAAGTGTAAATTGTACTAATTAAAGTAATAATTATAAAACATTTAACTTTAGTTGGTAAATTGTTTTAAAACTTAAAGATTTTACAAACATTTTTATCCCTTTTAAAGTAGTTTAATTTATGACAATTTGACTTTTTTACAAATTAAAGTGTTAAATTAATATTAAATACAATTTTTTTGTTTATTAACAAAATAATTTTTTTTAGTTTTGTTATTTTTATATTTCTTTTTGTTATAATTTCGATTTTTGATTTATTTATTTTTTTTTTTTTGTTGTGGCCTGTCAAAGTATTTACTTGACCTACTGTGAGTGTGATGAATCTTTTGTGTAGTGGATCTTACGTACCAGTATTGTGAATTTTCCAGTTTGCAGCTCGGAGCGCAGTGGCTCCACATCCGGATCGATGTTGTACAAATACTCCCTCTGGCGTATCTGCTCATGCTGCTCATAGAGCGATACGGCCCGGGGTATATCAAATTTACGGGCATACAGAAACTTAACAGCTGTTGTATGCGAAATGTGTCGTCTGATGGGCAATGGCGATGCTGATGCTCCTACTCCTAATCCTCCTCCACCTGCTCCTAATGTTGCTGCATGTGTTTGTGTTTCGTTAGCAACTGTTGCTGCCGTGTGTTGCTGTTGTTGTTGCTGTTGTTGTTGTTGTTGTTGCTGTGTGTTATTGGCATTTATGGTAATGTGAAAATTTGATGTGCTGGCGTTCGAGGAGTTGCTCGATGAGGAGGCTGCGGCTGCCAATGATGTTGCTGTTCCTGTTGCTGCTGCTGTTGCTGCTGTTGCTGCTGTGCTGTTGTTTATGCCTAAATTGTTGCAGAGATCAATGAATTGTTTGACAGCCTGTAAATAAATTTTTAAGAAACAATTAAGTTTAATTCCAAGATTTATCTTTTTTAAATAAAACTTTTATTTTGAGCAACAATTTCTATGAAGCTGTGTTGCCCTACTTAGTACAATTACAGGGTATACACAATCGAAAATGTGCCATTTTTTTCACTATAAAAATACAAACTATTTAAAAAAAAATAAACACTTTTAAGCAATTATTTATTTTTCAATTTAGAGATAAATAAAAAATTTAAAATAATTATTGATTTAAAGAGGTTTTCAGACGTAAGTGTGAAATTTAACGTCTGTTGAATTGTTAAAAAAGTCTTAAATATCTTATTTGTAACTAACTTATTCATCATGTCTCTTAATTAAAGTGTTAAATAACTATTATTAGATAATTCTGGAAAAGTAATTTCACTTAAAAAAAAAAAAAAAACATTTTTAGTTTAATTTTTATTCAATATTCAAATGTGTTTTTGGACAATGTCAAATTTGATTGAGTTTCATAAAATAAAACTCTTATCAATTTAAAGAAAACCAACAAAATTTCAGGCAATCAATTAAATTGAAGAGTTCTTAAAAGGCACTTAAAGTCAGTCATAAATCGATCTCAAATACAGTTAACTAACAGAGCCATGATTTATAGGCCAAACATAATTGATGATATTGCATTTTAAATGCTATACTTTGTATAATAAAAAGTAATGATCGACTGTTTGCATATTGATTGCACTCACTGTTAAATTACGCTATTTTAAATGCTATGAATAATGAAAATAATGACCTTAAAAGTGTTTAATGGATTTCTATGGAAAAACATATGCATACATAGCTACATAAAGTGGCTGTAAAGTTTAGAAATCATGCCAATAAGAATTCCAAAGAATTTTTAACAAACCAAAATCCATATATAGCCCATTAACAATGCAAATTGTCGAAAGAAAACAAAAAAATTCAAATTAAGTATAAACAACAGCAAATGCTGCATACCCTACATAAAGCTTAATTACAGGGTAGAATTCAACTTTTTTTTTAAATCCATTTTTCTTTTTTAATATTTACAAATTTACAATAATAACAGAGAAGAGTGTTGCCATCTCTCTCAAAAAAAAAACCAATTAGGAATGCATTGTTAAGTTAGCTGCGCCAAAGCGTAAACAATTTCCAACGAAAGAAAAACCCAATTGGAAATTTCAACAGAATTTTAATTTACTATCGACAAAAAATGGTAGCCAAATAAGTCAATAATGTATGATTTACCGAGAAACAAGAGTTCCACATAAAATAGAAATATTTCAAAATTACTGATAAACATCTACGAACTTGTAGATACATCTGTTCTCGTTTTTAGTCTGCGTTTTGCTGTCTTCTGTTTCAGTTCTATCTATAAACAATTCTTGTTAAATGCCAATTTTGGCAAATCGCATATTAAAATCACAGCACGTTTTACGCTTAATGAATCGTTAGTTATTATCAGTCATGGGAGTTGCCCCTCTCAGTCAGTCACTATCCAAAACTTGGCGATAAGCTCGTACGTCTCTCGACAGTTCCGCAAAACTATATGTACACATACATATAACAAACATAAAGCTAATTAACTTTTCCAATAAAAGCAACTAAAAATAAATATATATAAATTTCTGTGAATCACTTGAAGCCCAGAATTCGAATAGGGAATACCGCTGTTTAATGATTCGCTTCAGTGTGAATTGAATTTGAGTAAAAGTTTCGAGTCCAATTGGGTTTTTGTTGCTTCCGTTTTTCATTGAGTCCAATTGGAACAAAGTGCAGAAGGAGTAAAGTATAATGAGAGGGACAGAGAGAGAGAGGGAGAAGAGAGCAGTACATGTTCGTTCGTTATCAGCCATTATTTTATACTCTCTTGTGGGCGCTCTCTCTCTCTCTCCCTCTCTCATCATTACTTCCTCCTATTTGTATTCCCATTTGCTTTATTCATTCATGCGCTTTTTAGCTGCTAATTAGACACTTGGCATGCGGGAAACGATTACGATTCGTTACTCAAAGTATTACTTATGGTAAGTAAATTAAGGCGTGACACAAGGGGCGTGACCTAAACGCTGACGCCACCCACCTGTTCGCGGCTGCGACGACGTTGATAGAGATGCACCATTTTTATTTCTTTCTTGCGCCTTGCGTTGCACACACAAAAAAAAGAACAAAAACAAAACAAAAAGAAAACAACTAGTTCTATATATGTATACTATATGTATATACTTTGTATATTATCTGGGTTTAACGGCGACTTTGAAATTCGCGACGCGACGCTTTCAATGCTTCTTTCAGTACTGAAACAGAAAAAACGCAGCGCACGCCTCGATCAGCCAACAGCAACGAATTAAACAACGAAGCGCACAACAACAAGAACCAGCACGCTCACATACATACATTCGCATACAAAGGCTGATAGCAAACTCTGCCGATGTTGACGTCGCTGCCCAGATGACTAGCTTTTGCTTCTGCTTCTGTCAAGCCGAGTCATGTTAACGAACTTTATTGAACTGCATTGCATTGGGGCAGCCCACGAAGCAGACACGAACAACTTAACGATCACACGAACAACGAACGAGCAAGACAAACGGACGCAGGGAGAGACGGTTGGATCGATTGTGTACAGGAACAATTCTAAGAAACAAAACCAACAACGCATGCGCTGCTTGGAATCGCTCAAACAAAAAAAAAAAAAAACTAAGTGACACTCGCAGTCACTATCGTTCCTCTTGGCGTCGACATCAGTTGTCTGCGTCTGCGTCGACGTTGGCGTCGCTGTCTCTACCAACATACCGAAAATTTGAGTCATCGATTTGGGTTGCCCATATGTCACCGCTGTTGCTGCTGCTGCTGCTGTTGCCGCCGCCGCAGTCAGCGCACAGGAGTTAAATAGCATTTGTGCCGTCATCGCACACAATGACAACTGCATTTTATGCACTGAGAGAAATCTTTGTTGAGCAACATATTTTTTTGTAGAAATTTCACAAATCATTTTATGAGCAACTTAATGGAAATATAAAAAATTTTTATAAATTTGTATAAATAAAAATGAAACATTTTTTTAATCCAATGAAAGTGTTGATTAAACCTGTGACTACCTGAAAATAAGGTGTTTTATTTTTTGACTATTGCTAATCTTATGAGTAAAGTATTTAAATAAAATTAATTTTTTTAATCACTGTACGTGTGATTGTTGAGCTTGAAAGATTCATTAAGAACAAGTAAAGACACGAATCAGATGTCTGAAGAAAACGAAAGAGAAAATCAAAGAAAAGCAAAGAAACAAACGTATTTAACCTATCAGATGAAACATCTTTCCACGTATTTTGTGTATATGACGATAAAGAGTATTTAAAATTTAAAAAAAAATTTGACCTTTAAGCAATATATTACGTAACGTTTAAGGGGAATTAAACATTACAAAAGCGAAAGATGCTGAATCAGTAAATCACTTTATAGTAAATACCAGATTCTTTAAAAACATTTCGCTGAGTGTACAAAAGAGTTGGAGATTATTTCAACAGACCAATTTTGGTAGAATGCGTCACCTTACTTTTAGTGGATCGCCTGATCGCCCATTGTTTCCACGAATTATCATTATCGATGCAGCCTCAACTGACCAACATCACTCACTAAAATGAGTAAAAACCCAAAGCAAAGAAACGCGAGATTTAATACCCTGTAATAGAGTTTTACTTAGTTAAATACTTTTGAAAAATTTTTAAGGAACATCTCTTAATTTTTATAGAATTTAAAATAAATACAATTTTTTTTTTTCTAGGTTTAAAAAATTTTTTTTTTTAAGTTTTTTTTGCTATTTAAATTTATAGCTATTTAAAGAAGATTTTATCTTAATTTTGGGAATCAGACTACAAAATGTTAAAAAAAAAAAAAACATCACAGAACATAATTTATGAATATTTATGCATAATTTAAGTTAAAACAAGTAAGAAAGGCTGCAGTCGAGCGAGCCGACTGTAAAAGACCCTGTACTCCTTCTAGTGCGCCTTTCTTATACAAATAAGTAAATTTTGACCGATTTGTTCTATGGGAGCTATAGGCTATAGTTTTCCGATCCGGACCAAACATGGTGAGGATAGTTATAATGGTACCACACACATAATGTGTGAATTTGCTCCTGATAGCTCTAGTCGTTTTCAAGTTATGATCATGTGAACACAGTTTTGCACAATTTGCGGGGGCGGTAGGGGGCGTGACAAAAATTTGAAAAGAAACTTGATCTGCCTGACATATAGACGGACTTTCATTTCAAATTTGGTAGCTCTAGCTCTTGTAGTTTAGAAGATCCAGGTGTTTATACAGACGGACAGACAGACAGACGGACATCGCTATATTGACTCGCCTATTGATGCTGATCATGAATATATATACTTTATGGGGTCGGTTACGCCTCCTTCTGTCTGTTACGCACAATTCGCTTTAGACAAACTTAATAGACCCCTCTACTCTATTTTAGAGTACGGGGTCTAAAAATCAACTGAGCACAAATTGTTGAATTAGTGCTTCAATTATTTTTACATCACTAATTTTCCAGCTGTGATAAATTCAAATTAGAAATCAATTTCATGTAAATTGTATACCACATTGTTGCTGATCAACTCTTAATGACAATGACGTCACTCATCTCAGTGTGTGTGTAAATGTCTGTGCTTCAGACCAGGTCAGCTTTAATGAGATGACTGTATCTAATTTTAGACATCTGTTTTTTTAGCCTTTTTTTTTGGGGTGTGTTGGCGGCTTTCACTTTTTAACGCCTTCGAGACAAATAGGCTTATCTGCTAACAGCTTGTGACTAAGACAAAACTCTAACTGAAAGCTTTGTTATACCCTGTAAATGGGCGAGTTATCTTGGTTTAGCTAGTAGTAAGCCAAGAGAAACTTGTAATGTAAAAAATAATTTATTTCTGATTGGAGTTCAAGAATTTACAGCAAGTCTCTGAAAGATACATTCTTTAAGATTCAAATTCATCCAGAATCTCTGCTTCATTTTGCACACGTAGGGTATCTGCGGGTCTATCACACCTATTCAGACAAAGGTGTTTCGTTGCTTGTTCCGTTTTTCTTTGTTATTATCTTAAGTAAATAAAGGAAATGAAAAGTTACCGCCACAAAAGCAAACAATACACAAGTTCCTACCCATCCCCATACACCCCACCCCACCCAGCCTAGCGCCCCGCCCATTCGTTCACAACAAGATGGCCAAATTGTTAAACAATTTGTGCATGTAAACAAATTTGTAAGAATTGTTGTTTAACAAAGATCCTATCAACGTTGTCTTTTTTAGCCAATTTATAGCTAAATTTGATCAAAATTGTTAGTGGAAAAGTAGCCATATCTTTTTAGAGCTTAGCAGCGAAATCAGTTAGTGGGTCACAACAAATTTTCAGCCAAAATATTTGGCTAAAAAAGTTGTGGCGAATACTGTTTTTTTTTTTTTTTTTTTTTTTTTTTGTTCAGGCCACACATGTGTTCTTATGAAGTGAGAACCATTTCCGGTTCCGACACGTTCGTTTAACGTGAAACGAACGTGCAATGTCTTAAATTATTGGCCATTAGCTCTAAGCCAAGTTAATAGAGCAACAAGTGAAACGTTTTTTTTTTATTATTATATTTCAAACGCTTTCAAATCGCTCATAACTGTGCATGCAAAGTAACAGCAAACTTCATAGCTGAACAAGAAGAAGAAGCAGAAGAAGCAGAAGAAGAAGGAGAAGAAGGAGAAGAGGAAGAAGCAGCAGCTGATGACGACGCTAAAGAAACATTCTAAAACTGTAAACAGCTTTTAAAGCATGCACGAATAAATAAATACATTAATGGACGGTGTCGCCGACTAGCAAAATACCCGTTAGTAAACTCTGCTGAGGCGTTCAATTTGTTGAGCTATCGAAAATGTAGTCTACTTTCAGGAGTTGGTAGTGATTACGTCATGAAATTTAGTTTGTTATAAATTAAATTATTTAATATAAATTACCCTATAATTCGTTTATAGGGTATCTGCTTAAAGACATTCCAACAAATATACCCTATTTATCCACTTGTAACGGGTATAAATAGAAAGAGTTAAGAAACTTGCCACAGATTAAAGTTGAACGATCGCTTAAGAGCGATGGAAAAATATAGAAAAAGAGAGAGAGGGACAGAGAGAGAGAAAAGCATATCCCATGAGAGTTCTTTGATTGAGGCGCCTCCAACCATTGCAAGGAAATGAAGAGAGAGAGAGAGAGAGAGAAAGAAAATCTCAACACACATTTCAAGACATGCACAAAACTTAGAAACAATCGTGTTCACATCATTGGCTAATCATCGATCAAGCACAACAACAACAAGAACTTTGTAGAATTGTGATTAATCGTTGAATATGATCAGAGTATGAAATTAACACTAAACGTGATCGCTGATCAGTTACAAACACTCAAATTTGTAGAATATGATCATGAATTATTGCAGTCGATTATGAAATGATCAATTGATTGCATCAGCATCTGTTTCAGCTTCAGCTTTAGCTTCAGCTACTATTTCAGTTCATTCGAGTGCATCAGAACGAAATCAGAATTCGATCACAAATAAATGCGATCATTTTGTAGCTACATAGTAATTTTGGGTGAATTTGTATTACAATTCCCGGTATTACCAACTGGGTTATGTTGTGCCTTAAAAGCACTATAATCTAATCTCTGATTATATGCAAATCTTATCACATCTAGTGATCACTTATGATCAGTGGAATGTATGTAGATGAGATATATATGTAGAAAAATATTTGAACGTTAGATTTATATAAGATATCACGACTTTGCTTAAATATTTGATGAATTTTTCTTTAAATTTCTCAAGCGTTTTTAATACTTTTCATAGAGTTCTGACAATTATTTAACAATTTGTTTAGTCTGCTTCTGTTGCAGGATATTGTTGGCAGATTGCCGCATTTGACACCAACACGGCCACATCCGTTTTGTTCTTGTGTGCCACAAATGCCAGAGACTACTGTGGCAGCAACCGGAAATGGACGCCGGTTTGCAATGTGCGTGCCCAAAGGGGGAGGCTTACCGGAGATGAAGGTGTAAAAGGGGGTTGAAGGGGGAGAGAGGTGAGAGGGGCGCATCAACAACTGGCAACACTTTCGCATAGCTTTCAAAAATGCTCTTGAAAGCACATTTAATGTGCTTCCGCTTTGTGCGCAGTCGCGTGAAGATTATTAGAGTTGAGCGACGGGAGGAAAAAGAGTTGGGTCGACTATGAACTGGAACTGAAACTGGGACTGAAACTGCGACTGAAACCAAGCGTATGGTTGGAAATGATTATCTCGGTCTCTCATTTGCATATGAGCAATTTTCAAAGAAAAATTGAATTTGCGTGCCAAATGATGTCGAGCACGGTACACACACACACACACACACAGTTGTGTGTAATATATTTAGATGCAAATGTGGTTGTGTTGTACGCTTTGGAGTCTGTAAACGGCACTGCACATCCAACAAAGAAGCCAAACAATGTTAAGATAAACGAATCAATTTGCAAACAGATGATTGCTAGACAGTGTAAAAGAGAGAGAGAGAGAGAGAGAGAGAGAGAGAGAGAGAGAGAGAACTTTAATACATGTTTGCATATTAAATACCCTTTCTTTTTGCTGTATTTTGTAAACAAGTTCATTTCAAAGATAAATCAAAATGACAGCAAACATATTTATTAATACATTTCTTTGTATTCAAGATAAGCTTTCAAACAACAATAGGTACCTAAATAAATTAACCTGCAAACTAAACAAAAAAAACTGAGCTTTCTTAAGCTCTCAAATCAAAAGCTTTTATAGTTAGCTCACCAAACACCCATACATATAGATGTGCACGATTCTTTAAAAGAAGTGGGAAGCAGCGAAGAGAGCGAACGTCAGGTTTGCATCTGACAGCTAATGTAAGCTGAACTTAAGAGAGCAGCGTCAGAGTCAGCAGCAAAAGAAGGTAGAAAAGAGCAAACGATGCAAAGGCAAAGGCAACAAAAACTAATCAAGCGCGTCTATAAATAGCGCAACGAAAACAAAATACACAAAAAGGAAAAAGAACAAAAACGAAAGAAGAAAAAAATGATGAAATAAAAACAAGCCTGACGACTGCAACTGATGCAAGCAATGCAGAAGAAGACAAGCTAAAGTCAAAGTCAAAAAGAGTCGATAAAGTTGAAGGATAGCGTAAAGAAAATGTATTGGTATCGATGGGAAGACGGAAGGGAAGGGGCAGGGGTTGAACACAAAAGCCGCAGTGCAAGTTAATTGAGACAAAACTGAGAAAGTTTGCTTAAACTATATTTATGTATGCGTATGTTAATGTGTAGCTTAGAAAAAAAATCAGAGTGAGTGAGAGAGAGAAAGCACCTTGGCTATGCAGAGGAACAAACGACGATGACAGCTGCTCGCCTTGTCAGTATCATAATCGTAGTCTCCTCCTTGTTTATCCTTTCGCTGTTGAGGCTGCTGCATTTTGTCGTTCGCAATCTCATTTATCACAATCACACACACTGCACACACACATATGCAATACAACCGAACCAAACGCAAAAACAGGAAAAAAATTAAATAAAATGAAAAAAAAAAGAAAGCACTATGCAAATGCCATAAACATAAACAAATTATTGTTCAACTGGTAAGTGCACAACAATAAATTCTGTTTTATATGTGAATTTTTTTGATTTTCAGTTTTATTTTTTCGAAACAAAACAGACAAAACACACACAGACGAGCGTGCGCGCGCGCGATCAGAGCAACAGCAAAGAGACAAGAGATGAACAACGCGACGCGGCTGCGACGACGACGACGACTGATGGGGCCAGAAACAGGCAGCAGCAACAGAGTTGTCCGCCAGCAAACAACAAACAATAAAAACGGGCAGGCGGCAACGGCTGCTGCTTCAGCTGCTGCCAGGCACAACGCAAACAGAGCGCACGGCGCAGTAGCAATAGCTATAGCTACAGCTAAAGCAGCGCACAGAAAGAGCATGCGCCGACGCGACGCGACGCAGCAGCCCGCCCCATTACACGCTTTTATTGCTGTTGCTGCCGCTGCTGCTGCCACTGACACAGTTCAATGTCAGTCAGAAAAAGAGCGCAAATGAGCGAGATGAAAGACAGTAAGAGAGAGAGAGAGAGAGTAAAATTAAAGCAAAGCTCAATAAATGTTAAGCTAAGGATGAATTTGATTCCATGTTAAACTAACAGTGTGCTGTTATTCATCAAAATTCTAACGCAATTCCTTTTGCATTCATATTCGCATTTGCTGCATGGTCTAAAAAGAAACCCAAAAAACAAGAAGACAACTATATAAACACAGACAGGAAAATAAAGTAATACGCGAAATAAAGTGTGCATTTGGCAAGTCAAAAGTCAAGCACACGCCTCGCTGAGCAGCTTTTGTGCTTAATTTAACTTATGTACGCACATGGTACATACAAACATACACACATGTACATATGGGTCATGCACACGCATACATACATGTGTGTATGTTTACATTATTTACATTGGCTTAAGCTTTGGTTTTGCACACACTCTCTCTTCCTCTCTGTTCCACTCCTGAGCTGATGAACGCTTTATTTTATGACTTCTTATGAAAGTGTTAAGAAATTTCGCCGTCGTTTTGAGTGTCGCTATCAAAGCGAAGAGAAAAAATTTCACCCGCCGCTTGCAGCAGCTGCTGCGCAGACAGCTTTGGTTGCTGCTGCTGCTGCTGTCGCTGTTTTTGTTGTTGTTACTGTCTGGCCTCGTGCTGTGCTTTTGATTTGTTTTCTACCATTTGCGCATGATTATTGTTATTATTATTATTATTACGCTTTCTTATGGCCCCATCGATTATTTAAACAAAACGCCAGCTGCTAAGCTTACATGGGGCGTGACATTGACACTAGACAAAAGTCTCGATATCTCACGCGTTTCAAAAACTTTCTTTTCAATAAAATATTAATATGCCCCAGAGTAAAGTATGAATGTATGTATGTATGTGTATGAATCCGCTTCGAAAAGAAATCACACAACATTTGTATACTGGAGCTTTTATAAATAAAAGTATTGTCGCAGCCCTGAAAGTAAAAAACTAAAACTAAAACCAAAACAAGTTTGATCTCAACAAAACACAAATTGGACAACACATGCGATTCGTACATCAGCAGCAGCAGCGGCAGAGGCAGAGGCAGAGGCAAAGGCAGCAGACTCCACAGCAGCAATCGGAGCACCTTGGCAACCGCAGCAACCCACTTAGAAAGTGATCCGAATGGGATTAGTGGGTCTTCCACTGTGTTTGTAAGTCCGCTCCGATTACGCAAGTGAAGTTGCGACTGCAAATTTGATGATGTGACAAATTTTCTTTTTTCGTTTTCTTATTTTTTTTTTTTTTTTTTGTGGCTTTTGGGGCATTATCATTTGGGTTGATTTGTGTTACCGTAAAAACGTGACCAAACAAAATTTGATAGCAGCTCCTGTTGCTCCAGATCAGGCGACAAAGCGTTATGCAAGTGAACAAAGCTTTGATGATGACTTTAAAGAGCTTTGAAGCTCTCGCTAATTGATCCAATTTGGCAAACAATGTACAAAAAACAAAAAAAACATAAACAAAGTTAAACTTATGTGCATGCATGCATACAGTGGCTCACAGGTTTTTTCGTGCAGTGCTATTTGTTATAAATAGCAAACAAATTTGTTACTATCGTTTTTTTTTTAAATAACGCTTTTTTTTTAGGTCACATAACCTTAAAAAGTTCTAATCAAAGTTCTGGAAAATATTCTAAGGTCGAGGTTCTCAACCTTTTCATGCAAATTGGGTAGAAATAGTTGCAGAAACTTATATTTCAACATGATTCTAACTATTAATCCATGTTTTTAATAATAATGACATTTCTCAGTACCCTGTAAAAGTTATCTATTATTACTATTAATTATATTACGTTAACAGTTCTTTTAATAGCTCCATCATGCCCTCCTTCAAAGGCACAATGCAATTCCAGGGTATTTAATTTATACAATATTTATGGAATAATTCCAGCCAAAGCTGTTTAAAGCTTACTTTATTGGCGGCTTATTAAACCCTTTTGTTTCAAACACAATTCTCAGAGCACAAATCAGCAGAAGTTTTAATTAACTCGGGGCACACACAAACACACACACACACACACACAAACAAACCCATACAAAAAGCTCTTTCAGTCGCATTATGTATAACGGTTAATACAAAGCTTTGGGCAAAATGCCAGCAAGCCAAGCCGAAGCAGAGCAAAGCAAACAACAACAATAACAAAAACAACAACAACAGCAACAGTAGCAAAGCAAATGTTGCTTTTTAATTATCAGAAATGGTGAAAAATAAAAATACAAAAAAATATAGTGAAGCAATGTAGGGCAAAAGACGCAAATAAAAGCTTTTCTAAACACACTCACACACCTACAAATACATACATACATACGAAGTTAGACAGCCCGAAAATGAGAAGGAAAAAAAACACACATACATACATACATATGTATAAAACTCATTTCTTTTCACAATATAAATCGGTCAAACCAATCAAAAAGGCAGAGTAAAAACCTCATCGACAACAACAACAACAAGTGAAGCCCGTCCGACGATATTATCAACGCTCTATTAGAGTTCTTTCAACTCGGTTTTAACATTTTTTTTTTTTGCAGGCATTGGTTTTTTTGAAAGAGAGAACCGCGGGGCATCAGTTGATGGAAGATGAGCCAGCGACAGCTTAAGAGAGATAGTGGGAAGAAAGAGACGATGATGTGCACAAGTTTGTCGCTCCGTGAGTGACCCCAAAGCAATGCCCAAACAACAAAATGCAATTGAAATATTATTGCAACAAAGACTTGAGCACGCCACCACAATGGATAAGAGAGCTCAGCAGCAGAGCGATGTGATGCCAACAGCAGCAGAGTCAACTACAGCAGCAGAGACAGCGACAGCGGAAATAAAACGTCAAACAATGCTGCCGCCGCTGCTGCTAGAAACAGAGCTTAGCAACAACAACAAG